>JAHFWI010000085.1:0-1200000 GCA_028554975.1 Himalopsyche kuldschensis | reverse complement strand
TAAACACTACTGACCCTAATTCGACAGCAGATTTCTGATTACTAACCTGCAAACTAGACCATGGAACTATTACGAACGCAACTTTGATACTATAAAAAAGACACCATAAAAAAGGCGGCCACTTTTCATTCATAATAATTTACCATTTACACATTCCACTAGCTTGCATCGAGTTGGTGAATGAGATTGAAATTCAAATACAAGATTATATTAACGGCAATAAGCAATAGGCGACGGAATGGTCCTTACGATAAGAACGTTGAATTGGAATATTGGATTGTTGCCATCAATTTTGCGCGGCCACGCAGCAAATTTTAAAATCCCCACGCACTCGTCATAGATTGGCGCGCACTTTCATAGTTGATGAATTTATCGACCTGATAAATAAATATTTAAAAGATCCACAAAAAATGGAAGCATCAACTTATAAAACTTGAAGAAACATTTATTTTTTATCGATGTTAGCCCATATGCGGAGCATATCCTTATGAAATATGCAGAACACAAGTTGCTCGATTATTGAAATTATGCCGCGCATTTGTTGGATTGGCCTGTTTACCCTTTGAGCTTTCCGCGCGACTATTCTGTAGGCTTAGAAATTGGTTGTTTTATTAACTACATACATTAACGACATATTGATTAAAAATTCAATGTGGTTGTTTTATTAACTACATACCATTTTTTTTATACAGTGGACAGAAAAACTAGACATATTGATAAAAAATTTGTATCGTTTTTTTCTCCCATTATTTATGAATATAATTTCATAACTTGAAATAAATATATTGATTCAATAAAATAAGTTTATTTATCATCTATTTATGTAGACGAATTTGAATTAATGATACATATTTTGGTACTTCTGAAACTTCAGTATACTCGATTATTCAGTTATCGAGTAATTGGAGTCTCTACATCCCAGGATTCGAATTCGTGAGAATTGCATTCAGTTATCCTTGTATAAATAACTTGCGATGATAAGGAACCTATTTGCTTGACACAGATCAAATATAGTTATAAAGGTGACGTTAAGCATCTATTATTTACAATGGTAAATGTAGTCTACGAATTATTTTAAAGATTTGAGTATACAAGAATATAAACGCTATTGACAGATCAGCAATGTATTTTCGAATATTTAAAACTTCGTCTAATTTCTTGAACAATTCCCAGAGCATACATAATTCAATATAGCATTATAATTTAATGCCATCCTTGTCATGTGACCTCTCGTTATTTATTTAAAAGTTTTTATCAGCTGTAGCTATGCAATATTTTCGGTCCAAGAGGTTTTTTAAATACCCTCCGCCATGATTTTACACTTTGCATAAAACGGTTTTTACTATCACGCTACTTATACAAAACTAAATAAAAATAGTTGCCCTTCTGACATAGCCTCACATCAGCGAAATCAAGTTTTCAAAAGTGACACAAAAACAGTTTATTTAGTGGCTTAATATTATTGAGGATATTTTGAAATATGTTTATTTCAATAAAAATAGTTGTGTTATCATGGTACGAATGTATGACATTTGGTAAAAAGCGAGCTTATCAGTTGATAATGCTCGCCACGAGCGAACCGGTCCTGATCCAATAAATTTAATGAGGAATAAGTACTGAAAATGTGTTATTATTTTTTATTATAATGCCATTCCACCAAGCATTGGCAGTGAACACCTTAAAATGAATCTACATACATATGTACATATACTATAGACAACATGAAAGGAAAATATTATTTATTCAGGTACATGATGTATAAGTACTAAAAATGTGTTATTATTTTTACAATTATGTAGATTCATTTTGCTTTTACCTATCATTTGAAACTTGCACATATTATTAAAAAAATGCTTGTTTTTAAGTTTTATTCGACCTGCGATTTTTCGACTTCCACAAAACCCTTTCAACCAATTAATCGCGTAAGTCGAGGACTTACTGTATTGCTATATTGCATTCTCGAACGTGTAAACAGCTGAAGGGGTTATGTTTGTAAATAAAATTTAACTTGATAGCTGGCAACACAAGCTGTAAATCATTGGTCGTTTCATCGCTTTAATCATTTTAATTGTCGGCTATTAAATGCTGATCGAACACTGAGTATCGTAAAGAAAACATTCAATTAGTTATCTTAGCTCTACCGGATCTTCTATGAACTAATCACAATGCTACCTGATTGTAGGAATTATATATATTGGCTGAATTTAGTTTTAATGGTAGCGCGATACTTAAAAAAATGCGTTTTGCAAAATTCTTTAGATATATATTATACTATAATTGTTTTTTTTATTGCGTATTGAACATTCCGTACTGGCAGAAATTTCGTATTTAAAAATGATGAAATGTCCATATTTTTAACGAAACATAACGCTTGGAAAGCCACACAAATTTAAATTAACATTTTATAAATGAGGCGTTTAAAAACAAAAACCCGATATGCCCAATTTGCAGTGTTAGGCAGTGAGCGAAGTTTTTGTGTTCACGTTTTAATTATTAGTTCATTTTTCAAATAAAGAACAGTATGAGAATTTTTACTTTCCAGCCAACCGCTAATTGCATTAAATACTAGCCAAATAATATTCTTAGAAGATATCGGCATAATTTATTGGAACCCACATCTCGTTATGAGAATAAATGTTTTTTTCGGATTCCTAGAATACCCAATAAAATTTGCAAACACAAACATTCAGTGTGTAATTGCATACACACGTATTCAACATCAAAAGATGTCAAGTGGTAAAGTCAAATGATACGATATTCTGTAATGAAATTTGAAAATTGTTTTCAAAGTCACGTAAAGACCTAATAAATAAAAGAGGCTTCAAATATTTAACTGTCTGAAAAAATGAAAAAAAAAACACGAATGAATACTATTATATATACACGTTGTTCAAATGTTCGTGTTTTATGTTTTATATTTTTTAATTAATTAACATAGATTTTTACTTACGACTACTTAGATATTAACACTTTGGCTGCGGGAACGTGGAATAGGCGTCTTTTCCCTGTGTGCTTTAATTTGTCTCGTAATAAATGTGCTAAAACACCCAAGTCTATTCACAATTGTACCCATCACCACCGCTGTAATCATCGTGGTGGTTTCTGCAGCGTTATTCGTATTTTAATACTTGCCAGCAATGGCCGAGGAAAAAAATATGAAGACTTTGCAAGGTTTTGATGCATTCAAATTTATACTAATCGACAATGAATTGGCTGGTCCAGATATCAAATAAGAATATCAGATCTCAGATAAGTCTGTAGGATACAAATATATTCTCGTAGTTAAGCGGTAGTTTTGTAAAACAACAGGTTTTTAGCCAGGTATGATTGAAATCGATTGTAATTCCGAACCTCTTCTGGTTTTCTATAGTCAATTTCAAAACAATATTTATTCGCGGAATACTTCTAAAATTTTATGAATTTCAAACGTCAGTCACAAAATTATAACTGTATTTTACTTTCAGCCGATAATAAAACCAAAATTAACGCGATGCAAGTGAGTAAGTAAGCACGTATAGTGAGATTTTTGAAATCCCGTTGGAACCGGTGATCGGCTTATGTTCCAAAACCTGCTAACTATAATATATTATATTTGATTACTCGAAAATTAAACTGCCTTTACAGTACGCGATTTCCGCCAAAAGAGTTTTTATTTAATATTAAGACATGCTCGTCATTCTGGGAAATCGTATATTTTTTGTCGAAGATCCTTGTTCAATAATTTGTGTAACCACTTTCTGATTTCTTTCATCAGAAATTGTTTATTTCTCTTAAATGATAAAAAAATTCTTGCTATGATTTATCTTTTTTACGAATTTTAAGCGGAAGCAAATCTGATAATATTAATTTGGTCATATGATTTCTTAATATTTTTATGAATCTAGGCTAGGAATTTATTTAAATTAATTTCATAGTTTTCACCAATCAAATATTTGAAATGTTTATCAAGCTCAAATGCGTAAATTAAATATTCAAACAAGAACTGTTTTGGTACGATGACACTAGTAGCAGTGTCGGCTACATTTCAAGCATATCTCATGGTCCTGAGTTTTATTGCCGATCATTTAAGGAGTTCGCTAAGTGTTCTTCAACATTTCTTTGTTTTACGATTATACCGAATATAGTGTTTAATTGTAAACCGACTATTATACCGACCCCACAAAATAAATGTCAGTAACTCATCTTGATATATATATTTTTTAATATAACTTTTTGATTGTTGGTTACCCAACATTCATTTCTTTTTCGCAACCCAAATATCACCATTTTTAAATATGACTGCAAAGGATATCAACAGATTTGAATACTTGAACGCAAAACCGAGTCAACACTCGTTTTTTTCGTCCACAGACCTAAGCTTATTCATTTTTTTTTGAATTTCATTTATTAAGAAAAATATTTGGCATTACAGCGCCAAATATTTGTAGTTATGAAACTCGATGAGAATTTTTTACGAATCACTCGAAAACAAGCCACTAAAAATGACACAGACCCATGTCCAAGATCTCTTTTTCCATTGAAATAATCTGACGTTGTCGAGACTAGAACCCAGACCCACCTGATTGATAGGAAAAAGCTCTTGCCACTAGACCACAGAGACTGACATTATATTCCACTTTTATTGGTTTTGTAGTGAATGGATTTATAAATTAAAGCGATGCTGAAGATACCACAATAATTACAAAGAGAGTGAAACCGATTAGAAGATGTAAATATTACACAGGAATCATTTATTAAACATGAAAACAGATTCATTATTTGGTCTCTTTTTTCACACCGAAAAAGACGAATTATTTCAATTGATCATGCAAGGAATATTAAAAAAAATCAGTGGAATAGTTAAAGTGAGATTATCATGGTTACGTAACCACTCATGAATGGCTAAATATCCAAGGTGATTAGTGATCTAATACGATGAGCCAAGAAAGAAAGATGAATAGCAATTAGTCCACCATGTTTGTTTAGATAGAATTAATTGGGGTAGTATATAATATATATATAAAAAACAATGACATAGTCGCTAAAAAATATATATTTTAAGATACATCATTTATGATTTAATATTTTATTACTACGAACACTAATTAAACTTAAAATTTAAACATTGCATGATTTTTTTTATAGAATCGGAACTGGTTTTGTTCAATTCAATGCAATTTAAAATCAACTAATCGAGCTTTATATTTTTGAATGTGATCATTAAAAGAAGAAATGAGTTTCAAAAATGATTAAATCTTTTTGTAAATAAGATGGTTAAAGAGGTTGTCTCACGTAAAATGGTAAACACTATTATTTCGGTTGGACATTAATTTAACGACATTTCCAGAACTTGTTTGTAATAAATACACAGTTAGCTCGATATTTAACTCGGTAATAGATACATATGTATATAAAATAAATAATTTAATTGAAAATTGAAAGTTAGTGCCCACTTAGAGATAAAACAGGCAAATGATAATTTTATGTATTATCTGTTGATTATTATTAAACATAATAATTTTGAATCTAGCTGGTTATATTTTTATTCTGATTGATAAGAAAATTGTTTTTCCCATTCACTCGTTTCCATTTCAGTCACTTTCATTTTTAGCATAAACATATTGTAATTTATCGAGTATTTAATAAAATACTTCTCTTTTATTTGAGGATTGCTTTTACGGTTTTATTGAAAGGGTTACCTGCTACATTTTACATTCATTTTACGTATTAAATTGTTTTGTAAGATACAAAAGTAACTGCGCAACGAATCGTGAAACATTTTAGATTATAATATACATATCATAAATAATAAATAGTTATAAAGGAACTTACCCGCAGGAGGTGGTGGCACAGCTTGTTTCCGGCCAGTCGCCGGAAGGTGCGGGGGCGCCGGAGTCTGAACTGGCGTCGCGGCGCCTACGACACCATATTTCACGGGCTTGAAGTGGAAAAACGACGGTGAATATCCAGAACCGGCTCTACTCAAAGAGCTCAGCCTCTCTTCCCTGTCGCCCGCGTTGGCGTCCTTCCCCATTGCGGCGAGCTGCCTACCCTTGGGCGCAAACATTACCAGAAACACGACGGCCGCCGTCAGAGCCATCCCGAAACCCAAGCAGCCGTCTCTGTGACGCGGAGACGCTAGAAGAGCCCCACCCGCCCAGCCTGCGGCCAAAAGAGCGGCTCCGCCCGTCGCCCAGGCGATGTACCCCGCTTCTCTGTGATTATCTCGTATACCACGAGATTTAACTGATAAAACTCCCACAAATGCAGCTAAAAATGCAACGTAAATAAATGATAATAAAAGATCCCCGAATGGAGCCCGACATCTAGTGGGCGCAAATAATACTTTAGGGGGAGTGCCGCCGAGCCACTGCGCGCCGATCGCTACTTGGATCATGACCGCGAAAAATAGTAGTAAAGCTTGATAGGGCGCCGGAAGATAGACGCCTCCGTTGAGGCTCACTAGGAAGACGCACTTGACTAGCAACGCCGAAAAGACTAGCGCCAGAGCGACGCCGGCGCCGAACCGGACGGTCGCGCACGTTATCGGCGTCGGAGACACGGCTAGAATAGCTCCCTGCGCTGCGCACGCGAACAGCCCCAGCAGCAGCATCTGGCCGAGGAACAAGTGTCTTCTGCTGGGAGCCGCGCGCCACACTTTGCACAAAACGAACACTTCGAACGCGGCCATCGTCAGCATGACAAACGAAGACAGCGCCAAAAGCGGCAGCGCCCACGGCTCCCTTCGCAGCCCGCCAGTCATCGGAATAGGCGCCGTCGCATTCACGACCGTGGCCACCTTTTCTTCTTCTTCCTCGTTGATTTCACTTTCGATGTGAATTTCGCGATAAATCGGCTGTTTCGGTTGTTCGGGTGACGGGTAAACTTCAGGTTCAGGAGGCGGCGGCGGCGGCGATATTCGTTCCGGTATTGCGAAGAATTCCGTGCTCATTTCCAATCGGTGGGCTTCCGTGTGCGCTTCTCTTCGCTCGGGCGGGTTCGGCAGCGCCGGGGGGTTTCCTTGCGTTCTGATTCTCGGTTCCAGTCGATCGCCGAACCTGGCGAGGGCGTGCAGCGGCAGGTATACTAGGACGAGCAGCGCGAGCGGCCGCACCGCGCGCCTGCCCATGCTGGACTGAGTGTCCGGACGACAGACGGGGGGCGGAGGTCGGAGACTTTTCACCGGGTGATCCCCCTCTCGGAGCTATCCGGCGAAGTCTGCCGCGTCGCTCAGCTCTGCGGCAACACGCGCGGTGACTCTTCTGCGGTGACAGTAATAATAAATTAATATGTTGTTATTTTATTTTTTATTAAATACACGAGTGCTGTAATATGTTCTTTTTTCAACACGGCTGAGGTGTTTCAAAACGCATTGAACACTTTTCTAAAGATCAAATAAATCAAACTAGTTAACAGTATTCATCATCATCAGATGGTAATTTAAATACATAAAAATAAATTCACTATCAACTACATAAATATACTTTATCAGCTTAAATCTAGTTTTATTTAAAAAACAAAATCTTTCAGTATT
This sequence comes from Himalopsyche kuldschensis, assembly GCA_028554975.1. Classification (NCBI taxonomy): domain Eukaryota; kingdom Metazoa; phylum Arthropoda; class Insecta; order Trichoptera; family Rhyacophilidae; genus Himalopsyche; species Himalopsyche kuldschensis. The sequence continues at coordinate 1,192,487 of JAHFWI010000085.1, read as the reverse complement.
GTTAAAAATTCCATTGAAAATATTTGTATCTGATTCTTGACTCGTTTGAATGATAATTTAAGTAAAGTGTAATTTTTATTGCAGCCTAACCTTTCAAAAGAATATTTTCTTTACCACACATAAAAAAGACCAGAACCGATTCAATTTGAGTAAAATTATAAAGCGTTGGCAATAATTTAGTTATGTGTCTTCGTAAAATGTTATTCCATGCAGATTTGAAAATTCTTTACAGTCAGTTTAAAAGTACAAAAAAAATGATGCATTTTTGTCGTAGGTAGTTACATTTGCAGACAAATTTTAACTGTCAGATAAAACAGGAAACTGCAAATTCGTTTATTTCACTAAATGACGTCTGGCATCAGTCCAAGAAAATATATACGAATAAATTTACTCAAATTTGAATTTTTCGACATTCGGTATTTTTAGTAATTTCAAGTGCACGAATGAATTAGACCTGTCAAAATCCGGGTCGTTAGCGACAAAACTACAAAATTCAAACTTGACATTGCACTTTCAGTCGAAATTCACTGTTAAAAAAATAACGTAATTGTTTATTCTATGAAAGTCTATTTCAATATTTATGCTTAAAAAATCACAATTGAACAAATATTTGCTATTTAAAATATATATTGACACCGCCTTATGTGGTAGGTCATCAGAACTCTCTCGAACGATCTATTTTTCACCTCAGTCTATGAGTTTAAGTCGATATCAGGAAATAAATTCATTTTTAATAATACTCTATATTGAAATCTATAGCAATTCAATATAGAGTGATTTCAAATTAGTAAAAAAGACATTTATGCGGACGTCTCGCTCTAAATGTCTCTCGACTCTTTCACGCCCTGAGTGCATGAGTTACGAAGTATTTAATGAAAAGTTCGATGGGCCATAAATAATGGCTTATCGCGCGTGACGTTTAACGGTCTTTTTGTAACGGTCTTTTGGTACCTAATGGAACCGCTTTCTTTCATACAGTTAGCAGTGAGAGATTGGATAGCAGGGAGTGATCACGCGCTTGCCAGATAAGTCTTACAGTCGTGGTTGAGACTGTAGACCCTGGAAGTGACCTGCAGGCTTCTAATCCTCTCCCTAAGAATTAAATTCGAGTCAAATTCCCGATATCTTCTTCGCTATCGTAATATTTGTGTTTTGTCTTGTATTTAAATTCAATGTACTTGTGTAATATAACGTCTGTGTAAATAAATTAACGATTAAATAATGTGTGCTAATCACACCCCATAACGCTTTGAGATTGTTTTGTTTATAAGAGCACCATGTTTCTCCTACTCCGTTCCCAAAATTCCTCTCCTGAGTGTCGGATAGGAGGCACCTTCTTTTACTTATATTTTAAAATACGCACAAAGAAAAATGTAAAAAAATATTTTTTTGTATTCTCACTATCTCAAAGAAGTAACTAAAAAATTTTGATCCAAGGACAACTGGTCGTAATAAGAAGGTGGCAGAAAATCTTTTTCATAGAGTGACTTTGTTCGCATTACTATATATTGCACACTATACATTATTTATTATCGTTTACCTTCCATCAAAACCTTCTGCTAATAGCACTTTCAATTGAATAATATTATTTTGTGGTTTTCCTCATCGATTAACGATGTTTGTTTGACACTTTACTGAGGCTTTGAATATATATTTCGCGCCATTGTCAATCACACTAAGGCTCCATTTCCAGTAGCATATTAACATATATTATCCTAAACAGTTGTCGAAGTTGAGCAATTGTTTAACTTTTGTATTTTTTGGCATCACCATAAAAGTGTTGGTTACGCCAGTGCTTCTCAATCTTTTCATTCAACAGTGACTCCTAACCCGAAATAAAAAAAAATGTACCATCGAAGCTTTTAAGGTGTCTTTTTTGACCAGAAATTTTTAAGAGATTAGCCAACATAGCGAAGCAGTATTATGTATTTTTTTTGCAAAAACAAACTCACATTAGAGATCTTAATTGTTTTATTTTTAATTAACATTTGTTACATAATGCCTTACAGATAAGAATATTTGTAAAACCTGGGGTCGATTACATGAAGTTTTATCAGACGAAGTGAAAAGAATTTATTCGAAAACATATAAAACAACACAATAATATTTCCGCATAAATTCTTATAATTTATATGTATGAGAACCGGTTTTGCTCATCTAAGCTTTACTTATTTGTGATCATCTTTGAATTCTTTTGCATTTATTTAACCAATATATTGTTTATTATGCCTGGTATTATGTTTCTTAACCTTGTTTCATTTTATATATTTCAACAGTTTACAATGTTCACGGTAAGCGAAACCGGTTCGGACCTTGAAAGAATATATGTGGAAATAGTACGATACAATTTGTTTTATTTATTTTACACAGCACTACTCGGAATAAGTTCTTTCTATAAATACGGAATTGTTTCGATCAATGGTATAATTTGTGCGATGCGTTCTTATATGAATTTAATATAAGCATACGTTATTAGAAAAACTATTCATCTATACATATGTTAAGTCCATCTATAAAATTATAACTCCCGCAGTAGAAAAAACGAGTATTCGATTCTCGAATTGGAGTCTCTAGTTACCAGCCGTTGATGGTGCGCAAGCAGCTCCTTACTGAATCTGACCACTGTGCCAAGAGCAATAAACGTCAAAGGTGCAGTTAATACGCAAGTACACTTAAGAGAAATACAATACACCATCTACTTTTGCATTAACAAAATTACATAATTGAAAATTATCTGTCAGGTAAAAGGAAAATTTATTACTAGGTTATTTTTCCAGTAGAGAGTGCAGCATAGTCCGTTATTACAAAAGTGAAGGAATTACAATTTGAATGCCACTTTAACCCTTTCTACGCGTTAATATACATTGCTTATATGTGTGTTCATCACAAAGCCTGCAAAGACTAATGATCTTAAGTCCTAAAGATATACAATTTTATTGAGTGGTGAAGTGGAGTAGTGGGGCTAGGTTGGGCCAGGTCGGTGACCTGGCATCTGAAAATGAGCCAGGGCACCGCCCTGCCACCTTTGTGAAGTGGTACTTAATTTTCAAGTACATTCGTACTTATATTCAAAATACTGTTCATAAAATTTAAAAGCTTTGTAACAAAATTGATCGTGAAGAAATATCACCTCTCTTTCTGGGATCAAAGCTTTGATCATTCTCAAACGTGGAAGACGTTGGTTTTTCAACTTCAGACGGATATAAAACAGAAATAAAAACAAATATATAATCACTGTTTAGAAATATTTGGCAAATAAGATTTTCTTGAAAGTCGACTTCACCCACTCGCTTCTATACAAATTATTAAATGGATTGGGTTTGAATTCTGAAAATCAGTAATAATTATATTCGTGATAAGAATGTAATCAAAAAACATTAATTTGGTTTGATTTTCTCTCTAAGTTGGTGGTCTTTAGATTTAAGATCTGAACATAATTTCCAATAAAGAATTTTTGAAATCAACAGTTGATGCAGCAAAATAGCGGCATGAAGCTTTTTAGAACTAATAAATGTATGTATTGCACGGTCCGTGGTGCAGTGGTAAGCGTCGTTGGCTACGGTGTCGGACCGCCCGGTTCAATCCCGGGTACGAGCAGATTTTTTTCAGTCGATATATCGATTCAGCTCATAGGCAATGGGTGTTTGTGTTGTTAAAAGTCCCTCTCCCTCCTTTTTGATCCCAAAGAGCGACGCTTGACAGCAATTAGCTAACCACTAGTTCTGTCCCTAGTTCTCGTATCCTTTCCATCCCTACTCTCTTCTAAAAAAAAGAGAGGTTGAGCAACTGAGTAACAAGCAGTTCTCGTTGAAAAACATATGTTCAGATAAATTCTGTGAGGAGTCCATACGCACCAAGTTGGGAGCGGAAATGGTTACAAAAAAATGTATGTATTCTGAAAAACTTCTCATACTGCAAAAATTAACCTTGAAGGCAATGGGTGTTTGTGTTGTTAAAAGTCCCTCTCCCCCCTTTTTGATCCCAAAGAGCGACGCTTGACCAACCACTAGTTCTGTCCCTAGTTCTCGTATCCTTTCCATCCCTAAAAAAGAGGTTGACGAGTAACAAGCAGTTCTCGTTGAAAAACATATGTTCACGTAGAGCTTGTAATGTTTTGTAAGGAGTAGTGCGTATAAGAACTCGTTTTATTTGACTTGTTATGGTGATTTAAAACGCAGACGACATTAATCGTTTCTGAAAGAAGAGGAGACTTATTTTTGTTCTCTATACCAGTGCTTCCCAACCTATGGTCCGCAAGTTTATTACGGGGGTCCGCGAATTTTTTTCCGAGAAAAGTTGATCGATATCAGATCTGTTAATTTGCTTGAAGTAGTGAATATAATGAAAAAAGTATTTCAGAATTTTGGATAAGGCGACAGCAAGAATATCCGTATATTGCAAAAGAAGCCTTGGTGACACTTATTCCTTTAGCGATTACATACATACCTGTGTGAAACAGCATTTTCGTCATTACTTTTGATAAATACTAAGCATATATCATGCCTTTCCACGAAGACTTTGGAAGATTTTTTGCGAGTTATCATTTCTCCAATTGAACCAGATATTGAATTGTTGTGTAAAAACATACAACCACAACCATCTCATTAAAATGTTCTGTGAGCTTATAAGTAATTATTATTTATGATTAAATATAAACATGCGAAATGTAAAAAAAATACGACTAAAATATGTTTTTTTCGGGGGTCCGTGACATGAAAAAGGTTGGGAAGCACTGCTCTACACTGCACTGAACTTTGAAAGATATGCGTAGGCATTGTGAATGAAATTACGCCTCCACTGTCTATAGGGGATATGACTATACCAGGTTTAAGGGCATAAGAAACACAAGCACAAAAGAAAAAAAAAGAACAAGAATATTCATTCAAGTTATGTATATGAATTGCTGAAGACAAGTTACGCAAACAATGAGAAGTTCTTTGATTCATCGCATCTGCTTTGTATTTTTTTTTATTATATAATAATATTGAATTCCATTTAACGACATCTTTTTCAATTCTTTCAATATTTATCTTGAGATTCCTCAGTAAATTGTTTGAATCTTCAAGTTTAAATTTGTTGACATTGATATTTCAATCAATTTTTGAACATATTGCTTTAAAGTTTTGGGATATCTGGAATTCAATATAGTTTAAGGTATTAATGTCAATATTTTGTTTTTTAATTGGATCCGAAACATTCTGATCCGAATTTTGCTGTTAACAAAGAGTGCATTGGAATTAATTGCAGCATTTTAGCAAAATTGTTGCTTCCCATTTTAAATGTTTATATGTGATGTTTTTATACCTTCTAGTGTACCCCTATGTTAGTCTACGTAAGTCGAAATGTAGAGAGCGCGAAAAGTTATCATTATTTATCGATTAATTAAAATGGTATGTTCTTGGTAGAACTCTATTAAAACACGATGGATAATAGCAATGTTTTTAAGTTAATGTAGGTTTAAGCATAGTTCTAACGAGGGTATAGGCCTAAATAGCTTTCAATAACTATATGTATACTCTTAATTTTTGTAGGCCTAAAACGCATTGCTATTTTTTAACCATGTTATAACTATTTCATTAATAAATTCATTATTTAAAAAAACCTTCGTTAAAAAGGTTAAACTGAATTTTCGTTAAGCACCCGTCTCATGTAATGTCGTATAAGGTATGATCCACATTGGTGATTCAAAAATATTCATGTACATCATTTTTATCTCTATCAAATTTACTAATGAAGAATTCTACAGAGTTAATAGCTTGGAAATAATAATGCCTACACGACGTTTTGAAATCATTTTAGTGGACACGTGAAATATGATTTCAATGAAAAACATCAACGCACGGACAAGCTGGAATATTTTGTCATCGTAAAAATTTGTGATTTACTAGCATGCTACCAATGCAAAAGCAGGTTTGCAATTATTAATAATCATTTTTTTATGAACAAGGTAAATATTTTAATTCAAAATTAATTACTTGGTAATATGATAGACAGCAAAATAGTAGGTATACACCGCAATAACCGACAGCAACATTTCTTTCGTAAATATTTATTTTTGTGAGTTCTGTTTAATTTTTTTTACGTAGCTTCCCAATAATCCCAATGGATTAAAATAACGAGAAGAATATAAGGATATAGCAGTAAAAAATATGTGTTAATTGGGTAAACTGATGTTAATATATAATGGGCCATAATATTTATACTACGATATTTTATTACGGTAAGAAAAATAATAATGTATTTTAATTCTACAGAAATTATTGTATATATTTGTTGATAGCTAGTTCGACTTACGCCCTCGTAGTTCTGACGAGGGCGTAAGCCGAAATAGATATTGTAATGGAGTTCTACGAAGTAAATGCCTACTCAATCAATACGATATTTTATATTTGTCTAGGTAACAAAATTTAAAGAATCCGTGCACGCTTGATTTGCTACGATTGCTGGAATATCATTTGCCCTTTTTTTAAGATTCCGTCACTTTCTTAGTGTTTTCAACTCTTAAATAACCATGTAGTAGCCGTTGCAATTAGTTCAATAAAAGTGAAAATGATTACCATATACATGTTTCCAATCATATAAAAATCATTTACAACTATTTTTCCGCTTCTATAATGGGTTTAAATAATAAAATTTAAAGTGATTGATTGACCAAGGTTACCCTACGGCTTGAGGCGATATTTTTTAGGATGGCATGTAAGCGGTTATGGCTTTCAATGTTATTATTTCGATGCAAAAAAAAAAAAACGTGAAGCTTATGGTTGGTAAAGGAACTTTTCGTAAATATCAAAAATACTGTAAAGAATTACTTACAATTTTGTTGGTATTTCTTATTTGAATTATCGATCCCTATGGTAGTTGTAATAATAATGATATTTTGAGTAAACAATGTTTTATTACAGACACGTTACAAAATGAGAAATTAAAATTAATTACATCTTAATACAGAATTGGTTAGTTACAAAAGTACTAGGGACACTATCGTATTCAATGATTCACACCATATTGACATTGTCATGTTCTACGTATTGAAAAATAAAGTTAAGATTTTTTTGTTTTAGGTATCGCCTATCAATCATTATTCTGTGATTTCCGAAAACAATAAACATTCCATTAATTCTGAAAACTTCTTATAAAAAAGCACAATAATTACATTATCCGGATGTGAAACTTTGGCAGGCCAAATTATATAAAGGCGTTTTGAAAATTAAAAAAATACCAACGTAGCAACAAAATATTTTTTAATTGTTGTAGTAAAAATGACGGTCAAAATAATCTTATATATAAAACCGAAACGGCGTATGTCTGTCTGTGGGTCTGTAATTCCCTTTTGCATTGTTGGTCATTAAGTTGCCATAAAAACGAATATGAAAGAAAATATGTTTGAATTTTTATCGGCGAAGACATTTAGTCAAAATGTAATAAATTAGTCTTCTACTGAACTTTTCCCGGCTTTTATTATTAATAATGATGTTTATTATTTACGTGAAGGTATTATTTGACATTTCTTTGACAGCAAATTAGATTGTTTCCTTGAATTTGGACATTTTAATGGGCGAGAATGGTGCGGGGTGTCATCAAATTAAATAAAGTTTGTGATTTTATTTTAACTCTATTTTTGGATGTTAGATTTTGTCGAATGATATAACATTAAATAATTATTGGTCGCTTAGTCCGTATTAAATAATATAAAGGCGTTTTGTTAAAAAAATACCAACGTAGCAACAAAATATTTTTTAATTGTTGTAGTAAAAATGACGGTCAAAATAATACATAATTAACAGCCAATAGAAAGAAAACTGTAAATTCTAAACAGACAAAAAATACCTCCTTCAGAATCGATATAACTACATAAAAATTGAAATCTAGAGAATATTTAAATATATATATTTTAACTGTTTCCGCTCCCGACGTGGAGCATATGAACTTCTCACGGAGTTTATCTCAATATTTGTTTTTTCTGAGAACTGCTTGTTACTCAGTTGCTCGTCCTTTCTTTTTCGAAGATAGTAGGTATTGAAAGGATACAAGAACTAGTACAGGACTAGCGATTGACTAATCGCTACGCGCAGCTTTTTGAGACTGGGAAAGTGAGAAGGATTTTTTAACAACACAAACACTCATGCCTTCGAGCTAGATCGATAAATTGACTGAAAAAACTGCTCGTACGGGGAATCAAACCCACGAAGACACGCCACGGATCTAGCATATAAATATAATAAGCAATCAAGCAAATGTTTTGCTGCGGTAGTTAATTTAAGCGATTATCATGATTTTAATCAATCAAAACGTAAAAGCGTAAAAGCGGATATTGTCATCAGTGTCAAATTGTATTTTCAAAATTATGTTATGCCAGATATCGAACCCGCTGCTTAAGCTGCTTGCCACTGATCAAAAGATTCGAACATGAAGTTTTAGAGATTGCTACAGTTGACGTTATAAATCCTAATGTTATCTATAAATATTTATAATGCGTATAATAAAATAATAACAGACAGCGCAATAATGATAACTGATATGTGCAATTTATCACAGCATATGTTTATACAAGATACGATACGGAGACGAATTGCCAGTCAACCATTTGATAGATGTATGATGTTTATATACGAGACGCAGTCTGAACCCTAGGCATTGTCTTATCTTTTATATCAGCGGTGACCAACTTTTTTCACGTAAATCGGACGGAACAAAAGAAAAATATACACAGGCTATTATTCCGGTTTATTGGAGACTGAAGTAAAAAACACATACCACTGCAGCAAATATTTGCCTATTTGTGCCTGACGTTTGTTTAAATAGTCGTCGGTTATAAGCAGGGTTGTCATATCGGTACTAAATAGACCAGAATCCCGATAATTCCGGTTTTTTTTAAATATCAAAGTACAGTCATACAAATGGAAAAATACAATACTTTGAGATAATAATAAAAAATCTAAATAAAAATATAGTGAATTCACCAAATATTTCAATGAAATTGAATTATCATATCTATGGCATGAAGAGGAATATTGTTAGCTCCACTTTTGCTTGAAAATGACTGAATAATGCCATCTTGTTGTATCATGCAATGTGCATTGTCACCTGTCAAATTTTGTTTTTCAGCAACCAAAACTTATTTTTATAACACAAAATTTTAAAAAATAATTTTTAAGAAAATTTGATATCTCCCTTGTTTTTCTACAACCTACGCTGCTTATTATCCAACACCGCTATTTTGTATTGTCACCTGTCATTTATTAGTTGTTTTTCAGCGGTGGTACAAATAAATCGTTTGAAAGGGTTTTTTTTTGTCTATAACACAAAATTTTACATTCTCAAAATAATCAGTTTTTACCCTCTCCTGCACAATTCAGAAAAAGAACATAGCAAATTTTCTCTTTAAGCTATCGATATTCTATATTCTATGGATTCGGCGTTTACTATGTGGAAGCTCATTTTATATTATATGCAATTTTATTACGAAAGCGACCTACTAGGACGTCTGATGATCTTTCTGAAAGAGACGAAGCACGTGACACTATTTATCACACAATTCGTATTATTCAACAAACTAAGTCATTTAAATTTTATATTATTTTAAATCAAGGATGATTCGTGTTGATAGTGACAGCTTCAAGTATCAGGAAACAATCCTTTTTATTTTATTCATAGCCTGCTATGATTGTAATATTTTTATACAGTAGTTATAAATATGAATCCGTGAACACTTTTATCAAAGCTAAAGACGTTGACTATTCAACCACGCATGTGATTTTAAAAAGCGACCGGGACTAAATGCCATATTATTCCATACGGCAATAATGTTATATTCGATATTAACAAGCAGTCTTTGTCGAACAGCGAACGGATGAAGGCATAAAAAAGCAACGATTATAAATATATTGAAACAATAAGTATTATTATTATTTAAAATGGTTATCCATCACTGTCATATGCAATTGATGAGATAATTAATTTCTAGAATCAATGACCGAAAAAATGGTCCATCAATCAATGTCCACTTTAAAATAGCGGGAGCAAAAATGCCCGATCAATATTTTTTTACCTTCAGCGCATTGTACTCGAATATAGTATGTCATAATTTATGTTACATGGCGATTAATAATTATTTGTTGTATGTTAATGTTATGTTATCTGTCAAAATAATACGTTTGTACTGACAAGTTGAAATGACACGTATCTCAGAAAATAAAATTCACAAACCAATACCGATTGTATTATTATTATAAATACATACAAACTTTTGTCTTTAAGGACGCTTAGTTTTGAAATGTAAATAAAACAAGTTGTTTGTGAGATTTTGTGAAAAAATTTTAATTTCATTTGTAAGTATATTTTACGGCATTAAATATGGAATATAGCATCAAAATCTGTTAATATCCATTCATTATAAAATGGGCCATGTCGCTAAAGTTGACTTTTTGACAAATTTGGGTAAACTTCCAACTTCTTTGAGAAAATTAGAGTTGTCTGTTTCGTTTACCTGAAATTCCTTGGTTACATTTTATACGGGTCAATTAGTTATTCATAATTCGCCAAAAGTCGAGCACCATATTCTTGTAACAACGAAAAATATTTAGCCAAAGGCATTCATAACTCAATTTTTGAAATTTTGCCAGTTACTGTCTTCTTCCAAATTTGGCCAAAACAATGAATAATCTATACGGACAAAGATATCGTTTATTCAAAAACCCTATATACATTCAAATTTATGTCTTTAAGACGTATTATTTCTCGGTGTGTACTATATTGCCGTTGCAATAAAAAAACTGGTTAAAAATTTCGGTAAATTATGGATATATGGTTATTTGAAGTTTTAATATTAAAAATTCATGAAAAAATAATTCCCAAATGAATGAAATTTATTGGTTAAAAAGCTTATGACTATTTTTTTTGAAATGTTTGCTATTTTTTTTTTAAATTTTTTTTAATAGAAGATTTGGTCATTTCGTTATTATCTATCTATATATATAAAAATGAATGTCTGTTTTAATGTCCGCTATGGACTACTAAAAACCGCTCGACCGATCGTTGTGAAATAATAAAATTTATTAGAGACACTCCGCAATGGTTTATTATTTGTTTTTCAAAATTTCAAAATTTTATTATAGGCTAATATTAAAAAACAAATTCTTCTTTCAGAACTCATACAATAATCAGTAATATTCTTCAGATTTAAATCATTTTGATTCCACATTTTCTAATAATCCACAAGAACTCAAAGAGTAAAGTCAAAACATAAAATTATAAGCCAGTATGTATAAATTTTTTGAGCTTAGCTCGAGAGGATTCGGATTCTGTCCCATGACCATATATCCATAATTTACCAAAATTTCAATCAAAACGATGAGTGTTATATTTTTTGGTTTCTTTCTCTGATCGTTTTCTAATATTTATCGAATGAACGATGCATGCGAGACAACGTTAAATTGAGAAACGATAAATCGGGGTTCCCTGTATATCTTTTGCGTAATGTTGTAATTGAATGACTAGGCGCTAGTATTCCAATGGCCAGATGTTGATGAATATGCATTATTATTGAATTATTACAGTTTGAAAGGAAACTAAACAATTTGAAATTGATTAAACAAATACTGTTTATAATAACAACGAATTGAATTCTGTGCCAGCATTGAATTTGTGCAATTATTCATATCATGCCGTTTTGACCATATGTATTTGACAAAGATATGACAATTTAATGGGGCAACAATTGTAAAGTTTTTGATTATAATTTTAAAAATATGAATCGCTACATACTTTCTTGAAAATTATGGAATGTCATTTAAAACAGTACTTCCCAAACTTTTTCATTCAACCGTTTTTTGCGGAATGTATACTGCCAATGTAATGAATTTATTTAACATTTATATTTTATCAACCTTCACCGCTCTTTCTTTATTCCACTTGCATTTGTTAATCTCACTATAACGTTTTTTCTGAGAAAGTTCAAAATAAAATCGTTGATATTATGTTGTTATCCATAACGCAGTGGTGACTTTTTTTTTAAATTAAACAATATATTTGGTATTAAAGCAAATGCCAACGCAACAAATATTTTAAAATATAAAATTCATAAGAGATAGACTCAGTAGAGAACAACTCAACAAAAAATGACATAGGTACACCCATGTACAAGTTTTTTTTTTTAAATTTGAACAATCCGACCTTGCCTGCACTTGAACAAAGCCCCACCTGATCGCTTATGAAAATCTCTTGCCACTGGACCACAGATACCGACTATATAGTTGTATGAAAAACAAAATTAATCATGTAAATACCCATTACAATAAAGATCCAAGTTAAAATATTTTTTATATATGTACATATATTGAAATAATGGATTCGGTACTAGCAGTGTTAAAGTGCATTAATGCACTATACACGACCCTTGTCGGGCATGGTTTAAATGCGTTTATGTTATGTATTCTGTTCATTTATAATATTATAAGATGTGCATTCTCATGTATGTATAAACTCTCAAAGTGCCCGATTTAAGTTTCATATAAAATTATAGGGAGCTATCAGGCTCATTAAAATAATTATTACGAACAACCAAAACGCTATCATGGTACACGACTTGCGTACTTGAATTCGCTGTATAACATCGAAGCTGATATTCGTGTATCGATAGAATGGTCAGTAATCTTTTGCATAACGCTACTTTTATAAAAATAATTGAAAGGCAAATGTGATTAAAGATGTTTAAAAAAAAACTGAATGATTACTGTATACATTGTAATACATTTTTGGTTTAATTTGGAAAATAACAATTCAAGAATCGGAAAATCTCTTTTGCTGCCGAAAATTATTGTCATGGCATCTTCTATTCAGCTTAGGCTATGGCTACAGTGAAGAGGGTAAATTTTGGCGTAGCCGGGCGAGACTTGCTTCATAATCAAAGGTTGCTCCAATGGCTTTTACGATGGCGCCGTCTGAGAAGTCGAGCGTAAATACCGGAGTTTCAAATCAGTTTAACAGCGCTTGCTTCGGCGTACAAATTAATTACGTTATGGCGCTGCGTTTCGACTTCGACGGCGCCATCGTTAAAGCCATTGCGGCAACCTTTGATTATGAAGCAAGTCTTGCCAAGCTTCGCCGAAATGTACGATCGTCACTGTGGCCATAGTCTAAGTGAATAGAAAATGGCATGACAATAATTTTCGGCTGCAAAAGAGATTTGTCGATTATTGAATTGTTATTTTACAATTAAAATATTTAAATAACTATAACTAGAAATAATTCTGCTGTTTGTAATTATTTTTATCACTAAAAACATCTTTTCACATCAAGCTACAACAAGATAGAAAGTTTTATTCATCCTTCGGAGCAATTTTAAAAAGTGACATTTGTATTATAAAAGTTTTTCTGTGTACTAAAAACGGCGTATTTGGTTACATGGACATTTAGCTAATTGACCAAGTGGAATTTACTATGAACAAGATGTAAAAGATGCAATAGTTTGAACACAATGAATCTTTTAAATCGAAAATCAGTTAAATTGTTGAACGTGCCATCTTTGGAAGGTGTGCCCAAGTTTCACCAACCCTGATATAGTTTAATAGACGCGTTGAATCGTTATGGGAAATATGCGTGATTTGCTGAAAAAATCTAAAAAAACCTGCCTATCAGACCAGATCTAATAAACTGATAAATTATTTGTCCGTGTGAGCGGTTTGTTTCTAAATGGTTACCTAAATCTCTCACTAACTGTCATCTGTCAAAAACAAATTTAATACTTATCAATCACGCTTAAGCTAGGTTGATACAAATGACAATCGCGTTCACCCAACCACATTATAAACATGCTTTTAGTTATAACTCATCAATGCATTGCTGCAATCACAAAAATAATCCAATCCAATATACTCAAACCTCTTTTTGTGCAATTTCAACGTTATGCAGTTTTTTTTAATGCAATTTATTATTTTTTGAAATATATTTTTGGGACTATATAACGTACATAATATGTAATAAAGTAATTAACAGCGCGTTGGTCATTTACTGTAGGTGAAAAATCCAGTGTTTCACCGGTTTGTTAATGTGACTTTGACACGTGCGTCCTTGTTTATGCTATGTTCCCATATTAACTCATAGCTTTTTTGTGCGATTTTCCGTGCAATGCATCTACCGCACAAAAAAGGTTTAGGTGTATAAGAATGTATTTTGTTATTTTTTGATATTCGGATATTTGATCGAGTATTCGAATATGATTGAAGCTTTGTCCTAGCTATAAGGTGTGTCTGGGTTCAAGTCCCGTTAAGGTCAATAGCAAACAAGATTTTATCAATTGAAATTTGATAGCTTGGACATGCGTGTGTGTGATGTTATTTCTTCTTGAGTTGATCTCTAGTGACATCAAGTTTGTCTCGTGTATTTTGAATTGAAAAATGTTTGACACATTGGCATTAGATGCGAAATCTTTTTTTTCAATTCTTACACATATAAAAACAAGATTTGTTTTTAAGTATAAATGTTTTTTAAATCACTGAGTTAACAAAACATGACATTCAACGTAGCATAATATATAAAACATTTTTTTTGTTTCTGGGAACTACATAGTTTCCGTTCAAAATTAATACAACTCACCTCTTTCTCTAGACCAGTGGTTCTCACGAAAAATTGCACTGTGGCCGCATCGTAAAAATAAGCGGTCCTAAGGAAATGACTGGTGGCCGCACCAATTTTTTCTCTTGTGTCTGTTATGTTTGAGGTATATCAAATGGACCTAAACATGCTTGTCAATTTACTATTAGTATTAATTGCGTCCGAATTATTCAATTTTAAGAGTCTTTGTTGACAAATTAACTTTTAAAACCAATTTTTTTATAATATCAATATTTTCTATGACGCTGTTGGTGGCCGAAGCCAAGTCCTCTGGTGGCCGCACATGAGAACCACTGCTCTAGACATAATTGAAAAAAAACAATGAATACACATTTACATATTTTAATCGAATGAATTTGAATATTCGTATACTATTAACGCTCACATATTAGATATTCGAATATTTTAAATCCCTAAGCACACGCAAAAAAGAAAACATAATTATTTTACAGTAGCATCTGTTATGCATGCATCAGATTTGAGGCTCACGATGCTCCCTTTAATATTATTTATCGCCAAACATTGGATATTGGTTTCCCTCCTAAAATTGTAATTGACTAAATATAGAATATATTGTAACGATAAAAAAATGCACAATTCAGATATGCTACCTATTAATCCACGATCACATGTCAATCTTCAATATTAATCTTTATTTAGTATAATAAATATTCGAGGATTTCGACCGAGGGTGCTTGATGTAAATTCAATATCAAATTTGAATCATTTGAATTTTGTACTTTTCCAATAGCTTGATGAGTTTCGATTTTCGGCGTCTTCAGGAATTTCAAGTGCACAAATGAAGTTGAACTGACGCGTAGTAAATAGTTTGTACTGCTTGTATAGCAGAGTACAAGTATGCCGATAAGTTCAATTGTTAGTATGTATTGCAATCGAATGAGAAAATTATAATGAGGTTTCATGAATTGCATAAGAAAAGTAATTGTGTTTGTAAATTATTTCTATAGATAGGTATTTTGACGCACTGTTTACAGGCCCTTTTTATGACTTTGATAGCTAGCTTGCTATTTCGCATATACATGCCCGAAGATACTGAAAACGAAGATGATAAAAAGAGAAACTCGGTAGTAAGCGACTAAGCTTATTGAAAATTACAAAATTAAAACGATTCAAATTTAATGTGATATCATTAAAATATCTTTTTCAAATATCGGCTGTTAAAGTCAGGCTGTGGAGTCGTCAAAAAACTTACGACTCCGACTAAAAAGCGATTAATTTCTTCACGTTTTTTTATGTGTATTCAATTATATATCAGTCAAAAAATCCGGCCTATAGCAAAATTTTACATACATATTATATGTAAAAATAAAAAGTAAAAATTTTCAAAATATCCGACTTCGAGTACGGCCAAAAAACCCCGACTCCGACTCCACAGCCCTGGTTCAAATGCATCTCGAATACATCATTGAAATCATATATAACTTTCGGCTTAATTCTTTGAAGACTATTTTTGGTATGATATTAAATTTATACTCAAATATTTAAATTATTTTCTTTTGATTTGGATTTGACGTGTGTCGTCGAAAAATATACCTGTCAAACACTAATCGTGTTGCAAAGCATAGCGATGTGTCACGTTCTATGTATAGTCCCTGCGGAGTATTTTGTTGTATTTCCTCGATACGTTCGGTTCACTTTGATTCTTATCACACATGTTACGTCGCATTGGTATCAGCATTTGGCAATAATAATAATAATCGAAGGCGTATTGATATTATGCGCGGGAGGGAGTGTCGCGGGGCGCGCATTCCGCCGATCATGCCCAAAAAGAAACAGAAAGAAACCGACCATATAGTTTCCATGTGTGGGTTCGCCGGAAATTCAGGGCTATCACAGGGGAGGAAAATCGTCGACTACTTTAAAAGATTCTTTCTACATTTTCTTTGCGGAACACCTGCTCTTTACGCAGGGTGCAAACCTCTTCCCTGCCGAACCGATTTACAAATAATCCAACAACTAAGATTTTAAATCTAATTTCATAAATAATCAGTGTTAAAAACACTCATAAAGGTAATCAGACCAAACAATGCACACCTATTTGATTAGAAAAAACTCCAGTCATTATTGAATTTCAATTTGCATCATTAGGCGTCTCAACGTGACACCCCAACATTAGCGTGCCAACATAAACGCGCTTAAAAAATAAAATAAACATTTTAAGAACTTGCTTATATTTATTAAAAATGTACACCTTTTCTGGGAAAGGATAATACTTTTACAACCGACTAAAGATCGTACGCAGCGTGATATATATGTATATAATTTTTAAATTTTATATATAAAAAAATATTTGATATAACAGCTAATGCCAATGCGCTTAATATTTTTAAATGTGAAAGTCATACGAGATTAACTCTAAGATAAATAATGGATCAGTCGTGAACAACTCAACGATAAATTTCATACACCCAGCCCAAGATCTATTTCACAATTGAAAAAATCTGAACCTTGCTGGGAATTGAACGCGGGCCTAATCTGATCGCTAAGACAAACCTCTTGCCACTTAGCCACAGGGACATGCTAATATATCGTTCAATGCTTCAATATTGAAACAATGATCTTTTCAATTTATTCAATTTTGACTGACAAAGATAGATGACCTCCGTCAAACACATCTATTTTCAAGTATTCTGATTTTTAATAAAAATGTGTTTTCGGACATAGGAGTAAGAATTGGGCTACAATATGACTTGTGGTTAGTTAATCGATCTTGCTACGCTGCCGTTGGTGGGATTCAATTGAGACATCACCAAATCCATAAATCGACTGAATGATTAATTTATTATACTCTTCGTATTGGTATTTGAGCCAGTGAACACTGAAATCGAAGCCACGGACGTTGACCACTAGGCTATAGGACCTCTCGTATAAACTAATGTAGGATAATCGCTACATCTTTGTTACGCTATAAGTTTCGGATATAGGCTGAATGAAAAGGCTAAATGCGAATATTACAAATGATCAATTGACTACAAGATCGTCCGTATAATAATAGCACTGGAAAGTTTTTAGGTACGTGGGTAGTGGTGTCACTTGTTTATTCCTGATTATCAATTCATATTTAAAAATAAGTTGCTCGCCACTGCTTCTACTATTTCCAAATAAAGGGTTAAACCCAACCCTACATGATTGATTGCATATCATTCGTTTATATTTTATAATGCTTACGTCATTAGTAGTATAATTATTTGTTTGCTTTGTTTTGATTCTATAGACCCTTTCTTGCTTCCCGTAAAAAGGAAAAATTCCAAACTCCATTTTTTGTAATTTTATCATTTTAAAATATTAGAATCAATCTTGCTTCATTACTTAAGCAAACTTTGCGATAGTAAGTCCGAAGATGCCTCTGAAAGAGGCGAAACACGTATCACCATTAGTTACACAATACGTGGCATAATCAAAGTTATTTTGAATTTTATATTATATCATTCCATATTAATTCAGTTGTTACAAAGCCTTTTTCTGAATTCAAGCGGTGTGGATTTTATTTAAACAGCCAGCGGCAATGGCAAATATATTTGCGGTAGATATTAAATCTTCCATCACGAGTCCTTCGGTACGTTATACAAATAAAACGAATAATAATAGGCGATCGGAAAAAATGTAATTATGTTTTCCTTCGAAATGAATTGGCTAACCCTATTGTGGCGGTGCTGCGAATTTAAGGACCGGTTTTTTCGCAACGGGTATCGCTGATACACCGCGACTATAACAAAAGGGGTGGAGTATCGATGATATATTAACTTTAATCGTTTCTTTTTGTGTTAGTAATCGATGCTGTAAGATACACCTCGCAAATTGCGTGCTAATTTAATTGTTTATTGCGAAAAAAACGAGAAATTCTATGCTCATTTCAAAATATATGCAGCGTATAAAATGGTTTGGATTTTAAATAGAGTTGATCACTATTCGTAGTGTCAACTTTTCATGGACAAAATACAATAAATGAGGACGTACGCATACATGATGTATGCTTAAAGTGACCATACGTCCCGTTTTGAACGGAACCGTCCCGATTTTAGGTAGTCTGTTCCGTTGTCCCCAAGTACAGCTCGGGGGAGTCATGTGCATGCGCAATCGTCACACCCACACATTCATATTTGTTTCTTACAATTCGGCAGTTTGCTCGTTTGTGGGTACACGACTACACGTTGACAGCTGGCGCGTCTTTCTTGAAGATTGATTTTTTTATTGGCGTGTGTTATTGTAGTCATTCTTATTCAAAGCAAACCCAGTTATACTTAAGAAAATTTGTTCATCAGAAAAATATAAAACAACATATTTTTTTTCAAATTTGTATTTTTTATTCCTGTTATTTTCTTTATCAACATTCATTTTCTTTATATTAATACATAAAAACTATGAAAAAATACGTGTTTTCTTGAATATACACACTATTACGTAAAAATTGGTAGATGTCCCGTTTTGAGGACAAAATAAATGGTCACATTATGTATGCTAGTACGTACATACCAATTTATGTATTTTAGTACGTTGAGTCCCAGTCCAGCCATTTAAATTTTTATTTAAATACACGGGTGTCTGTGTTGCCAAGGATTCCCTTCCACACCAATCTGATCTTTAAAGTCAAATAAGGCGACCGATTAGCTAACTATTAATTCTGTTGAAGTTCCATCCTTTACCTAAATTCTTTGAAGAGGAATGGTTGAGTAACAAGATCTTTTTGTGCAAAACATCTGTTTGGATAAACTCCACTAGAATTCTTATGTATGCTCCACATTGGAAGTGCATTTGGTTTTGAAAAAATCGTGCAATTTTAATCAAGGATAAAAAGTATTTGCACACGTCATTTAACTTGTTTCAAAGACTTTTTGACGAAAGAGTACCGGAAGTAAAAAAAAACTGACGAGGTTCTGGAAAATAGTGTCTAAAATAACCACGGCCCAAAAGATATTCAGAATTTTTAAAAATGTGACACATCTTTTAATTCGATTTCTCAAAGCAGACTAAACTAGGCGTACAATAATTTTCTTTAAATTATCGATATATGTCGTGTTCAGTGTTCCCTCTAAGCTGCACGGCCCCGCAGCATTTTTAAACCCCCGCGTATTCATCCCAAGCTTGCGCACACCCTATAAGTTGATGAATTTAACGATATGATTGATTTATATTGCTGAAAATATCTTAAAAAAATCCAAGAAATATAGAAGCATAAATAAATAAAACATTAATTTTTAGTCCATTTCCTCTTCCATTAAGAGTAAATGGCCTTTTAATGAAGTATTTCAACAAAAGCTGATTGCAATTATGCCGCGCAATTGTTGGATTGGCCTGCTTAGTATTTGAATTTTCCACGCAGCTAACCTCTCAGCTCAAAACTAACATTGGTCGTGCTTTTTAAAAATCGAATGACAATTGCATAGCTCCACCCCGATGGACATCTTCAAGGGTTTTTTCTTAAAATTTTGTATTATTCTTTTTGCACAGCGCGCATATTCGAGGACCGACTTGTTGCGGCAGACATTGTCTGACTATTTGAGCATCGCCAAACTGTCTGGAAAGCAATATCGATCGGCAGTATTTAATTAAACAGTCATAAAATATTTATAAAGCATTCTAAGAAACGAAAAATTGTTTCGGCGGCAAATAAAAGATTCTACATTGTATCAGACCGCGGCTGCCGGTGATGGGAACGTTACATCACCGAGTGCCGTCCCGCGGTCAATCGGTATTTTTTTTACTCAACAAAACAATCCACGAGATATATCCCATCCTCGCCAATAAACTGCCACAATACAAAACACATTTCTGTGAACTGTATTTTTGTAATGAATTTATTGAACACATTTTAGATTAAATGAGTTTCATCAGGGCTGTGGAGTCGTTAAAAAAAACACGACTCAGGACGACTAAAACCACGGGTCCAACTCTGATTCTAACATTTACCGAAAACACGACTAAAAAAAGTTTTTTTCCTACCTTTCCTATTTATGTGTATTCAATTAAATATCAAACAACCAATCCAGCCAAAAGCCAAATTTTACATATTATGTGCATTCAAAATTTCCCACTTCGAGTACGATTTTGACCAAAACATCGCGACGACTCCGACTTCAACTCCACAGCCCTGGTAAATGAAATACAGTATGTTAACATTTAGAATAACATTGATATATATATACTTAATGTCAGGGTTTTTTTTACATCTAACGCGGTGAAACGGCGTTCCGGCACCTTTTTTTACAGTATTGTTTTTTTCAAAATTTCAAAATCAATTAGACGAAACAATGTTTGCGCTTACGTTATTACCATCTTTATATAATTCGTTAAAATCATAAAATATGGTATTGTAATGAGCCGGATGAGGTGTGTTATTTTATTTAGTAAAAAGCTTGACATGAAGAGAGTTTCGGCACCTTTTTTTTCTTCAAAAAAAGCTCTAATTCTAGTGTTATACCTGTACAAAATACTTGTACGATGTCATATCCAGAATCAAAAACAATGTCACTCGTAACGGATAATGCGCATCAACACTTATTTAATTTAATCGATCCTGTTCGTAGGCATGGGAGTTTGTGTTGTTATATTCTGATCTCATATTGCATTACAACTTACAGCCAAGGCACACGAGATCATCGATGCGAGAAAAGACACCACTAACACCTATACTATATCCGTAAAAGTCATCAAAAATTCAAAGTTATAATTATTCGCTTGATGGTTTGAAGCTTTATTTAAGGTTTGTCACCTTGGATGATTGTCACCGTCTCCAGTCTGATATAGACATTATAATAGAACGAGGAAGATATAACAAACTCGATTTTAATATTGATAAATGCAATCTTTTATCGTTTACAAGAGGCTCGCGAGTGTTATTTTATCGGTATTCAATGAATGGCCGAATTCTCTCGCGAATTTCATCAGTTAAAAATCTTGGCGTACAATTTGAGATCAACATCTTACATTCAATAATCACATTAAGACCACTTGCAACAAAGCATTGCAAATGTTGGGCTTTATCCTCCGTACTACCAAGGATTTTCCAGGGAGTAAAAATTTTGATGCTAATGTATAATTTTTTAGTTCGAAGCCGGCTTGAGAGTGTATCGATTGTTTGGGCCCCGAGAGGTGCGAAATATGTTCTTATGGTGGAGAGGGTTCAGAAGCAGTTTTTGAGAGTTCTCTATTTGAGGACATACGGTACAAACCCATGGCTTTATCCAACCGATTTTCTCTTAGGCATGCTCACGTTCAATAGTTTGAATAAGCTAAGAGAAATGTACCTGGCAACATATTTCTTTCGACTTATCCGAGGCCAAAATGAGAATTCCACCATTCTTGAGAATGTTAAATTGAATGTCCCTGATAATTTTTTGAGGAATCGTGAACATGAGTTGTTTGTTCTTCCAAGGAGTAGAACTAGTTTGCCAATAGGGATGCCACTGGGAAGAGCTTTAGTGATTTTTAACGAAATTGCTTCGGATGAGGACATATTTCACATGGACGTGAGTGAGTTCAGACGAATACTGTTTTTTTTATGTATTATAGTTGATTTTGTCGGAATTCACTCGGTTGACTGCTTTGAAAATTTTTCCTCTCTGTTTTTATTACTACAATTTTTTCATCTCTTTTTTAATTAATTTGTGATTTTTATTATGTATTTACATGTATGTATGTTTTTATATAATATATAAAAATGCATGTATTTATATTTGTCAAATGCATGGCGCATTGGCGTCAGCTGTAATGCCATGATTTGAATTTCTTAAATAAATAAATAAATACTCAAGATATGCGATCTAAATATGATATTGAAGATACAAAGACTTCCACCCTGACCCACATGACTGCTAGGGTAAATTCCTTACCTATAAACCAAGTATGATTGTTATACTATCAAACAAACTAAAAATATGTATATTATACATAAACATTTGGACGGGTGGCTATTTGATTGTGACAGCGCGTGAGATGTGTAAACCATGAGATAATCACTGTACTGCTATGCACACACTTTATGTGTATTTTAAGCAAGTGAAAATATGTTCAGACACTTAAAAATATTCATTCAGATTATTTCGCATTTTCGGAGATCAAAAATTGTATATAATATACACAAATAAATATTTGTTTGTTTGTTTGTTCATACTCTATGCCCTGCCATACCGTACATCCGATCGCAATGAAACTTTGACAAACTTTATGCTTTCACTTGCGTGGAGGTTTTTGGAATAGTAAAATAACCTACAGTAGGTCTTTTATATAAAAAAATCGTACCATAGACATTCGGCAAAAGACAAACAGCAAACGTCAAACGGTAAATGTCATCGAGAACCGTTCAACGAAGTGAAATTAAATCGAAATTATTTATCTAAAATATTGTGCATCCGAAAGCACTTCAATAAACACAGCCGGGTACCGACTAGTACTGCGCATAATATATGTACATATAATATACAAATTATCGGAGGTAATAAAGTTTCACATTTTTCCATTATCTCTGCTAACTAACGGGATTTAAAAAGTGCAGAAATTTTAATTAGCTCTCATAAGTTGTTATTAACCGGGTAGCATAAAAAGTTTGCTGGTATAATGAAACTTATAATAATTAATAATAACGAACCCAAGAAGTCGAAGACTAAAAAATGATGGTCGACTAAAAATATAAATGCGTAACAGACAGGACGACTGATAAATCAAAACAAATATATACTTCAACAAGACATAATAATTATTTATGTTGATTTATTAGTATTAATTCTAATGATTTAGTTGGCAATTATGAATCCTCTAAAAGGAGTATTTTCAGTTACCGCATGCATTATTTATGATGTATAAAAAAAGTCTATAAGATATCTCTTTTCAATCAAGATTGAACCGTTTCGGGTGGTGTTTATGTATTAATTTGATTCAATGGTAGATATAAGGTCCAGCACCTATCAAATTCATTGAATACAATTTTGTCGGATGATAAAATAACTGGTAAACCCCATCTGAAAGCTTTGAACTTTTACGTCCAAAGCACAGGGCCGAATTATTGGATAGAATGAAAAATCAACAAATCGACAAAGTTTTCTCAAGCTAATATTTGAGATCATAGATATGTGTGTTGGTATACTTGTCAGAACATGTTTGTCGCGTAGGTCATTTGAGTCGCCAGTCACAAGGGATGTTCGGCTGATGAATGCACTGCCTGTTGATGTGGACATCTTCGGTAGTGAACTTGGTTCTTTGTTTTTATATTTTTTCTTTTTATGTAATTAATATATTTCTGTTCTGTTCCATACATTTGTTAATTCTATATTTATTTTATTTTTTTCAATTTTGTGTTATTTTTATTAATTGTCAAATGCATGGCGCATTGGCGTCAGCTGTAATGCCATGTATTCTGTTTAATTTTTTACAATAAATAAATAAATTAAAGTGTACTATATGAATAACTAAGAGTTTATTTCAAGAGTGTTTCCTTCAATAACTGCTTGTCACTCGGTTGCTCAACATATACACTAAGAAGAAAGTACGAATATAAAGAATTGACAAGACTATTGGTAAGATAATTAGATGGGTGGGGGAGGTCTTAGAACATATAGATATTGTGCTTCGAACAGAAATATTATGCAAGTGCTCGTACTGGGAATTGAATCCGTAAAAACCGCATGCGAATCCAACGATATTGATGAGCACTTGAGTACACGAAAATGACCGATTTTTTTAAAATTTAAATCCAGTCCGCTCCCAATATGGTGAATATGGCTACCTTTTTTAAACATATTTATTCTTTGAGAACTGCTTGCTACGCAGTCGTTCACACACTCATCAGTTCGATGAGAGTAGGGATATAGAGGATAATATTATAGCATCAGATGGAAGGACAACATGCCTTCGAACAGAATCCGTAAATCGACTGAAAAAATGCTGTTCATCCTGTGACTCGAATCCGCGAAGTCCGTCACAGGAGCTAACGACGTTGA
Source organism: Himalopsyche kuldschensis (assembly GCA_028554975.1). Lineage (NCBI taxonomy): Eukaryota > Metazoa > Arthropoda > Insecta > Trichoptera > Rhyacophilidae > Himalopsyche > Himalopsyche kuldschensis. The sequence goes on along the minus strand of JAHFWI010000085.1, from coordinate 1,167,924 downwards.
CCACAGCATCACGGAACCAAACAACATGAAACTCCACACAAATTAGTATGTATATAACATATATATAGATAAACCAATATCCGTTCAAATTTCGAACACAATTCTAGCGCCGAAATAGCAAGTCAAGTTATTTTTCTCGTTTTCGTTTTGTAAATTTATGATTGTTACAAAACTCGCTAGCCGGAGACCTTAATGACAGCTTACGAAAGTTAGTGATTTCGTGTATAGATAGCTAGCTATATTAAGCATTCGTTTTACAGTGAAGTAAAAAAATCTTGGCCTAACCACAGCAGACGTTCTAACTCCTGCACTGTGGAAAGGTCTTTGTCCTCGGGGGTGATGAGCAGGAATGAGATTTTTATCATCACGAGGTATCAAAAAGTGTTCATTGTTTACTTGAACAAAGAGTATGCATCGACATCTGGCGGCTGTACGCCGAATAACAAATTGACAAGAAAGCCGTGCCAAAGTAAAGAGCATTGCCGATACCCGTATAGAAAAATGAGGATATTGCAACGAAGTACATTTTATCGATATATATTACAAAGTCTTATTCTGTGTAATTTCTACAGGTTTGATAACGATATTCATAATCTCAAAATTACTTTAGTAATATTGTCACTGTACTGCCAAAAATTCCTAAGTTGACAATACTTAAAAGTTTGGCAAAAAGGTGGCAATTTATTTTATCAGTTTTTGTAATATGTTTTGTACTAAAATTTGTCAGATCAGAACAATCTAACAGATGTTGGAATTATGTATATCATCGTTTCCCGCACACTATATCCTATGTGATGATTTTGGTCGAAATGAACTATTTACACCATTGCATTTGGATTTTTCTTATTCTTGCGACACAATATTTGTTCTGCGAATATTTTATTACAAATATACTGATTTTAAATAAATCCTATGTGCTGACATTGATAATTGTGCTACACAAAATTTTATCTATCTTGTAAAATAAATCCTATGTGCAAAATTGGAGGCAAAATCGAGGAAAATTTGTGCTAGTGTAAGTTAACTTTTATCCACATATGAGAATAGGTGCGGGAAACGAAGATATTATGTTTCATACAGTACCCAGGCTGTATACTCTTAGCTGTCAATTTTTTTTCTACCACTTTCATATATATGTAGTATGCTAACCAGTGGCGGCTGGTGACGGGGTGTTGGGGGGTGCAAAGGAAGATTCAACCATTTTTGCAAGAGTTCTTTCCTATTCATTGGATCTTAAAACACTTCTATAGCATGGACTTTCAATTCAAATGTTCGCAATACCAACTGTTTCTCTTCCGTAGTACGGAAAAATGGTTGAATCTTCCTTTGCAGGCTAACGATATTATGTACTATATATGAATTTATTTGTAGTTTCAGGGAGGAGGCTAACATAATAAAGGAATGTATCTTAGTACGATTATCGCTCTCTTTACGACTTTTTGTTATTCTCAATTTAGGCAGGAGAGAATGAATATACCATAGAAATTGATACTTTTGAACACAATCTCACGAATCGTTCATGTGAAATACAAGCCCTCAGATACTATGACCCGAATAAAATAAGCATATGAAACTTCTCAACTACAGAACATACCAAAATAATACACGGTTATAATGTCCTTAATATATTTTTTAAACAACGCAGGCATATTATTGCAAAACCAGTTTTATATATGTATATTAAAAAATACAACATAATAAAGAAAAAGATTATATTAAGTATCATTGAGAAGTGAGCTAATTATGACAAGATAAAAAAATCTGGTCGGCGTTGCAAAATATTTAGTAGATTTAATTTAAATACAATACGTCTCAAAGGCTTACTTTCCTGCACTATTCATACGTATTTGTGTCTGTAATTTTGAAAAAATACAAAAGGATTTCGGTGTCTACGGTAACAGACAGGGTGCTATGTCAACACACGATACGGATTATAAAATCTAATTTTGGAAAAAAAATTAAATGGTTCAATAATAATATTTCGTCTTTGTGTTGTATATTCACCGTTGAAGTTTTGAAATTACATTCCGGGTGAAAAAATACAGTTACCTTAAACTCTTATACAATAGTTCAAGTTTTTTAGCATACATATATATTTATAATGCGGTTTACTGTTATGTTAAGGATATAGGCTATTTCTATGTGAAGATAAAGATTCTGCTAATCATAAAGACATATTATTTTGAGAGGATTAATCTTAATATTATTTATGTATGTTTTAATTACCCTTACGAGATGACTGGGTATATTACTAAGATGAAAAAAAGAAATACGCCAAGATTAAGGACTGCGAGTTTTTTATTATATCATAGACCTTACAGGTAAGGTCCAAACCTGGACTTTGCATTTCGTAAGCCGCATGAGATGACTTCTTTCCACACTTACCCGAACCTAAAATGAGACATATCGAAATCGACTTTTTAGACACTAGTTTTGTCCTAGTCTAAAACTTCTATTAATTATATAAACTCTATTAGGAATTCATATGCACTGGAAGTGGATATGCGATACCTTCTATCAAATAAACAGTCAGTATGGTGTTCGTTAATTTTCAAAACAATTGACATTTAATTTTTTCAAAAAAAGAATTGTTAAATCGGTTTTCTATTGATAGAATGATCCCGCGCGGTACCCTGGAATTCACTGCGAAGCCACGTAATATGATATTGATAGGTTTGTACAGGTAAGTAGCGAACAAATAGTTTTTTTTATTGCTCGTGAGCCAACGTTTAAGACCTCTGCGACGGAAAATAATAAAATAAAAGTAAAACAAAATTATGTCACGAATATTAGACGGACAATGAAAACTAATTCTGTCTCATGAAGTTCGACTCGCGCCGGCAACATTATTAAGCATTTCCCAATTAGTGCACAGTGGTACCAAGTAGCCGAGCACCTTTTGAGAATTTGTCTCCATTGAATGGCTAACGGGCCAGCAGTTGTCATGTCTACAGTGCGGACCTGCTGCTATGAGAGCCTGTTTAAAATGACACAATTAGCTGTTACTTGAAAACGTAAGCGTTTGAACCTTGCAAATCGAGTAACGAATACTGTGATTTTAATTAATTCTTATTTTTTTCGATGCCATAAACGAACGCTCCTTTAATTAATAGTAGGATGTAGTTTTAATGACTGGAAAGGATGCTATGGATAATTAAATTTCATTTCGTTAAATGAATATTTTTAATAATATTCAACAAAAAATAGCTGATCTGAAATCGATAAAAAAAGACGCCAGATATTTTGAAATTTTTAATTACTCGAGAGTTTCTCTTGTGAGATGCGGCATTAGGATTCCAAAGACTGTATTTTGAGAACGAACACGATTGTAAAAACTATGTTTCTCATATTTGAATATTTCCTTTTCAGCCTTCTTGACCACCATTTTAAAATATTTAAATACATGCCTAAGAACACATTGTGTCAAAATCTAATAAAAATACAAAAATACACCATAAATCGTCTCACATTATATGTAATGATATATTATAAAACTAACAAAGCTCGACAAGAGAATACAGTTAACGTTTTCCGCATATAACCGACATCACAGGTTGAAATGGATAAATTCAATGCCAAGATTCCAAATTTATTTCACTTTTATTTATTGTACCTAGAGACTGTCTGGCTAATACAAAATGCATATTGTTCCAAATTTCAAATACTAAGCGAACGAAAAAATAAGTTAATTGATAATCGCGAGTATTGTCATCAGTTGATAATGCTTTCGATGAGCGAAACCGGTCCTGATCTAAATAAATTCAATGTGGAAAAAGTACTAAAAAGGCCTTATTATTTTTATTATAAGTATTGATAGTGAACACCTTAAAAGTGATTAAGCTAATAGTTTATAAGTGGTAAAAAAAACCATCGATTACTCACAATGGCAAATAGTCATATCGGTGTTTGCTTCTGGACGCATATGGATGTTTCTTAAATATATATAAAATATTTATTTTCATTGTTTAACATTAAAAACGACATGCATTTCATGACCTCATGATTATAAATCATGAAAGCTAAGCATTTCTTTCCTCAAGTAAAACACTTTCTAATGAGAAAAAAATTAGAAGAAATAAAACTGCACCACTTCGAGGAAGACAATACCGAAGCAAGCTTGAATTTGCGAACTCCCCTCCCCGCGCCCCCTTCCCTTAGCCTTCTCGATAATATTCTATCGCAAACGGTGCTGCATAATATATATTTGTATCGTGGTGGGTGATAATTATTGAATGCATCGGGGCGCGGGCGAGTTTAATACACGCTTAAATAATATTGATATTTTCAAATAATATCCATAAATTTATGTAGGTACATATATTATAATTTTACATTTTTCTCCATTTGAAATTAGGGGTGCTGCAGTTCCGCAGTGCGTATGGACGAGCCGCCACTGGTTATCACACTAAGAAGGTTGTAAATATTTTATTTGATTCGAATATATAACATGACATAATATCAAGGACATATAAAAATTACCAAAAAATAATTAATTGAATTCAATGTACATTTATGTCTCAGAATTCTCTAAGTGGCTAGCAAAGATTTCACAAATTGGCAGTAAAATAGGCTTATCGTTGATTTATTACATTGCCTGTTTTAATTCAGAACACAAATTGGGCATGCCCGCTACTGCGTTAAAAACGCGTGTATAAAAACCTATTCTAAATACTGCGCTAACTAGGGATTGCGATATCGGTATTATCGGATCCGGGATCCCGAACTCAATACCAACAAATCGGTATTAAAAATCAAAATGCATGTATCTCGGTTATGTATTGAAAATTAAACAAAATTGAAATGTTAATATATAATAAATTGGTTGCCTTAGTAAGCACATTCTTTTTTACCATGTCCGGTCACAACTTGGAGTATATGGACTCTTCACGAAGTATATCTCAACATATCGACACCTTAATTTGAAAAGGTTCTAATTGCTCATGAAACTGTTTTGAGATATGAGCGTTTGAAGTTTCGATTGATTAAAATTCACTTGTAACAATGAGCAAGTAAAAATGTTTCAAATTACTTATGTTAAGCTTATTTCTTCACAACTCTTGCTGAGAAATAATGATCTTAAAGATCTAATGATGAAAAATGATGAGAACTTTTTCAAATAAATTTACTAAAAAAAGTGTGCAGATGTAGTGCAACTCCAGAATTCTGCTAACTCCGTTATTCAACCGTAGATAATTCTGAAATTCATACATATGATGGAATGCGGTAAATACAAGCTTTTCCGACCAAATGGATATTTAAGGCAAAAATGAAAATAACAACCGTTTAAAATTAAGGTAATGATATGTTTTTCTACGAGAACTGATTGTTACTCAGTTGCTTAACCTCTCTTTTTCGAAGAAAGTAGGGATGCAAATGATACGAGGCTAGGACCTTAAAGCCTTGTGCCAGTATACCGACGGTATAATATTCTATGTTTTCTTAAATATAATATCCTGTCATTTTTACGATTTTTAGCTGGGTCTCGTATGTGTCGCCCCTAGAAGGCTAATTGAACGGGGTGTTACGACGTGTCGCTGAATAAATTTCATCACTTGGGTGTGTTCTCACCGTTTTGCTGTGCGGCCGAGACTCGTCTCGTATGTGATTTTGGACGAAGGAATTAATTAGTTCGGCATTAATGGCTGGCCGCTCCCATTGTAGTGCGCACAATTGACAAAACACGGCTTGCAAACGACCGACATGCTACTTTTCATAAGATTCATAATGCGTTCCAACGCTCGAGGCATCGTCGTTCAGCACATTTTTTGGTACTAATTCTGCGTATACTTTGTAAGATCATCAACAATATCGACGAGAAATGTATTGTATTTATTTAAATATAATGCCTCTCAAAAAATTACAGCTATAACCTTAATCGGCTGATCAACAAATGCATCATCGAGCGAGGTGATATTGTTTAGGTAACATGGGTAATAAGCAATCGTTTAAAAAATGTAATCTTGCAAGAGCACATGCAGCGGATATCTTAAAAATATTTAGAACTTATTTTTAATTTTATTTTCACTGGTTGTGTAGCCATGTGTGACGCGTATTTTTCCTTTTGAGAAACGTCTTCAGTCTTAATCAGGTTCATCATATTGGATGTGTCACATGAATCCACAATTTAACATTATATTTTTTTTGTTAACACACTCTGTGGGCATCTTCAGAATTGAATTACGCGCCACACTTTGAATGATATAAATTTTAATATCATTACTTTCTAATAAAAATGAATTGAAATTTAAGGCCAAGAAAAAATAAGCTTCAAATTTTTTTTAAGAAAACTGCGTATTCCTGTTGTAATTTATCTCAATGACGAATGGCTATTTTTTAAAAAACATTTTTGCTCCCAACGTAGAGCATATGGACTAAATATTTTTTTCCCACGAGAACTGCTTGTTACCCGGTCGCTCAACATCTATTTAGTTCGATGAGAGTAGCGATATAATGGTTATTATAGGACAGGACTCGTGGTAAGCTAGTCGTTCTTGCTATGGCCTCCACTAATAATATCGAATGGATGAAAGGAAATTTTAAGAAAACACAATGCCTTCGAACAGAATCGAGAAATAGACTAGAAAAAGTTGTTTGTACTGGGGACACGAGCTCGCGAAATTCGTCATGAAAGTCAACTACGTTAACCACTGCGCAATGGGCCTGGCAATATGTATACATAATTTAAATGCCTAATGACAGATATAAATAAAAAAAATGTTAAATAAATATTTTAATCTGCCAAAGAGATGCGAGCCGACTTTAAAATAAGCTTGTCCCTCACAAAAGCCGAAGGCATCGACTGTCATTCAAATGACGTCCCATTAAAAGCAGACCAAAGAGCGAAGCGGCCTATCAATTCGACCGGTCGAGGAAGCCGGAGATCAATGTATCGCGGAGTTGGTACCAGTACGGTCAAGGGCAACTGACACTCTGGTCTCACCAATTTCCTCCCGCAATCTTCAAATTATTGCTCCGTCGTGATCGTCATATCAGGGATCATGGATGATCGGCTCCATCTGATGCCGTACCCATAAATCGTGCTTCGTGATATTTGATCACCGGGACAAAAACTTGCGATGGAATATGATTGCAGAAGCAAATTACGGTGGGACAACGATATAGAATGATTCATATTTTGCATTCCTACTAAACTTATTTAAAAATTACTAATCGTGGGGGATTTTCATCAAATAAGCAATGCATTTTTTTATATTCAGTGAAGCCTCTAAAAAAACTGTGAATATTCCAAAACAGCAATAAAATAACATTAATGGAATTCATTGAATACACACTTCAAAAAAATACAGATGTCAGGGATATTGTTTCTCAAATGAAATAAAAACACAAACTAAAATTGGCAATTGGCAAGGCAGTTGATGGAATCTACGAATATTTCGACATCATATGTAATCCAATTGAACCATGTCAAATATATTCAAAGTGGCAACACCATTGGCAACTGTTTTTTCTCTCAGAAAGTTTCTATGAACATACAGTCACTCTCAAGAATGACAAAATTCTCATTTTGGCCTTGCATAAGCCGAAAGATATAATTGGAAATATTCAATATCGATATTCATCCATATTATGTAAAGTACAATTTAAATTATTTATTATTATACATATAAATCAGACCACTAATATGAAAGAATAATTGTCATGAGTAACCCTCTACAATTGATTTCATACCATTCATTCAAAATACAGTATATTCTTTGAAATTTTAATTCTCGTCAAAACATGAAGATGAATTTTAGCTTAAATAAATGACGATATTTTGAGTTTAAATTTATTTAAGCGGTAAAAAGAATTTATTCAATACTGGTGTCTCCAGTGATTTTAACTGAAAATTTTTTAAACGATATCTTTAAAATATGTATATATAAACAAAAAAATACTATTCATTAATTAAATAATGAAAAGCTTTAATTTTAGTAATGTATATTTTCTCCGATTCACCCTATCTGGACGACATATAATCTCTACCGATCACTTTAAATGTGTTTCTTTACTGTTAATTATTGTTAGAACTGCATTATACAATATATATAAAATATAAACAGGTTATTCTAGTGATAATGTTGAATATGCTTGCGATATGCAAAACCGCCACTGAGCATTATATAAAATTGTGAAATTAGTAACATAAAAATGCCTAAATAATCATTTTTAAGTGCCGCATTGAAAGGCATTGTAAAATTTGATGCAAGGTGAAATTAGATGCGTTTATGATGATTTATCAGTGCTACAAGTAGAAGAAATCTTTGCTTCATACAAAAAATGGTGGTTACGATGTATACTTTGCACAAACATAAATAGCCAGTAACGTGATATTGATCTAACTACCCTGTTAGGGAAAATTGCTCGCAGATGCGAATGTGTGAGTGATAATGGTTTCGCCTTAAGGCATCACGACATAAAAGATTAAAGTGATCGAATACACTTGAAGTCAAGGAACTTTGGAGTCGGGAATTCCATTCGAAGACCGATGTGAAATAAAAATGTGACTGATTCTATGTGGGTATAAATCATTGAACTCAAATAAAACGCTGAAAAGTTGAATTCAATCAGACTAGTTTTCGTGTGAAATTCAGGAAAAAGGCGGGTTTTGGCAAGAATATTTAATTTGGATCATTTATCTGTTGTTGGATATTTTAGTATGTAAAATAATGTGTAAGTATGTAACTTTCTAATGGAAAATTCATCATTTATTCACTCAAGTAAGAGTGGAATAAGAAATGACTTGTGGAAAGTCAATCGTTCTCGTTACACCCCATTTTCAATGTCAGATAGATGGAGGAAAATATAAACACCACAGATAACAAAGACATCAGAAAACGATTAAATGATGTTTATTTGATTGCGATAATCTCTAATGGTGATTTGTTGTGTGGACGCTATGTATGTATGTATAAAAAGCTCTTCAATAAATATAATCTAAACACAAGCACTTCCTTACTTTAAGTGGCATTGCATGCCGGTAGCTCACTAGTCACAAATAAAAATATCCATATTAACATACGACAGTACACTAATATATAATAAATCTTATGAACAAAAACTTTATAAATCTCTATCGCGAAATTCGGTTATTTTAATACAATTACCAATAAGTAATTTCAAAATAATGAATAAGCTCCGTTATTCCAATATGGCAACATTAATTTTATTTCAAAATTTAAAAAAAGAATGATAACAGATAATATGGTTGCGAAATTTACAGCGCGTATATTGTTTTGTATTTGGCATTATACAATTATTCTTAATGTAAGGTTGCGTTTACCGAGAGCAATCTCAAAGTTTCGCATGGTAAAATTATGACGTATCATGAAACTTGATAATGTTCAAATAGGGCTCCATTCTGTTTCTTAAAAAGGGTTCACGACTCAACTTAGTTGAGAAACGTAAGCGTTAAATGTAAAAAAAAGGAAATCTCATATTAAAAACATAATTATCCCCAAAATTTTCAGTATAATATTTAAATTGGTCACATTGTTATTTGTATAGACGAATACATCAGCTCTGTTAAAATGAAAGTGAAAATTAAAAGCCATTTGAATAGTTTATAGCGTCATATTTAGAGCGGGTGTAGTTCAACAAATAAAAGCTCTCCATTGTCCATTTTTCTTTCTGTTCAATTGCTGCAATTCATATCACTGCTTTTCTTGAAAATTTTTTAAACATGTTTTTTTTTTTGATATCTTTTTGACAGAGCTTCAAATTCTAAGGCTCGTTATTTGTTTGCATTCCTTTACCATCGCTGCTGACAGGAGGGCGCGATCGCTACAGTAGACTACTTTTTCGTCTCTACCTATGGAGGGTCATCGAGAAGAATAGCTCTCGGTCTATATCGATTCTCTGATGCCTTCTGTACATAATTCTGCAGGCAATAGATTGTTGGGTTACAGCGATTGATTACTGCCATATGAAACTTTTTAGAGGTTTCACGAACAAACTCGTAAATAGTGGGCACACCTAATTCTCTGTGTAACAGCGATCAACCATGCAGCATCACATACTTTCCGCAATGACTTATTCTGAACAATTTGGATAGTATTCAGATGTTTTTTGTGAGCAAATCCCCACACTGGTGTGGCTTACACCATATTAAACACGAATAACGTTGTTACGCTGCGTAGTGTACTTCATAAGAACAGTGTGAACCGGAAGTCAGTGATACTTGGTACAACGTTGAGTATAATAGGGCAGTGGTCATCAGCCTTCAAAACTTCGTGAACCTGTTCATTCAGAAATGATTTTATTCTAAAAAACTCTTTAATTATGAAATGGTAACTACACTTATATAATTAAAATAAATAAATTATTGTGATATTTTTTCCCAAGGGATTTTGGCTTCAATGCCGTTACTGCAAAAACTACGTGGACGACAAAAAATTTCTCACGGGATACCACTGTCCCATGCAATGTAGAAAGTAGTAGTATAACGAAGTTTATATTTTTTAAACATTTCCTCTCACATCGCATATGGACAGCATGTTTTTTCTTAGAGAACTGCTTGTTACTCATTTGCTTAACCTCTCTTTTTCGAAGAGAGTAGGGAATGAGAGGATACAAGGAGGAGGACAGGACTTAGTTTAAGTAAATAAAGCACATTATATAGTACTATTTACACATGTATTCTGATAAAGATCAGTACCGGTTTCGCTCGATGCGAGCAGTGCAGTGAAACATTTTTTTATTATTTAATAATGACGTTCCACCAAGAAGTGACAGATATAATCGTAAAATGTTTTTTATTTAAAAAAGTAACTTTTTAAAAATCGAATCTGTGTTTGTGGCAGCCCTGCTTAAACAGTCGATATTATTTTATTACGCCACGCAACCTTCACATAATAAGTTCGTTGTTATCAATGCCCAAAGTAAACAAATTATATTATGTATTGGTATGGTATACGAGGGACTTATCGAACGTATGGTTTTTTGTGTGTTGTATAGTATTATAATATGTACAGGGGGGTCGATAAACGCTAACCGGTGATCGTATCGTATGAAGACGATGATTTACCAACAACCGCAGGCGGCCGTAATTGAAAGATCTGAATTATTTACTTTTTATATTGGCTCTCGGGATCGACGGGGAGTAATATCAATGACCCCGCTCCACGGGCCCACACTACGCCAATGGCGTGCAATTAAAAATAAATGCCCAAATAGAACAAAACTACATTTATTTTTTGAAAAAAGAACGCTTCAAATATTTTTGAATATGGAAGTCTTTTCCGGATTATTTTTGTTTGAGTCTGTTGTTTTTTATTTAATCTTTTCTCGATGTTTATCCCAAATCTTCCATGCTTTTACTTACAGTTTTGCTAGGTTATACTTCTTGATGCACAATACAATGCAAATAAAATAATTCATTTGAGTCTTTGATGAAAAATTACTTTTTATTTTATGTTTTAAATAACAATATTTAATATGAAGCTTTTGGTTGCCGCACTTGAGAACTACTAGTCTCGAAAAACACAATAAAAAATTACATACTTCCATATTCAAGATATCCTTTTTAATTGAAAAATACGTCCTTGCCGGGACTTGAGCTCAGCCAGACCCACCTGACCGCGAGGGCAAAGCTCTTCCCACGAGTCTACGAAGACCGATTATATATACTTGAATTGATTTATCAATTATATTTCTATCTGTAACGCAAAATAATCTATAACCGTAAAATAGAAAGAATTTTTCATTAAAATATCGTAATAATTTTGTCGTTTCGGTTTAAGTAAACGGTGTTTTATTTTCGAGTGAAAAGCTTGAACAGAAATATTATAACTGTTGAAATTTTTTAGATTTAAAGTCTTGCAAAACGAAAATCCTTTTCGCGTAAATATTGTTATTAGTTTCAGTCGATTTAATCGTACGGATTTAAATAATTGAGCTTAAAATAATTATTGTAACATATTACAACTAACAACAAGATGTCAGTACTAGAGATCTTCGAATTTGTGTATTATACATACATATATTGAGAGATCAAATTTAAATAGTAATTATTAACTAATTGTCGTTTTAATCAAAAATATTGAAAATTAGTTGTCGTAATCAACCTTCAATTTTAGTCTGAGTTATCTTGTTAGAAAAATACAATATTTACCGCTAATTTAACATAATTTAACTTATCAAAAGTGGAACTATGAAACCAACCAAAATTAATTTAATGACAATCAAATTAACAAATGCGCCACTGGAGGCGTTACTTTAATGTTAGTCTTATTAGAAAAATAAAATGTCTTAAAATAATTACCTAAAATTGTGATCATAAAACCATTTAAATCTTTTACGAATAACTGAGATAAATTGCGCTTGGCTTATCATCTGTTGAACGGAAATGTACTTTACACTTTTATTGGGCGTGATAACTGTGATGGGATATTTTTGTGGTGTTTGGCTCAATATGTTGTATGAGTTAGCATTATATAATGGAGTTCTACCAAGATTCATACTCAATCAATAAGTTAGCATTTAGTTAACACTTCTCATACGATCACAATAAGTTACAATTTTTCATGAAAACACCAACGTTCGCCGACTAGTAATAAAGAATTTATTCCAAATAATGTATGTACATATATTGCAATGTCGGTATTTCACTGATTTTGAAAATAAAAATTGTCAGTGACACATTTAGGCAATGATTTTTTTTTGTAGCTATTCATAAAATAAAATGTTTTTTGAGTAGATAATGGTGTAAACTGTAAAGTAATCATCTTCCATACTTGCGATTTTTTTTTAACATATTTGAATATACTATCACGAGCTGTTTTGGCCTTCGTCCAGTTATTATCACCGTGCTATTTATTTTGTACAAACAAATAATACAAAGCATCTGAGAATCGTTATAAACCGAGAGCCATTCTCGGTAAACCACCAACGGTAAAAAAAAAAAAAACTGACCTCTTGAACTAGCTTCACCAGGGGTTGCTGACCACTACAGCGATCGCGCCCTCCTGTCAGCAGCGATGGGAAGGGAATGCAACTTGAATATAAAAACTAAACTTAAAGACGAAGGAGACGAGATGATCTTTGACGCTAACGCGCCTTAATACTTGAAGTTTCATTTAATAGAATAGAAAAAGACACATTTAATGTAAATATATTAAACAGATGAGTTGTTAGTTTTTAGAATTTTAAGATTCTTAGTAACCACTAAGACATATCATTAGTTTTAAATAGATAAAACAAATTTCGTAGGTATTATACTAAATCTACACATAGAAAGTTCTCATGATGAGCGAAACCAGTTCTGGTCTTAAGACTAATATTTGTCGCAGTAGTACAAAATAGGCTATAACTTTTAATTTGTAACATAATTCCGTCATCCAGTTGTATTTTCAGATGCAAAATGACTGTTAAAATAGCGTTACATTTGAAAATGTTTTCTAGAGAGTCGATCTTATTTTCACATAAATATATCCGATTAGGATTGAACTATGTATTTATATATGTAACATTTTTTGTTTAAATACAGTTAAAATAGAATGAACTCTTAAGTATTTCATTATAAGATATCGAAGGTGTGCACAGAATTGATAAGGTTAAAAACTATTTAAAAAAAAAAAAACTTTGCATCATCTTATCCGTCGACTGTTCACAGATATATTTTTTTATGCACACATAAATTATATAACTCTGTCAGTTCGAAGTAACGAAATCAAACTCGCAACTCAATACATCAGATTTGTTTTTTTCTTTTCAAATAAAAATATTTCAAGCATTAGTCGTGACAATTGAAAAAGTGTATCGAACGGTCAATCATCCGCACTCCCATTCGAGCATCCCATGCAGACACCGCTTTATATTTCGGCTAAGTAGTCGGCGGTACCTGTTCCCAGAAAAAAAACCAATACGAGATTCTATCAATCACAGCGTTTGATTGTCATGCGAGCCTCACTTGGTTCAAGTTCTCGATTATTGAAATTTTGGGTGATTTAAATTTGTACTATACTAGCCGGTATCCTGCAAGAGTTGCAATGCCACCCATTGAAAGAAAGTATTGTGTTTTAATTGTGTATGGCTGTACTGAAACCTTCGAAGGTGTATCCGCACAACAAATCATTAAAGTTTTCTCGCAATCGGATAAACGTTATTAAGAAATAACGATCGTGTAATGCAAAACAATCATAAGTGCAAATTCGTCGTTTGGAGAAGTTTGAAGTTTTCTTTTGTTAGTATTTTGAAATATTTACTAAAAATCCAAAAACTGCAGAATGCCTTGTTTTTGAAATAGATAAAATAATGAGTGTTCTATATATTTTAATCAATATATATTGCAACATATGTTGGTTAAGCAATAAATAATAATTATTTGAATTTGTAAAAATGTCAAAAATGTTTTAATTTTACACAACAAAGATGTGAAATATACTGATATGTTTGCATGCAAAACTGAAAATTTATATAAAAATAGTAATATTTAAAAAAATATGAGCTCAAACTAGAAGTATAGAAATAATAGAATCGTTTAAAATGTAATCCTTACACTGCGATGCTTATGAGAATGTAAACAAAATATAACCTAATCAATTTTTATTCACCGCATTGAAAGGCTTTACCAAAAAACGAAGAATATCATTGTCATTCAAATTCTTATGTTACTGAATAAACGTACCTTACTTTCACTATGTGGTTTGCATTCCGAAATACATATTTGGTTTCTCAAATACACATAGGCATAATTGTCAATCAGTAAAAATCTTATATATAAAACCGAAACGGCGTATGTATGTATGTCTGTAATTCTCTATTGCATTGTTGGTCATTAAGTTGCCATAAAAACGAATATGAAAGAAAATATGTTTGATTTTTTATCGGCGAAGACATTTAGTCAAAATGTAATAAATTAGTCTTCTACTGAACTTTTCCCGCCTTTTATTAATATAATAATGTTTATTATTTATGTGAAGGTATTATTTGACATTTCTTTGACAGAAAATTAGATTTTTTCCTTGAATTTGGACATTTTAATGGGCGAGAATGGGCCTGTCATCAAATTAAATAAAGTTTGTGATTTAATTTTAACTCTATTTTGGATGTTAGATTTTGTGATATAATTATGTCTAATGATATAACATTAAATTATTATTGGTCGCTTAGTCCGAGTGACGACGGGTAGCAATACTAGTCGTTTTAATAAATGACAACATTTTTCGGTTGAATTATACTTTATATATATATAGCAGTGTGGAATCAAATAAGTTTGGCAAAAGTATTAAGCAAAATTTAATGAACTACAAGTAATGGTCGGCCCTGCTTCTCGATTTAGCCAATTAGCATTATGATACAATAACGTTTTAGCACGATTGAATCTAAGCGTGGTTTGATTTTTAACTATAAAATACCGTTAATTAACATTGAATAAATCAACTGTTGCTATATGGTTGCAACTCAAATAATAATATCATATTGATAAAGAATCACAATTAATCTGTTTTTAATTTGATTAATGATTAAAATATCAGTAGCTAGAATGTCATTAAATACATTTAGTCAATTTATAACAATGTAGATTTTTATTTATTTATCAATGTGCAATAATTAAATTTCAGTAAAGAAACATTTTACATACTCAAAACTTCTTCAAAAGTTTAAGGTTTTTTTTTATCAACAATGTCTAATATACCTCACTTAATGACGAGCGTATCAACATTTGAATGCAGTATATTTTAACAGAAGCCTTTCTACGAGAACTGATTGTTATTTAGTTATTAAAACTCTATTTTTTCACAGAGATAATTAATTTGTAGGTCTAGGTCAGAACCGAATGGATGGAAGTGAATTTTAATCATCACAGTAACCCATGCCTTCGAGCAAAAATCTATAAATCGAGTGAAAAAAAATTGACGAAACGGTTCGTAGTGGGACTCAAACCAATGAACACTATAACCGAGGCTAACAATATTGACAACTCGGTTGAAAGCCTTACTCTTTTTGATTATATCCGTTACCTACTTTGGATTCTGGATAGATCATTCCAAAAGATTTTTCACAGGAACTGGTTGTAAGTTTTTGGTATGTTGTCAGTTTGTGTTCGATGACGGAAATCTAAGATGAAGCAAGGTAAAGACTAATTACTTACGAATCGATATCTTTCAACCCGGTTTCAGGATGATGAAGGGAAGGAGTGGAGAATTCAGAGAATTTAGAGAAAGCATCGATGCACGATGCAGGTCCACAAATCGATGAAAAAATTTATTTACGAGAAGCTCAATTTCAAAATTCAAGCCCTTGGTGACACAGCAGAGAGGACGACATCTCAACAGCGCCGACTACTTGGTTGCAGAATTGACTACTTCCTGCTTTTTTGATTATCTTACTAATTTTCCGTACATGTACTTCATTAAAGGCCAAAAATAATTATTGCAAATTGAATAAATAGTAATTTACATATAACACTAAAAATAACATTGATTTTTCCACGTATTGTGTTACTAATTGTGACACGTGTTTCGCCGAGGCATCTTCGGACTTACTATCGCAAAGTTTGCTTAAGTAAGTTATTTAATATTAAAATTTACTTCCACAAAGTTACCGCCGAATCAATCGAAAATATTAGTAATTTCCATGACATCTGAATACGATAAAGAATGAGAAATGGTTCATAATAGTATTCATTTTGGGCCAGTAAAGTTTTCGAAGTAATGTGATGTTAGTATATTCTTAAGAGTAATTATTATTCCCATGCTGCAACTCAGATATTTAAAACTGATTGTATTTTCGGAAAATGTTCCCTACCATTGAGCCATAGGCACAGCATTGTCACACATATATTTTGATACAATTTATCATTATATCTCTGGCATCTCAGCAAGTTGTAGCTTAATTTTTAGATATTTAAACTCTTCACAAAGTAATGATATATACTGGATATTTTATGCTTATTATTGTTTAACCATGTACACTCCCAGCTTGGAGTATATTTATGGACTCACAATGGATTTTTTATAAAAGGGGACATCATTGAGACATGACTAGTTGTCAGCCAATCGGGCTAGCTGTGCCTCGAGATCAGAAACATCAGGTATTCAAACGTTTTATATGAAAATATGACTGTGATAACAAAAAGTGGAAAATCTAATTATCTTATTCATTTATTTCATGTGTGATTTATAACCCCGTAGCAATAAATATTGACACGGTCTGTATTATTGACATTTGACAGAAGTATGTTTAAATGAGGCTTCTTCCACATTGTATATTTTTCCGAAAACCTGAATTTCGTGAATACCTAACATGTAGTATCGTATTTATTTTTTAAAGTTTTTATAAAGTTCAAAGTGAAATAAAAAGTGATTGCAAATAAACCCACTTCTAATAATCATATGCATTTAAATGAAGCGACTTCAATAAGTCGGTTGCAGTTGATTATCTGAGGAGCAACCGTAGAAAACTATTGCATAGATTTCTTAGAAAGATAACAGAAAATTAAATTAACTTAACTTATTGGCACACAAATAATTAATGTTTTATTGTATTAAGAAATTTTTTAGTGCATATATTTTTAATTCATTACAGCAAAAACAACTCGTTTTTTCATAAACAAATATGAGATTTTAACAATTGTATGATTGACGTAAGATTAATAATATCACCTGGCAACTTAACGTCATTTCGCTGTCAAAATATCGATAAGTAAAACTTGATAATTCTTAATTTAAAAATATATGACCGTTGATGAATTATTAAACAGGATATTATTTTTAATTTTGAAGTTGAATAGCTTTTGGTCTGTAACACTGTAATAATTAATGTGGGTGATTTTTAAGCTGGAATACGTGAGAAAAAATCTCATTCTTTGAAAAAAGAGCTTTACCGTATACCGGGTGTACTCAAAACAGGATTATTAATTATATTAGTTATAATAATTGTTGCATATTTATCATTAAAATACCATTAAAATATTACATAGAACAAGCTTGACAAGTACATTGTTTTTAAATATTTGATAAAAAGTTTTTTTAAAACAGAAGCTTTTTTGTTCAGCAGTCACATTTTTATGAAGATCCGGACCGGTTTGGCACATCGTGTTTTGTTTTTTGTAAAATTTCATTACAATAATATTGTGGTATCGATGTATATACGAGGATATTTTCTAAGAAAGCATCAAAAACGAACCATAATTTAACTTATTTTTGAAGCGAAGTTCGATGATAAGAAATTATTAAAAAATTAATTTTGCGTTGATAAAAATATATTGAATACAAAAATTATTATAACGATTTGATAGTTAGAAAATAGTCCGTGAATGCATTTATACCAAACAGAAACTCACTAGCTTTGTTATGTTAGAAAATGTTATAACATTTAAACATTTTAAATAAGTTTGTTTTTGATAATATATAGTTCGGGTTCAATACAAGGTCGTATTCGACATTTGAATTTTATACAATAATACTGATTATGTAAAAATATTACATGAATACTGAAGAAGGTATATTTATGCATTGCCTTAGTAAATGATTACAATTTTTTAGACGCACTGTACTTGCATCAGTTAAATTGAATTATAAATGAAGAATATGAATTTCCATCACGGTCAATAAACCCTAATTTAAATTAAAACGAAATTAAGATGAGATGAGTTACATCATATATCATATTTTTTAACGCCCAATATATTATATGATTTTTTGCATTATAAATTTGACTAGTAGAAGAAACTGATTTATTAATAAATGAACTGTCTTAAAGCTTAAGTTTCTTTGATTCCCAATACACCATGCAAAAAAATATCATAAAAATGAATGACTTTATGTTAAAAGAATGTTGAGTAAGCGGTGAAAGAATGTCTTATCTTTGAATGCTCGTTAACGATTGTTTACCATGTCCTCTTCCAAATGCATATGGACTCTTAACGCAGCTTATCTCAAGATACTTTATCGACGAGAGCTTATCAACTTCTCTTTTTCCAAGAGAGTTAGGAAAGAACTGATAGAAATAGAACAGGACTAGAAGTTAGCTAATCGCCCTCGCTACATTCCGTTTTTATCGGATGGGTGTGGGAGGTAATTTTCGACAGCACAGACATCCATGTCTTCGAACAGAAATCAATACCAAATTCGATTAAAAATTCAAGCTCTCCGTACTGAGACTCGAACCGATGCCATCCACAACCGAATCCAATGACGTTGATACTCAACCACGGACACGACGTTTACAATTAGTATTCCAATAAAATTATCAAAATTTTTAATATTTTTCCGGATTTTACAAATCGGGGCAACACAAAAACTTGATTTATTACCCGTATATTTTATAATAGCAGTGAACCTGATATAGCAAATAATTACTTTTGCGGTTTTTTAATCTCTTTAACCAACCGTCCAATATCCAAATTTTACATGCTATATGCATAAATAAAAAGTTCAAACTTTTCAAAAGTTTTTCACGACTCCGACTCCACAGCCCTGATGAAAAGTACAAAAAATAGGAAAGGCGTTTGTATGGTGTGTTAAGAAAATAATATTTTTTTAGTTTTACGAAGACCGAATATATTATACAGAAATTATTGAGCAATGGAAATAAATTGTTTGTATGTTAATTTATTGAAACTGGCGAGTACTTTTCTTTTTTCTCACATATTTTTGCATCGCACTCCAGTGGCGGATTACCCCGTGAGTGCAACAGGAGCGCGCTTTGGGCCTCCAAATCTAATCTGAATAACCCCTTTTAAAGCCCACATATTCTTTGAAAACCATTTTTTTTTGTTGACATTTATTAGACCGAAAAAAGCTTTTACAATGGAAGAAATATTGAGTGACCGATCGGTCATAAATCATCATGTAACGGCATGCGGATATGTTAAGTACTCATTTTGAATTGTTTCTAGTGAGTTGCGGGGTGCACCGCACATTTTTCAAGTCACACTCTTGATAAAAAAAAATATCACAAAAAAAGAAAATAGCCACAATTAAATTTTGTGTGATCACATCGCATTGAAATCGTTTAATTTGGTGCTCATTTAAGGCAGCTTTTTACACTGATATTTGCAACATTTGCACCAATGAACAAGCAACAGATAACATATGCACACTGAAGAAGATGATTGTTTTTCTTAACCGGATGGCTGCCACAGACGTCTTAAGTCGCGAACTTTTCCGTCAACGGCACGCTAATCATACAAAAATGACGTCTTTAGACGCTCGCTTTCAGCGGCTAAAACTGACTAAAATCAATTGTCACTAATATTTTAATAGTCATAAATATTTTAATTTTGTTATTGTGGATAAGTGACGGCACAATCGCATCGTAATCGGCAAGTTTTTACAAATAAACGATATATTTAGAACGTTTTATTTTTACAATAAAATGCATGCACATGCTATGCTGGCAGTTAAAAGATTAATGATTTTTTATACAATATTATGTTATGGTACATATTTTTCTGGATACATAGTTATTGGAATATTATTCAATTTATGCTTTCATTGGAACGTCGTTAACATTCGCAATACCATATTTGTGATTAGATGAAGTTGACAATAGTTTTTTATAAAGATTTTCGACGCTTTATTAACATTTGAAAAAGAGGGCCTCCAAAATTATATCGCGCCTGGGTTTTGCAAGTGCTTAATCCACCACTGTCGCGTTCGAATAGTTACCTTACTATACTTTAACATGCAATCTTATTAATTTAAGCGTTTTTGCAAAAGGCAATACATGTAAAAAGGGGCACTAAAATATAATTTATGTTAACAGTTAAATGTAATTCGAAATAATCTGAATGGCACGCCAGAAAGCTTTAGTTGGAATTAGTTTGGATGATTATACCTACTTACACACTTAAAAATATAAAAGAATTATAATTACAATCTAAATTGATAGTCAGTAAATATTAGTGTTATACTTTTGAGTTTTGAAAGATCGTAATTAACAGAGATTTTCATTAAATTATCACCAATCTTAGAGCTGAAGAGCTTAAAGAGCTGACAGAAATACTTCATGTTAGTAGATTTATTTTTATATCCAGCTTAATCACTTAAAATTTTACAATGTACATAACTAAACTTTTTTTCAAAAATAATTCCTCACTATTGAGCATTGAATATCGAACAAGTTTTATTATTTTACAATTTTGCTTTAAAAGATAATTCTCATGATTCTTTGGTTCTCTGCTGGAAATAAAGAGTATTTTTATTTATGACACAAATCATACCAATCATAGACACTTACTTGACAGCTGGTTAATGACAAGCGTGTCTATGATAACAATCCTATTTGTAATAGCGGGCCATAAAAATATAAATCGATTTGATGTAATTGAGGCACACGTTATGCAGAAAGGTTGTTGATTTTTACCGTTGTTTATGGTATCAATATTATCACAATTACAAATAGACACAATATTAAAAATAAGAACGAGTTGACCGAAACAAGATTTATTATGACGCGACTGGCAAGCGTGACTTCAAGATTCATTCCAATAGTCCGCTATCGAATAACTCACGTATCTTGTATAAAATCCAAATGCTAAAGAGTTTCGAGATAAACACTGAACAGTCCTGAAAGAAGTGACACTACGCTACGCTAAGCGATGGTTAAAATATGAATTGAACTAAATGTGAAACGACGAGCTATAGACGTTGCGTCCGGTTGGGTAGCGCCGTCTGCCAATCCTTTGCAGCGCTCTGATTGGTTTGTGCTGTCATCCAACCATCATTGCTGTTCGTAAAAGGTCTTGAAAAATACGCGAAATGGATGAAACAAATTCGATATTACGCAAAAATGTGCGAATAATTTAATTTGATAGATCAGTTTGGCTTATTTTGGCGTGCCATCACTGTGTTCGTTTAGTAGCGAACCGCCGCCCTAAGGTATCGACAATTACGTGCGGTGTGGAGGTGAAATTGTCCGCAGACGGCCGCTATGGCCCCGTCGCGATCAAGGGCTCTATTACCTATCGACTATTATTCCACACACGAGATACCTTTATGCAGTGCACAGAGCGAAACTGAAGATGCCCAAACCTTGCAGTTATATGGGTATTTATAAAAACTACGAACTCAAAAACATAATTATTGTGACAAAATAAAATGGTGTTGAAAACTTTTTCTGTAATTTATTCTCATTTTGCTAATTTAGTATTAAAACGAGTGAAACGTTTTAAAATTATGCTGATAACAACTACTTAACATGCTTCAGTATTGAACTGTTGTCGATGTACAAAATTGTAAAAATTGTAGTTGATGATATCATTCTATAAAAA
The DNA here is from genome assembly GCA_028554975.1 of Himalopsyche kuldschensis. Taxonomy (NCBI): domain Eukaryota; kingdom Metazoa; phylum Arthropoda; class Insecta; order Trichoptera; family Rhyacophilidae; genus Himalopsyche; species Himalopsyche kuldschensis. Next base: position 1,145,705 of record JAHFWI010000085.1, on the reverse strand, counting down.
TATTTTTGGTATTGAACCTAGATTTAATAATTTAGACACTAGTCTAAATAACACACAAATGTGCAGTAAATTTCACAGAATATTATTCATTCAATTACTAAAATGGTCAAACTAAAAAAATTAAGATTGTTTAAAAAAGACTTTTTCATGAAGTCAAATGGAATACAATGAAGTCCGGATTCACTTCAAATACGTCACATATTGCGAGCGATTAGCCAGCTCCAAGTCATGTCGTATCACCATTCTGATGTCATTTATTAAAACGAGTTTGACCGACTGATTAACAACTAGTCCTAGTAAAAAAAACTTCTGTCTAGAAATATGCCATTGAGGGGCGGATATGTCTGAAATATTTTTGCTCGCTTCCCGATGTTGTTATAAATCCTTTCCCACCATTCCGATCCCAAAAAAAGCGAGGCACGTAGTAAAAGCGATCAGCTAACCACTAGTCCTTTCCTAGTCTTCGTATCCTTTCAATCCCTACTCTCATTACTCAGTTGCTCTACCTCTCTTCGAAAAAGAGAGATTGAGTGACAGAGTAACAAACGTCTCTCGAAGAAAAAGACTCCGTGAGTCCATATGATCAACGTTGGGAGCGGACATGCTAAAAAAATATGTTGGTAATTACTTTTTTACATGTACTATTTTGAAGATGATGGATATATGAACCCAAATCGAACATCATCGAAGATATAAGACCTGATTTTACTGACCGCTCATAATGTGACGTATTGTTTCGTTATTTCTACCCAGTAGGTACCGCGCTCCATAACATTTGAGATGCGCTGCCGCCAGTAATTCAAAGTATGTGAGATAACCTGAGTGCCATTGGGGAACCTTTGCACCGAGGTCAAACTATATTACACAAGCGAGTAACCTCTAATACAAAGCCATTAACATGCCGGGTGCACGTAATAATATCTCTACCTATGTATTCAATTATTCCTTCTGCCGTATACAGGAAGCAACATAGCATCAATACGGCTATCAAGCATTATTGGAGTGACCCGCAGAACTTTATGCCTGCCTGATACTTGTGGAGAATATATTATTAATATTATGAAAATTGTGAACATTGTTGAGCACTACCAAACGGTTTTTACTAGTTTCAGGGCTGTAGAGCCGTTAAAATAAACACGACTCCAACATTGACCAACCGACCCCGTCTCAAAAAAAATTGTTAGGGTTTTTCCTACCTTTCCTATTAATATGTAGAAAATTAAAGATCAACCAACCAATCCAGCTAAAAGCCAAACTTTTCATATTGAAAATATTATAGGCATAAATAAAAATAAAACAAGTTCAAGCTTTGTCAAAAGTTTTCACTACTCAGACTCCGTCCAAAACACCGCAACTCCACGACTCCGACTCCACATCCCTGATTAGTTTCCCTTCAAGCCGTGTAGTGAAACGTCTCGTAATGCATAGCTGAATCCCTTCTTATAGCATAAGAAAACAAATTCACATGCGTATATTATTTATGTTTTCTCAGTTCTCGATTAACGACTTTTAGGATTATGATATCAATGATTTTTTTTTATTGAACGATGAAAACATGTCGGGTGTTTACTGTTTTATGTGATGTTTGCAATGGATTGTAATACCGGGAGAAATATAAAAATACCGGTAGGCATAACAAAAATACATTAAAAGTAGAAACATATTATATTAATTAATGGTCAATTGGGAAATAAAAAATTTCAATTAACCATATAAATTAACATCTTTATCATAAGCGAAGATGGCTGATTTTATTGAATACAAATATATTTGTTAAAACGCTAGTTAATCGATCCTGACCATGTCATCGTTGAACAGTTCTTGGACGAAAGCGGGCGAAAAAGCTATCGAAAATTATAATTTTCAATATCAAACTACTGACATTTTGTAAATTGAAGCCCGATCTTTCAATATTTAAAAAACACAGCCAAAATATCGGGATCCCGATATAGATTGTACCGCATTTGCAATCCCTACTGTTGGCGTGCCGTGCCTATAAGAAAACAATATTGTTTTTTTCTAACTTAATTTGAACAAACTCTCAAATTAAACAGCGCGTATCAGTATAACTTTCTTTTGTTTTCCAATGCACTTTACCATACATATATCTTGCATTTATATTCAGCGGGAAAATCATTAGTGAATAAAAGTGGGAATGTTTCCATCCGGAAGAAACTCCCTATATAAAATAATTTAAGCTTTTCAGCACAATTTTACAAAACGTTGCATAGTGAGCAAATTGAAAAATAATTTGTTCTTTTTTCATATCAGTTGAGAGAGACTGGAGTCGGTCGCTTAAAAAAATGATTAAAACCAAAAAATTTAAAATAGTCTTTGTAAACGACATGTTTGACAACGATGGGTCTGAATAATATTTATTCATTATTGTTAATCTTCAGTGGAAAGTCATTGAAAGATATGTCACCCTCTGTGGTCTTATTGGACGGTGTTATGCAACAGCTTTGAAAAGGTTCTAATTGTCACTTTTGCCTAAAATGACCTTTTGGTGGGAAAAGTTTGTATTAAGCGCATTCTATCATATTCACGAATTTCAGAATTATCTATGGTTGAATAACGGAGATAGCAGAATTCCAGGTGTAGCCATGCATTTGCACACTTTTTTACTAAATTTATTTTACAAAGTTCTAAGATTGTCATCATTATTTCCATCATAAAAACTTTCAGTTTTAAAATAAGTAATATGAAACATTTTTACTTGCTCATTGTTACGTGAATTTAAATCAATCGAAACTTCAAGCGCTCATATCTCAAAGCAGTGTCAATAGCAGTTAAAACCTTTTAAAAGTAAGGTGTCGTAATGTTAAAACCAAATGATATTACCGCCGTTTATGATGTCCCAAATCTGTCGGATACTTTTTTTTGATATACTTAAAGTAGCTTATGTAACAGAACCTAATGATATAGCTATTTACATGTACTTCTAAAAAATTGTTTTTCTCGGCGGTAGATAAAAGTTTTTTCTTTTTCCAACGATGATGACAGAGAAAGTGTTAGTAACAAAATAAAATAGACAGTTAAAAATGCCGTCAAATTGATAAGAAAATGGGCGGCCATTGTCGTTTACCATTAAGTGACGACATTAAATAAATGATCACTACAATACCGACTTCCCCCTTGTTTTAATAGAATGATTACATTATAATAATCACATAAAGAAGTTCGTTGTATCATAAATCATTAATATATTGATAAGTCAGAGACCCCAGATGAAGGATCGACGTTACAATGTTGCAAGCAAACATCTAACAATGTTAGGTACTACATTTGATATTGTCAGTACCACGTTCTCGTTTGGCGGTGACGAGAAAAAAATACAGTGGAGCCCCGATCTTACGTTCTCGCATTATACGTTTTCCCACGTGGTCCGTTCATTTTCTATAGTCGCGGCGAAACACCTATAAGATCAATGTTAAAAAATTCCGCATTATCCGTTCCCCGATTTAACGTCGAAATATTATGGTCCCGTCACAAATATTATCCCGATTTACCGTTTTGTTGAATTTTTCTTAGAAACACATTCGACTCCATCCCATCGGTTCGCAGAAAAGAAGCGAAACTGCAAGTGTGCTATTGTTTTCGATTCATTGTCTTAGTGTTTCCTGTAATTACTGAGCATCTGTGTTTTCTTTTTGTTTATTTGAAAGTTTTTGTATTTGTAACATCAAATGCATCGTACAAGAAGTGTTTTTTTTTATTGATTTAATTGTTAAAATTTTATGGTTTTTTTTAAACTTTGTACGGGTATAAAAAAACTAAGTAAGAAATCAATGACCGACCAGGTAGTCCTGGTACCTGATTGATTTATCAAAACACCACTGGTTACATCTGTGCATTTGAACACAACTCTATAAATCAATTGAAAAACAATATAAATTAAAACTATAAACACTGGAAATGCATAGCACTTTCATAAACATTCATATAATAAAACTGAACTGCATTTGAAAGTGACGTTAACTCAGTACTAAAATAATGCAGTGAACAAAACTGTAATGGAGTGTTCTTCAGTATCTGTTTATCTCGGTACACTTTCTACGACGAAATCTCGATAGGAAAAATCTTCCTTGTTCGCCATCACGATAAGTTTGTGTGACAGGTGACTGATTTTTTTCAATTCACATAGAAAGTAAACGAACTGTAATCACATGACATGACTAACGTTCAATGCGTAGTTTCATCTAATTAGCTAAGGTCAGAAGATTTCAATGATAGATTTGCGGACGGACATTGCTTCTTTTTTTATTTGAATTGATTTGTAAAATTTTATGACTTTTTATAAAATATTATACATTGTATGGAAATACACAAGTGTGTCAAACTTAATGAATATTTCTTAATTACTTTTAAGATATTCACTGTCAATACTTGGTGGAATGGCATTATAATAAAAATAGTAGCACATTTTTGGTACTTATTCCACATTTAATTTATTAGATCAGGACCGGTTTCGCTTACGGCGAGCACTGTCAACTGATAAGACATAATAGTAGACTTAACTGATAGATCATTCATCAGTTGATAATGCTCGCCATGAACGAAACCGGTCCTGATCTAATAAATTCGTAAAAGTTCTAAAAATGGGTTATTATTTTTGAATATTTCTCATGCGAATTGAACATTTTTTAACTTCACACCTACAATCAGTATTCACATGATTGTTTTTTAATTTTTTCTCCATATTCAAACCCTTCAACCAAATCTAAATAAATAAAAAACAAATCTATATAACGAAACTAAATACTTATGAAAAAACAATTTAAGACTTATTAGGTACCAAACTTCCAAATCAAAATTGACATTAAACTATGAGTCTGTTTTGCGGGCCTTAAATTGTTTCAGTATGTAAAAAATGTGTCTTATTTTATAAAGTATCCTATTTATTTAAAGAGGAAGTTGAGGCAAAGTTATCACCTACGAGATCTATAATAGATGTCGTTAATGATTTCACAAATACTTCTTTAAAGTCAACAGGCGTTTGAAAATGGAAGCACACTTCGAAAGATATCTTGAAACAAATGAAAATAACAAAAATATGGGTTAGGTTTTAACTGATTGACATTTTTGACAATCCTTAATAAATCGTTTCAAATTTGTTGAAGATTATTTCATTCAAACTAATCATGTTATAAGATTGTTTATACCACAAGACGGATGGTGAAGTCTTATTTGCATGTGTCATCTTTTTGGCATCCATTTGCTTGATTTATTTTATTATTATAAGAAAAAACCTTTGAAGACCACGTCGAGAAAATTATGATAATTCCGTGCTGATGACATCTAAAATTCACAAAGATATAAGTGTAATTTATACAATCCATATCGACATATTGTCGCCGAAAGCGTCACAGCCGACTCGTGGATTATTTAACTATCATCTATTTAAATAAACAATTATTATGAAAGTGTATCAGACTATATGTTTGTATGTAAAACTTTGAAGATTCTCGGTTAAGTTTACTGCTTTTCATAAATTCTGGTTCAATAAATAATCGAAGATAATAAACACATCGATTCTATCATGACAGATAATAATCCGATAAACTGACGAATACGGATTCCGTAATTCAAATATCCATAGACAATATTTTCGAAATGGAACGATCTAAAAAATAATTGATTTTTAACAAACGACATCATAAAATGTTTTTGTCCGTTCAATCACATGCTCTTTTATATTATCATAACATGAGATAGCAATATAAAGGTGTTTTTCTTAACGATATAATTATATATGTTTTATGACGATGTTGTATTTGAATGAGTTGATACGAAATCAGTTTTTGCATTCATTCAAAAAATGAAATTTGCCGCATGTTTGTATGTTCTACAAAATTTTAGACGATGAAAGGTGCAGTAATAAGATGAAAGTTAAATTTTAATTGTATATTTCTATTACCAAATAATTTCATACGGCATGTTATATCTACTCCCATAGATCGACGCCGGGCAGCTAGTGTATATTTATAAGCCCTGTCCAAGAATGATAGCACTTAACCCTAAGTCAGCGGGTAGTAAATCAAACATCACAAGATACAAAATGACAAACGACCAGCGAGCGCTTCACCTGGGTCGGAATCAATCTGAGGTCATCCGACGTGTTTTCTTTTGTGCTAAGTGAATTAATGTCAGCCGAGTTGTGACAGAGAAACGAATAAATGATCAATTATTTTTATCTCCAGAAACTACATTACCCATTATTCAGTGGCGGTTGGTGACAAAAATATTAGAGAGAGCAAAAAAACTTTATATATGCAAGAAATCCATACACTGTATAATTTACAGCTGTGTTGAGATGGACTCGTTATTAAACCTAACAATATAAATTATATGCAACAAATTGATACATTCATTCAGCAGCCCTCTTTAAAATTCGTGTATCTTTTATAGTGACGACTCGATAACAAAAATTCTCTGTATGAATTTTGCGTGTGTCGTGATAAATACTGGCGTGACGTCGTCGACTATTTTTTTTATTTGATATCGGATCCGTAGTGCAGTGGTCAGCGTCGCTGGCTTCCATAACGGACCTCACGGTTTCAAATCCCAGTAGGAGCCGTATTTTTTGCAGTCGATTCTATTCGTATGCATGGGTGATTTTGTAAAAAATATCCTTCCTACTCGCGGGTTGTAGCGAGAGCCACGAGCTAACCACTTGTCATATTCTAGTTTTATCATTCCCATCACTTGTGTTGTCTAAAAATTCCTTCTCGCTCATCTGGTCTAATAAGACTAAGCTATTAAGCTAAAACCAGAAGTATGGCCGTGGCGGGTGGTGGATGGGCAATTGGTCTAATAAGAGTATCCTTTATAAACCATGCTTTCATTGAACTAAAGTGAATTTGAGCGACTGAGTAACAATCAGTTCACGAAGAAAAACTATTTGAGAGTCCTTCATTTGGAGCCTACATACTCTACATCGGAAGCGGACATGGATTGAAATAATATTTGTATGATAACATATTGTCAGTCACTGTAGTCTAGTGGCAAGAGCTTTGGCCTAGCGATCAGGTAGGCCCAGGCTCAATTCCTGGAAAGATCATATTTTTTAATTAAAAAAGAGATTTTGGACTTGGGTGTATGTAATTTTTCGTTGAGTTATTCTCGACTTATTCATTATTTATCATCGAGTTTATCTCGTATGCCTTCCACAAGTAAAAATATTTGGCACATTGGCATTCGCTGGGATGTCTAATAAAAAAAATGATTTTTGAATCAAATCATTGCTTCTTCAATAATTGTATTTGAACACTCACAGAATTTTAAATGAGTAATTTGGTATATTGATTGTTTCTTGAATATATATGGGAGATCAGTGCACCATTGTAAAAATTATTGCAAGTGCCGTCCCTGACTACAGTGTTACCCAATCCGTATAGGCGGGGCGTTACAGATCAATATCATTTGTGTATCGAGTTACGGGACAAAATGATATCGACGAAATGGTACGGATGTGATCATAGCGGTATTTAATGCCATACCAGTTCGTACGGTTATCCAAAACAGTCGAATGATATTGATTCGAGTTATTGTATTGTGATGCACCATTACGAGTCCATATGTTACACGTATGGAGGGATTTTGATTCTGAAATATATTTTTACTATAATATTTTTACAGGCACTAAAGCACGACATCTCAACCTCATATTCTGTAAAATCTAAAGGCGAAGAACACGTCGTGAGAATATTTATTTCACGTTACTCATGTAGATGTGAATCCTGATTGTACGCAGTGATTTGTTTGAAGAATAGAAGAGTTCTCATTAAGATCTGAAATAATTGTATTTTGAAAATAGGTCTACAAACGTAAGAGGTCTGCATGTCGATATTTCAAAAGTCTACCCGGCCCGTGCTCGAAAATCTTCGATCAGGCCCGGACCGAGTACGACAGGTTTTTCAACTTTTCAACAAAATTTTAAATCAAATATAAAATAAATTATATCAACAGATCTGCTCGTACCAGGACTCGAACCCGGGTGGTCCATCATGGAAGCAATGCGACGTCGACTGGTGCACCACGGACCGGGCACATATTTAGACAAACTTTAATAACTAATTTCGAAATATACAGAATAGATAATAATAATAGTTCGAGAAATGACATGGTACTGAAACAGCTGTATTAAAAAAATGATAATTCTTGTCGAACTTATACATTGTTGTTTTCCATCTAAATATTTTAACAGACATTCCATACAGCAACAAAAAAAAATGTTAAATAAACCATTTTACTTGGCGCATGCCGACTGGATAGAAAAAAATGTTTGTTTATCATTATATCTTCGCTGTAATAGAAGAACAAGTGTACTTTGGACACACATTTGTTATTGCTTGACCACAAAGCCGACATAAAGATACGATATATTACTAATAAATCATTCACGTACTTGTGTCTGTCAGATAATCTCATTAACGGTGTAACATTTCAAAACTATGCATCGTAAAACAAATCTACAAAATAATCACATCGAAAGTTAATGTACATACATAATTAATAATCGGGTATTATAACAAATCGAATAAGGCCGCGCGAGAAAGCAAAAAGATGGCTCGTGGATAAGACTGTAATTTTCACATCCTCTTTGCAAAAATTCTTTAGACAGCACACTAAGAATGTTTGTGATGATACATTATTATTATTATTATTACTTACATATGTACGTTGCTACTGTGCGCATGCGTTGCCTTCACACTATTTGCACTTCCATAATTATTATATCGTTGGTATACTGATAGAAGACTTTCCGTCAAAAATCTGTTGTTTTGATATATGAATGCAGATGTGTAGATAGATGTTAGCACGCTCTATGAACTGAAAAACAAGCTCACCGTTATGTATTCCATCTAGTTTTTTCTTAATTTAACACAAAACGATAAGTCTCCTTTTGGTAAATAAATTAAAACTTAATACAATATATTGCACTCGATTATACTCTAATTGAATTTGTAAATGATTGTCACGAAGTGGAAGTTCAACAATTAAATGTTAATGTGTAAAAAAAATAAAGGTTTACAATTTCATGATTTTAGAAAAAGTCGATTATCTCGTAACAAGTTTTTTTGACTGAAAATAGTAAGTCTGAAATACATTAAAAGCGATCATATTATGAATCGAATCACTAACTTTATAGTGGCCTTAACCTTACCATTTATTTTGCAATTTTCCTCAAGTGATATGAATTAAAATGTGTTAAAAACGTTCTTAAATATATGTCAACTTTACCAAGTATGACAAATAAACTTGACTTTGATTGTTTATTTTTCTAATTTAATTTATGTTTCGAGGACCTGCAGTCGGGTGTTTAGCGCCGTGTTCTTCAATTGATGTGACCATGGCTTCAAATCCCATTTTCATACATTCATTTGTCGATTGGTATATGCAAAAAGTCACCTGATACTAAAAAAAGAGTATTGTGACAATTCCGTAACTTTATGCTTCGTATTTTGAATGATTCAAAATTGTTGTCGAAGTTCCACCAATCACCGTACATCGGTTACAAAAACAATTCAAATAATTTTAAAATTAGAATCTTATGTTTAAAAAGAGGAGAAAATGTATTACATACGCCGATATCCGAGATCTCAAATAAATTTTAAATATAAACGTATGCTAACAAATAATTGTGCTTGGAACTCTCATATAGCAAAACAATAGTTCTTACTCCTGCGCCAAAGAGGCTGAATCTTAAACAATAATCAAACTTAGATATGTTTTGAAACGAGACACCACATGTGCTAAGGCGTCTTCTTCACGGAGTACGATTACGAAGAATGTGGAAACTTTCGTCGAGTGAAACGCTCGAAATAATTATTATCGAATCACTGCCTATTTATAATAAATTGCTTACTTTTCTTACTAACTATTTTATATATTGCTTTCTTTGCCTATGCTTTGCTCGCTAACCACACCATCCGACGCATTCATTGTTAACCCTTCAAATCCGGATTAAGTTTGCGGGACAATAAATATTTTTAATAAAAAAAAAAATTACGATTTCAATTCCACAACTTTTATCAATTTGATACAAATGTTGAATTTACATAAACACATGTTCTATTTAAAATTAATAAACTATTTTTAGTTCTTATTCCAAATTGATTTAATTGAGATCAGAACCGGCTACGCGAGCATTATAAGATAAGAAATGAAAATATACCTACGTCGATATTTATATAAAAGATTCAACAAACAGTTGGTAACAAAAATAATTGAACACCTTAAAAGTGAAGAATTTATTTAATAAACTAAATGCTTCGAGTCTTCACAATTAATTTCGTAATGGAAAAAATATTTAGATGTCTGATACTTCAATATGGAAGATTGGTCCATAGCACCTTCGTCCTTTAAAAAAATATATTATTTCATGAATTGATACTTCATTCGACTACCTTCAAGTATTTTTTAATTAAGGATTTCGACTGAGGGTGCTTGATGGAATTTCAATATCAAATTTGAATTGTTTGAATTTTGTACTTTTCCATGAGTTTCGTCGCTTACGACCCGGTTATCGCCTTTCGGCATCTTCAGGCATTTCAAGTGCACGGCTGTACTCTTTGGTAATAAGCTAATCTCAACTAGTGATATAAAGGAATAAAAATGTCAAATTTGATTGTTTTTTAACTTAACAACGATCGATCAATTTTGGGAGTGGATTTTTTTTGTAAGAATTGAATGTTTGTTAGAATGTACATATTGAAGGGTTAAACAGATACCTACGTTGGATTGTGTAGTCGGTGGCGAGAGGCTACTCAGCCGGGCGGTGAATGTTTTAATAGCATGCCTCGCTGTATTTAGTTAACCACCGATAATAAGCGCATACTTTATTAACATCGAAACGAAGAATACGTACAATTTACATAATGAAAAACAAAACAACATTAGGTACGACACTCGTGCGTTATTTCTGGCGTTATGCAATGCAAGGAAACGGCGCCTGGCGAACAAGATGCAAGTTAAAAGTGGAATCGACTCCGCTTAATTGGGACACGTAGAGTTTAGCCCCAACGATTTCACATGAAAAGAATCCCACTTAAAATACTATAAAAAACAAAATTTTAAATAATTATACAATAGACATTGAAACACAGTGTTTTCATGTATATTGTATAGTTGTTATAGTTATTAGGTCTTTCTTTATTAGCCACCATGTTGAAGTGCTAGAGGTCTGTACGGGCCGAAATTTTAAAATTTTATCCGGCCCGAACCCGGAGACCTCCGACCCGGCCCGAGCTCATTTTCAAAAATCTTACCCGAACCCGACCCGAGCCCGACATTTTTCAACTTTGCCCGAAACAAATTTCGAAAAGATGACTAACACGAGTACGTTAAGTTTATTATAGTATTAAATTTAGATTTACGATAATGGAAATTCGAAATAAACCCGATTTTTGTTATATTTTGTTGTATGCTTGCGTCCGAGCCCGGCCCGGGTCCGAATCCAAACCTTCGTTACCCGGGTAAGGCCCGCAGGTCAAACCCGAGCCCGTGAAGACCTCTATGGAGAGCAGTTGAACAGATGGATCGACTTGCTGTTCTCTGCATTAAATGACACTACATTGGGATGAGTTTAGTAACCTGCTTTATGACGCTATATTTGTTTGTTGACTTTTCAACTAACCTTAATAAATCTGCGGTGTCATACAGAGAACGAAAAGATCTAAACTTTTCGTTTACCTTGAGCAGTGTTTCCCAAAATGTGGTACGAGTGCGAAATAGGAGTCGGGAATAGTTTGGTCAGTGTACGCGTTGCACCGTAGGTACTCATTGATAAAAAAATTGACGAAGGTACTTCGAAAATTATAGAAGAGGTACACAGATTTCGAAAGTTTGGATAACCCTGATCAAGAGCAATGGTTCTTACCGGATGTGTGGGAAGGTATTTTAAGGGGTGCGACAGAAACCTCTAACAATATAAAAAAGATCGAGAACATATTTTTAGTATTTGTATTTTTCTAAATTTTGAAATCGAAACACATTTGTCAATTGCGGTGCGGAAACATATTTTCAGATCCAAAGAGGTGCTATTCACTAAAAAGCTAGGGAACCACTGATATATAGAGATTGATTTTTGTACACTAAGGTTCCAGGCAAAATGCTTTGAACAATGTAATTTATATAAGACAAATTAAAGTATAATATTTTTGGTAAATTATGGATGGTCACGGGACAGAATCCCAATCCCCTCGAGCTTAGCTCAAAAAAATTATACATACTGACTTATAATTTTATGTTTTGACTTTACTCTTTGAGTTCTTGTGGTTTATTATAAAATGTGGAATCAAAATGATTACATCTGAAGAATATTACTGATTATTGTATGAGTAATAAATAATAAACTTATGTGACTGTCGCTATCTGTATACAATTATTATTTGTGTAGTTTGTGGTTGCATTTTTGCTCCTGTAAATTAAAACAACTCGATTTCATACTTATTGCGAAGTATTCTTTAGGATCTTCTATTAGAATAAATTTAAAAATTTCAAAACAAATCTTAAGGTTTACATTAATTAAAATAATGTTATCTGCTTTCAAATACCTGAACATGAGAAATCATTTCATTTAATGTGGTTATTTTTCATAGATCTTTACAAAAATTCTGTCCCGTGACCATATATCCATAATTAACCCTAGTTTTACCTTTTTTTTTTATAAACTACAAACACTAATAAGACCGCACAAAACCTTTCATTAGGCCACGTGTTGGATATAGCTGGTCTGACGGTATGTCGGTTCAACATCAATACATCTGTCAAAAGTATAATACTATTTCTCAGTGACAAAACGATATCACACCTCTTTTATTACCTTAGTTGAGAAGAATGTTGTTTTTGTTTTATTATCTAACGTTTTCCTTAGGCTACGTTTGTAATTCTTCTCACCTCCAAAAATAAACCTATTTTTAACATAGTCATATTTATTCATTTTGATCCAGTAAAATGTTTATGACTTATTTTTTTATGTTTCAGTTTATATTTCATATAAATATCTAGTGATATATGTAACATTCGAGTTCATTATAAAACTTATCTCGTACTATGTTGAATATAATATGTATGAACTACAAATAGATTATCATCACAGAATAAATTGTTTTGTTTTACCTGATTTTACCTATCTCAAACAACTTAACTGGAAATAAAAAGGAAAAAAGAATTGAATTCGATAATGGTTTATAAAAACTCCATCATCTTTTTCTTCAGAATTAAAATCCATAATACAATGTATCAAAGTTTACATTAAGAAATTCGAGTCCTTGAACGTGGAAACGAGTAAGAAGAAATCCCATAAAATCAAGCAGTATACCAGCGGTCGCACAACCTTTTGAACCTCATGATTATTAAACTCACAATGTTCAATGATTTTATTTAAAAAAATTACGAACATATTCACATAGAATAAAGTTTTTTATAATGAAATTGTAATTATGATTGTTTAAATAATAATAAGGCATGTATTTAATGGGTCAGTAACTAATTCAAGTTTTGGTCAGTTAAATAAATAAATGGTCAGTTAAAAATCAAAATGGTCAGTTAATATTATAAACGGTCAGTTGTCATTGTATCAGTGTGAATGCGGTTAGTTATTAAATAAAACGGTCAGTAATATATTTTAATGGTTAGTTATTTATTAAAAACGGTGAGTATTTAATTTAAAAGGTCACCTATTTGAAAAAAATAAAGTGTTAGTTTGACAGCTTGTGAATTTTATCAAATATGGTCGTGATAGGCAAATTTATGACATGTTCTCTTTATTTTAACTAACCATTTATTATTTTTAGCTGACCGTTTTAAGTATTTATAACTGACCATTTATCGAATTAGAAACTGACCAAATAATTAGTAGTCTAATAATAATAATAGAAAAGGGTTGTATTTGTACAGCATTTGATTCAAGTTTTCAATTATTGGATCCAACGACGTTAATAATATACAATAACTCCACGTACCACCGGTTGGCAACCCTTGCGAAGATAAATTTTATTTATAAGCCGTGTTGAGCTGTTACCGTGTAAATTAAGAGATTTTATCAACCATTCACTGTATGTATCAAGCCGAGACCGTGTAAATCTAGGAAGAGGTTGTTCGTTCTATGGCTGGTCTAAAGTTTCAGTTAATTGCAACATATTATGCAATGCTTAAAAACCCGTTTATAATTTCATTATGATTCATTAAGCATAAAGTATACTATAGCTGAAGGCAAGACAATTGAAATGACAAACATATAGCAGACACCGAATTCCTAATTATTATGTACTACATATTGTATTTCGCAATTATCATAGGGTAACCACATTTTTTAGGCTGTTAATCAATTACGTTCGTTATTCAAGTTTGAAATTAAAAACTATAATTATTGATGAATCCATGTTAAATATGCTATTCGGATAAAATATTGAGTGATAATATTGTAAGAATCAGCAAATAGGAAAGTTTTAAATATTTTGAAACGTTTTTTTTTAAATGTGTATTAGTACGATAAATTTTCAACAAATAAAAACACATCTTTTAGTTCTTCTTCAACAGATGATTCTATATTCATAGATCAGGACTTGTTCCGCTCATCGCACGCATTATAAATTGATTAAAAGAAGTGTTGAGCGAAATCGGTGCTGTTCTGATTGAAATTGTATGTGGAAATAGTTAAAAAAAAAGGTTGTATGTGTTTAAAATAATGTCTTCAAACTAAGAAATGGCAGTTTACACCTTAAAAGATATTATTAATAAATTGTACTTACACATTATGCAGCTACAAACACTCTCGTGATAAACTGTCTGTCGAAATTTTAGATCTTATTAATAACTAGCCGGTTCCAGCAAACGTCGCAATGCCACTCAAAGAAAGAAAATGTTTGTGTTTATTGAAGTGCTTTCGGATGCACAATATTTTAGATAAATAATTTCGATTTACGTTCACTAACATTGATCGATACCGATGACATTTGCCGTTTGACGTTTGCTGTTTGTCTTTTGCCGATTGTCTATGCGTCGACACACGCGCCACCCACTGAAAATTGATTGTAAATATATGCCTATAGCATTTGCGCAAGTGCAACAATAAGTTGTCAAAATGAACGGCCTTGTAGCGCATAAAATATGAAAAAACATTGATGTTTATATAAGTTCATTTTACCATGCCTTCGCGCAAGTGCAAGTTTTATCGCGAACGGATGAACAGTATGGCAACGTATATAATGCGAACAAACACATTGATTTTTATATTACAAGCTGTACCCTGCGCGTGTTGCTACGCCAGCAATTTTAGGGGATTGGGGGGTAGGGGATGGGGTAGGGGAGGGGGTGTACGCCAGAAAGTTTCGCGAAGTGTACTCAGAAATTTGTAAAAAATCGATATCAATTTTTGGGGAGGGGGTTGTTTGGCGGGGTGGGGTTTGGGGAGCGTATGGGGGTATGCCAAAACCTTCGAAGAAGTGAACTCGAAAAATTCTTAAAGTTTAAAAGAAAAAATTGGGGGGAGGTTGGGGGGGTGGTTGGGGGAGAGGTTGGTAGGCCAGAAACCATCGCGGGGGTGCACTCAATAAATTTGTAAAGTTTCACATCGATCGGTCGAGCGGTTTAGTAGTCCATAGCGGACATACATACAGACATTCATTTTTATATATATAGATAGATAGATATGGCACTTCAATAGATAAAAAAAATAGTTTTTCTTTTTTTTCTGAATTGTTTTCATTTTTCTCAGCAACTATCCACATATGAAGCATGTTCGGAAAAAAACTGAATGTATAGTAACCCTAAATAAACAAGCAAAAATAATTTTTCGTATCGCTTATCACGATTCAAAAAGAATTTCTTTGCATATAAGCCCGTAAAAAATAGTGAAAGAGAAATATGACTTATAAAATATGCCATGTTTCATCATGCTAAAGAAATTACATAAATTTTAAAATGCAGTTCGTTAGTGTTATGGTAGCCATGTAGTATTGGCTCATACATTGTTTTTCGATTTTTATTTATTTTAAATGATCTCATTTTGCAAGCTCGTGATAATTATTAGCAATAGGCTAATATTTGAGGCGGTATTATATTTCAACATTAATTACAATTAATGTTTTAAAAAAATATACGTACCCGAATTACGTTTACAAAAATTAATTTACCATTGTATTACAAAGTTTTTAATCATATTAAATCGAGGTACGCACTCTATTCATTTTATACAATAGCGGGAAACTTTAATAATAAAAAAACTACCTACGGCCTCTTCAGGTATTTAAAGTGCAATTTGGTATCATTTAAATTAATATATTTCAGTAGCCATAAATTTACATCACTTTTGACTGGTTTCTCACTTGAATGTGACATTATTTGTTTTATGAAGTAAGTTTTTCATCGTAAATTCATAAATCAATTGGAAAATCAACGAATGTTAAGGTAATTATTTTTTTGGTCAGTATCTGATTTGAATAAAGGTCAGTAAATATGAAAGATACGGTCAGTAATGAATAAATAAAACGGTCAATAGAAAATAATAAGTGGTCAGTAGTTTATTGGAAAAGTGTCATTTTTTTTTTCGGAAGGGGTCAGGTAGATATCCATAAACGGTCCGTAAATAGTAGTGGTAATAATCTAGTTAGGCTAGATTTTTATCAAACATTAAAATAAAACGTACATCTTAGACAAATACCTTTACTTCAGAAATCATCACGTTTCATGTATTTATTTTTCATATATCTTGTCATAAATTTGCTTCTTACGACCATATTTGATAAAATTCACAAGCTGTCAAACGGAAATTAGCCATTCATTTAAAATGTTTGACCATTTATTTTAATACTGAACGTTTCATTTAATAACTGACCACATTCATACTGATACAGTGGATACTGACCGAGTATAATATATACTGACCACAACGTGAATTAGATACTGATCCATTAAATACACGCCCAATGTTAACGGCCAAGGAACTTTTAAAAACTACGAGCTTTATATATATTTGAAACGAAATCACAATTAATATACCACTGTGTAACGTCTGTTATTTTAAATTTGTATGTTACGACACTAAGTATACTTTTCACGCATATTAAAAAAAGTTACAAAAGCACACAATATAACGTTATTATAAAATGATAATAATTATCTCATTCATTACCGTATCAAACTTTCAATCTACCAATATAATAAATATGAAGTTAAAGTTTACTCAAAGTATAGCTACATTGTGGTGTTTATTTTATGGGATAAATTATCCGCATTTCAATTCCCATTAAAAATATACACTACCGTAAAACGGGGTAGATAGAGACACTTTTTACTCTTCACGACTATGTATCCTCATAAATACATACGCCACATAATTCACATATGGCTAGAACCTTGTTTTTATGGTCATACTACACATTCATGACAATATTTTTCTAATATTCATTATCGTTATTAAGACACGTGCAATTTTGTTCGATGTCTGTATTCACATTGAATTGGGGTGAATAGAGACGAGAGAGGGTGAATAGAGACAAAACAACAGATTGGAATGATTGGAATATATGAACCTCTAATCTATATGAGTCTCTATTCACCCCGTTTTACGGTTCTTATTAACTAAAAAAGGGGCCTGGCTTAATTTAATTTCCGTGCAATAAAAGAGAAGTTTATAAGGGGTCAAAAAGAAGGGATGCACAGGCATCAAACTAAGGTACTTTGTTTCAACTTATTTCATCAAAAATTTTTCAAAATTCATTGGATACTTAGTAAACATGTGCTAAAGTTCAATTCATGTTTTTGTCTCTATTCATCCCGTTTTACGGTACTATCGAACTATCGTTTTATTAGTAGATAACGTTTTATCGTTATGCCAGGTTTATACGTGTTAACGTCAATTTATTACATTGCATACGATGCGGGCTTAAATGGTTTGTTTAATTAAACAGAGGCACACCGTCTATCGGTTTTTTAAACTGCTTTGTCATTTATGATTTTAATTATAATAACATGTTGGAATCGTGTGAATTTTGTACTTTTTCATTAGTTTTGTCGGTAACGACCCGGGTTACGCCTTTCGGCATCTTCAGGGATTTCAAGTGCACGGATGTGCATTTACTACATTCAGAAACCCGATAGTTATAAACAACCCCACTTAATTCATTCGCTAAATCATATAGAGTTATAGACAATAGATAGCAATTTTACTTAATGATCTATTTTTATTTTTGTATATAAACGATACAAACTGTTTACTACGCGTCAATCATCCGTGCACTTGAAATGCCCGAAGATGCCGAAAGGCGAAACCCGGGTCGTTAAACTATGTATTTTTTTCTTCCAGTGTCTTCATCTTTTTTCTCATTGTAAAAGCAATAAACTTGTTATTTGTAATTTTTGCAATGTACATATACGTACATATAAATAAATAAATAATGTGGTATGTTTTTCGATATTTCGTTTTACCATGCTAATAAATACGCAAGCCCTATGATATCAATCAATATCTCAAATCTATTGAGGAGTTGCTGCAAGGTAAAAATTGTATATTGAGAAGTGCAAGGGGTTAACTTTTGTTACGCCACTATAAACCGCCGTATTAATTGAACGTATAGGAAATCAGTGCCGAGTGGAGAGGGCTAGCAGCTTTTAACAGTGTTATAAGATATCTAACAAATTTAATGATCAGACATCAAGAAACAGATTTCATCTGTATTATACATGCATTTAAAACTCCAAACGGGATCAGACGTCTTAAGGCTTAAGACAGTGTCTCCCAAATGAGGTTCCGCGAGTTTTAGCTAGGATTCTCGAAGCAGTTGAATGAAAAAAATATATCCAGAGGTGAGTGAGATATAAAGGCAGTGGTGGAATAAAAACTTGGGAAAATTTTGTATGCCCTCTTTTTCTACTGGTTAAAGGCGTCGTAAAATTTATTCGAGATTTGACTTATTACAAATTTTCTGTTATTTCTTTTGATTTCATTTTGAGTCATTTCTCCAAAATGAAAATTTCTTTCTTATCCATAGTATGGCTTGAACAATGTACGGTATTCACCGCAGTTCACTAAAAAAAATCATATCGAGTACTAAGCACACCCACACACCGTTCTTCTATGATGTATGAATAGACTCCAGACTCCAATTCGAGTATCGAATTCTCGATACTCGAGAATACTCGTCTATTTTTTAAGTACTCGATACTCGAGTATATTGAAAATACTGGTACTGAAGAAAACAACACTCACACCAAAATTTGAGACGTTTAATTCTCTATTATTTTTGAATTTTTTTTTAAATTGAAATAAATGTATTAATGAAAATAAATAATTTAATTTATTTATTTATCATCTATTTATATACACACATTTGAATTAATAATATATGTTTTGGTGCATCTAGAACAGTGGTTCTCACGTAAAATTTGGCTGTGGCCGCATTAGGAACATCAGCGGTCCTACGAAAATGTCTGGTGGCCGCACCAAATTTTTGTGTTGAGTCTTCTTTGTCAAAAAGACATAAAAATGTATGTGTTTGAGTTTTTGCTAACTAACAATTCTTGATACATAATAAAATACATACGAAATATTTAATTTTCAATGTCTTTGTTGACAAATTAGCTTGTAAAAACACATTTTAATTAAATACCAATATTAACTATGAAGCTGTTGGTGTCCGCAGCAAAACTCTCTGGTGGCCGCACATGAGAACCACTGATCTAGAACTACTCGAGTATACTCGAGTATTTCGAAATTTACTACTCGATACTCGAGTAGTTGAGATGTCGAGTAATTGAAGTGTCTAACCAAGGAAAATGCATTTTTCAGTGTGACAGCATAATATATTCTAAACCAAATACATAGGTCAAAAATATTTTTCCTGGTTTTAAAACATATTGTGTGGGCTATATTAATGTAAGTTACTTTTGAGGTCCCCAAGATTTGGAGGCCCGAAGCGGGCGCCTTTTGCGCTTATTGGGTATTCTGCCACTGTTCAAAGGCATGGAGAATAGATTTGATTGTATACGAAATTGGTGTTATAGTGAAGCCTGCTGATATATTCTCTTAAAAAATGACACAAATTTTTATATAGAAAGGTTCCTTGACCGAACAGAATCAGGAAACCTTGGGCTTAAGGCATGTCAGTAATTATACGACGCGTAATTAGAAAATATTCGTATGTCAAAAAGTTAACACCAAACATCTAGCACCGGCTTAATTGTCTAATAATAACACGATCGCTCTGGACTCAATTCTGAGAATTCCTTTAATGCGGGCGGTAGAGAAACTTTCTAAAAATCACATCCGATAATCAAACACGATAAAGAGGGCTTTTGACTAATCGTAAGCTTGTGATCTTTTGACAATAACTTGTTAAACATAGGCGCAAGGAACTATATCTTCATAATATTAACTACACAAGTACTTAACGATAGCATTGACCTTTTTTAAAAAAGTTAAGCAAGATACCGAGGTTCAAACAATGGCTTACACCAGTGTTCCTCAACCTGTGTAACCTACGCGGCCGCAGAGACTTTCCGCCGGTCCGCAAACAGTATACCAAATTTTAAGAAATTCGCCATGCAAAAATGATAATATAGGATTTTTTTCGCCTTCACGTTTACTTATCTTATATATAAAACCGAAACGGCGTATGTTTGTCTGTGGGTCTGTAATTCCCTTTTGCATTGTTGGTCATTAAGTTGCCATTAAAACGAATATGAAAGAAAATATGTTTGAATTTTTATCGGCGAAGACATTTAGTCAAAATGTAATAAATTAGTCTTCTACTGAACTTTTCCCGGCTTTTATTATTAATAATAATGTTTATTATTTACGTGAAGGTATTTGACATTTCTTTGACAGCAAATTAGATTTTTTTCTTGAATTTGGACATTTTAATGGGCGAGAATGCTGTCATCAAATTAAATAAAGTTTGTGATTTTATTTTAACTCTATTTTGGATGTTAGATTTTGTGATATAATTATGTCGAATGATATAACATTAAATAATTATTGGTCGCTTAGTCCGAGCGACGCCGGGTAGCAATACTAGTATCCGATATATTAGCAAAGATGCAACACCAGGATTCGCATTAGTTTGTTGAAAAAAACCCATTGTTTTTGTTGCATCTGTTTTATGTATATTTGTTAGTTATGGTTACATATCGATGGATCAAAAAGTAAATTTGCTAGCTCAGTTTTTGTCCATTGTGCAGCAGAGGGTAAGAACTGATTATTTTGGTATTTTCAAACCGATCGGGAAAATTTCAAATAGGACTTTCAGACGATTTTTTTGTACCACCGCTGAAAAACAACGAATGAATGACAGGTGACAATATAAAATGGTGGAGTTGGATAATTACCACAGTAGGTTTTAGAACGACAATGGAGTTATCATATTTAACGTTTTTACAATGCACTCAAATAAGTTTTGGCTAGAATAATTTTACGGGACATTCACATTGCATGATACAACAAGATGGCATTATTAAGTTATTTTCAGCCAAAAGTGGAGTTAACAAAATTACTCTTTAAGCCATCGACATTTTCTACTGTCACAATATAATATTGAAAAAATATTTAAAAAAAAAACCATTTTATTTCAGTATTAGCGGTCCGCGAAAAAAAAATCTTCTTTTACGGGCCGCAGATGTAAAAAGGTTGGGGAGCACTGGCTTATACAGCTGTGTAGAACTCATTTATCATATCCTAATTTACGACAAGTGCGAGAGATAAACTTATACACAAACATTTAAAACTTTGTAATTAACAGTTTAAGTAGTATGGTTTTTTACCTTAAGATTAATTTGTTAATTTCCGTCATTAACTATCCTTCAGTGGAGCTTATTAACAGAATTTATCTTTTCTTTGTTATTCATATGTTAGTAACGAACATTTTCTCCTTGGAAAGGTTAAGGAAAAAAGGATGGAAATCGTTACGAGCTGGAATTTAAATCGGACGACTTGTCTCTGTTCCATTTTTAAAACAGACTATACAGACTGACCACGCTACTTATGCACTCGAAAGAGTGGCGCTGTGAGAATGTCCTGAATGACGCAGACAAAAAAAGATTGCCAGAGTTCGAAAATTTTTAATTCCCAAATTTGATATAGACTGAACGCGTGGGCTAAGTGCGGTAGATGGATTCTTATGTCAGAGGGGAGAAAATTTATTTAGTGTCAACGGCTGTCCCAAACTCGACTGAATTGTTAAAGAAGTCAGAGTGTAGGTAAGACGGTATGAAAATATCAGGTATTTACTAAATCAATTGAAATTTATATATTGTTTCTGCAACCGAATAGACGCAAGCACAACAACTTTGGCTATTTGGCTACTTAAATAATAATAAGGAAATGAAAAAAACTCAATTACTAGCGAGGGTTGTAATGAAAGAGACCAAACAATAACATTATAACGATAAATAACATTAACAATAATGAATCGTTGAGAGATACCAAACAATTTCAAACTTATTATTTTTGGCAACCAAATATTTTTTATATTTAAAAATAAAATAAAATTAAAATAAATAAAATTAAAATTAAAATTAAAAAATTAAAATTAAAATAAAATTAAAATTAAAATTAAAAATTATTTTTCAACCATTCTCTTCTATCAAACAATTTTTTAGTCATTCTTTATTGGTGCCTTGCATTACAGATAGGATCGACGAGCCTACAATGATCGACATAGAATCTTCCAGTGTAGAAGTCATGAACTACAATGATTATCACATAAATTAGACCTAACTCAATAAAACAATTGATTAGAAAATAATGATGTATTGTTATATTAAATCTTCCATCCTTAACTGCACAAATTGTTGGATGATAGGTCAAGCTTTCACCCCATTGGGAGCAGGATATTGAAACAAATGTTAATTATGTTTTTATATTACAATGCGGAATATTTTTACCAACAGCAGATTTATTATTCCGATTTTACGATTATACCGGAAATTTGCTTATATGGCAACCGCGTTCGATGGAATGCAATAGCGCATGGCGTGTTTTATATAATAGTATTATTATAGTCGGTGCTCGATATCATACAGATCCCTCTTGGACATGGAAGCATTATACAATATCCATGCTCCAAAGATCTTTTGCATTTTTAAAAATGGCGGACGTGCTGTCGGCCCGCGCAAATAATAAAGCGAGTCTGACAAATTGCCGCGCATTCTTCCCGCGACCATAAACATCGCGTCGTGTCTCCCGCCATGTTTACGACGACGGCGCATGCGCAAGGCTATTATGATGTTGCCATGTTTGGAAATATTTTCCGACATCAGGGAAAAACTAATAAGATTCTAAATTTATCCAATATCTAATACTTGCACGCGGACAGTCGCAAGACCGGGAGATTAAACTGACCATATGTCTCGTTTTCCAGTTGTGCATCGACCATTTTGGTAAAATACAATTCTTATCCAGACGTTTTAATCTTCTTATGAATATTCTCAAATAATCTTATCAGATACTGAGGAGGTTGATGGAATTTTAATATCAAATTATAATAGTTTTAGTTTTGTCACTTACGACCCGGGTTTCATCTTTCAGCATCTTCAGGCATTTAAAGTCCACTGATTAACTTGAACCGGCGTGTAGTAAATAATTTTTACCGTTAAATTAAACGTAAAAATAAAAATAACTATCAATCCTCAATCTGTGAGATCATTAAAAATGATTATGAAGCTCACGACATGTGAATGATTGCCATGTTATTTGACCGCTCCAGTTTTAATAAGCTTATATCAAAATAATTTATTGATAGTAACTTACATCAATAAATATTTTGTATATCTACTGTTAACTTCTGACTGTATTTGTCTTTTGATCAATCTGTAATTGTCGGTCGCTGTGGTCTAGTGGCAAAAGCTATGCCCTAGCGATCGGGAGGGCCCGAGTTCAATCCCGGCAAGGTCAGATTTTTTCAATTGATAAAGATTGATAATTTTGGACTGGGTGTATGTAAATTTTCGTTGAGTTGTTCTTGACTGATTCATTATTTATCATCGATTTATCTCGTATGACTTTCACAATTAAAAATATTTGGCGCATTGGCAAAAACTGTAATGCCAAATATTTTTCAAAATTAACAAAAAACAAAATTAAAATAATAATAAAGAAACCAAAAACAATTTTTTATATTTAAATTGTACTTAAATGGCAACATTGAAATTTTCTTCATGACAATTCAGACGATTTCTTCTTCGACATATATCTAGTATATTTGAATTATACGAGTTATCTATCTAATTTCATACAATGCAATCTCCACAATTAATCAAAATTTTGAATGTTACTTGAATTGAATTCTTATGTTAAGTTAGGTGAATTTTATCATTCAAGTAAAGTAAAACTATGTATGCTACATTTTATTTGTTACTTAGTCAATTGTGTTCTTATATCTGAGCCAAAATCGGCATAAGACATGCTTTGTAGGCATTTCATTATAGTAATTATTTTTTTACGCGTTAATTAAAATATTTGTAGACTTTCTTAGTTTACTGACGTGATATTGTAATAGAGGAAAAAAATCACTCTGAAGACCAAGAATACGTTCGCCAACAGAATAAGCAAACCATCAGTAGTTTATGAAAAGCATTGCTACCATTACATGGATAAGTCCAAGCAAAACAAAACAAAAGAATCTTGATACGGATTTCGTAATTTTATTTTAAAAATAGAACTCCATTTTTTGTTTTTGTTTTAATTCCACATGTTTCATCAAGATCTGTGTTGCCAATCGCTAGCATTATCAGTTGATAGTTATTAGTAAAGTAGTAGTGCTGTAATCAACGTCGTTGGCTTCCGAGACGGATCTCGTGGGTTCATGTCCCAGTATGAGCTTCTTTTTTTCAGTTGATTTATCAATTCTATTCGAAAGCATGGGTGATATTCTTGTCTCAAATTTACCTCCCACCCATCCGATTCTTTAAGCGGGGTGAAACGAGAGCGACTAGCTTAGTAACCATACCGTCATCAAACTAAAAAAAAGGTTGAGAAACTGAGTAATAAGCAATACTCGTAGACAAAATATGTTGAGTTAACTTCCTTAGGATGGCATTTACTCCACACAGGGAGCAAACATGGATTTTTTTTAAAAATAATTATATTTTAAATAAAATCCGTTTCCACCAAGAATTGGCAGTCAATGTCTTAAAAGTTATATAATTAATCAATTTCAACGTACTGTAATTATTCTTTTCCACGCATACCAGTAATTCATCTACATGTCGGAGGGCTGTGATAAAATCTTCAGTATGTATAACCATTAAGTGACTACGATATTCATCAGCGTTTCTCAAATGCAATATATCTGCCATTGTATCTTACTCAATCTCCTGAGCTCCAATAATGTGAACAGTATATTCTTGAGGTGGAAAGAATATAATTAAATACAATCAACTGAATCAGTGTATTAATGTTTATCTGTATATGTATGTCGATAATCAGACGTTTAGATGAGTTCGATTTCATGAAATTGTTTCTCCATGAATTTTCCGTTGAATTTACACTTTTTACACGATAAACGGTTAAATGATAAAGTACCGCAGACAAATTTTTTACAATGCTTATAAGTTCATTAGGATTAAATACAACCTCTTAAAATGGATGTTCATTCTTATGAAATCATACATGTATATTCAGATATATTTAACACTTTTCAGAGAATTTATAGACGAGACACAGTCGATTTAGTAATGGACGTAAGTACATAAAAACTAGCCCAATCGTTAAATGGGATATAAGAATATATAATTGTTTTGAATCAATAAAACACAATCTTTTCTATCAAATTTACCGTTCACATATATTTAATACGGTTCAGGACTGATGGTCGAAATCGCCCCTGATCTTTGTAAAATAACCCGTGAAAGTAGCACAAAAAATGTGTTTCATTGATTTGAAATATGTAACCCTTTTGCCAAGAATTGACCTTTACAGAATTGACTTTGAAAGTGTTTATTTCAGGGCTGTGGAGTCGGTAAAAAAAAGTCCGACTCCGACTCCAGCATTCAGCAAAACTACGACTCAGACTCCGACATTGACCAAAAATACGACTCCGACTCCGACTAAAAAAAGGTTAATATCGTCACTTTTTTCCTCTAAATTTCCTATATATGTGTATTCAATTAAATATCAACCCTATCAATGATGCCAAAAGCCAAATTTGACATATTAAATGCAAAAATAAAATGTTCAAACTTTTCAAAATTTCCGACTCCGAGTACGGCTGCGGCCACAACGCCGCGCCGATTCCGACTCCGACTCTGACTCCGGCCCAAAAGCTCCGACTCAGCCCTGGTTTATTTATATTTGAACTTAATTTCTTTGCCACTAATTTTCAAAACTTACGACATCCATGCAGACTTAAGAAAATAAAATTATCATCTGTAAAGAATCTTGCATCGTTATTACGTATTAAATAAAATGGAGTCCAAGACTTTTGAAATGTAGTTTCATTTTTGACCGCGTCTCACGCAAGCCTGTCAGACAAATGTATTTTATTTAGAAAGGTTGTTATTAATTTGTGTTGCATACGATCTATGTCTGTTAAAAAACGTAGATTTTGAACGATTTCATGAGATATTCCAACTGGACTTCGCGTTGTCAGTAAACAGCACGAGTCAAATATTTTTTTACCGCCACATTGAAATGTAGCGACTCATTATGGATGTATTTCAAGCAAACAAATACACGCCATTAACATATAGTAAGAAATGCACAAATCTCATTGAAAATAACAAAAATATTTGCATGTAATAATATGGTGCGTATATCTGCTTAAGACTCCTCTGTGCATGTATTTAACTATTTTAAAATTAAGATTATTACATAGCCCCATACTTTCTATACCTACTCTCTTCGATAAAGAGAAGTTAATTAAGGGAGTAATAAGCTTTATTAGGAGTAAATTTGTTTCACATTGGAAGCGGACATGGTTTTTCAAAAAATCTATTCGTTGATAAGCATCTGGTGTGGCTAAGTTTGTGGATACACGTTGCGTAGATGTTTCAACACATATTGGTTTAAAAAAAAAACCCCCACTCTTGGATGAATGGATATGCGAACAAGCAAAATTGTCAAATTTGGGGCGATTCCAATCCATACGAGATACACCAGCACCAAATGTATCCCGAGAACGTCACCGTTTAGTGCGGATTTTGGTCTGGCGGAATCATCGGCTCGTACTTCTTCCAAAATAAAACTGGCATTGTAAACACCATAAACGTCAACGGTGAGCGCCTAAACTGAATGATATGAAAACCGACAGCGTGTGGCTCCAACAGGACGACGCTAGGTGCCACGATGGACATTCTACGCGAGCTAGCGTCCTCATCGAAAGACCTTTTCATGCCTTTCCACAAATAGTTTATATTCAACACCTAAAACGCAGTTTAACGATCATTTGGCGGCATGTTTTTATATTATACTAGTATTGCTACCCGGCGTCGCTCGGACTAAGCGACCAATAATTATTTAATGTTATATCATTCGACATAATTATATCACAAAATTTAATACCCACAATAGAGTTCAAATAAAATCACAAACTTTATTTAATTTGATGACAGCCCCGCCCCATTCTCGCCCATTAAAATGTCCAAATTCAAGGAAAAAATCTAATTTGCTGTCAAAGAAATGTCAAATAATACCTTCACGTAAATAAAAACATTATTATATTAATAAAAGCCGGGAAAAGTTCAGTAGAAGACTAATTTATTACATTTTGACTAAATGCCTTCGCCGATAAAAAATCAAACATATTTTCTTTCATATTCGTTTTTATGGCAACTTAATGACCAACAATGCAAAAGGGAATTACTGACCCACAGACATACATACGCCGTTTCGGTTTTATATATAAGATTATTTTGACCGTCATTTTTACCGTTGGTATTTTTTTAATTTTCAAAACGCCTTTATATTATTTGATTTTTTTTTTATATAAATAATTTATGGCCTGCCAAAGTTTCACATCCGGATAATGTAATTATTGTGCTTTTTTATAAGAAGATTTCAGAGTTAATGGAATGTTTATTGTTTTCGGAAATTACCGAATAATGATTGATAGGCGATACAACAAAAAAATCTTTAATTTTCAATACGTACATATAACATGACAATGTCAATATGGTGTGAATCATTGAATACGATAGTGTCCCTAGTACTTTTGTAACTAACCAATTCTGTATTAAGATGTAATTAATTTTAATTTCCACGCCGTTTCGGTTTTATATATAAGAAGATATTTGATTTCCCAGTTCTCCGTTGACAAACACATAAATGAGTCAAGTATAAAACGTATTATATTCATGATTTAACCGCAACCGGTCGACAAATAAAGTGTTATAAACTTTATGATGTTTTTGCGAATTGCTTTAAATGGTTGTCCTTGCGTGAAATTGTTATAATAGAAAATTAGATAAACGATTCATAAATTTCACCCACACACAAGCGAGTGTTTCATGAACATAATCTGAAATCGTGTGATAGACATTTCAAAGTAGATTGCGTGTTTTGGTTTCCCGTGCGCCAAGTGACGTACATATATAATGCGTGTATCTGGAAAATTCGCACTTATGTAGGTGTCTGGCAAAATGATTTACAGAAAAACTCTTTAATGCGATATAGAGTCTGGTGGCATTGAGTAAGACACCGCCGTACATAATTTTGACTTTGGTTCATAATTTGTTTACGAATGTGAAATGTATGGCAGTGGAATAATGCTAAAGTTTGTTTTATAATATGTAAGTATTGAGCAAAGAAGCTATGTGTGCAATCATAGGCGGATCCACGGGAGGGGGGGGGCATGGGGGCCATCCCCCGAGGAGAATTTATTCCAGTCAAAATATTATAACAATAATTTTTAAATGATTTTTATTAAAATACATATGTTGTAGTTGTCATTTTTTCACTACGCTTTAGCTTAACAACTACAGTTACGGCAAAAGAAAGCCGCGCACCCTTCACAATTCCGTTCATTTGCAAATATTTTCTCGAAATCTTTACCGATTTCCATTTTTGTTTCTTCCGATTGTAAAGAAAACTAATAGACATATTTTTAAGAACAATCGGTGGACACCTTTGACCAACTTAAGATGGCCTGGCTGCTTACCGCGTCTAGTTATCATGAGTTAAACTTGAAATCATCAAAGTATATGACTCGTCTCCAATTGTCCAAAGTCCAATTTTTGTGCACCTTCGTCCATTCTTACCTCCATTTTTATTTGTGGGAACTGTTTTTTTAGGCGCCGAGCGGGAAATCCATGTGCCACGATTCTATTACGGCTATAACGGACATTTCGCATCGATCATATGAAATCACTAGTCAACTAAAGCTCAGCATGGAAAACTGTAGCAGTTTTGAAGCGCTTTTGAAAAACAATACTCCTTATATGATGGTCGTCCCGCTCGGTTGTTGAGCGCTCTCCGCCGGTTCAAACATACCCCGCCAGAGTGCCAGTTTCACGAAATATTTTTAAAAAATCCACACTTTACTTTTCTACACAGTCTACTCTAAGCGAAATTTTTGTACTTGGTAAGTTTTCCCCAGAAAGCTGATTCAATTTGGGCTTATATCTCGATTACATTTTCTTGCGGCTATCCATAATTTCGTCAGATGCTTACGCGACTAAGTCTGGCTCAGTACTGTTGAAGATTTCAAATCTTGATTGTTTTTCAAAATATAGTTATTGTTTTTTTTACAATCGAATGAAAAAAAAATGAAAATCGGTAAAGATTTCGAGGAAATATTCGCAAAGGAATGGAATTATGAAGAGTGCGCGGATTTATTTTGCCGCAACTGTACATATATATATACGACATGTGATAATTTCACAATTATGTCGTAATTGTGAGGTTTTGTTACGAATTTAACTAAGTTTGACAATCAGCGTCGCCTCCCCT
Source organism: Himalopsyche kuldschensis (assembly GCA_028554975.1). NCBI lineage: Eukaryota > Metazoa > Arthropoda > Insecta > Trichoptera > Rhyacophilidae > Himalopsyche > Himalopsyche kuldschensis. The sequence continues at coordinate 1,115,821 of JAHFWI010000085.1, read as the reverse complement.
GAAAGGAGGTTTTCCATATTACGACGCATGAAAACCTGGCTAAGGAGTTCGAAAAGACTATTATGGTCTGGCTTTGTAACATTTCCTCTGGAAAAAGGATATTTAACCTGAATATTTTTGGGCCTATTTCAAAAAAAACGAAAATTCGACTTAATTTTATAATGATTTTTCTCTGGTATTAACAATATTTTTATTACATTGTGTTTTTTCACGTTTGCATTTTTGAATTGAAATAAAAGTATCGATGATAATAGTCAGTCATCAATTATATCACATGATTTTGTTCGGCGTCATCACTTCAATAAACGCAGGGTCACCATTTATTCCGTAAAAAAAAATCGAGTAAAAAAAGTAGCGGTGCCGTTCAAAAAATCGCGTAAAAAGTGAAACTGGGTAATGTATCATGTTTATTTTCAAAATGGCCACCCCCTGGGACAATTCCTGGATCCGCCAGTGTGTGCAATAAAGTTAAGGAGGCGTTTTATTAGCAAATGCGTGTTTCTTACATATTTTTGCGAGATATTTTAATGCCGCCCCTTTTATTTTCTTGATAAATAGTTGATCTTGATCGATTTTCTATATATGTAATTAAAATACGCAATCAATGTTAAAATCAAACATATTTACTTCTGGTGGTAAAAAACAAAATTTTAATGACATAATTATTTCTCTTAATTAAAAAAAAACTTTTGATGCAAGAAATCCATCCTCCCTCTGTATATTGTTTAATTAACCCGAACACAACTTTACAATTTATATGCGAAAAGCCAGTCGATACATGCATTCGCCAACGATCGACACAATTCGGCAATCTTTTCCAGAAATATCTCTGCACTGTTGAAACAAAACTTCTTAAAATCATCAAGGAAGTTTAAATGAGTAAATTTATATATATTCGTTTTGTTATTGATTATTACTTGAATATAAATGAGGGATCAGTGCACCATTGCACTATTACAGGAGCCATCCATATGTGACACGCATTATTAATAGTTCTCATTATCAATGCCTTATTTGTCTCAACTCTATAAGTGAAAATTTTACCGTGCAAAGCTTGCATTTTGCATATTGGGCGCCTAAATATTGGTAGCAGATGCGAATAAAATGGTTGCATTGAGACAATCGTACTGTACGAGGTTTATATCAAGTTCAGACCGTTTTTACTGCCAATAGTAAAAGCTCAACTGTTTGCCTGTCAATAAACGAGTTATCATTCAGTCATTTTAATGGCGCTTAATGCAATTACACGTAAACATAAGGCTCTATCCTGTGACCCTGCAGGCTATTGTTGAACTCACCCTCCTTTCGGTATGCCAATGATTTGAGTGGTGTCCGTTCAAATTTTTCACACTTTAATGGACGTTGAATCGAGAATACTTAACCTTACAACAGTCCAAGATATCCATAAAGTTTATAGAAATAGAATTCATTGGTAAAAATATGTTAAACAAGTACTTAAATATAATAGGCATCAATCAAAGCCGGTCAAAATCCAATCAATTTCGCGAAAATTTATGCAAAAGTAAGGGTTGTCACAACAACATACATTGTCAAAAAATAAATATTCACTCTGTTTTACAGATTAAAATTCAATAAATTTCAATAAAAAAAAAAAAATGATATGCGTTATTCCTGCTGATGAGTAGCGAACTAACGAACCTGATTTTGCATCACTTAGGCACCTTTTCATCTGACAGGCAAATCCTTCTGTTCCATCAATCTAATAGACAGTCGATGTATTTTATTTCTGGAGGTTATCATGAGTATTAAAATTGAAAAAATTATATTTTATTCATAAAATCGCTCCAAAATGGCAGCGCGTATATCGAACGTCATGGGCGTCTGAAAGGTTTATATGTTCACTATTGATGATGCTTGACTTTTTGTGAAGAAAAACCTTGGATGGGTTAAAAGCTACTTGATTAGGTGCACGATGTAATAAATATCATACGACGTTACTACCTCGTTAGTCGAATTACGTTCGCAATTTATTATAAAATAAATTTTCTTCTTTGGCACGGTCGACTGTCAAAAGTTCAGTTTTAGTTTTTATGACAGTGGTTATATGTAACCTTATGTCATTACATGAATATTTCCATTTCATTGATTCATGTCCGTCTGCGCTCGCTATAAATCTAGCCAATATACAGTAGAACCTCGATTACCCGGACCTCGATAATCTGGATTTTCGATTATCCGGATTGGTCAAAATAAACAAAAATATTAAAAATTTGCTGATATGCACGTGGCAAATTTTTGAAAGACCATTGGTAAGTTCCAGTAACGAAGTAGAAAATGATAGAGGAGACATTGCGGAAGCAATAACACAACTTTCAATATGTGCTGATGCGACGAAGAAGATATAACCGAGTGGCTAAATTGCGATGTAAACGATCCTGGAGTCCAAATTTTGAATGATGACGAAATAATTAAAGAAATAACAACATAAGAGGACCAAGATCAAGAAGACGTAGAAGAGATTTGTGAGGGGGGAGATATTGGTCCTACACATTCTGAAGCTTTTCAGTGTCTAGATGTCGCCATGAAGTGGCTTGAGAGTCAAGAAGAGGCTTGAGAGTCAAGAAGTATTCGAGATTTGGCAGCATCGAAAATAAAAGCTAGCTTTAAGCAGAAGTCGATAATTGATTTGTTCAATAACAAATAATTTTTTATTAAAGCTTTGTATCAATCTAAAGAAATAAAAATGATTTATACTGAATATACTTATGATATTTTCGATTATCCGGAATTGTCCTTATCCGGACTATCTTCATCCCCAATTAGTCCGGATAATCGAGGTTCTACTGTAATACATTTACGGGTTCAACTCTTAACTGATTGTATGTGATGATGATTTGTCTCTTCGTCGTATGACGAACCAAAGGCTATGCCAGATCAACAGAGATGTTGTCTAAAACTATAAAGTGATGAATTGATGGTGATGCATGGGTGATTGATGGAGAAATCTCTTGATGGTGGTGGCACTGAATCATGATGAATCCATTGAATATTCGATATTCGACCCAATTTATATTTGTATTCTGGAATATTTTTCACATTTTATAATTTAATATATATTATTGATTGAGTAGGCATTTACTTGGTAGAACTCTATTATAATACGGAAAGAAAAATAAAAATGTATTTTAGTTCTACATAAATTATTTTATATATTTGTTGATAGCTATTTCGGCTTACGCCTTCGTCAGAACTATATACGAAGGCGTAAGCCGAAATAGCTATCAACAAATATATAAAATAATTTATGTAGAACTAAAATACATTTTTATTTTTCTTTCCGTATTAATATATATTAATAAATAATATTTTATACTCATTCCACATTTTTATATAAGATGAAAAAGCTGTTAGTTAAAAAAATACGATTATTTATACTAAATATACTTCCTTTCCACCAGTTATTGACACTTAAAGAAGTTAAGAAATACCTTTAAAGTAATTGATTAAAACAGGTACCCATTTTTCTCGCAACATTACAAATATTTTTAGACAAAAAAAAACATTTATTAATCCTTAATAACTTCGAATATCATGCATCCATGCTTCGATTCAATCTGAAATTAAAACATACTACAGTTCAAAGGTGTACCCATAAAATTTATGGTTGGATTGTATCTTGGATTTCGTTGCCATGTCATAACACCGTAATGAACCCATTAAGATCTTATTTACTACGACAGTTAGATTTCAACTTGTACTTAAAATGACCGGAGTACAAAACTAAATATAAATCTGCACCTCAGAAGCCTCAATAAGCTGTCAATTCTAATAGTAGTTTGCTTTTTCCTTTCTAAAGCCAAAACTCACAAATAAGTTTAAATACTAATTTGAAGAATACGAACAATGCATAATATAAGTTTTATATAATGTATTGAAGTGACTGGAGAAAAAAAACGATATAATCACTTTGCTTTGTTTATTTGTAATTGATATTGTTGTTTCCCGCTTTCTTGTATCGCACTGCATCGCTTATCGCAATAAAGTTATATATAATCTGATGTGAAATGATTTAAACTGTAAGACTTAAATTATAATATATCTTATGTATGAATTGTTTGATATATTTTGAAAAAAATTAGAGTCATGGGTATTATGTCTCATAATCTGTGCTTTCCAATCCGAAAAATCCACTAAACCTTATAATGTACACAGCAAGTTTGGGACGGTAAAAATATGTTTACTACAACAAGCTAGGCTTAACGACAACTTTTTATATTCCATTAAAAGTTGTTTAAACTGAGTATCAATGTAAATATATTACGCATTAAAGACGGGGCGGGGCCTTAGTAAATAATTAAATCAATAACTATAAAAATAAATTGATAAATAAAATTAAAGTGTACACAAAATAGTATCGTCTACAATGTCCACACAAACTAGTTCAAAAATTTCCTTTTTGGGAATCAATTAATTGTTTGTTTATATAAATATGAATATAAAGTATCATGAAGAGGAAGTAATTTTAATTTTGATGATGTTATAAAAATAAAATTTCTAATGGCATGCACCGATAAATAGATAACTCTTCTCTGTTCATAAAATACTTTCATGTGCGTGATAGACTTGCATACAGCGTCTTTCACGAACACACCGAGAGAGTTTTCAATGATATTTTTAAATCGTGTAGGTTACCAACACTATTGATATTATGGAATTTTTTTTAAAATTTTTTAATTTGAATGAGTCTTTTTTTATATTGTTTCTTTATTGTTTTAAATTAAGAAGACGAACAGGGGTGGAGGCGACTGCTATAAATAATTGTGTAGTTTAAAGAGTGCGTTCAGGTTTTATTCTATGATAATTTTTGTATGTATATAAGTATATAATAGTTATAGGAGTCTGTAATCGGTATGCCAACCCTTGAAAGCGATGCGTAAATCAATGACCAAATTCCGGTACATTTTACAAAGTGTTCTGTAGGTTAAAAATTCGCGAAAAGAAATAGTTATGGAACAGATTTTTTTTTCATACCAAAGCTCCATTTGGTAATTTCTTAATTACTTAATAACTGTGAATAACGAGACGTTATCCCAGATGTAGTTATGTTCGAGAATGTTAAACACAATGTTCCTGTTTTTTTTAAGAATCGTGAACATGAATTATTTGTTGTTCCAAGGTCAGACACGCCTGCCAATGGGGATACCACTGGTGAGAGCTTTAACAGTGTTAAGCCGTATTGTTCGGATGAACGTGAGTGAGTCAGACCAGAGTAAAACTTTGTATGTATGTAAGCTGATTTTGTCGGAACTAGTCAGTTGTCTTCCTTACCAAGGAACAATGTATTTTTTTACATTGTTTTGATCATTTTTTTATATTTTAAAAACAATACATACATACGTACATACATATACATATAAATAAATAAATTGTTTCGAAAAAGCGAGGTTGATCAACCGAGTAACAAGCAGTTCTCGTAGAAAAACATATGTTGAGACAAACTCCGTGAGGAGTCCATATGCTCCAAGTTGGGAGCAGACATGGTTAAAAAAAAGTGCTTATTTAATTATTTGTGTTCAGTCTCTCCCGCCGTAAAGATAATTTAAAAAATCTCAGCATCCTTATTTGTCATTTAAATGTAACGTCTGCGTAAAAAATTAAAGTCTGACGACATTGTTGTTAAGAAGATGCTTTTCAAAGAGACGCAACACACTTAAAAATAGTAACAAAACCAATGGCATTTCAAAGTTATCAGATCTATAAAATGTTACCATAAACAATATTTATTTTTTTTGATTCGGCTATTGACTCTTAATACTTACATATGTATCAATCTTGAATGACACCTGCAACCGCAATACGATTGAGAAACACCGGAATTGAAATTTCTAACTAACTTAAATTTATCACAAAATTATTTTTTGTGCATTAAGCTTAAATATATTTCCTATTTCAGATTACGAAGCCTTTTAATTATCCTTGAGAAGTAAGTCTGGAATTTAATTACTTATAAGCTAAAAGCATCTATTGGTTGCTTTATACTGTAAATAATAATTATTGATATCAAATTTTAACAACCGATAAATTTGATTTCGCTGTTAAAAGCCAAGAAAAGTGACAAGATAATGGTTTCTGAAATATATTGAACATAAAAACAAAATATAATATTTATACAGACGCGGTTTTACTGTATATTGTAAAATATTTCCAATATATTACATACATCGATTTTATATCATGCATCTAGTAGAGAGTACTTCTTATATGTGCATATTTATGTTGCCTTAATACTGAATAATAATTCACAACCAACTGATATGCACAGATGGCTAGCCGATAACTCAAAGCATACATTGTCATCGGTACTTTGTACGTAAATGCAATAGCGTATAATAATATGTCGTTATAAGCATAAATTTTATATTATTTAATAATATTTTTTGAGTCACGTTCGCAAGCTCCGCGTTGTGAGTTGGAAATGAAACATTTCAAAAGTTTCTATTGACAAATCGTTACCTTACTTTGAAAAGGTACTATTTGAAATTTTTGCCTAAAAAGACCTCTTGGTCGGAAAAGCTTGTATTTACCGCATTACATATGTATTTATATCATACATATTTGTATATGAATTTCAGAATTATCTATGGTTTATAACGAATCGGTGGCAAGAGCTTTGTCCTAGCGATCAGGGGAACCGGGTCAGATTTTTTCAATAGAAAAAAAGATATCTTGGGCGGGTGTATGTTATTTATCGTTGATTTTGTGCACAACTGATACATTATTTACCATCGAGTTAATCTCGTATGACTTTCACAACTAAGAATATTTGGCGCATTGGTGTAAGCTGTAATGCCAAATATTTTTTACTTATCAAAAAAAATAAAAAATAATAGTGTCACAAAATCACTTCTCAGATAGTTCGAGGGCCTCATGGGTAAACGTGATTAAATTATCGATATTTTTAGTGTACCTACATATGTATGTATATAAAATTGAAAAAAATATTATTTTATATTGTTTTTCCATCGTCCGTAAAAAGTGCCAATGTGCATTGGACCATAAATTCGCCAAGAATGAAAGCAAAAAAATATGATTACTTTTGATTGATCGAAAATTTCCAAAAAACTAAATCGCCAGATTGTTTGATTTTACGAACGCCACTGTGCATTGGACCATAAATTCGCCAAGACAAATATGCTTGGATCGATTTCCATACATAGGCGGATCCATGGAGGGGGCCATGGGGGCCATGGCCCCCCCCTGAGGAGAATTTATTCCATTCAAAATATTATAATATTAGTTCATGATTAGTCAAATGATTTTTATTTAAATAAATGTATTGTAGTCTTCTTTTCGGAATCGTATGAGTTCTAAAAGACTATATGGTCTGTCTTTGTAACATATCCTCTGGAAAATGGATATTCAACCTGAATATTTTTAGGCCTATATGCAACGTCAAAAAAACGAAAATTTGACTTAATTTTATAATGTTTTGGCAATAAACAATATTTTTTTTATTAAAAATAATAACACATTTTTAGTACTTTTTCCACATGAGATTTATTTCATCAGGACCGGTTTTGCTCATGGCGAGCATTATCAACAGATAAGGAATACAATAAAACAGTGGTATATATGCAAATTATAATATATAATTTTTTTTTTTTTTTTATATTATGTTTTTTAATGTTTTAATGTTTGAATTTTTGAATTGAAATAAAAGAATCGATGATAATAGTCAGAGTCATCAATTATACCACATGATTTTGTTCGGCGTCATCACATCTTTAAACGCAGGGTCATCATTTATTCCGTAAAAAAAAACGTGTAAAAAAAACCCATGTCGTTCAAAAAATCGCGTAAAAACGGGTTCATGTTTATTTCCAAAATGGCCACCCCCTGGTACAATTCCTGGATCCGCCAGTGTTTCCATATCACAATTTGTAAAACTAGTACATCTTTTGACTATTGAGACTATTGCAAACATTTTATATCAAAAGAACATATATTATTATACTGACAACCTATACCGAAATTTGAATCTAATTTAAATTGAACATTTTCCATTGTTATTACGTCAAGAAGAAGAAGATGTTCGTCACAAAATGTTTAGTCGTAGTTATTTTGCAGTAAATCGAATGTTTATATTTTCGATTTTATTCAAATACAAATAAATAAACAATGCGCTTTTCAGACAAAGTAAATATAGTATAATAACTACTGAGAAACGAATGCATGCGAATCTAGAACAGAAGTTCTCACGTGCGGCCACCGACAGCTTCATTATTGATATTTAAAAAAATGCTGTTTTACCAGTTAATTTGACAAGATTCTGAAAATGAAGTATTTCGGGCGCAATTAATACCAATAGTGAATTGGCAAACACGTTTAGGTCCATTTGACATACCTCAAATACAACAGACTCAAAGTAAAAATTTGGTGCGGCCACCAGACATTTCCTTTTGACCGCTTATGTTTACGGTGCGGCCACAGTGCAATTTTCCGTGAGATCCGCTACTCTAGAATATAGTTTTAGAATATAATATTTTAAATTTGTGAAGTTTAATTATTGCAATAAAATTGTATTAATTTTATGATGTTGTGAGTTTTAAATAAATCATTCATGCAGTTAATTTGTAATACTGTAATATTAGTCGATTTTTGTTTATATTACTTATATTAAAATTATGTTTACAAAATAAAAACATATTTTTTTTGAATTCTATATTGCCAACTAAAATTTTGCCGATGCATACAGCTACTTATTAGAAAAGAGAAACAATGTTTAGGACAAGGATTATTTACTCAAAATCGTTAATCCGACAATATAATATAACTGAATTCAAAAATAAAATCAATTGCGCGTTTTCTTTTATTGATGTAACTGTGAAAACTTAGGGAATAAATCTAAAAATAGGGAAGAAATCGATGACAAACCTGGTACCTCTTTATTTACCACGGCACCACTCTATATATGGGGCGATTTTTTCGTCATATTATAGAATAACCGTTCTAGGATGAATCAACTAAGACGTTTTCAACATTGTGCAGAGTTTTTTTATGATATTTTTTTTGTCTATACAGAAATCACGGACACACTCTCTCTATGTCAGCGCATAAGAAGAGATACAGATTGTGTCTGAGCGAAGTTCTTGCGAGCGCATAATTTTCAGCATTGTTCTTCTCCTTACGTACTTCCCCTATTTGTATAGGGGTATATGTATAAACAAAACGAATATTGATTTTCAAACCTTTATTATCAATCTTGATTGGTGATTGTTTTTATTCCGTTATAAAACAAAACTATCGTTTATTTCGATCACAACACTAATTTTTAATGAATCTCACTTATAATATTTGAAAACTGCACATCTTTTCCACCGGGAAAACTGATTTACAGGTACGTACTCAGGCAGATGTTACAGCGACCGGCCCGCGGTGAAAACTAACACGCTTAATGGCATTATTTGCTAAACAGTATCAATTAAAAGAGCGCCCGAAGTGAGTACCAGGTAACGTTAATCATTCAATTATTTATACATGCTTGTTGATTTTACGGCCACTCTCAAACTGTGGGCCGTATTTCAGCGAAAAATATTAACTCATATCGTGTCATAAATCATATATGAGACAATGTATGCCCACAGCGCTTAAATAACAACGAATTATTTGCATTTAAGGCATGACAATGCATGCGAGACGGCATTAAGGAGTTTTCTCTCACAGACATTCCAGTCATAGATTTAACACGACGGATGTAAAAATGTTGTGCAGCCGCAGCCGGTGGTTGTGGGTACAACTTCGGACACTTTAATATTCGAGGGTTGCATCAATTATTTATTACACATTGCCTGCGATTTATTCAGAATAAAAAGTAAAAATCCACTTTCTTTTGAGTACATACATTACATAAAATTTTATTTCATTTTAAAATCAAAGCATCTATAATCGTCGGATCTCATCCATAAATTTCCAAAATTGGTTCGTTAATACGAACATAATTGTTCGTAGAAAAATTTACTATGACCACTGGTCGATGCAATAAAAAGATTGGTAATATGTGATTGGTTATGAATCGATCTTCGTTTAAAAAGAAATTGCATCAATTCATTAAATTTATTGTTGAACGATGTATATTGTAGATAAATAAAAAGAAAGTGGATGAGCACTGAAGCTGAGATTTTCATGCATGAATACATGACATAGAAATGCAGAAAAAAATCTTTTTATTATTCTTACAATTCGGATTGATTTCAAAATAAAATTAATGATATTTAAAAAAAAAACATCATGACTGTCATGCTTAGTTATCAGTTACGGTCCGAAACTAAATTTGATTGTGGTGGGAATCACCCAATTCTGACTATCAAAGCACATGTGCGATCAGCAAGTATTCAATTATTTATCGATAGTTTTATATCGCATGAAGAAAACTATCTTTGATATCATACTTTTTACGGCCTACATTTTTTATAAACGTATACCGGGTGAATAACACCAGGGTAGCTCAATTCAAGGGCTGCTAGACATTCGATATTTTTGCGATGCTATTTGAGTAAAATAAAACCAATAATAACAGAAAAGTTTTTTTTCAGAGGGCAGTAGCCACCCTAGGCACGGGTCTGTTTTGTACCTTGTGATTGACGGACGAAAATATTTATAAACATAAATATTCTAATAAAAATAATAATACATTTTTAGTACTTATTCCACATAAAATTTATTGGATCGGGACCGGTTTCGCTCATGGCGAGCATTATCAACTGGTACTAAAAATGTTTTATTATGCCATTCCACCAAGTATTGACAGTGAACACCTTAAAAGTGATAAATATTCTAGTAAAAACTAATAATCCAGCAACCTGCTTTCATTGTTAAATTTGCTCAAGCAACTTTTTTTATATTTATGAGGCAACAAAATAGGAATTGTTTTTTAAATAAATGGTACACAAAATAAAATACCGAGACATCTGAATTTGGTATTTTGCAGGAGCCATTTAAAATTTCCAAAATTATTCTTGGATTATATAGGCAGCACATTATGATCTCTTCACATCCATATTTTGATTTTCCTTTAAAATTAAAATATCGTTTACACACTTACCATTTAATTCTGAATACAGGAAGAATAGAGAAGAACCCTTTCTGACACTATTCAGACAATAGTATAAGTAACTAATCCCAAAATGTTCTAGGAAATCGATAGGGAGGAAGCATAATTGTGCCGATTGCTAAGGCATAGAACAGTGGTTTTAATGTGCAGCCACCAACAGCTTCATAGTAAATATTGATACCTAAAAAAAAGTGGCTGTATAAGTTAATTTGTCAACTAAGACTCTGAAAATGAAATATTTCATATCCAATTTATACCAATAGTAAATTGTCAAAACATGTTTAGGTCCATTTGACAGAAATCAAACACAAGACTTAAAACAATTTGATGTGACTGGCAGACATTTCCGTAGGACTGCTTATGTTTACAATACAATTATAAGCGAGAACCAGATCTTCGAATCCACCATGCTGCAGCACAGTAGTGGGGCCCATTGCTTCATTGCAAAAAAACCTTTCTTTGTATACTTGTAGTTGTGCCGTGGAGCAGTGGGAAAATATTGGAGTGCCATGGTAAGTAAGAGGAAATTTAAAACAACATAATTCATTCATTCTTTTTATTTAATAGTCACACTTAACTTATATGTATATGACAACTGGCATTCATAGCTTAGTGAAAACTAAGCCAAAAAAAGATCACCTCATTGAAGTGAGTGATTTAAAAACAAATAAGTACTAAAATTAAATAGCAAGGGTCAAAATTGAGATGGTGAAAGAAATTTGACAGTGAAACAGAATAGAATTATAGTCGAAATGCACTAAATAAAACTGATATAAGGTTCTCGGGTACACAACTTCAAAATTATCATTGGCTAACATGTATCGTAACATTTCCGATAGAAGTAAAAAAAAAAAAAAAAAAAGTCCACAATCAAATTTAATATGTGCCTCAACCCTCACAGCGTATAGAAAAATAATGATTTTACCTACTAAATCTAATATTTCTTTTATTGCAGATTCATAACACCATTAGTCACTTTTATAAATGCTACATATTTATGAAATATGTATACCCATATTCAAGACGATAAAAATTATACACAGACTTGTGGTATGAAGTATTTTCATAATCAAAATGCTTTCGGCTAAAATTATAGATTTTATTCTAATCGACTTTATTCGATATCGAATGTTTTGGTTAATTTATTTAGATGTACTACACATGTATCATCAGTTGATGAAAGAAACTTAGTGATAAATTAAGGTGTTTCACTTTGAATAATTCTTTTTAATAATTACATCCAATCACAAACTGATGAAAAAAATATATTTATACAATACAAATGAAGAAATAATGAAATTGTTAATTTAAGTAGTCTCTTGACCTTCTTTCAAATCTAAATCAAGTCACTGCAAAAACACAAAACGATTCTAGTAAATCCATTGAAACTTTTATAACCTTAGACGTTGGAATAAATAATCAGGCAATAAATCGGTTAGAATAGAGAATATAATGGAGTCATCATTGTCAACAAATATCATCAGTCAAAGATAAATCTTATTAGTTTCTAATTAATTGAAAAAGTGATAACAATATATCCAGTGACAGTAAAATGATTTAACTTTGGTATTTGATTGGCAGTGATATTAATCTTGCCATTGTATAAAAAAAAAAACTCAACTTTGACCCATGTTACCCAATGAGTTTCACCTTTGGCCTGACAATGATTCTTTTTTACAGCGACATTTGAAGTTTAGCAATATTAAAGAGCGTGTCATGAGAATAATTTCTTAAATGATTCTTTTTAAAAACTTAACCCTATTTTTATATCAATAAGTAAATGTCAGTTGTTAGATTTTTAAATTGGATATTGTCTTTAGGGTGTTTTAGGTTAACGATTCCAAGATTTATGGATATCGAATTAAATAACATTTGAGTGTTTTAGATTCAAAATAAAAGTTTTAACACACCAAATAAACATAAGACGATGTGGCGCATTAATGTTGTTGTAAAAACTAGTCAATTATACAATGGTGTGAATTATTAAGAATAATTGAGAATGCACAAGTGCTACTGAATATTAAAATGAAAAATCTATGAATTTTAACCAGTATATACCAGATTTATAAAATAGAAAGACCCAATTTTTGATAAGATATACTAAAAACTATTTTGCTGAAGTTATATTCTAATAAACAATACTCTCATGAACTAAGAATATAATGTGAATTACAGTTACTTCATTTTAATCAAGGGGAAGAGCTACAATAAATCAAATGAGGGATTCCGATCAGCCGAACCAGTATTTTAGTATGCAGTTGGACACGCTAGGAGTGTTCTCAGCATCCAATGAGTTACGGACATCGCTTCCCCTTAACATATTTGAAATTTACTTTGAGATTACAGAATATTTTCATTCAAGGTATCTAAAAAACACCATCAACATTTTCTTTTCAACCACATAACTCCAAAACTTAACTGTTATTTTTTCCATAAATCGGACAGGGAATAAGATCGTTGACATGATTAATTATCGAAGTTAAACAATTTCATTAAAAAAAAAAAATTATAAACTGATAATCCACTAGTCAATAAAATTGTCTGCAACACACAAAGGAACAAGGTACACCGTCTCTTGAGTGAATACACACGGCGGCAGTGAAGACGCAGTCACAATATCAATAGTGTATGTTCTGTGCGCGCGCGGATGTGATCACTTTATTTCCTTAACGTATGCGTCCAACTCTGCGTCCAGTTGCTCGGCAGTGGGAGGGGCTGAAGCGTTTCGTCCTCCCCTGCGGCCGCCCCGTCTGTCTCTATCTTGCCGACCGCCTCCTCTTGCAGCTGATTAAAACAAATCAATTTATGAAAACAGTATGAACAATTTACACCGACCTTTATAATATGTATATACAAGTTAACCAGCCGATAGCTCGAATATTTTGCTCTCAGTTTCGTGAATTCCACTAAATCAGGCTATGAGGCTGGACTTTTTGAATAAGGCCGGATTAAGAGTTTTAAACTGATTAGCCTAATAATGTTCCATTACTCCAATTATAAACAGAAAGTTTGGAGATGCAGGAACTGCCTGAAGATTGAAGTTTGTTGACAAGGACACACTCACAAGTCAAGAAAGGAAGTTCAAGAAAATCTGTGTTATATGGATTGCCAATTAAATTCTAGTCCTGACTTTTTTTAATCTCTGTAGATATACTTTTAAATCAAAATTATGAAAACAAGTTTAAGTTGATATTAATAGACTTTGGGACTCCTATAGAGAGCACATACACTTCGCCGTAATATAGAAATTTAAGATATTCTTTTTCTAGTAAGCAAGTTTTTTGGAAAATTAATAAATATCTTACGTCTGGGTGGCTGTCTTTGTCTTTGAGGTGCACGTCCATTCCTTTCTCCTCCTCCTCCACCACCACCTCCCCCCGGTGACCGGTTGGCTACTCCGATTCTTCCGGTACTGGTGATAGCTCCAATGTCAGATGTGGCTAGTTGAATATTCATGGCTCGGCCGTCCAGGGGGACACCGTTGTATTGTTTCATAGCTTTGACAGCATCAGCACGTCGTTCAAATACTACATCAGCAGTTCCTGTAGAAAAATACGTATGGTAACGAAAATTCAAAAAAAAAAGGTGCAATAGCAACTGTCATTTTACACCTACGCTTTTAACATTTTGTTGACCGCCTTGTTTGCACACCTGCCACTATCTTTTCATACTGAATTGGAGTGGACATATAATAGAATTATTTCCCACCCCATTTACAGTATTGACTTGATGTGGTATTTTTCAGAAACAGTTATGCTCAAATAGCAAGGACCCTCACTTTCAATCACTTCTTGATTCTATATTCTATCTTATATAGCTTTGAATAAAATAATGTATGAAACAGTATATTCCATACTCTTAAAATATATTTGATTATTTTTATGAAAAAATAGCACATATCATAATTTTTTGAATTTAAAAAAAAAATATTTGGCATTACAGCTTACGCCAATGCGCCAAATATTCTTAATCGTGAAAGTCATACGAGATTAACTCGATGATAAATAATGAATCAGTTGTGCACAAAATCAACGATAATTAACATACACCCGCTCAAGATATCTTTTTTTCTATTGAAAAAATCTGACCCGGGTCCCCTGATCGCTAGGACAAAGCTCTTCCCACTAGACCACAGGGACCGACAAACATGGGATAGTTAAACATAAAGAATCGGAATGACGCATTTTAATTACTCTTATTATTGCTTATTTTTTTCTTATATGACACAAATATTGACTCACATGTTTGAATTTATTCAAACAAGAGTCTACGTGTTCAAGGACAAACAGTGTTTGACCAACTTGCATAGAGGTTAAAAATCGAATGTATAAACAGAACTATATATTAGCCCTTTGAGCCAGGACAATTTCGGAATGTGCTGTCGAAAAATACCAAGGCATGTTTTGGCAAAAAAACGGTGGGGTTAAAATGGTCAAGGCAAGGATTTCTATTTGATTATTTTTTAATTAGCAGAGGCAGCTGTGTAAATTTAAAAACAATATATAATAAAACAGACATTGAAAGATACAGGGGCAAATAAATAGTATAAAATAAAGTCAATATAAAAAATGGTTTACCTAGTGATCTGCCCGATCGATCATAATGTACGGAAGCACTCTTAAGCATGCCGAATTCGGCAAAAAGTTCTTGAACATCAGATTCGGAGACCCCAAAATCCAGATTAGAAACCAGCAGCTTGGTGAGGCTTACAGCGGAAGAGACTCCGCCTCCTCCCAAGGGTCCGCGTCCCGAGATCTGCAGCTTTTTAACTCCAAAGTCGGAGAACATGTCGTGCTTCCAAGCGCTGTTAACATCTCCCTGAAATGCGGTCTCTCAATGTACAGGGAGCACCGGGAACAGAGCCCGGACTGTTCCACTAGAAAACAAGTTCTGGAAAGAACCATTAGTAATCGGTGCTACTCTATACATCGTCGGCAATGTGCTTTGAGGCTTCATCACATATCCAGAATAAATTTTTAAAATACAAAGTATACATAATATAATCGACAAACAAAGAATATTGCAACAACATTGATATTAAAATATAACAAGTATTTCAAACATTATGTAATACATTGTAAATAACATTACAAATCAGTGTGAAAATATAATATATTAGTTCACTGCAAATAGTAATTTAAACAAGTATGAATGCTTCAAAATAATGTTCAAGAAACTACATCACAATAAAAAAAAAAGCAGTCCAACAGTTTGCACTTGGAAATGTTCACTTCAGTCACTATTTGGCAAAATGATAATAATGCGGCGTCGAATTTTTCTTTCTTGCCTCTTCGTCTTCAATTTCGCTCCGACTGCATCTTTAGTTAAGTGAAGTACATTCTCAATCTTCTCCGTCAAATTTATAATCTCTTCAGGCATAAATCCGAGGTCATCGAATCTGCTGCCGTAAGATACGACATAAGCGACTGAGCGCTGAAATCACTTCAGTGTGAGCTGACGAATATAGTCGAGGGCGGGAGTGCGATTTCGACTGGGTGGATCATTCCCTCCGTTATCTCAGGAGTGGAGGTGTGATTAAAATCATACTAAGCACCCATTTGATCGTATTTAGGTGGTCAAACCAATGTAAAATGATCAAATTGAGTTAAGTACAAGCAAAGTGACAATGCCCACGATTTGACAAGAATATAAGCTACTCAATTTAGGCCGATAAAGGCGGACGTTACGCAAAAAATCGTCGAGACAATCTTGCAAACGACGAATCTGCGCATCTGTAATAATCGTCGTAAAGAATGACGGGCAAAGCTCTTAGCGACACTGGTATTCCTCGCAGGTCGCTCGCGTTCGCTAAGGAAGCCCAGGACACGCGTCGAGGTATTGCAGGTCGCCACGGAGGATTCACCTCGAGAAACGGTCGTCAAGGAAAGGCCAAACAACATCTTGAGGCCAGCAGTGTGTGTGATGTGTGCAGATCGGCATTGCAAAATGGCGCCATTGGAGCCATTTCGTCCATTTTTTAAAATCCCATATTGAAAAGAAAACAGTAATCAAGTAGTTACCCTGGTATAATTTTGAGATTTGGAAATTCCGCCACGACTTCGACCTCTTTGAACGCCTCCACCGGCACCGGCGCTCGAACGACCATTTCGGAATACGCCACGGCGCGGTGGGCCTCCTTGGCCCCGTCGAGCGCCTCCGCCTGCGCTGCTGCTGCCGCCGCCGCCGCCAATTCGCGGTTTCCTGGAGGATTTTATTATGTCATCCAGACTCATATCAATTTTATCCACCATTTTAGAAAATTCTAGATAAGCACTGAATAACAAGGCAACAAATACTGAGTTCTAATGGCGCCTCTCGGGTTCTTTCTTCTAGCTATGTCTATGGTAAGAATGGCGAATATTGTGACGTTACCGTCGCTGTTTCCGTTTGGATAATAGACAACTATCCATAATAATGTTACAGTGGCATAGTTGAACAGTTCTTACTTGAGCCAGCAAAATATTATTATACCTACTGGTCTGGCGAAATAATAATGTAATAGAAATGATATTATCGTTTAAATAAATTCATTGATATCCAGAGTGGTATCACTAGATGCAATCTTTCATTTTTGTCTTATTTACATATAATTTTAAGAATAATGAAACAGAGGTGTCAAAAATATTGTTTGCCTAAAAATAAAAGCTAATTTCTATTTCCCTTGTAAAGTACTCTCAAATAAGGGTACTTTTCTTACCCCTGGGGGTCTTCGCCTTGTCCATTATTTTTAAATTGCTCACAATGAAATTATTAGAATGTCTATATCCAGGGCTTTTTTTCCTATTTAACGCGGTGGAACGGTTTTTCATATTTCGTGACATAAGAAAAACTGCTTTAAATTTATTTAAAAAAAATATTTGTTTAAATAATTTTATCTGGTAAAAAGCTTGCCATGAAGTTAGTTCTAGCACTTTTTTTTCCAAAAAAAGCCCTGTCTATATCAATATTTCATATGTGAGATTACAAAAAGCTCCACAATAAGAGCATTCTTGGAGTGGCAAGTGTTTTAAATGTTACTTTACTTCAGTTTTGAGCATTGAAATTTCAGAATGTAGTGATTTTCCAGCTATACAAATGTTTTTTTTATTATTCGTGAGAAATGTAAACAAAATAGTACAAAAAACGGCCGCAAGTTTTAACTTTATTCTGTTGGATCAACGGACAAAAAGGTAACTGAAAAAAAAATTTACTGTTAAAAAAATTATGAATCTAGAAACAATTTAAAAATTAATGTTCATGATTGTATAAAAAATTTTTTTATGTAAAAATTTTGCCATTTACCGTTTTGTTCGTAAACATTTTGTCCGGAGAAGATTTGTCGGGTAGACATTTTGCCCGGGGACGATCTATCCGGGTACTTTTGTCTTTCGACCCTTTGTCGAAAAATTTGATCTCGGAATAACGATAATTTAAAAAAAAAACGGTATTTTAAGAACCAGCTCCAGTACATAGGTATTATGAAACAGTAAATGTGTAAAATTACGTCAATGTGTCCATTTACGAGTCAAATTATACATTCACTTACCAATGGACACTTTTACTCGTCAAAGCATACATACGTGTACCTTGACAAGGGTGTATTACTTTGACTGGTAAATGTTATTTTCACAAGTTAATGTATGCTTTGACGAGTAAAAATACACTGACTTTTGAATGCATACTTTGTCGAATGAATTTATACTTTGACTCGTAAATGTATAATTTGACGAGTTAATGTATCCTTTGACTGGTAAATGTAAACTTTGACGAATGAATGTATACTTTGTCTTGTGGGAGCATACTTTGAGTTGAGAATGTATACTTTGACGAGTGAATGTATACTTTGACTGGTGAATGTATACTTTGACTGGTGAATGTATACTTTGACAAGCAAGGGACTGGATACTTTTACCTTTTTCTTTTCCCTATTTATATATATTCAATTAAATATCAACCAAACAAACCGGCCAATAGTCATGTTTTACACATTATATGCAAAAATAAAACACAGCCCTGTATTTAACAATTCACATTTAATGAAATGTGGCTCAGGGTATGGCATATTCTAAAAACTGATTGGGCCTCTAGCTTTCTTCTCTGAAGCTTTAAATGTGCAGCCTAAACTTAAACCAAGAAAATAAATGGCCGTCGACCTGAAATAGTGGTCAGATCTTTCACATTTTCTCTGATGATAAATAAGTTTGTTTGTATTTTGTCGAGCACTAAATATATGTACATGTTATTGGGGATTCAAGGTGAATGTGGGACTCGGTATCGATGAAAATAAAAACACAGTTGTATCGCATCGATTTACAATTCTATTTATAATGATTTATGCGCTAAGTATTTATATTTTTAGGACATATACATTATTTTAATAATATTATTTACAATTTGTTTTGAGACACAGAAAAACATAATAGAATTATTAAATAAGTTTATTTTGATTACGAAACATACATCTGATAAATAAAATTTGTCGTAATCAACTATTATTGTGTTGCGACATAATATCAATAAAATTCAAAAAATTTGTGCTTTTTGTTAATTTAATTTTTTTAATCTCCAAATCGAAAATAATATGAGAAATAAATAAATCTACCACAATGTAATGAAGTCTGACTCTATGATTGAATATTTTCAACTTAGTTGATGGTAATTGTAATATTTTTGACAATGTTTACTTTGATTTCTCCAAATTTAAAAGATTATAGTAAATCAGATTTTTTTTCCATGTCAATCCAGGAAGTGTTGGTATAACCATAAAAAACAGTAGTATTTCCATGGGTGACAGTTTTATGTACCATATTCATGTAATAACATTCAAGAACACTAAAGTTTAGCCATTGATTGAAAATAAAATAATTTATTGAAAAGAATCTCAAAAGGATTGTGGCGTTAGCTTACTCAAAACTTTGATTTTGTAACAACAACAATCCACTAATATCTTAAATTATATTATTATTTATGATTTTGAATTACATGCTGCCATCTTTGAAAATAGTAATGAACTTATTTTAAAATAATTTTTGTACATCAATGTGTTAAATAACTTTATGAAGGAAAACAATAAATCCTTTCTACAAATATTTCATTACGAAAAACTACTCTTGTTGGCAATAGTGTCGTAAATCTATTTTGTCTATATTTGCAAAATGCGATTTTCATATTCAGATGTCTTCTACTTTTGAATTAAATCTATATTATTCCAATGACAATTTCACAATAGTCCAAACAATAAAATTCTGCCAAATTTTTTAAAAATTTTCTGCCAAAAATATTTGATTTTTTTTGTATCCAAAAGTAATAATTTTGTCATATAAATTTTAACAGCCAAAAATACTTATTCCTCAATTTTGTACAATAGAAATTTTGATCACAAATGGTTTTCATTGGTCATTATGTTTATTTATTCTACTTAAAATTAATACATTATATTACAAATAATTGGGGATATTATAGGCCTCAAATATCATACAAATTAAATGTTATTTAGATTAAAAAAAAAAAACTAATAATACTTTGTAGTCATGAATTATGTATATTTACGTATTTACATATTTTTATGTAAAACGTTTCAAACAAAATTCAAAATAATACTTGGTATTTAAATAAAGAATTTCACTATCTACATTCCTGTAGATATCTTAATATTATTAACAGTTAAACAATAGTATATAAAACTTGGTTTTTAATCACATCTAAATAATACATTCTTGTGGCATATTCATGATTCAATCAACAAAAGATAAAAGAAAAACAGTGGACAGTATAACATCAATATCAGATGAAAATAATTATGATTGATACCGAAAAAATGTACACCCAATACAGTTAATTGAATAATTAATTAACTAATTAGTTTCAAAATTAAAGCTAATTTTGATTAAATCAATTATATGAATGTTGTATGAGTCATTTTTCTTTAGCGTATGTTAATTGCAATTAGCGGTTGACAGGCTTGTAAAAATGGGCATATTTTTCTTAACTGGGATTACAGTACGATGAGAAAAATAAACTATGAATAGTAAATTAGTAACATAGCAAAGGCAAGATATCGGTTTTTGATTTTTGATGTCTCATATAGCAACTTTTTGACAAGTTAAGAAAAACAGTCTTTTTATTGATTTAATTTAGATGATTACGTTTATTGAATAAAATAAGATCGCTGCTTGAGAACGCCACTGATGTCCTACCCAACATATGAGTAAATGATCATTGCAATGCTATAATAAAGAATGCCTTTATTGACATTTCCAGGATTCTAGCTAACTAGATTTTCTCAATAGATAGTATTTTTATTTGATAATAGTATTTTTGTAAATATTTTCTCTCAGGACCTTTAAAAAAATTTTTGCAAATTATTAGCTATAGAGACATGAACTGAGAATTGCTGAGATATTGAGGACTTTCCGTTTAATGGTACAATAAATTTTCTCATTTTCATATATTTTTGCAACACCAGAATTTGATTTGAAATATCAATATACTGGTATTGATAATATATTCGACTGGTATTGCAATCCTAAAACATTATATGATGGATAATCAGTTATGCATTCTCTTGTTGCACAGACAGACCAACTGTCGAAAGATGGTAAAGAAATATTCGTTCTTCAGAAAGTGCATGGATTGTATGGGGATACATTCACTCAGCAATAACAATAACTAATAATGACAATGAAACAAAATAGGTGTACAATAATATATGAAATTAATTAATACTGTCAAGTGAATAAAAGAAGCCACGAAAAACTTAAATTTCACACATAATATTTTTACATGAATACTGAACTTGTGCCGACTACTTTGTTTATATTTTAGTCAAATAACTACATTATCATAAACATTCATGAATAAAGACTATTTTTTCAGACTCATAATTAATAGAATATACACAATTAATAGTATAATATTATATAAGTTATTCTAATCGTATACCATAATCAGTGTTGAACAACGTCGTTACTATTATTTCTTATTCGTGAATGGGAGGAGTATGATCATTATTTTTTATTCATATATAATAATTTACTTATTTGCATTCTTTTAAAAATCTTTAAGATAATGCAATATCTTGCATAAAGCACGCAGTAATGCAGAATTCCAGAAATGTAGCTTTTGTTAATTGATTCTTTTAAATATGAAATGATAGAACAAAATTTGGGAAGTATTCACAATATAAATGGGTGTTATTATCTCATTCTTCTTTGATCATATTCAATCCCTGTGTGGATCATATGAAGATTCCCTGTGTCCCATGAAACGCTTTTATGCCTCGCATGGTGTGTCGGCATATGTTACTTTTGGAGAGTACATCCTGCGGATAGTATTCATCGGTAGTCACAGATGCCTTAATTCCACCAGTTAGAAGAAGATGCAAGTATGGTTGATTCTTACAAAATTATTTCAGCGTATATGATGACAAAAGTGTTTCGCCCAAATATATTTGAAAATATTGTTGAAATTCTACCATAATTCTGTGTGTGACAGTCAAGCAAATTCATTTGAAATTATTAAATTAATAGTAAGACAGTAAACAAATATTATCGTTGGTTCTGCATTAGCAGTTTTGCGTATTATTGTACGATCATTTCACAATGAAAACTTCCAATTATATTTCAGTGTTTTAATAAATATAATCACAGTGAGAATATTTGTTTACAAAGTCAGACAAAATAAGAGTCCTTTTAGAATTAAAAATATTAATTCATAAAATCTGCAAAAACTTTCTTACTTTTTTAATACTCATTTTGGTTCGTATTGTGAATAAATAATTTCAATCATATAGATCTTACAGTGAACACATCCCAAATTTGATAAATATAAATAAAGCTTGTCACAAAATTTCACTCTTTAACACAATTCAACAAACGCTTCAGGTTTTCATCAACAGTTGTCACTAAATAAAAAATAAATTAGATTCATCTAAAATAAACTAAATGTCTTCTGATATCTGGATAAAGTGATTAATATCAATGTTCTTTTCATATATAATTTCATAGTCCACCATATTTCCATGCATGAAACACTCACTTAAACGAACTTCTGTCTTCAAAATCATCACTGCTTAAATTTTTTCAGTCCCATTAGTATTTCTCCATACTGCATTGGATGACTTGGAGATTTGAGTTCTTTCTGGATAAGAAAGTATAAAATTTGCAGCTACTCAGTATTAACAAAACAATAACCAATAAGATACTTCTATTTAATGTTCATCATGAGAATTTTTTTTTAAATGTAAATAATTACAAACGAAAACAAAATTTCCAAATTAATTTCATCAAAAATTTCATCGTGGTTAGCTAATACGTAAAGCGCCAATTTTTTTTAGAATTTTTACCACCCGTATTTTTTTATAAAAAATTTGATATTTTAAAAATACTCTGTAAGAAGTAGGTAATTGAGAATAAATCAATAATTCCGCCAGCATACTGAGGTCTGTTCACAATTATTATTGTGTGTGATTTTTATTATCTATCTACCGTGTTGGACTGTGACTTCATTTCACAAGAGTTGTTCAATTTTAATTAAATTTTACTTGCTTAATGGCAATACTTTTGTTTTACAATAATGTCAAATGTTTATCACAACATTGTTTTATGTACACTGTATTTTAAAGTTGTCATACAACTGTCAGTTAGAACACTTAAACCATGCCTTTGGACATCATTCTTACTGTATTTTTGAGGGCTTGTCTCTTGTTGCAGAACCATATTCTTATAACTTCTCTTTCGTAGCCGAGCTGATGTGCCAGTCCTGTTATTTCAGTTCCTAGAATGATATAGATATATTCATTAAGAAGAGATTCAATCAGTCATAAATTAAAATAATTTATTGCCAAATTAAAATATATGAACTAGTTTATACAACATAAAAAACTTTCGATTTATTCATTTCGAAGATTCTTAGGACTTAAATTCTACCTGAAGGATGTGTATTTCTTTCAAAATGAGCATTTAATAGCTCTAACGCCTGGGGAGTGAATGAAGTGCGCCGCTTTTCTTTTTTGCTTGGTTCCATTCCAATAAAATCTGTTAAATGTCCCTGTCCTGATGCATACCTGTAAATAAAAGAAAGAAACAAATGATAAATAATGTGTTGGCCAAAGAATCGCAATGATATTTTATGACAGAAGTTTTATTATGCATCAAAGGATCTTAAAAAGCAATAGAATGTCTGTCAATTATTCTTAAATATTTAATCCAAATATTGAGTAAAATTTTGAATCATAGAATAAACTATGTCCATAAGTATTTACCCATAATATAAAATATGGTCAAAAACTCAATAGATAAAGAAATCTGATATGCTTCATAATACACCACACATTATTGTTGACAAATCGCTTCTCTGGCAGAACAAGTGAAAATTTTGAGATTTTTGAGTAATTTAATCCAATGCAACATTGACACATTTGTAAAACTTTTTTCTACCCCTGGAGGAGCATAATTGTTCAATAATTAATCCAGTATTTTCAATGCTATGATTTTAAAAACAAAGAGTTCCTGAAGTTGCCCTGCCGGAGAAAGAAATGATGGATAACTAACCTCAAAATACGGTTGCAGATATTTGGTAAGCAATGTTTTCATGCGATACTAGTTTCCACAATATAGTTTTTGACACTATGATTTAATTACACTCTACTGACTTATCACAGAAAAGAAAATGATCACTTAAACTGATGATAATTTTACGTTTCTACTTCAATAAAGCAATTTTAAAATATTAAAGTTGGGATTCCAAATTAATTGATGTTTTAAAATAACTAAACGATATGATAATGTGTTTGAATGCTATTTTTAAGAAAATGATATAATGTACCGCTTACCTCTCTTCTGCTTCTTTCATCCATCTTTCTAATACTGGTTTAATTTTTTGAGCACTCTTTGGCGTGATATCCAATTTTTCAAATCTGCGACGAAACAAATAACAATAATTAAAAAAACAAAACAGAAATAATTTCCAATCGGTTTTAAGGATTTTTGTTATAAGCACAGGACATTGACAGACAGGTGTCTTCTCTAACATGGTTATTGTGATCCATATTATGAAATTGTTTATGCATCAAATCAATTATTGAGGAAACTAGTTCGCATGCCAATGCCCTGGCTTTCAACAGTTTTCGGTGGGAAATAACAAGTAAACATAAATTTTAAATTAACAATAAAAACATATCACACAAACAATCATAAAACATATTTAAGTTTCGGTAAGTCTTATTACCGGTTCATCAATAAGTGACAGACAGGAAAAATCATGCAAATTTAATCACCAACGAGTGTAACAATTGTCTATTTTCTTTTCTGATCGGTCGGTTTTCAATTTTAGGTTTGACTGTTTTAATATGTGATTAATATAGAATGTAATGATGCTTTCTAAAGACGTACATGTTTTGTTGCTGAGAAGAGAGCTGGGCAGCAAACATCTGCGAAGCCAGGGCACTGGGGACGAGCATTAAAAAGACTGCGTTAGACAATATCACAAACTACATCACTTACCCTAAGAGGTCGTTCAAAAATGATATCATTCACATTAGTAGGGATCAATAGTTGACTCAAATGGAGCAGACAATCATATATTTTAACTGCAATACTTCTGTTTGAAAAGTTTAATCTGTTAAATTAACCACTAATCAATCGAATGGCTAACTCATGGAAAGTCTTGCTGAGTATTGACATGTATGTGCATTATGGAATTAACGATTTTACCGAACTGTATAAATAAATACCCTGACATACATACATATATTTTATTCACGAAAACCAAAACATTCTAGTTATTTATAGGCTTACCTTTAATATATGTTTAATTTTATAATAGTTATCTATGTCAAACGATTACTGGGATAACTTTTGATAAACTAATATTGATTGTCCACAGAACATACCAAACCTACTAGTGAATAAAATCTGACATTTTTAAAGACCTAGTGAATATTTTTTCCTTAATCTGTATTCAATTCAGAATCTAGAATCATTGTTACATAAATAAAAACGACAAGGCATTTATCATGCTATATTTTTAATGTGACTTAAATATACTCTTAATCAAGTTTAACTTTGATATACCTAAAGAAACGTTGAATTAAAAGTGTTATTTGTAGTTATGATGTTCTTATATGTTATGAAATTTACCTGCATATAGCACTTTGAGAATAGGCAGGTCCTTCGGTTACCGACAGTGCCTGCCCAACTTGAGTCTGGGTGAGACCAAGACTTAGTCTTCGGAGTTTGAAGGCTTTCGCGAATTCTTTGATATCATCCAGGTTAATTCCGTCCACCACATTGCTAGACGTTTGATTGATGGTAGGTTGATCTGTTGGCAAAAAAAATAAAAATACATTATTAATGGGCATGTTATATCAAGACTATTTTTATTGATCGAATTGTCATTTGACTTAATAAAACTCAATTCAACGAGAATTATTGTTTATTGTAAAAGAAGCTAATGCATGATGTTACAGCTGAAGCTAATGCCAAGACATAATAATTATTCATTCACTAAATTGGCATTTACTTGGTAGTACTCCATTATAATATGGTGAAAAAATAGAATGATATTATAATTAACATTATCAACGATAATGCTATAAGCGAAACCGGTCCTGATCTAATAAATTTAATGTGGAATAAGTGGGTAATAAAAATGTTCATTATTTTAAATTTTTATGATATTCCACCAAGTATTGATAGAGAACACCTTAAAAGTAATTATATAATATAAAGTTGATACCAATTTTGGCTTACGCCCTCTTCAGAAGTAACTTTATTAATATAACTATGTATGTACTAATAACCAACATACATATTTATATGTTTAACCTTTCACCATTTTGGTATATACAGACATATTTTAAATGAATAACTTTGTTTGTTAAATAGCGACTGGCAAATATTATTTTTTACTTATAATTACGAAATATGTCACTTGACCTTGAAAATTTTGCGTGTTGTGGAAAGCGGCGCTCTATGAGGGAGCGCTTTAGACGTGACTGCCCCATACACTATAAAAAAGCTCTTTATAGCAAGGAACGCCATAGAAGGATTTACTGTACTCCACATTCACAGCGTACAAAAAATAATTATGGCGGCATGTTAAAAAATTAGGAAGCTGCAGTAATTACGTGCCAAATAAAATGGCGGTTTTATTAGTTAATTGATTGAATTCGATGATGTTTATCACATTTCTAAATTTGGATCAATGTCGTATTCATTAATTGCCAGAATGATCGTCCCCCTTCTTTGTTTAACGTAGGAGCCTAGTCCATAAGGTATAAGTGATAATTAAGTTTCATTATTGCAATTACGGTGCAATTAGAGTTAATTGTAAGTCTGCTGAAATAGGTAGTACATACGTCACAATTTAATGTACAGTGTGGGCGAGTTTATACTACCTATTCACTTTTTTAAGATGCCTTGATACATTTTTTTTTTGTTAAGATACCTTGTCATATTACGCCGTCACCTTTCCAGCAAAAAACAACGAAAAAATTACCAATCAATTCAATGGAACCAAGTCATAAAACCAAACATCTTTTTTTATCAGAACTTGTTTGTCGCGTAGGTCGTTTGAGTCACCAGTCACAAGAGCTGTCCGGCTGATCAATGCACTACCTATTGAGGTGGACATTTACAGCTTGGTGCTTTGTTTTTGCTCTTTTATTTTCTAAATTGTGTCTTTTATGCCATTCTCTGTAGGATGATTGTTGTGTTTTGTTATATGTTATGTTCTGTCTTTATTATAGTTGACAGATGCATGATGCATTGGCGTCAGCTGTAATCCCATGCATTGTATTTTTTTTTCTTCAAAAAACAATAAGATTGGAGTTTAAATATCAAATTTGAATCGTTTGATTTTGTACTTCTCCATGACTTTTTCGCAAACGACCCGGGTTTCGCCTTTCGGCATCTTCAGTCATTTCAAGTGCACGAATGAACATGAATAAGATTCAAATTTTTTTATTTCAATATAAGTATATGTATTGGTTTTTTGTATTTTTTAACAGCCGTGCTTTGAAAGAATTACATAAAAAAAACATTGACGCAAATAATTCAAATGCGAATTTTCACCCTGAAACATTATTGTTTCCTGAATATAAAATGTCAAAAACACGTCTGGATTTAATACTTACTAATAATAATGTCTGATCATAAAATAATATTATTAATTATAGAGTGCTTCGAAAATATATGTATTTTATTATAGTATATATATTTTCTAAGCACACTGCACCTACATGTTATCGTGCAAATACAAAGCACGTGAATAGATATATCGTATTTTTTTCAACAGAAATAAAAAAATGGGCTTTCGAGGGGTCGCCGAGAAGGGTGACCACCGAGCAAGGATAATTATCCGAAATATTACAAACCTGCCAAAGTATGCTTAGAAGTGAATCACGAATAAAAAATGCTTATGAGTTTGAACTACCCCGAAGTGATTAATTACTATTCAGGGAAATTACAGCTTCCCATAAAAAATATTTTTTAAGATGTAACAGGCGGGCAGGAAATTGGAACTGATCCAAATAAATCTAATGTTGAATAAGTGCAAAAAAATGTGCTTTTTTTTTTTTTTTTTTTAATATAATGCCTTTTCACTAAGTATTGACATTTAAAACCTCAAAAGTGATATCTCAATACATCAATTATTACAAAAATATAGTACATACACAGAAATGGGGAAAAGTTAAAAAAATATACAGAAATTTCTTTAACGTATTTTGTATCGTGACAATCTATTTGTAAGTGTGTGATATCGATACATCAGTGCAACAGTAGAATAATCGAAAACACGTGTTTTAGGTTTATGAATGTATTTTTTAAGAAAACAGAACGAGACCAATGTAATAGTGTTTTCTTTTTTTAAATATGATTTCCACCAAGAATTTACAGTTAACACCTTAAAGGTGATTATATTACGTTCCACCAATTTAATGTCAATTTAATCAAAATATAACTAAGAGCAGCTTTGAAATTTATAAAAAATGGTATGATCGTAATTAAATTTTCCGTCTTATCGGTAGTTTGGTCACACGACCATATTTGGAGCAATTTTATAGCCCTAATTATAGACACACAATAATTTACTGACCGGATATTAAAAAAAAGCAACATTTTATATGACTCATTACCAGAATTCTTTTCTAATTTGTATGCTCTTAAATAATGAATGTCTGCTGCCATTAAATATCGGCTATATTTATTTGAAGTCTTTAAAATATACTTTGTGGAGGTAAGGTAGATATGTATGAAAATTGTTATGAAAATTCAATCAATCAATAATAATTCACTTCGATTTTTATTCTTAAAGCTACACTTTTAAAATTTTCACTAACAGAATTATTCGTAGATATTTAGTTATTGCATATAATAAAATGTTGTTGAATAATTTTTTCTTTTTAATTTTTGATAAAAAACAAATAATGAAAGAGCATGTGGCAACACAGCTTATAATAAATAATCAATGAGCCAGATTTTTTTTGGGAATTCTTTTATCAAAAATCTCTCGAGATCTCCGAAGAGAAAAGTCATCATCAGTCAAGATCTCAATTTGTAAATTGAGATCTTGTACATTTTATAATAATAGACCTTATGCAAAACTTGAGCTCGTGTTGTAACCGACAGGTAAAACTTATACAACTGACCACAAAGTCAATGTACTAATGTTATAATATAGTAGCGACAATTTTCTATTAGAATTCTATATTATGATTAACTTTTGAAGCGGAAATGGTTTTAAATGAAATAATATTTCCGTTATGTGGATAAACTAAAAATATATATCTTAGAAGAATACAATCAATATAAAATTTCCATGTAAATGTATCGCTAAATGAAAGCAATAGTGAGTTAAATCAAAAATACTAGTTTCAAAATAATTGTTCACAAAATCTTTTTTATACTTTTAAAATTGTTGATTAAGTTATAATCTTTCTCAAATTTAAATTATTTCGTTTGCGGTACATTGTTTAGGACAATAGTAAGTTTTTGTTTGTGCCTAAAAACAACTCCGCAAAACTTAAAGCTTGAAATTGAAGGTCAATAAATATGCAACATTGTAGGTTTGTTTTAAAATTTCGCTTCGTATGTTTCATTAATATGTTTAACTATCAGCAATTAATAGACATACTTGAAAATAGACTTTTTCATTTAATCTCACTGTTGCTTTCAAGTAACGATATTGCGATACGATATCGTGCATTTTATATTTACAGCGATAATTTGACTTATGACATGAACATTTTATATTTACTTTGAAACATTACTAAACTCGTAAACTTACTCGTTACTACGCTACCCTAAAATAGAACCGTTATGCCAGTTGTTTACCATGTCTATTGATCCGTTGCATCAATTATTTAGCAAGAAGTAAGGGAACCATTTCATTTCTAAGTAAATTCAAGTCCAGTTAGTACATTTTTAAATTTAGAATGATTATGAATGTCGACGAGGAATATCAATTATGCCATGAGTTGGATAAATGATTTATTTTTTCTGGTAACTATTTCTTTTAATAAGTCACCTTTGTTTTATGCCACCTGTTTCAAATGAGAGAATCTGTATTTATAATGTCATCGTTAATATTTTTCTTATATAATCTATCACGAAAAATAAATAGATAGTAAATGACGAGGACGGGACTAGTGGTTAGGTTAGGTTAGGTTAGGTTAACTGTGCACCGTTTTTAGGATCGGATGGGTGATGTGAGAGGTAATTATGGACAACAAACACAACATAGCCGTGTCTCTGAACAGAAATAACACAACGCAATCAATAATGGTGTCTAAATAAAATTCCGTACGGAAAATTGATCGCAACAAGCAATCGAAACTTTGGCAATGTGAATGGTGCGAAATGCTTGGTTTTTGGGAAATTAAGAAAGTGAAAAATGTGCTACTAAAATAGCGTTTCTCAAAGTTTTTAATATGACTGATCGAAGAATTATTATATTAACGGAAGGAGATAGTTACTTGAAACAATGCACAGAAAAATAGGAAAATAATCTAGCACTTGAAATTCGTAATACTTATTGATTTTTATACTTTTAACGGGACACCAGTGTTCCGCAGATTAAAGTATGGGGAACGGTGTATAAAATTATTGCAAAACGATCATATACAACACAGTAAGTCAGATACCGCATGATCGCTTCTAAATCCGTTAATGTTCGTGAGTTGGAATTCCAGCGATCAATTTGCTGCGACTAATTTTCTATGGAAAATTTAGATAAGTTATACTAAATCGGATGCATTTTTTCCTCGATTTACTCGTGAGATACGTTCCAAGAAAAACAGTGTTAAAAAAGAGGAGTTCATTCAAATTATTTTTCTTTCCTATCCATTTTGTAAAACCGTGCAAATTGAGGAAAATAAATGTGTATCTAAGAAGATACACAGCCTCATTATTAAAAAAAAGCAAATGATAATATAATGATAATGATTCGCATCGATGTGTGAAATTTAGAGTCTTACCTGGTGAGTCAGCCAAAAGGTCTGACACGTCAGTGGAGGCGGGAGATGGTTTCGAGGGGGGCGTTCGACCGCTGCCAGGTGATCCTGCCCCTCCACGCGCCGCTGTTATCGTAAGTTCGCCATTACTAGCAGCCAATCTACAAAAATATTTATAATTCATTAAAAACAAAATACGAATCGCTTATTATGGAGAACATTTCAACGTATATTTATTTAAAGTATATTAGTAAAGTGACGTTAGTTAGTCGCCAAACCGTTTCAGTTAGCTGGTTTTCCAGCGTCCCATTTATAAGGAAAGGGATGAAAAAAAAACAAAAATCAATGTGTTGAAATTTATTTTCGGTAATCGGAGCTAATCGGAAGAGTTATTAATTTTAATTTGGCAAAATAATTACCATTATAAAATGTGTAAAATTTGAATCGTTTGAATTTTGTACTTTTCTATGAGTCTTGTTGCTAACGGCCCGGGTTTCACCTTTCAGCATCTTCATGCATTTCAAATGCACGAATGTACTTGAACTGACGCGTAGTTAACAGTTCGTATCGTTTTTATACAAAAAATCAGGGCTTTTTTCCCCCATTTAACGCGGTGGAACGGCGTTCCGGCACCTTTTTACGGTATTTTTATTTCATGTTTCGTGACATAGGAAAAACTGCCTTAAATTTCATTTAAATAATATTTGAATATAATTTTATTCATATATATAATATGTTCGGGCACCTTTTTATTCAAAAAAAAGCACTGCAAAAAAAAGTAGAACACTAAGTTTAATTCTCTGGATTTCATGGAAAAGGACAAAATTCAAATGATTCAATTTTAAATCGAAAATCTACGAAGCACTTTCAGTCGAAATTCTTAATTATTAAAAATGTGTATTCAACATGTCAATCAAAAACTCATGATAACATAAATATACAGTTTGGAATCTTATATATAAAACCGAAACGGCGTATGTATGTCTGTGGGTCTGTAATTCCCTTTTGCATTGTTGGTCATTAAGTTGCCATAAAAACGAATATGAAAGAAAATATGTTTGAATTTTTATCGGCGAAGACAATTAGTCAAAATGTAATAAATTAGTCTTCTACTGAACTTTTCCCGGCTTTTATTATTAATAATAATGTTTATTATTTACGTGAAGGTATTATTTGACATTTCTTTGACAGCAGATTACATTTTTTCCTTGATTTTGGACATTTTAATGGGCGAGAATGGGGCTGTCAATATATGAAAGGGGCTGTGAAATGTCAATGCCAATCTGAAATGTTCATTTTAATTCCAGTTAATTGACCTAGACTTTTGAATTTTGAAAAAAGTTGTTTCAACTTGGCCCGTCTGAATTTACGCGCCGAGGTGAACATAACCCCAAACTGGTCCGAGCGAAGCCGGGTAGCAATACTAGTAAATACATATATATAAATTTGGGCCAGTGATTAAAACTGTGTGGAACGAGTAGGCTATCATTCAACAAGCAACAATACGTCATAACCCACCGTCTTTAATTATTGAGCTATGACACATTGCTGTCTGCCGAGCAATATTTTTCAACGGTTACCATTATTAAAAAATATTGTTGAATTAAAACAAAGTTCTTCCAATTTATTTTACAGAAAGCGAGATTTTCTTTTATTTATATTATTCTTGCGTAATGATATTTATCAGTATATTTACATTCCATTGTATTAAGTTTTTATTCGAAACAAGTGTAATAAAAATGTTATTAGGTATATTTGATATTCTATGAAGCAATGGTGTATTTAATAGGACAATACAACGTCATGTTGTCTTATATGCGAATATAGATATTATCTGTAGATTGGTGTCTAGCTTTAGACATCACAAAATCCACACTGTAAAATAAGCAGTTCTTCAAAATAAGCAGTGTTTTCACATTTTCGTAATAATTCAACTTAACCTTTTGCACTCAATATATTATTTTATTAGGTTTTTTCACTATCTCTTTCTATTAAAATGAATGTTTTATTGTTCCGTATGCGATCTTACATACAAATTAATGTGTATCGAAAAGTACTTCAATAAACACAATTAAAACAAAAACACTTTCATTCTTTGAGTGGCATTAGAACGCTTGCCGGGTACTGGTACTAGTTTGTATTGCTTGCACTTGCGCGAAGGTTATAACCATAGTAAAACCAACTTATAGTAGGTCTTTTAGATAAACATGTTCTTTCATTTTTTATGCGCCGCCATACCGTTCATTTTGACCTGTTGCACTTGCGTTAAGGTTATAGGCATAGTACAATTAACTTTCAGTCGTGTCGACCCTTAGACAATCGGCAAATGTCATCGATACCGATCAATGTTAGTGAAATTAAATCGGAATTATTTTTCTAAAATGTTGTGCATCCGAAATCACTTCAATAAACACTAACACTTTGAGTGGCATTGCAACGCTTGCCAGTAAATAATACAATTTGATAGTTGGTAATGATTGTTTTTAAAACATACGATTGACTCGAATACATTTGAGGGAAGGAGAAATGCCGTAAAGAATGAAGCGAGGTTTAGTAATAATTGCGTTCAATAAAGACATCTATCCATAAAGTCAGCTATTCTGTGTCATTATGAGTTGTAAAACATATGCATAATTAAAACAATTATCATAATTCAACTCAAAGTACTCAATCGTTTCGAAAAAAGACGTTAATGGTATTAATTTGATGTGTATTTTATAGTAAGCTATAATACGAACTATAATGATGTAAAATTTCCATAGAATCGGCGCGGCACAAGTTTTATTGGAGAATAAAAACGTAATTATATAATTATATGAATAAAAAAAGACTTGGGTATTTTATGGTAATATTTCCTAACTTGAAAGTTTAATTAGGATAGTTATGGTATCTACTAATTACGTTGAAATCTATTATAATAAATGGATTACGAACGAGATATTTTTTTCTTATAATGGCTGAGTATTCTTTTGAATTTGATGAATACGATAAAATTATGTTTCAATATTTTTTCAGCGATGCTCAAATAAACAATAATTATTATGAATTGCTGTTTTTCAGACCAGCGGCATCTCATCTTGAAAATGTCACCAAATTTCATTTCCATAATATTATCGTTTTATGTTTATTTATTAAATATTTATAAAGTCAAAGCTGGTACTGTTGTTGTCCTACCAAGTGGACTCGATGACTTAAGTCCCTTAAATAAAAAAATGTTGAATTGAAAAATACTTAAATTGGTTATTTTAAACGATTAAATCGTTCAATAAACTAGTGAAATTTCCATCAATCAATAAAAAAATAATGAGAGATCTATGTTTCTTGGATGTGACCGTGCGCATGTCAAATCGTTAGCCGACACGCGTTAAAGCTGCTGCAGTTATATTCAAGGACTCCATACTCTGACTTTTGTTAATTGTGGTGACATTTGTCACTTATAACTAGATTTAACTGTATTATATAATATCGGCCACTTGGAGACAGATGAACCTAATTATTTTTCTTTACTCTCATGAGAGCCAAAAAACAGGTTTCAATAGGATTTAATTTGACCTAATTTTTACAAAAATAAATATTCTTTTCATTATCTTTAAAGGCGATATTTTGTTTTTCTGATTTATTTGTTAAATATAAAATAATCATTTATTCTAATCGTGTTGTTTTAAGGTTTAGTGGAGCTACGGATTGAAGAATCTTCGCCTCCACTTCTCCAATTGATATGTCCCTTTTAAATTGAATATTTTGTATCTAGTGGTATGAATTCATAACTCAAAACCGCCAAAAATCGAGATACGTTTCATGTATCATAAGGGGCTGATATCATATTAAATATTCTGTCAGTAATTGACCAATGCAAAAATAATAAACAACATTTTCAATGTAAGAATGAGAAGACTTGCCTGCTAATGCTGTTTAGTGCAGCCGCTGCTGCCGACACCGATTGGTTCCCACACGATCCATTCATTCCATTACTCAAACTGCCTAGTCCATCCCTGTGGTCTCTGTCGCGGTCTCTCTCTCTGGAGCTCGTCTTTTCTCGTCCAAGATCTCCCAGAAAAGAATGTTCCCCGTGACTACTCTGATGATGATAACTGGACGATTCTTTATAATGCCGTTGGTTTTGTTGATGGTGCTGACTTGATTGGTCGGACCAATTGTTTGATGAAGGAGAATGCTGACTTCCCTGTGATCCTAAAAGGTGGTGTTGCGATCCGATTTGACCCATTGGTCCAGAATGCAGATTGTGGTTTTGAGGCAATTGTTGCTGTTGTTGCATTGCTTGTAAAATTTGTTGAGCTCCTACTGATCCGTTCGCCAGGAGTCCAGAGATTGCGGCCGGGTTGAGCAAAGCGTTGGTCAAAGCAGCGTTCGCCGCGTTTTGGCCCATCAGGTTATTTCTCATTGATGAATTTGATCCGAGCTGATTTCCTAAGAGTTGGTGAGGCTGCGCCATTGCTTGTAGATTTGCTAGCGAAGTCGTTACCACTTGGCCATTGTTGAGTGCCAGATTTACCATTTGGTCGCTTGAATTCACATGGTTCACAGGAATCGTTAAAATTGTTTGTGTTGCTATTCCTATAACAAAGAAAACATAACACAATGAAATTTTTATTTCAAATACCAATATGTACTCGTCACTGCAATGTTTCTTAACCTTTTTACACCCACGGACCACAAAAACATCAAAAAATGTTTTGCTGACCATCAACTGTGGAATAAAAGAATAAATATTATAGAGTTGCTTACCTTGTGACGTAGGTATTAGAAGTTGTGCTCCCTGTATACCCTGAACTAGTTGGCCGGAAGCAAGAATGAGTTGTGGCATGGGCGAGGGTAACGCTGGCTGTAAAAGTCCTCCACCCCCAGCTGCTCCGATGCCTGGTCCTCCATTTGCTGATGCTAATCCTGCTGAGGTATGACAGAAAATATATATAGTTGGATTCTAAGGATGTTTTTATCTAAGAAATGTTCTGGACACAAGAATGAGAGTGGTACAGACAAAAAAAAATATCAACGGTCAAAACTCCCTAGATCAATTTTAAATCAGATATTTTTTTTTACATAGTATGCTAATGCGAAAAATATTTTTAAATATGAAAGTCTTCACTCGATGAGATTTTTTTATGGATCAGTCGAGAACAACTCAACGAAAAATAAAATACACCCATGTCGATGATCTGACCCTCCCACCTGATCGTCAGGTTTTTTAGTTGACTGTATAAGTTGGCGACCCCACAGAAAACCCGTCGCGAGCCATTTGTTGGAAACCCATGGTATATATTGTAGTTTTTTTTAATATCTGCTCCTAATGTGGAGCATAGTTTTCCCTAATGGAGGTATTTAGACATTTTTTTCAACGAGAGCTGATTGTTACTCAGTCGCTCAATCTCTTTCGTTTTGATAAGAGTAGGGATTAAAAGGATGAGGGCTTGGAAAGGACAAGTGAATCGACGAATTGACTAAAAAAATACTGCTTGTACTGGGACTCGAGCTCGTGAAGTCCGTCACGGAAGCCAACACAACGGTCCCGGCAATTTAGAATATACTTTTATCTTATATATAAAACCGAAACGGCGTATGTATGTATGTGGGTCTGTAATTCCCTTTTGCATTGTTGTTGCAAGTTGCCATAAAAACGAATATGAAAGAAAATATGTTTTAATTTTTATCGGCGAAGACATTTAGTCAAAATGTAATAAATTAGTCTTCTACCAACTTTTCCCCGGCTTTTATTAATATAATAATGTTTATTATTTACGTGAAGGTATTATTTGACATTTCTTTGACAGCAAATTTGATTTTTTCCTTGAATTTGGACATTTTAATGGGCGAGAATGGGGCTGTCATCAAATTAAATAAAGTTTGTGATTTTATTTTAACTCTATTTTGGATGTTAGATTTTGTGATATAATTATGTCAAATGATATAACATTAAATAATTATTGGTCGCTTAGTCCGAGCGACGCCGGGTAGCAATACTAGTATATTATAATAAAGAGTTAAATGTCAGTAAATTTCGATTTCGATTGATATTTCAAAGATGTTTGGAAATTGCCAATTTCAGTAGAGATTTTATATGACTATATGGTATGGTCTTACCTCCACCTCCCACGCTGAGATTGAGCGGTGACGTGATTGTTGGAGCCGGGGCGGGAGCATTTGGAAGGTTCGCCAGGCCTTGAAGATTTGCAGCCAGCTGCGACATCTGCTGAGATATCTGAGGAAGACCAGCTAGTCCTTGGAGGCCACGAAACATTCCTGGCACTAAAAAAGCGACGAGAAACGATTATAAAGCTGACGAATTTTATTACTAAAATTGACTGGTAGGTCTAACAAAAAACGGTGGACTAAAATACAAAACAGGTATGTCCACTTAGCAATGTTAGCAGTTGACAAATATTTTGTATTTTACGCTTAATTTATGAATGAAGATCGTGTCGATTTTATAAGCCAGTCGACCGATTATTGTAATACATAAAACCGAAATAAAACTAGACACATCTGCATTGATTTATCGGTTTTCGCGTGTGATTTCCGTTATGACACATTTTCTTTCGTATGCTTACATCGAGGGTTGCAATTTGTATCATTACATTTAAAAATGCGTAAATACTTGTACATTTCATGCTGTGTCTTAAAACAAAATGCAATCATTTTGTTTTAAGACACAGCATGAAATGTTCAACTGTCTTGTTAGTCAAAGGAATTTTCAAAAATACTTAGATAAAAGAATTTGGGAGAGAACTGATTCAAGCCATTTCGAGTTATGTTATATAAAGAGGTGTATTTTAAATCATTGCAACATAATTATTTAAAAATCTGTCATCTCCAGTTTTAAATTAAAATGTTGGGATATATATATGTCCGACTGTGTGTTGATTCAATATGGTCTTTTTTAGTTAATTCAAATTTTAACCACATACCTAATACAATACTACTGTACTAGAACTACTAGTTCTGACGAAGGCGTAAGCCGGAATAGCTATCAACAAATATATAAAATAATTTTTGTAGAACTAAAATACATTGTTATTTTTCTTACCGTAATATAATGGAGTTCTACCAAGTAAATGCCTACTCATTCAATATATACCTAATACACCTCAATCTTTTTTGTGCGGTAGTTGCTGCGTTCAGCGGAAAATAGTACAAAACAGAATCGCGCAAATAAGCTATGACTTAATGTGGGAACACAGCATGTACAAGGGACGCACATGTCAAGGTCACATTGTAGTAAACATGTGAAACACTGGATTTTATACGTACAGTATGTGAAAATCGCGCTGATTATTGCTTTATAACACATGTACGTTAATATAGACCGAAAAAGTTATTTTGAAAAATAAATTAGAAACAACCAGGGCTGTCGAGTCGGAGTCGTGGAGTCGGAGCTTTTTGGCCGGAGTCGGAGTCGGTGCGGCGTTGTGGCCGGAGTCGTACTCGGAGTCGGAAATTTTGAAAAGTTTGAACTTTTTATTTTTTCATTTAATATGTCAAATTTGGCTTTTGGCCGCATTGATAGGGTTGATATTTAATTGAATACACATAAATAGGAAAATTAGGAGAAAAAAGTGACGATATTAACCTATTTTTAGTCGGAGTCGTGTTTTTTGTCAATGTCGGAGTCGGAGTCGTAGTTTTGGTAAATGCTGGAGTTAGAGTCGGAGTCGAAGTCGAACTTTTTTTTACCGACTCCACAGCCCTGGAAAAAACGCATAACCTTGAAATCGCACAAAAAAGGTTTGAGTGTACACCTTCTATCAAAATGATGTAAGCTGCAAACGCCGAATCAGTTTCTAATTTAGCTTTTAAGTTTGAAAAAAGGAGGGCCCGTTAAATTTGCGGCCAGAAAAAAGGACTCCCATCAATATCTTAATTTTTGATGTTTGGGTTACGTCCTTTTGCCTTTATAAAGTCGATATATATATTCCTACAATAATGTAACGCAACCTCATAATAAATGTGTAGGTATTAATACATTTATTACTTTGGTTTAGTTTAGGTGCCTTGTTTTTATTGCTCGTAATCACCCGACGTTTCTAAGCCGTTGCAGGTCTCATTCAAGAGTGTTATTATATGTGAGAAATTAATATAAATATTAAATTGAGGATGAAACCAGCAATGGTTTCGAAACTTCGGATGACCAGCGCCAATAACAAAACAAATCCTCTCCAAAATATAATGTAGCTACACAATATTGATGTGATTAATATGATATATCAATTTTAAGTAGTCATCATCATTAGGCATCTTCATGCATTTCAAGTGCACGAGTGAAATCGATCTAAAATACGTGATAAATGTAATTAACATACACAATTACAAGCTCAATCCATTGAAACATATTAACATCAAAACATACGCTATTTAATCTAAATTGCAATAATAACAATACAGCATAGTGACCTATTTTTATTCTTATATATAAGCGATAAAAACTATTTACTACGCGTCAGATTAATTTCACTCGTGCACTTGAAATGCGTGAAGATGCAGAAAGGTGAAACCGACAAAATTCAAACGATTCAAATTCGATATTACAATTCCACGAAGCACCTTTAGTTGAAAACTCTAAAATAGGCCATTATTTTGCAAACGCGGATTGCTGTATATTTTTCTAGTTGATTATTAATTCAGCATAGTTATCATATTTTAAAAAAGGGAACTTTATCATTACTAAAGAAAATAATTGTATATTTTTTTATTAACCATGTCCGCTCCCATCTTGGAGCATATGGACTCCTCGCGGAGTTTATCTCAACATATATTTTTCAACGAGAACTGCTTGTTACTCAGTTGCTCAACCCCTCTTTTTTCGAAGAGAGTAGGGATGGAAAGGATACGAGGACTAGGACAAGACTAGTGATTAGTTAATCGCTGTCGCTATGCATCGCTCTTTGGGATAGGAAAGGTGGGAAGGGATTTTCAACAACACAAACACCCATGCCTTTGAACAGATTTATCGACTGAAAAAATCCGCTCGTACGGGGAATCGAACCGGGCTATATTTATTTACTGAATGAAATTCAAGGTTAATTTTAATTTTTTTGTGGAACGAGCCGTGTTTGCAAATAATAGCCTCAAATTTTATATTATATATAGTATCCTTTTTGTAACAACGAATTCTGATTATATGTATATCCCTATTTATAAGCAGAATTTATAATTTAAGTTGTATAATGTATAAGACCATTTTATTTATTTACAAAAACGTTAATATTATACCAACTCACTGGGGGAGGTTTGATCATTGGTGCGCGGAGGGGTGGGTGAAGCTCTTTGAGGGGTAGGAGTTCCTCCACCACTGGACCGCTCCGACTCCTGCTGTAACACAAGAAATAAATATATTAGTTGAAATATAATTAGCATGAATTTTTCGACAGGTTTAACAATCACTGCCTGAACTGTTAATATATAAATATATGCTATAATCCATCTAGATCAGTGATGCACGATTATTTTTGAAGAAGAAATGAAGAACGATTATATACGATTCAATCTGACAGTGACAGCAGCGAATAAATCTGATAAGTTAGTACAATTGCAAGTACACACTTATGAATCTGTTATTATTGTATTTTTATAATCAATAAATAAACAAAATTTGTGTAAGAAAATTTTTTGTTTATTCATTCATTTTTGATACTTTTTTATGTAATTTTACGCGATTTTTTGAAACGAGCATTGTTCTGGAACCAATGTATTGCGTTTAAAAAGGACTAGGTGTTTATGCAATTGAGAATTTTATTATTTTATATTGATCTTCGTCCATATTGAAATTTGTCATATTGGGCCGCAAGAAAAGTCTTTGCGGGCCGCAGGTTGTGCATTACTGATCTAGATCTAGACACAGCCTTTTCCTAAAATATCTTGCTATGGAAAAGCGACCTGTAAGGTTATTTTAGTCTTGATCATTTTTTCAGTTCTTCTTTTAAATTTAGTGTCTTACAAATGAAACGAATGGAATAAAAAATATGAGGTGTTTGTGATTAAATATGAGAAACACGTCCTGATAAACTTTTTCGACACCTTACTTTAAAAAGGTTCTAATTGCTCTTGTAACTGTTTTGAGATATGAGCGTTTGAAGTTTCGATTAATTAAAATTCACTTGTAACAATGAGCAATTAATAATGTTTCAAATTACTTATTTTAAGCATATTTTTTCACATCTTTTGCTGAGAAATAATGATCTTAAAGATCTAATCATGGAAATACTAATGACAATCTTAGAATGTTGTCAAATAAATTTAGTAAAAACAGTGTGCAGAAATGCAAGTCTGGAATTCTGCGTTATTCAACCATAGATAATTCTGAAATTCACGTACATATATGATAGAATACGGTTACTTTAAACATTTACGACCAAAAGGTCATTTTGGGTAAAATGTCAATTAGAACCTTTTTAAAGTAAGGTAGCGATTTGTCAAGCGTTTAATAATTTTGAGGAATTATCAAAGTTCATTTAGTATTATTTCGCCATACATACTTTTCAAAGATACAGGTGCATGTGCATGTCATGTCATGCTGACAATATTATTTAGTAATATAGTTTACACAATAAAGTATACGTAATATATTTTAAAAACTATTTAGTACTTATTCCACTTGAATTTATTACATCAGGACCGGTTTCGCTCACCGCGAGCATTATCAACTGATGACTTTTAGAAACGTTGATTTGTTTTATGTTACCTAATTTTATGAAACGATATTAATATGTGTGTGTGTTTATATATGGATATATCGTCAGGTTAGTTTGAATACAACGTCGTTGACGTATGGGCTCAAATCCCAATTCGGTCGTTAAATCGAGATGCAGCGAGAGCGATTAGCTTACCACTAAACATTTTCCAGTACTACTCGTCGATCTATACAATTTCCAACAAAATAGGTTGCACAACTACTAAATACCAAGTAGACTTCGTAGAAAAATTCTGTTTAGATATTTGTGATTAAAGACTTACATGGCTCGTATAATTTATTTATGGTATTGTTAGGAAAATGAAGATAAAAAAACCAGCAATTAGACAAGGGAAAATATTCTATACTTTACTATTGAGGTGAGTATTTTTGTAAAACATGTATTCACTGACATTAAAGTTAAACATCGTTAACGATATTGCGACTTTTTGTCTTAAGAAAAATACATTAAGATCTTATTAACAAAGATAGTAACGGCTTAATTAACATTGCAACAATTAATAATTAACAGAACATTCAATGTAAAACCGGAAAAAGTCATTGAAAATAATAACCTATGTCGTGTATGATTTTTTCATTAACGCTTTGTAATTATTTTTCTTTTGATTTGATTAATTGACCACTAAAAATTAAATTCGATGTAATTTCGTAACGTTGCCTTTATAAAAATATATTTTTCAAGAATTAAAAACAATAATTTATGAATATCAAATATGGTTGAGTGAAACATTAGTTGAAATCTGTAATTCTTTGAATACAAGAATATCACAATTCAAGTTATTCTTTAATGTGAAAAGATGTTAACAATAAAAAAAGTCGCTTCTAAGGTGTTCACTGTCAATACTTGGTAGAAAGGCATTATAATAAAACATTTTTAGTACTTATTCCAAATAAAATTTATTAAATCAGGACCGGCTTCGCTCACAGCTTAATAATGTAAGCTATGAGTGAAACCGGTTCCGATCTAATAAATTCAACGTGGAATAAGTATTAAAATGTTTTATTATTTTTATTAATCAAAAAAAGTTTTTTTTTGTATTCACTGATATCTTTACGT
This sequence comes from Himalopsyche kuldschensis, assembly GCA_028554975.1. Lineage (NCBI taxonomy): Eukaryota > Metazoa > Arthropoda > Insecta > Trichoptera > Rhyacophilidae > Himalopsyche > Himalopsyche kuldschensis. The sequence goes on along the minus strand of JAHFWI010000085.1, from coordinate 1,072,560 downwards.
TTGAAAATTGTAAAGAACATAAGAAAACTATGCTCTATAAATTAAAACACATTTATGTAATAGCTGACTCTTGATCCATTAGTGAACTCAAAAAACACGAACACTCATTAATTGCCTTTATCTGATAAAAAAACGTTATTAATTATACTCACACAAGATAATGTCATAACGTCGACTATTTTCAGCACGTCTGAGAGAAAAACTTCAACAAAACCTTTTTTTAAGCACCGATTTATTGTATTGTATTAATCTTTTCGTTTAAAAAAAAAGTTATGAGAGAATAGTATTTTTAAAAAAGTTATTTGTCATTTTGATTGTGTAGTTGTGAGAGTTTTGTAATAATTTTTTGACGAAGTTTAAATTAGATTATGTATCGCGAAAAATGTATTATTGTTTCGTTTTTTAAATTGGTCGCACTGCACTCTTTTGTTCGCACAATGCAAGAGAAAACACATTCGTATATTTGCGCGTCCATAAGTAAACCTCACCGGCTACGAAATGAAAGCGCGTCATCAGTTTGAAAAATCAAGCGGTCTCCCAACCCCTCATACACACACAATAACTACACACACATTCGAAGGGATACACACTCAAGCGTACGCTTAAAATCAACCCCCCCACGCCTCCACAGTGCGTGGTAGGGGGGCGCGGAGAGCGTCCGCCAAAAAAAAAAAAACGAATATGGAAAAAGGGGTGAAACACGCCAGTTGTAGAGCAGAGTAGATGTACTAGGTAGGTTTTACTCATTAATTTTAAAACGCCCGGTTTTTTTCCGCGAGCGGGCCGGGGGGCGGCGAGGGGTTAAATAGATTGGTCTGCATGCGTGGCGGATGGGGGTGGTTGAAAAAATATAATTAAAAATCGAAAAAGGGGTCGCGATCGCGGCGAGGGAGCGGGTCGGGGTGGCTTAGCCTACCCCCCGCGGTATCTGCGCGCATCTACGCCTCTGGCGAATGGAAAGCGGACGCTTTTCGCGGCGGAACGTTAACACCTTGTGATTTTTGACCACCGGCGATTAAAATTTTCCGCTGGAAAAGTTTTTGCTAAGGTAACTAAACAAAAATTCAAAACTAACACTACTTTCTTATAGTCAGAAAAGGAAACACAAATTTTTAAACTGGATTGTGATTTGACCTTCAACATACACGAACCATAGAGCAATTAAATATTTAATTTATATTACTGGGAATTACATGCTTAACAATCAAGTAATCCTTAATTATCTTCTTTTACAGAAGTTAACATATTTACATAAATAATTGATGATTCTGTCTTTCAAACTATATCATCCCAGTAAACGTTTGACCGCATAACATAATAGACGAATGGTATGTTAAGCATTATAAATATTTTAAGGCAGTTAAGGTTGTTAGGGAGAAAAGCCTTTACAATAGGGTGATTCTGAAATATGTAATAAAAGTTGTAGAATTGAACATATACTATTATTGTATGCCTTTGTCGTAATTTACTTTAAATGGAAAATGAAGATCAACATAGTTAACGACTGCAAACAATAAATATTTTACCAATCAAAATGAAATGATGGAAAAGTCTAATTCTCTTAAAAGAATTATTGTATTTGAGTTGCTTTTATATTTTGATGTTGAAATTGTTAAAAATTAATGGAATCTATTACAAAAATCAGTGCCTCAAATCTTAAATGATGACCAAAAATATCAAAAAACGATGTGAAGCATTCATTATCAACCATTAATTGAGTTTATCACAGCAGAAGTTTTTCTACGAAAACCGCTTATTACTCAGTTTGATCAACTTTTCCATTTTGAAGAGAGTTTGGATATAGAGGATAGGACTAGCTAACTAATAGATTATCTCATCACGCTCATTTCGTCCCGTATCTAGGACCGGATCTGTGTAGGAGAGAATTTCAGACAGCAGATCATCACTATTTCTGAACAGAAATCAGTAATACAGTCAAAATATTAAATTTCCTGGACTGGAATTCGAGCCCGTGCGATCCGCAACCGACGCTAACGACGTTGACCCTCAACCACGGAGCCAACATATTATATAATACATACAAAAATAAACTGTTATTGTATCAATACTCAAGCTTGAAACAAGAAAAAAAGTATTATCTTTTAACTCGAATGATTATATGATTTTGAATTCAAGAGTAGTGTGTTCGCTACATTTTTATCATTTCCATCTAACCCTATTCTTAAAAAGAATAGTATTTTTTCATTAATATAACATCAAGATGTGAACAAAAATTACTGGCGATGTACTACGGAAAAGGTAAAGAAAAATCGGATAGATATATTTAGTGAATTTTATCTATGTTTCATTATAAATTTTGTATTCAGTTTAGTTGAAGCAATTATGTGTAAGGGCAACAAAATATACCCCTTTTCGACAGAATCAATAACGTTCAAATATTACGTAAAATTAAATTAAAGACATTCCAGAGAAGCATGATTGTAATTGCCCAGCAATAATAATAAATAAATAATTAATTGAACGATTCTCCTGTCTTCTGTTATCTGTCCAATCTACAAAGTATGATTAATTGAATGAAATGGATAATTTTTATAGCTCATTCCAATGTTGTGTTATTTATCTAATTTAATCAAAAAGATGTTAGAAGAAAGACTTGTAAGGAGCCAATGATATAGGACAACTCGATGTAACAGAGGGCCGGCAGATTTTTATATTTAATAGTCAAAAGATCTTAAAGGGGCCATAAAACTTATGCAAAAATGTACACGTTGATCACATTTTGCGTAATGAAAAATACGAATTATTTTGACTTGTAGTCCAACGAAAACACAAGTGGCTCAATATTCACGAAATTGACGATTTTATACGATTTAGCTTAGTACCGTCATCTGTAGGTTATGTGTGGAGAAAATAAAAAGAAAACCTCTTTACGAACACTGACTGAGAATGCCCAGTAAACGCACAGTACTTTTCAGGATTTTTTCGAGCGTTTAAAAAGACGTTTAAGAAGTTGGAATATTTTTTTGTGTTAGAAATTCGAAAAACTATACCGTTCGATAAAATCGCTACTTAAAACTCCGATATAAAAAGAAATTTATGCATATTCCTTTTGGATCAATGCAAAAAATCGATACAAAAATCTGTGTGTTTTATTAATGAATAGAAAAGTTTAAAAATAAATAACTCTTTTTTCTTGAGTTTCTATGAACATCTTAATAACACTTGCAAAAAATGCACTAAACTTTTATGAACTAATTCTTGTTCATTTGAGCTTTTTTTAAAAACTTTTAAGCGGCTGTCTGTGCACTTTAATTTAGAGATTTTTTGAAAACCTTTTAAATAATACTGGTAAGAAAAATAACAATGTATTTTAGTTCTACATTCCTTTCTATTTTTTTCTCTTTAAGCACCTTAGTGCATAGTTAAAAGATCAGTCCCGTGCAGCTCTGTCTCGGGCCAAGTAAGTGAGGAGTAAATTCGTTTCTTTTCTTGATCGTTTAGCGTTATGGAAGGCGGCTGTGAAAAACGGCTGCACACACATAACGGAAGGGTGGTGGGAGAACCAACTTGTTCACCCAAATATAAATTATTTTATATATTTGTTGATAGCTATTTCGGCTTACGCCTTCGTCAGAATTTAGTTTTAAACTGCGGGGGATGTGTGTTAGCTTTTCATTCTGTCTCACCTATCCGAACAAAAAAACGTGGACTACATAAAGCGCTTAGCTAACAACAACCACGTTCAAGACTATTAGCTGTCAACACCCTTTCGAAGAGAGAGAGAGAATAAGAGATTGAGTTACTGACTACCATCAGCTCTGTTCAAATGGTCTATTATGAGTCCATCTACACCACATTGCGAGCAGACATATCTACTTAATGTTCATTTAATATATACTTAGTGAAAAAAACATTGTTGTATAAGCGCTCACTTTAGAGAATCCCAAAAAAAACAAACAGAGTGACCAATACCAAACACGCAACCAGCAATTAAAAATAAGATCACGCACTTGTAAAAAAATAAATTAAATGTCGCTTTAGGTCTTCTAATTTACTATCGGACTTAATTCAAGCATCAAAATGGAATCGAAACTTCTATATAAACGATTGACACATGCGAACAAAAAGTAGCCAATGGTTTCTTTATAATTGATAACTCTTGAGCAAAAAGGCCTCGCTGAAACTTTCATCCACTAGTTCAGTTAATTTAATCAGAAATAAATGTGTAGTATTATTTGTAAGTTGAACGTTATGTCGGAAAAACTTCTCGTTCTGTCTAAGTATGCATTTGGTTATGTAGCCGAGTTAGAATTTCGGGTGCCCATCCTAATCCATTGCGGTATCTGTCAGTGAGAATCTTGAAACAATCATTTATTTCAGACTGATTGTGTAAATCGATGCTTAGTAATATCTAAATTATGAATGATATATGATTGATTTAATAACGTACTGCTTAAACACCGTAAACATGATAACTCAATGCTGTCAATTTTTGTGGAAAAGGCGTCATATGTTAATAGATAGAACACATTTTACAAATACAATTTTATGAAGATAGGGACCGAATCATTTTATCCTCATCATTACTTTTAACCGTAGTTGATCACTTTAAGTATGCTCGCAATAAGCATCTTAAGATCATTATACAATTTATATATACATTTTTTGATTGGTGGTAGAGTGGAAAATAAAAGAAGCAATTGTGTATACTTGGAAATGGAATAAATACGATGAAGAAAAAAACACTTTAATAAACTTGAACTTTTTAGCATGACGCTCAAAAGCGTCGTTCACCTCCAGCATTGCAAAGTGGACTTATCGGTTTTTGCTTTCAGACACCTCAATTCATCTAATTATAAGCACGGGCGTGAGTCGCCGTGTTTACAGAGCGGGCGAATTAAAAAGCCTTGCATGGAGGGGAAATGCACGGCACTAGGAAAGAATTAGCCCTAATGACTTCAATTGATCATCGCTCAAGAGTCGCATGATTAGGGACGCAGAAAGGAAATTAAACGATAATGACCCAATATCCTAGCGCTAATTACGGCGACACTCGTGCGATGTCGCGCAGCCGACGTACCGCGTGTGTTTATTGTTTTCGCTTTACGGTAATTGCTGCGAGTGGATAATGCTATATTAGGTGCGTTTTTTTTATAAAAAATAAAACACACTTTAAAGCGGTAATTTCAGATTTAAAAAAATATCTAACAAAAGAACATGTTCAAGTATTGATTGATCTGAAAGTATATAAAGTATGCTGAGCCGGTAGCCGAGTGGCTAACGACCAAAACACGTTACGAAAATGTTCGTTTTTAATTAAGTCATGGATTTATAAGAATACTGGGTTAAATGAGAACAACTGCTTAGTTACTAGTCCTGTTATTTATGCATAGTTATTTTTTACTCTATGTGACTGACTAGCAAGCAGTTATCGTTGAACAATTCCCGTTGCGAGTAGATTAATTATAACTCTGTATACTCCAGAATGGAAACAAGCGGACATGGTTAATACATATTGTTATACAAAGATTAGTGGTTCATGATTTTGACACGAGATTATAAAGACAAATAAAAAAAGTTTGTATGGTAAGAAAATACATATTTAATGAACAGTAAAGTATGTTTGTTTTGTGCTGATTACATATATTTTTCTATAGTAAACTGAACCGGTTTCGGTAATGGCGAGCATCGTCAGCACATCAAAAGATATCGAAATGAAAGAATTGTAAAAAATTATAAATAGTTTTCGTTTTCCAAATAACTGTCTTATCTATACAAAAAAAAACAAATATGTAATATTTCGTTTAAATTTTACCACGATATCGTATTGATGACGGCATTAAACTTTTCTATAGATGTACAATCATATGTTTATATCTTCTTTCATATACATAAATTTATCAATTTCAATTCGTCAATGAAACTCAATAATAATATAATTGCTTCTTGTCAATTCATAATTACTCCATGCCAGCTATACGCGGGGATATTTAATGCAGCTCGAATTAAACAGTTGTTTGTTGCATCCGGAATGCTAAAAAAGTGCAGCGGAGGAAATGAGGGCTAATTAAAGCCTGCAAGTGCATTCAAAGAAGTGAGATTGAGGGTGAATTTACTGCGCACGCGAAGCGATCATCCCTTATTATGCTGTCGACTTGTTACTACGTCAGACTTGCTATAGACACTTTCGACGTATCTTTAGGGGTTGGAGTCTACAGTTGAAAATTAGTTATTATGTAAGCTTGCAAATATTATTACTGAAATAGGATAGTCGGCGCGTAAAATGATATACATATATATTGATATTGTCATAAAAAAAGAAAGAACTATTGTTTGATATATATATTTAAAGTACCGTAGATTTTCTTTTGGAAACCTTATCCACTTCTTATGTGATAGATATGGATTCTTTTAAAGCGTTTTCCGCAGAAATTGTTCTGCGAGAACTTCTTGTTACTCAATGGCTCTTTCTAAATATTTTTTTTAATTAACCATACAATAAAACTTTTCGGAACCAATTGTTACTCAAACCGTATAACTTATATATTATGTAATAGCTTTACTAAGAGGTCTTCAACTTTTTAATTATAGTCTATTTTGCTACAATTTATTTTCTTGGTTTTAATACCTTGTAATTCTTGCTAAGCTTTTGTATAAAAAACACTGTTTTGTTTTATTTCTTATCAGTTGATATTGCTCGCCATGAGCGAAACCGGGCCTGATCCAATAAATTTTATGTGGAATAAGAACTAAAAAGTTTTTATTATTTTTATTATAATGCCATTCCACCAAGTATTGACAGTGAACACATCAAAAGTATATTTTACATATATGTTTAAAAATGAGTAAATAGTTTCGTTAAAATCTTTCATTTTTCAACTTTATCTAATAATTACTGAAAAACGCCCAACACATTTACCTCAGGTGTGGTGAATATTTTCGAGCTGGATAGTAGCCTTAAGTATGTTATACCTTTTACGGTCACAAATAAGAATACGTGTACGTTTCTATAAGAAATAAACAACTACAGTGCACCTAATGAAACTTATTATCTTCGTAATTAATTCTTTGACTTAATTTAGGTTGTATGATGAAATTGTTTACTTATTTTATATTACTAAACTTCATTTAAAAGTTCGTATTGCATGGTCCATTATGGAGAATGCGGTCGCAAGGTCGCGGATTCTCCAACCCTGGCCGAGTTATTGGTAAGAATTTAAAAACAAATGTGGATCTTTGAATTTTCTTTACGAACCCTCTTAGTTTCGTAATTACGTGATACGTTCTCCTTGCGAGTTTGTGGAGTTACGAGTTAAGCACATCCGAGTGACGATACTTACATTAAATGTTGGTTGAAATTATGTGATATACTGTCCCATCGTCTTTCAGGATCTTAGAATTGTTCTTTGCTTAGTGTGGAAGCTTTAGGTTTTTTCCGATATATTATGAAGAATTTTAATGCGGTTAAAAGAAACACAAACTTAGTATAATTCTTATTATGTATGTAACTATTAAATAATTAATGATATTATCAATATACGCAAGATCATGAAATAACGTTTCGTAAGCGTCAAATAGAGTTACTGATTTTCTTATAGAATAGTTATGGAAGATTATTGGACGTAAATATATATTAATCTATGCCCGCTCCCAATGTGGAGCAAACGGTCTTCTAATTGGTGTTTCTCAGTCGCCCAACCTCGTTGTGTTGTTGACTATTAAGGTTTTTACTGTCAATACTTGGTGGAATGGCGTTATAATAAAAATAATAAACATATTTTCGATGGATTCGGCGGTAACTATGTGGAAGTTCATTTTAATATAAAAAAATCATTACTTAGGCAAACTTTGCGATAGTAAGTGCTTAGATGCCTCTGAAACAGGCGAAACACGTGTCACAACATAATACGTGGAATAATCAAAGTTTTTTTAAATTGTATATTATAATAACATATATAAAGTACTTATTTTACATTAAATTAATTGGATCAGGACCGGTTTCGCTCACGGCGAGCACTATCAACTGATGTCTACTTGCAAATATCTAGTAGTAAACCAATTCATAATCAATTATTGTTGGCGTCAAGCTGATGATGATGCGACTAATCAACGGGAATATAGATCGAGTTCCCACAGATATAAAAAAAAATCAAAGATCGTAATTAGCATTGATGTTCGAACTATTTTTAATTGCATGCCAATCTAATCCGGCATTATAACAAAGCATCCTTTTTTATATTTCCACTCTATGCCTTTTTATGACGTCAACAATGATGGAAAAAAGCGCTCAAATCAATCAAGACGGCTGTGAATAATTCGAGGGCCACTATACAAGTTTCTCAACCCTTTTAGTTGGCCCCGCCGAGTCACCCTCCACCCCACGCCCCTGCGCGGGTGGGTGGGCTTTAATTAGAATATGTATATTAGTTCCATTATGTCTAATTATAAATTCTATGGCTATTCAGTACTGTTCGGCGTCCTTCCATACATTCGCCAGGCAGTGGCGCCCGGCGGTGGGGACGCACGGCTTCCGTATTGTTTTCCTTTACAATTGCATGATATTATAATGGTAATTGCATATAATACCGTATCCCCGGCTCAAATTAAATTTTGAAGAACTGTCAATTCGTGTCCAAACAACAATCGGCGCCACTGATATAATATAATATTGAAACCAACGCTTAAATTACGCTTTGAATAGTTTCTGTATACGTTTAGAATTTAGATAAATAAAGTAAATAGTTGAAAAAAAAATTAGCACATTTTTTGTACATATTCCACATAAGATTTGTTAAGATCAATAACGACTCATTCATCGCGAGATATCGCTTATCAATTGATACTATTTATAAATTCTTCAGTTGAAAGTGCTCGCGATTAGCGAAACCGGTCCTGATCTTAGTAAATCTAATGTAGAATATATAAAAAAATGTGTCATTATTTAAATTTTGATTAATGTGTTAGTATTATTCCGTTGATTAGTAGTTATTTATATTATAATGAAAATAACTTTTTTAATATTTAAAAATAAAAAAATCTATGCTTATTTGTTGGTACTCTTGTAACTGATGTAATAATATGATTTGAACAATTATTGAAGAATTAAAAAGATGCCTTAGTAACTCTTGTCAAAACAATTAAAAGTGGTACAAAATTATGCAAATTCTAAACAAACAGTATTAAAATATTTTTTTTGCAAAAATGTTTTTAACAACTTCCATTACAATCACACTGCAAAGAAAAACGTTTAGGAAAACGTTTGTTTTATTTCGCGAAATATTTAGCGCATATAAAATTAAAATTCTCGGTAGAAGCGATGTTGATATTTTTTTTAACTGATACTCATTCGAAGCAATAAAATAATATTTGGCGTTCCAAATTCAAAGAAAATAAAAATACATAATTAGACTTGCACGCACAAATTTCATATTATATTCAAGTAGTATTTAAATGAAATTTTTAACCAGACTTTTATCAGATGTTTCATCAAAACAAGATACTTCTAATAAAATGAAGTGTTTCAATCAATAATTGTAGTTTAATTCTTTCTTATTTCATTTAAAACATAATTTTATCGAATCGCAATAATTTTTGAAATAAAGGTTGCACTAACGCACAAAGTAAATATTTAAAAATATTGATATTCCGGTTGTTAGAAGTCATTCTTCGAATTATAATTTTTTTACTTATACTTACGTCAAATGCCTCTCGGATCCAATACCTCGTAATACAGTCATCGAATATTATAAGTTATAAATACATATATTAAAAAAATATATTAAACGGAAGAATATCAAAAAAGTGTCAAATGCATTTGCTGACTGTTTAATTTAAGAACAATAACACAAAATAAGTAAAAGTATATCCTTCCACAGCATGACGTTAAAAACTGTCTAGCCTTGTATATTGATTTTTTAAGCAATTCGATTTTTAGCATGTTTGTAAAAATTTTATATTTACATTTATATTTTTATGTATAATTGAAATTATATAAATATTCTTAGTTATGAAAGTCATACGAGATTAACTCGATAGTATACACCCAGCCCAAGATCTCTATATTTCAATTGAAAAAATCTGACCTTGCCGGGAATTGAACCCAGGCCCCCATTGCTAGGGCAAAGCTCTTGCCACTAGAACACAGGGACCGGCATAAAATAATAAATACACGCTGAAAGATTAAACTAATATTCTTAATTTTATGTTAATTTAACATTATAATTCCATTCTTTTGGGTGACAAGAAGGGAATGTTAGTAACTTTGTGTGAAAACACATTTGTCAAATATTTTGTGAATAAGAAAATCTTGATGGAATATTTATAAATTCTTAAAATCTTTAGTATAATGCCAAATTGGTTTTTTGATATTTATTTGATCTTTGTAATATGATTGCGGCTCAGAAGGAAAGAATCCATACAATTGAAAGATTACTTTAAATATAATTTAATTACGATATAGCGAAAAACAATGCAAACCAATTAGGTTTTGGTCAGACAATAATGATCAAATAATAATATAAGTATAATTTATTGAAAACTATGGTTATACCTTGAAGGAAAGTGCTATAAACTCAAGAAATTCAAGTATTTCAAAATAACCTAAGCATGTTATGAATTGATTATGTAAAAGCTCAAAACAGTCTTAACACTATTAGTCATAAATAGTCCACCGGATCCGTCAAAAGTTTGAATTCTTACATTGAAAATTTTGCACGTAGTTATGTTAAGTATGTTGACCTCTATTTCAATATGGAACAATGTTTGACTGATTATATTCAATGCAATTAGTTGTGATTGTTTTAATTGAAAAACATCAACTTATTTTCAAGAAAGTTTTGTCTTGGAAAAAATACTTAAGATTCAAATGTCAACATTTTGAATTCGGAACGGAACGATTTGAAATCGTTCAAAAATCCGGCACCGATTGTCAACTCACTTCCCCACTCGTCATTTGGCATAACCCCTTGCCACCCTGTTTTCTGGCCTCACACCCCCTGGCGATAGTCTCCCAACCCTCTGCCGCCATCGGCTCGGTAAACAATAGAATCCATTCTCATTATTATTACTCTCTCTCTCTCAATGCTTATGTACGCCTACCCCCGGCTTAACCCGTTATGCGACACCCGAAAATGGACACTTGAATAAAGTAAAAGACAAATATCGCGGAAAATAGCCGGAATAAGACACCGTGTTTGAGAATGACTATAGTACGAAAATCGCTGGTGGACACAGAAAAATTGGGGCGCAACAAAAAACAATTTAAATAGACTTGTGAAAATACTTCTGTAATAAATGCGATCGTTTTTATGAAAACCATAAGATATAAAAGAATACAATAATATAAGTGTTGTTAGACTGGCGTTTTGAAGAGTAAAGAATCAATTTTGAATAGTGATTTCTTGATTAATATATGAATTCGTTTGTATCATCATGGCGTTTAATTTTCAGTCAATTATACTCACAACCACTATTATATCAATCTTTATCATATTTAATACTTTCATTTACAAGAACTCGGAAACAATGACGAAAATAAATGAACGGAGATGTCTAACAGAGATTAGTATAAGTGCTTTTATAGACAATTAAATTAATATAGAAGTCATTTCATCATTATAATATTCAATATAGAAGAACTCAGTTAGGTAAAAGAAGAATTGACAGATAGATATGAATGATACAATCGGACACGATGATTTCAGCAGCGCCTCCAGTGGTCAAAATATTAATTAGCTCATGTCATTTTACATGCATGAAAGTTTCAGAAGAGTGTGACGCAACTTCTTCTTTATGTCGATCGTGCAATGTCTGTGATTATTACCTTATGTACAGTCCTAAAGGGTTAGAGGCTAACTAATTTAGCACGTTCATATCGACGCGGGGGATGTTCGTTCATTATACGACCGGCCTGGCTACTTACAACCGAATTTGCATATATTTGTGAATTACGTAGTTTGCGAAGCGACCGTTAAATTAAGGCGGCGCTACTTGTCTTCAATTTATTCCACGTATTGTCCAATATTACGAGGTGTTTGATATTAAATGTCCTATAAATATTAAGAATGTGGCACTCAGGAGGTGTTATTGCTTAATTTTATACTTTGTTGTGAACTTTGGCAAGCTCTACGTATTCATTCGCACATAAACGATTATTATCATACATATTAAAATCGTAGTAGAGTTATTTCGTGATATATAATTTATATACGTACATATAAGTGTTGCCATCACTCTCTGATGATATCTCTATGAGGTGAGAACCGTTAAATTTATTTTATAACAGTTATACAAGGTGATATAAAAGGGTATTTAGTATAAAATACAATTTAAAATTAATAAGTGGATAAATTGTTAACAAATGTGTCTAGTTTTTCCGAGATTCCAAGATAATTCGGGAATTTTGTTTTTTAGAAATTTATGTGTGCCTGTTCATTCAATATGAGTTAACCTATCAATCTACAGTAGCTTCGTGCAGATTACAATATTAAAAATTCAACTTAGTAACTTACTTGTATTCATATATATTTTATAAGCGATACAATCTAATTACTACGTCACTCGTGCATTGGAATTACCTGAAGATGCCGAAAGGCGAAACCCGGGTTATTAGCGATAAAGGTCATGGAAAAGTACACAATTCAAACGATTCAAATTTGATATTGAAATTCCACCAAGCACCTTCAGTCGAAATCATCAGCTTTAATTTGAAATCTTAGAAGGATGAATGAATTGTAATTATCGACACAAAATTTTGGGTATTTAAACTTACAATTGAGATAAAAGATTTTTCAAGCCACTATTGATCCAATTTTTTTAAATTGAAAAAAAGTTCGCTGGGGGTAAAACCTTCATCACGAGCCAGCAGGTGACTGAATGAATGTTGTTTTTTTTGTCCCATATGCATACCTATACCGTTCATCCGATTGCGATACAACATTGGTGTGTGTACAAGTGTGTGAACTAAATTTGGAAAATCCATGCTACTCACATGGGTAGCTGTGTGTGGCCTGCTCACGCGTTGGAAAACCTACTGATTTATTTGTATACACAACAAACAGAAAAACAAACAAAAGCACTTCAATAAACAGAGTTTAAAGCACATGCACTTTCTTTCTTTGAGTGGCAGTGCAACGTACTCCGTGTACTCGCTAGTAATTGATAAAAGTAGACAATAGCCTATTCAGTAATATTCGTATACAGTTTTAACACTTTCACGGTAATTATTTGAAGTCCCAGCTCCGTTGGTTTTAGAGACTGAATGTTACCATACATATATTATCATATTTTGCGCTCAACTGATACTCGCCTGCATACAAACTGCGCTCAAGACCGGACGCCTGAAATTCGCAGTCGCAATTACTGCAAGTTAATGTTAAATTAACAGAACAAATGTCGTTTGTTTATACTGCCGCTGACTTAATAAGACCGGAGTTAATAGGAAAATATTGCGACAACATTAGGAAATTAAATTTACAAAACCGAAAAATGAAAGACACTTACGTATATACATATATTATAACAAGCAAAGTGTGAAATCGCGGTACTATCTTTTGAGGCAATTTTTTTTTTAATTCTCGTGATAAATATATCGGTGTTGTTTGGACATAACCTGATAACTGCAAAATTTATCGAAGTTGTATTTAAATAAATTATTTTGATTATTCCACTTATCGTTGAAATAAAAACGGTTTTCAGTACGTAGTTAAAATATTAATAATACAATTTATGCTATTTTCAAAAACAGCCGATATGTATTTATTAATGGCAAAGTTTTAAGCGTGAAGGAACTATTTATTTCAGTAAGAATGCTCTTATTTCAATTTTAAAAATATATCTTATTCAACCATGTTCGCTTCTAAGCTGGAACATATTGCTTATACGGAGTGTACATATTGGAATTCTTGACTTACCTGTAACGAAGTAATAAAGAGTATTAACAAGTTCGTTTATCCAATGCACCTTTTACATTATGTTATATAATTTATCGCCTTATAAAGAGACAGATACTTCATTATATTTCTTTCCGGTTTATGGGAGGTCAACATGAGAATTCCACCATTCTTGAGAATGTTAAATTGAATGTTCCTGATAATTTTTTGAGGGATCGTGAGCTTGAGTTGTTTGTTCGTCCAAATAGTAGAACCAGCCTGCCAATGAAGATACCACTGGGAGGAGACTTAGTGATTTTAAACGGAATTGCTTCGGATGTCGACATATTTCACATGAACATGAGTGAGTTCAGACGTGTGGAAAAAAATGAAATTCGGAATAATTATATAATACAATCGCTGCAAATTCAAGCATGTGTGTCGTTGTTTTGCCGGAGAAGTTATATATGCGCTCCAAATGGAGCATTACTATTTAAATTGTTCTACGAAAATTTGTTGTTATTCAGTAACTTAATATGTTGTTTTTGGAAAAAGTAGGAATATAAGGATGAAGAAAAGAGAGAGACAAGTATTTATCTAAACACTCTCGTAACGCTCGGTTTTTAGAATTGGATATGAGGGACTACATTTAGACATTTCAGAGACACAAATCCTTGTCTATTGGTGTATGGAGTGTGTGAGTTGTGTAAATTACCTAACACCCATTAATTTAAGCTAGGCGTAACGAGAGAGATTAGCTTACTATTAGTCCTTTCTTATTCCACTTCCTCTATCCTTACTCTCTCCAAAAGAAAGACTGTGTGACGCACTTGGTTACTAAACGTAAGAAAATATATACGAAACAAGTTTATCCTCGATCAAAATAAATGAATCGATTTTAAAATGCATAGAACCCATTTGTTTCTGAATAAATTAAAATTTGAATTTCACATAAAAGATTGAATTACTAAATTTCATATGCCAACACATTGGACGCATATTCTATTATTTTTGTAAAAATAAATTTCCTCTAACAAATACCTACCGATTCTTCGGAAATGGTGTAAAATCTCGCCTTTAGCATTGCATTAATTTTAGAATTTACGAAGCACTATTTGCATACATCTTGCGCTTCAGTACTAGACTGCAGCTTAGACTCAAATTCCATGTCGCAGCAACCTACTGTTATGCAATAGACGGCGAAAAACAGGAACTTAATAAGAGGTATTATTTTATAAAATATATTTTTATTTTTTATAATTTATCACAATGGATATCAATGAGCAGCAGAAGTCCGTTTTTGAATAACTTACGTTGTAGAAATAGGTTAATATAATATTTAGTTCTTACATACATACATAGCTGCCATAGAATAAATATAAACTGAATGTCAGATTGTATCAAATACAAAATATGATCTTAATGGTAGAGTGATGCTTAAATAAAACATAATCTTCGGCAAAGTTTTTATTCAGGTAAGATACCAATATTTTTTTGCGATTTTGAATTCGATATAAGATAGTTATCTCATATTTTACGATCCCGTAGGTATCCAGTAGATAATTTTGTTCGAAATATTCGAATGAAAAAATTCGCACACATTCGATTTTTAAATATATGACAATCTGTAAGCCTTTTGTATAAACATTTTTCTATGAAGTCGTTTAACCTACCTTTAGCGATCTACTTCAAATCGGTTAATAGTAAATTCTAACAAGATACTTCACTTGCAGTGTATATTGTAAAAGCTACTGTTTTTTTTTCATGGAATTTAATAAAGCTTTCGTCCAACAGTGGAATATGCATGCACTTTGAGTAATAAATGTCTGATAATAAGCTGTGGAATACTACAATAAAAAAAATTGAAAATTGCCATTAAAAAATTAAATATTTGAGGGTTGCGAAAACGAAATGAGAAATTAGAACTCCAGTTTGTCTACTTTGGCAGAAACAGTTAAGATAAGAATGTACTTATTACAAATTGGTAATAGAACAATACAAATGGCTTTATATATACTGCATACGATTCTGTCCAATTGCAGTCGATCTTAATGAGATCAATTAATATTTATGAACGTGAGAATGGTTCGAGTTTTGCCGTAGGTACAAAAATTTGTAATTTAAATGAAAAAAGAGAACCGTTACTTTTATTTGTAACTTAAAAAAGGAATGTATTTTTGAATTTGTAAAATTTTGCTTGATGGTTCAATTATTATTATATTTTTTTTCTCTAGTCTCGCAGTGCTGTAAGCCAGCGTGAAGATTTAGCAGTCGATATGTTACAGTGAAACTGTATTCTCAGTGAAAATATATTCTTCTCCAAGCTGTCATTGAAATTCAATTTGACCGCCCTAGCTTCAGCCATATGCTTGGCTGTGTTTTTCTTTGGTTCTCTTTTTATGAAAGGGACTACTTGCTGAAGTTGTTTCATTGAAGCAAACCAAAATTTTAGGCCGGCAAATCAACGACTTGGGCCAATAATTTCCCTGATCGTGACCAGTGACATCATGTTGTCATACAAATCTATTACTTGATACATTTTCACTGAGAATACAGTTTCACTGTAACAGATATATAATATAAATAAATATTATACATACATTTTTACAAATAATGTTGGTGAGATAATGTATTTGTTCTCTTTTAAAAAGGGGATTGTCGACATACACGGATCCAAGTAAAAGGTCTGGTTTTCATTAAACTTATTAATTCTCGTTATAGCGTTAATAAGTAGGCTGTGCTAAAATCATACGTTTATTGAGAAATAAAATGTATGCCTTTATCTCTGTAAAATGGCGTCTGTAGGATAAAAGTATTTAGCTGCAGAATTGAAGAATTATATGAATGATGGCAAAGAAAATTTCGGGCAGACTAGGAGTCTTACATGAAATTGTGGTAAATGATCTTCACAACAAGTTAATGTATTAACATTGCTTTAAAAGACTTTGAAAGCGGGGAGTAAATACACGAATTATAGACAATACATGTAAGATGTTCGCCATATGATCGTAAAACATATTACCTACTGCAGCAGAAAAGAAAGGCGAAAAGTTACTCAAAAAAAGAATGCAAATAATTGAGATAAGTAAAAAGAGTATTTCATGTTCAATGTTTTAAAAATAGAACTATGAGGTACGTACAGACAGATAAGGTACGTAAGAATTAATAAAAATATTTATTTATGAGAGACGTCGTCCATCAATAATTATAGCATTTTTTAACTAGTAAATGTCGAGTTCACAGAATGTTAACAAAATAGTAGTCTGTGAGATGTTTGATTATAATATTCATCTTAATTGACTAATTATAAATATTTCAAGTAGATTTATGTAGAAAGATATTGTTACAGAATTTGATCGCATTATAATTTCTCACCCAGATGTATTTAATGATAGGCCCCGGCTTTAATTATGGGCCACACCAAAATAGTATTTAAACTACAGAGAAATATTTTTAATTTAAATTAATTGCTGAATTGTACAGAGAGAAACTTTAAAACCCTTTAAAATTGTATTGTTTTACAGAATGTCATTTGAAATTATCTGCCAAAAGCTTTTGTCGTTCTTAATTTGAATAAATTATTATTTTCTAGTATCTATATACAATTGCATATATTTAAATAATAAAAACATTTTACTTCTCTCAAACTGATCAGTTGATAATGCTCGCTATGAGTGAAACCAGTACTAAAAAAGATTTATTATTTTTATTATAATGCCATCTCACCAGGTAAGTATTGGCAATGAATACCTTAAAACAGAACGAAACTAATTATTATAATACCAATTTGGACATGATAGGCGGCCTTTAACTTCAAAAAATACCACATTAATCATTGTATTTTATTGATGATATAATGAATAATAAATAAACTAGTAAAATTTCATTAGAATTCTTGTATTTTTACTGTTTTCGAAAAAGACAGTTTTAGTACATTGACTACGGGTAACGTGGAATACATGTCGTTTCTCTATGTGTTTTGATTTACTCGTAGCCAATATGTTAATAATTGAGTAACAAGTAGTTTTCGTAGGAAAACTCGAGATACAATCTATTAACGGCATTTATTTTTTGTTCATTTTTATGCTTTTACAACCTTTATAAAACAATTACTTATAACACTATACACATACTATGACATGATGTTAATATTAGCTGAGATAAATAATAGAATATAGACTACCGGTTTTTTTTTGCGAAAAGAGTTGGCAACTGAGACACAAGCAGTTTTCGTAGGGAAACTTGCGATACGCTTTGTTAAGAGTTTTTCGCTTCCACACGTCCGTTAGGTGGAAAAAAATTATCATCGAATCCATTGAAAAAACTATTTAAAATGAAGCTGAGTTTTATATACATATATGGCAGACCATGGCCTGTAAAACTGCCGTTTTATCATAGTATTATACACATGCGTAGATGAAATATCACTGGCCAATAGTTCCATGGTCTGTGCCCGAGACGGGAGAGTATCGAGGGATAGATGAACGTACGGGGTCAGGCTCGATTGTTAAGATGAAAGCCGATCTCGGAGAAAAGGGATAATTTATGGATTACAACATTGAGAAAGTGCTTATAATTAATGTTAGCCTCAAACAATGTGGTACACTGCGAGGCAACTAAGAATATATTTATGCCAAAAGGAACGTCTCTTGCCCGAAATCAACCATTCGTGAATTTTAATCATAGAATAGGTAGGAACGTTAAATTAATAACTAGACAAATTAATGGAGATAATCGGGGCGGGTTGGCGCATTATCGGACAAACCTTTGGGATATTTTCATAAATAGTAATAATAATGGAAATTTTGATGTGTTTGTGTTACGTTATACGGAAACATGATACTCACAAACAATATAATCTACGGTATCTTACAATCAATATTTCATTTAAAATTGATAACGTTTTAAGTTGAACAAAATATTCTATATATAAAACAAAGTCGTGTTATTTAAACCACTTATAAGTCTAGAGCGGCTGGACAGATTTTGATGATCTTTGATTTTCTGGCTTTTTCACCGTCCCTTATAGCGGAATAAGTATTAAAACATCTCATTTTGATTTTTGCACATTTATTGAACTTAATTCATTTTGAGTATTCATTTTAACTTAAAATACAACTGAATTTAATTCAGCTTATAAGTTTACACAACATCTATTGATTCAGAGGCGGTACGAAGTTCGCCAGGTCAGCTAGTGATAAATAAAAGTTGTCTTTTGGTTTTTGTCATTATCAATTAAAAAGCACTGGCGTTTAAGTTTTATTAATTTTGCGAAAACATTTTATTGATAAAATTATAATTTCAGAAAGGAAAGTGGGTTTGTATATTCGACAACAGCATTCATTTTTGAAGCTCAGTATGAACCATTTTTTTTTCAAATTCTGTAAGGTGCGATGACTCGCTACCGTCACTTCAACACAGCGCAATGTCTTCGACAGTTCGCATTGAGTGAAATAAAATTATCCATTTTTATCTATGTATGTATATGTTACAGTGAAACTGTATTCTCAGTGAAAATGTATCAAGTAATAGATTTGTATGACAACATGATTTCACTTGTCACGATCATTGAAATTATTGGCCCAAGTCGATGATTTGCCGGCCTAAAATTTTGGTTTGCTTCAATGAAACAAAATCAGCAAGTAGTCCCTTTCTTAAAAAGAGAACCAAAGACAAAACACAGACAAACATAGGGCTGAAGATAGGGCGGTCAAATTTGATTTCAATGACAGCTTGGAGAAGAATACATTTTCACTGACAATACAGTTTCACTGTAACATATATAAAGAAAGCACAGAAAAGTCCGGTTCAGAACTTTCGCAACAAGACGTTGCGTTGATATAAATCAGATAGTGTCCACCAAATGATTTCCAACAATTTATACAGTCGACCTTCCCCCATAAAATAGGGATTGGAACCAGGCATAAGAATTCTACGTAATAGGGGACTGAGCCGCACTCATACAAAATTTGATACAAGGTTTTTTCAGTTGGTTTTTGTGACGTCGGTAAAACATTTATCCAATTTTTGTATATTAAACGACCTTGTTAATAAGAGCACGTGTAACATTTTTTCAATATATTTAAGTATTTATTACATATTTACATATTACAAATTTTGCGTTTTGTAAAAAAAACTACGCTATAGCAGGGACTGCTGTACGTTTAATGTATTTAAAATTTAAGCCAGATGTAATTCTTCTACGTAATTCTAAATCCACTGAACATTGATTGGAATATTTCAATAACTATTCGATCAATATCTCATCGAATGTAAGTAAAGAATCTGTATTTTTATTGTTGATTCCGGATACGCAAGCAAGTGTTGACACGGGCCCGTGTAATTATTCATTCATTATCTAAATACACACAAGTGAGAGCTATTCAATTTCCGTATATGTCGCAAAGCGGTCATCCCTTGGAAAAACAATGGGGCGAAAAATAATTAATACCGTACCATTGTCCTGAAAAAATCGTAATTCTTTTCAACTGTATTACTCGGCGTGCATGTATTTTTTTTTGCCCCGCTCTTCCTAGTAAGACCAAATTTAATTAAAGCGCGTTTTACACGTATGTACGTGTTTGTGCATACGGACGTCCGAACGCGAAAGGCAGTCGAAAAAATATAATTACATATTTAATCCCCGGCAAATTGGATTAAAAATTAAAACGATAAAGTATGTTACAAAGCGGCAAAAAATAACAAAACCCATTGGGAATGAAGATTGTGTAATACGGCATTTTTTTTTTTTTACATTTAATTTGATTTATTTCGCTTTCAACGATGTGTAAGGATTTGATTTATTTAAATTGCAAAACAATCGGTAGATTCATAAATATCTGAATAGCGAAAAAACATTTTCGCATTGCTAATATACTGATACACACAGTAAAAATACATTTTCACAGAAATTCTCAAAAAATATTACGCAAACCGAGCGCATTACGTAACAAATAAATTATATTTGAAAAAGTATAAATAAAAAATATACACATCAGCTGTCGAGTGATAATATATTATTAAATGATACCTACTACAAAACTTTTATTCACGTGTGGAATAACTGAAAAGGGACGATGAATAAAATACTAGATGAGACGACGTAAAATGCATTTCCCGAGCGATTTTTCCGCAAGAATGACAAAAATGGATGTTCGTCAGGCTTTTTCTTTAACAGACAAAAGTTGTCGATTTAAAAAGAAAATTCAATCAAAGTATTCTACCAATAGTTATGAATCTAATAAATAGTATATTTATGTCCGTAATCGGTCGGTCAATGTAGTTGGCTTCAAATTAAAGTATGTAAATGTAGATTCATAAATTGACGAATCAATAGATTTGTGATCGGAGGCATGGATGTCTGTGATTCCCTCTTACCCACGCGATACTTTTTATGAGAGTATATGGTTAACTATTAATGCTGTCATTTGTACATCCTTCTAACCATAATCTATTGATTGAGAAACAAAATAAGATGCATTTTTAGTACTAATTCCACATACAATTTATTGGATCAGGACCGGTTTATTATTTTTATTATAATGCCATTCCATCAAGTATTCACAATGAACACCTTAAAACTGAAGTGAGATGCAGTTCACTAAGAAAACCTTCTATTACGGAAATGGTGAATATATGTATATACAGTGAAACCACGATTCAACGTTTTTCAAGGGACCGTATAAAACAAACGACTTATGCGGGAATGTTTTATATATGAACTAAATACCGGGACTATAGAAAATGAACGCACCACGCGGGAAAACGTATAATGCGAGAACGTAAGATCGGGGTTCCACTGTATATTATTCAACCACTACGTCCTGTTTTAAATCCAAGTTTTCTAGAACACAAATGAATATCACATTTTTATACTTCTATACAACTCCTCCATATTATAACTTATGATGAGTTAAAGATGCTTCTCAAAGAGGCGAAACACGTGTCATTTTTTGCAAAAGTTAAGAATGCTATAGTGAAACATCTCAAAAGAAACCGTTTATAGACAGCCAGTTTTAAATTATTTAACTTATCTATAGGATTGTCAGATATATATTTTTTGTATAGAAATAATAGAAATGGCAAAAGAAAAATGTATGTAAAACTATTTTAAGCAGAATAAATTCTTTTATTTTGCTGAAAGCTTATAATGATGTAAGATGAAAATGTAGTTGTAATCAAAATCAAAGTGTGATGCTTCATAATTTAATTCCAATTCAATTAAAGGTAAATTTACATTTCTTCGCGATGAAAATAAAACTAACAAATAGCAATCTACTGGAAACGCGTAAAATATTTTTATTTTTTATGGACCATCTGAAAAAATGATTGTATATTTAAACCTTTAGATATATCCATTTTCTGTAATAATAATATTGTATTTCTCAAAACCGTTTTATTATTATGTATTTGTTTTGTTTGTTTATAAATTGTTTCTTCATTGATTGCAGAAACTTGGTCGGAATTACCGAGAAAGTGAAAATTCTATCAAATATATTTTCGCAAGTTGAAAGTTTATAAAAACACTTTCAAAAATAAATTATTTATCTTTAAAATAATGAACAATGCTAATAAAGTCATCGACGCGCAAATGAAAATAGTTTTTTTGTTAAACAATTATCAGCTTTTAACTTATTTCCAAATACAATCACGCCAAATAGCGAGAAAATTAACATTTTCAGTGATGATTCTCAACAACATCAATTCAGAGAACCACCACAAAGGAAAGAAATGAAGTATAAAGTTTTCACTGTTATATTGCCGTTTCAAGGAAGAAGGCATGAACTCGCCAAAATTCTGATATTGAGCTAGAAATGCCGTTTACTAAATATTTTTTAGTGCTGAAAATAGTTATCACTTTTATATCAGTAAAATAACTCTAAAACTTCTTTGTCAAGAAATAGACATCTGCTAAAAGTATATGAATTTCTAAACAAAAAAGCAGTAACTCTAGTTTTTCTTAGCAAAGAGCTAGCGAATGCAACTACTTAATGGTTGTTTACACAGAAATTTTTCAGAGTCTCTTACTGCTTTCTTACTTGGAAGACAGTATAATGCTTATATTTTACAAAAAAATAATGTATGGAAATATCAGTGGAAATGCGTAGTAAAGCATACTAAAAAGAAAGTTATTCGTGTGTATTTTTTGAATGATTAGAATTACATGAAATGTTTTTAGTTTCGTTCATTCTACTATTGTAATAATTTACGATTTCTGTGTATTTTAGTGTATTTTATTTTAGTTTATAGTAAAATAAGGGAATTAAAACGCGAGAAATCTCTTACGGGTACTTAAAATATATTTTTTAGTGCTTCCAACAATTCAAAAATTAAATATAAAATATATGCAAAATGAAGACGCCAATGACTTGATTATTTAAAATTAAATTTGAAGTCTAACTATATGCGTGATTAAAAAGCTTAGAGCGAGCTTTTAATGATAACAATATAGAAAAAAAATCTTAAGTTAAGACGAACGACCTATGTTGAATTGAACCGTGACGTGAATGGCCGACTTTGTGTAAAGGTCAGGGCCCTAGTCTGTGAGGCTGATTTATTTTGATTGTAATCTAATTTATGTATTAATTGTACAAATAAAAACCCTTGTTAAAATCATATTGCATATTTAATTAGTAATTAAGATACGTTACATTTAAACAGCAAGTACAGGTAATCAAAAAAAAAAAGATTTTGTGTTCCAGGAATGCGGCATCGGAATAGTAGATACGTGGCTATACAGGAAATCAAAAAAAAAAACGAAAAATGACTTTACCCTAGAGAAGGTTTAAAGGAGAATTAATAAATCAACTACAACCGCACAAACTTGAAAACTTTGGTCACATTTTCACAATACTACCTGTAAATGAAAAACTCCAAGTTAGTATGTAAAGAAAAATAGGGGAGAAGAAATCAGGAAGGAAATAAAATGATTAGGTAACCCTAGTAAGTAGCTCAATATTCAAGGTATTTGTGATATAATACGACTGGATCGCAGTCAAAAAACTTACTACAATTCGCTCGCCAAGCTTTTTATATAAGACGACACCAAAATAAGCAATCAAATCGTCCGGTTAGCATAATATTGGTTTTACAGTGACGTAGCAAAGTAGGGTTAAAATTATTTATTTTCTACAACGTGCATAATTACTGTGATGGTATGGTTTTCTTTATGGCTCTATGGATATAGAAATCATGATGGGCTTAACATTCAAAATGTTTATTACAATAGATTTTTTACGATTTATATTGAACATTTTACAGATTTTTATTGATATGACTATATAATAGTTATTTTTTGTGAAGACGCCGTGTTATAATTCGGCCCCTTAGGGCTTAGGGTAAGATAAACGTACCTCTTTTGCCGGGTTTGAGCTATGAATACCACAGTAAAAATAATATTTAATTTTGTGTGCCAAAGATTCATGTTACAGTGAAACCCCGATTCTACGTTTTTCATGGGACCGAATAAAACAAACGACTTGGGAAACGATGAATGCGGGAAAGTTTTATATATGAATTAAATGCCGGGACTATAGAAAATGAACGCACCACGCGGGAAAACGTAAGATCGGGGTTCCACTGTAAAAGGATAAGTGGATACGAAGATTTTTCAATGCGTATCAAAACCACTTTTTTGTTCATAGCTCTACAAAAGCTAAACACAGAACATTAGAAAAAACTACTATTTCATATATGAAAAATAAATCAGCGAGCCAAAGCATCACATTTAAAGATAATGAAAAAAAAATGTATCTATTAATAAATAGGTAAAATTGATTACTGGTGAAACCTGCTTTTGGTTCTCCTGAAGAGTAGAAAAACATGAGTTAGGTTTGTATGCGTCTAATGGGCCGAATTACTGAGTGGTATTGTGTGTGAACAATAAAGGTGTCAATATCAAATGTTGGTATGAGGCAATGATTTTTTTTTAATAAAAAAATTGTAATGGTTTCGTAGCGTAGAATTATTACCACATATGATGGTGAATATTTGCAAGAGGCCTTACACTTGTTCGATGCATTATCGTTTAACATATTGTAATTTCGAATAGGCATCGTTACATAGTATTTCACAGACGTGTTTTATTTATACAATTAATTTGGCATGAAATCGTGCCGTTTTCGATTTAAATAGCTATTCACATCAGTCTCTGGCATTCGTACAAAAAAAATGGTCAGCCCATCCAGTTGTACATTATCGAATCCCAAGTGGTAATACATTCTTAAAATATTTCTGTATACCTACATAGTTAAGTATACTAATACCGATCGAAGTATGAATCACAACCCTTTAGATTTCTAGACGAGGAGAACTCTACGGCCAGGGGAGGGTGGGGTGACGCGGGGAAAGGACGAGTCATAATTATACATTTATGGTAATACAAGTAAGACGCGGCCCGGTCGATCGATATCACAAACAGTAATTATAATCAAGGGAGTAGCCACCTAGCCTCACTTTCCCCTTTTTGAGTCTCTGTCTGTGGGGCGGGGGCGGGTGGAGTTCGCCTCTGGACAGTGAAGGGTTGAAGGAGGTTTGCACTGTCAAAATCAGATTTGTTTTTAATGAATATTTAAATTAGAGTGTTTATTTGCTCATAATTAAAATTAAAAAAAAAAAACTAATTCTGATAACTGAAAATTGACTTTAAGCAGACGTTAAACAATATGATATCATACAAAAATGGCAATCCAATCGTGTTTAATTGTGCAATTATTGTTTCGCTTTGCAAGTGAGCATTTTCAACTTATCGATGAAATTTAAAAATCTATTAAAACGTTTTTTGTACTTTTACAACAATAATTCGACAATTCGGTTTCTATTGTATGCACAACCAGCTGTTGATTATCATTGATCCCTTTGTTAGGTGTTCATTGTCAATACTAAGAGGAAAAACGGTTTGATAAGTATTTACTCTTTATTGTCAAATTTGACGCTGAAGACGGTGACATTTTGTATTCAATAGGTGATTCACTTTTAAAAGCTTTGTATTATAAAGTAGCAAAGAAAATGCACTTGTTCCACAATTACTTAATTGAGATCATGACCAGTTCCGTTCACCGCGAGCTTTTTCAACTGATTGAGCCAACTGAGCAACCAACTGTCTTTCAACTTTAGTAGAAATGGTTTGCAATGTGCGAAACCGGTCCTGATAATAATAAATTAATTGTGAAACAAGTACAAAAATATTTTATTATTTTTAAATATAATGCCTCCCCACCAAGTATTTTGAGAGTGGACACATTAAAAGGGATGAATTTTAATCAAGAGTGGATAGTATAGAGAAGAAACCGATTAAATGACACCGAAACCTGCATACAAAGTACTGATTGTGAGGTTTTAAAGTAAATCATAGAATACACATTGATTGTATTAAGATCATTGATCTTAGTCTTAATTATCAATCCCAAAATGGTTGTTATAATAAATTTGTTACTCTCCGCGATATTTTATGATTATAAAAATTAATTTTATTAACTCCACACCAGGTAATTATGCGCTAATTTATTAATCAAGCACATTTTCGTTTTGCAGTCGCTTTAAAAATGGTTTAAAACAAGCGCTAATTAATTTAAACAACGGCCCATAAAGCATAATAACATTCGAGCCATAATTACAATTTATAAAACCCGATGACACATGTGAGACCCCCCAGCGACCGTACCACGATATCAGGGGCGCGGGCAGCGGGGGGATCCTACAACATTAATTTTGCGAAATGAACCTAATTTACATTTAAATAAGGAACCTCGCAAGGGTGCGTCTAACCCCCTCCCACTCCTCATCGCTAGAACCAAAGCCTTCGTTCTACCCCTTTCTCTCATAGTTTAACCGAAAGTGCAGTGATTGATAAGCATTTTAATATTGACAGGAAAAACTGAGCCTCTTGCAAATCATTCCTGTTTTATTACAATGAAAATGATTTGATTGAGTATTTCGACTGAAGTTATTTTTAGAATTTTGATATAAATTTTGTTCTTTACCGTGAGTTTTGTTGCTAACGGCCAGGGTTTGAATATATGTAAGTTTTATACCAAAAAAACAAAGGTTGATGATAATTAGCACTAAACCAAACGTTTTCATTCAATATACCAACATAACACATTGACTTTTTCTGAAGGTCCCAGGTCCAGTGGAAAGAAAAATCTCACTCTTGTTTTTAGACGTAACGAGACAATATTGACGTAATAAATTAAAACCGTTCAATAAATAAGTCTGAAGATGCTCCATAAAGAGGCAAAACACGTGTGCTACTGTGTGGGTACAAATCTCTTTCTGTGGAGAAAAAAAAAACCAAAAAACGACAAACGAAGTAGATTGACAAATTAATGTAGCAATGATTTTTTTTTCTCTCAAATTAAAGATGGATCATTTATATTTTTTCATAAGGTCACAAATGCTCACGCTACGTTTGATACCTGTCCCTTCTGGCTACCCGTTGTCTAGTTGTCGGTAAAATAATATTATTAGAAAAAGTTTCAATCATAAAAAGGTTGACAACAACTTTCAGTGTATTCTAACTAGTGTTACTTGTGACGATATTATTATGCCCGAGACTTAAGTGAGAATACATACTATTGTGGGGATAGTGATAAGGTTCAGAACCACACTACTTATAATATAAAACGGACTTAGGTATAATATGCGATGGGTTTCTAGATACCGGACTTACACTAACTCCTTGCCTATGTCCGTTCTTTAATTAAACGATTTCATATAAGGTGGCGTTCAAGGGTTTTCCTTACACGGCCCCGGCACACTTAAAAACTATTGTTTCAATTAATAATAATACGAATTTCAAAAAACACACACAGGTATCTTCAAACCAAAATTTACTTCTACTTTAGTAAGCAGCGATGTTCAACAAAACTCAGAAGAGGGGCCAAATAAATTAATATTTGAATTAGCTGGGCCGCACATAAAAAAATAAACATTTTTTTTTATTACTTGAATCATACTTAATTAAATATACCGGATCGTGGTTGAGTGGTCAAATAATTAATTGTTCAGTAGAATTATGGATTTGCATTTGAAATGATATCCACTAGTACTGTCTTAGCCTTATCCCTTCTCTACTACTCGTTGATCCACATTGTGAGCGGACATGGATAACAGTGAGCACTGTTTTTAAATTTCATGAATAACTGAATGCAACATTCATTCCAAAAGGGGCAGCAGAAAATCTTCAATTGGGTCACAAGTGGCTTAAGGGCCACGTGTTGGATATATCTGGACTGTGGAAATATTGCAGTACTCTATGTGGCAATTTAAAACAATGGTATTTTTAATGAATAAATGTAAACAGCTTTTTATGAGAATTATTATACATCTTTGCAATTTCTTAGTTTTAATAAAAAACAGGTAATTTTTATTATAATTTTATATTAGTGAATAAATAAACCACCTTTCAAAGTTTATAATAACTACATTCTACTAAATAAATTTTAAGCGATTTATTATAGTTGTAGACAATTAATCGATCGGCTCTTTTTGAGTGTATTTGAATAAGTACTCAGAAAAAAGAAATCGATATTCGTGTGCCTTCGCTAAGGTTTTGGATACTTACATGTAGTGTGGAAGCTCACATGGCTAAATGCACGTAGGTGATAACAGTTAATCGTATTACTTTGCAAGCTAAGCAGTGTGACTACTTGAAAGTTTTTTTCAACAGTGTTTGAATTTCTGTTTGAAATTAGAATGGAATGATTTTTTTTATTTAATGTACATTTCAGACTGAAAATAATCACTCATAAGATTGGTACTAACTAACTGTTTAAGAACGATTGACATATCGTGGGTGTAGGAACAAACGGGCGAAACTACAAAAACAAAGAACTGAGATAAATGGCAAAACAGTTTTCAATGCTATACTTTGTTCACACGGATTTGCAGGAAAGCCGAGCAATACCTGGTAAACCGCTCTTCGTACAAGTTTCATATTTTTGTATATCTTATAGAACTACATTTGAGCATGACAATGCCATATTTAACTCAGAACGGCCATTTTTGTAGATTCGCTCGAATGTCCCTACACCCACGATATGATGAAATAGTTTCAGCTGCCAATTAGTGATAAGGTTGAAATGACGAAAGATTTTGGTAAATTAACAACAGTTATTAAACCTGAAAGAAAAACTTTTGGGCACTAATAATGTTACTGGGTCACATTTTTAAGTGACAAGATCTTTTTCGCGGAGCGTATTGCAAAATGTAACGTATTTCTTTTGATATTAGTATAAATCTTTTAAAGGTTGTCTCTTTAAATGTAGGAAATTAACTGGCTAAATATATTTGTTCTGAATAAATTAAGCAATCTTTATTGACGTTTGAAAACAATCGCTTTCATTCCACTGCTTTGCGAGTATTTTTTTCAGTAACTATCCAAATTTTGAGCTCAAACTGATTTTTCAATCGCTTTGTAAATTATATGTATTATAATTATATAAGTGCTAATGAGTTTCTACATTATTCATGCAGACACCGAATATATATTATAATAAATAAAATATTCGTAAAGTGTATATTTATGATTATTAGTACTTCCATAGACTAAAATCTTCATTTAAATTAAGACACTCACTCATATGTCTAGTTTTTATTAGTATTTTAATATGAATAGACAAAAAAGAAGTCTGAAGTAAGTCATCAATCGATTTTTTTTATTGTGTTATAGAAGTGTTGAAAAGTGGAGTAAATAAAAAACTTGCTATTTGAGTTCGTTAATAGATAGAACAGAAGAAATATAAATATCATAAACGGCTATCTATGATTTATGAAAATGTCCATTCGGAGATACATTTACCCTTAAGTAAAAAAATGCTGATGAATCGATTAATCGGTATAAATTAATTAACTAATCGGAATTAATTGAAATATATTTCTTGTGTAATGTTATTTATCTATAAACCCATAAAGTAAATAGATAATTATTAAAGGTCCAACCACAACATACGACGTGCCGATTGCCTCTTGTCTGTTAGCCTCCACCTCCGCCCTGCACAGCCGCCTTTGAGACCCGTTGCTCACTTATACAAACTCGTCTCAACTTAACTCAAACCTTATCTATGTACACAACTGAGTTTAACAGATATACGAAGGCCGCTGCGCAAAACGCGCCGAGTTACATAGATTCTAATTAATTATGCTAATGAGACAGAAGACGCTGCTCGGGGTGGCGCGGAGGAGTTGGAGAGGGGGTCGGTGGAGAAGTCTGTGGGAGGCAGAGGATTTTGTGGACGAAGGAGGGTAGCAATACTATCTTTTGTTCGCCAGATAATTTGTAAAAGAAGCGTAATTAATAACAGTTATTTACAAATACGCCTTTCAAAATACATTACAATTTTTATATCTTTTATTTTATAATTTAGTTCAATCGTGCCAATATTTGAATCGCTTTATAAATTAATTTTTACTCGTATACAGGATCTTGTTAGCTAAAAGTTAGAATTTTTTTGTTAATTAATTGACCGAATAAGTAAATAACTAACTATCTAATTCCGGTCCGTGGCGCAGTGGCAACGGCTTTGACTTGCGTGCCGGACCGCCCGGGTT
Source organism: Himalopsyche kuldschensis (assembly GCA_028554975.1). Lineage (NCBI taxonomy): Eukaryota > Metazoa > Arthropoda > Insecta > Trichoptera > Rhyacophilidae > Himalopsyche > Himalopsyche kuldschensis. The sequence goes on along the minus strand of JAHFWI010000085.1, from coordinate 1,042,183 downwards.
CGATTCCCGGTACGAGCGGATTTTTTCAGTCGATAAATCTGTTCAAAGGCATGGGTGTTTGTGTTGTTGAAAATCCCTTCCCACCTTTCCGATCCCAAAGAGCGATGCATAGTGACAGCGATTAGCTAAGTCCTGTCCTAGTCCTCGTATCCTTTCCATCCCTACTCTTTTCGAAAAAGAGAGTTTGAGCAACTGAGTACCAAGCAGTTCTCGTAGAAAAAACATATGTTGATATAAACTCCGTGAGGAGTCTATATGCTCCAAGTTGGGAGCGGAAAGGTTAAAAAACATATATAATTTAAGTATATTTCAAACAAAACGAAAAATTTTCAAAAAATTTACCTGGCTACAAATAAAAGTTCGATTTTCAAAAAAAAACTTACGCAAAATTGAACTACATACATAAGTTAGTTCTTATTTTAATAAATCTTAAATTTTTTTTATAATAAAAAAAAATATTTGGCATTACAGCTTACGCCAATGCGCCAAATATTCTTAATTGTGAAAGTCATACGAGATTAACTCGATGATAAGTAACAAATCAGTTGTGCACAAAATCAACGATAAATAACATACACTCAGCCCAAGATCTTTTTTTGTTTTCAATTGAAAAAATCTGACCTTGCCGGGAATTGAACCCGGGTCTCCAGATCACTAGGACAAAGCTCTTGCCACTAGACCACAGGGACTATGTCGAATAGACGACTAATCTATGTCGAATAACTCATCAACAATTATTGTGCTGTCAATGCTTTCAAATGCTTGATGTTAAAAAGATTAGAAGAGAGAAGTGTTTTTATTTTGTATTATGCATTATCATTAATAGTATTCTTTAAAATGAATGTTAGTGAGAACGGGAACGATACATTCATCACTATAAAGTTTCTTGAAATATTATTATATCGGAGAGTTTTCTAACTTTTTTGCAATATCTGCAATATCTAGCGATGGCGTAACCATAATTTTATTATTTGAATTGGTCGGTGGAAAAATGTTTAATAGTAATAAAAACCGGACATAGTAAATATATTTTCTTTTCTTTTATCGCCCTTGCGTATCAAATATTTATCTATCATTCTCAAAATGTACAATATAACAATTTCCCATTTGACAGCCATTATTCCATGAACCTTTCCGAAAGGGGTAAAAGGTGGCTCCCATTGTACAAGTACAGGCAAGAAACGGCGGCATCGCTCTCTACTCTTCTTCCCACCACACCGGCAGACATAGAATAATAATTTACATAAATAATAATATAATATGGAAAGAATTATGGAAATTAGCGCGGCGTGGTTGTAACTTATTTCGCCGAGAGATGGCGATGGGTATTTTACTCGGGTGACAGCTTTCGACCGCCGAATTCCCGCCAGCTTTCCCAGCCGGAGTAACGTCACGCGAGGGATTTTTCCGTGAGCTTTCAAGGTCACCCGCAAAACTTGTAGACGGAAACTGAGGTGAAGCAGAAACGCTTTTGATTTGATACAACATAAAATATATACATTGAGTCTTCACTTCAATCAAAATTTTTTATAGGTAATGAATATCAATGGCTTAAAGAGTGATGTTGTTAACTCCGCTTTTGGCTGAAAATGACTTAATAATGCCATCTTGTTGTATCATCAATATGCATGTCCCGTATTTTTTTTGCATCGTGCATCTTTGCAAGTGCATCGGAAAAACGTTTTAAGAAAGTTTGATATCTTCATTGTCGTTCTAAAACCTACACTACTAATTATCTAACTCCGCCATTTTGTATTGTCACTTGTCATTTATTCGTTGTTTTTCAGGTGTGGCACAAATAAATCTTTTGAAAGGGTTTTTTTTTGTTTATAACACACAATTTTCCATCCTCAAAATAATCAGTTTTTACCCTCTCCTGCACAATTGACAAACACGGATATAGCAAATTTTCTCTTTAATTCATCAATATACAATGGGGTTTCATTTCAATAAAAACTTTAATACTAGCAATGAATGTGTCGTTTACCTATATTATTATACATACTGACATACGATGTAACATGAATTTAGTAATTTAGGATTTCGACTGAAGGTGCTTGATGGAATTTCAATAAAAATTTGAATCGTTTGCATTTTATACTTTTCAATAAGTTTTGTTAGTTCAAGCTCATTTTTGTACTTTGCGCAAAGATGCCAAAAACCGAAACCTATAAGACCATTGAGATAAAACTTTCTCAAAATCTGTGCCAACTCAGCATATTAATAAAAATAATGAATATTCGGCATATTGACAAAATATAAAAAATCACTCGGGCCTGTTTCAAAATGGTTTATTTATCTAGTGATTCATAATATTTTTGAAATATTTCAAAAAGACAATACTTCATTCTTTTCGCTTAATATTGCCGACTAAAAAGTCCTCTGAAAGAAGTGAAAACTATTGTAGAATAAACAATTTGTTATTATAATTTCACTGCGAAGTGGTTGGTTAATTTATTGAACAAAAAAGAAACATTTTTCCAATAGTGAAACATTTACATAGAAAAAAAAACAAGCAAGATTGCCATCACAAAGTAAAGAAAAAATGAAAAACTAAAGCCTCTTATTATAAGGGTTCAATAAAATTCGCAATTAATTATCGTGATCGTAATTTTTGTGTAAATCTTTTTACTCGGTAATCTAATAAATGTTGAGCGGTAACGCAGGGGTGGATCAGGCGCCCCCTCCCCCACGCCTTCAAGTAATATTAAAACCCCTCTTAACAATTCGTAATTGTCAGGCCACTTAAGTCATGGGAGGGGTGGCTGGGGAGGGCGGACTAGGGCGCCGACTGCCTGGCAATTAACCCTTCCGGCGCGATTTCGGTTCTTGTACGTGAGGCCTGTCAATCGATACACTTTTTTGAATCGATAGAACTTTATTATATTATTTGTAACGTAAGCACAGTCAATCGACACAGCGGTTTTTCTGAAACGATTCATTTTATTTCATATTGGAAAAGAGTGATTGTCACTACCACACGAAGTTGCCGATCTTACCAGCACTACAGCTGCAGCTTCAAAAACTTTTCGCATGGGCGCACCCTCCAAAAAATGAACTTGAAGCGATTACAAATTGTTATCATGAAAGTCTTAGGAATAATTCTCACATTTAGAAAACTACATGTTGCAAAAATTGCTTTCGTTTTAAACAGCGAGGTTTTTTTTATATAATAATATTATTTGGCCGCAAAAGACATCTTTTTTAAATAATAGAACTCTGTGGTGAAAATTAAAACTATGTGGAATTTTTAAGCAATAGTGTGAGTATCCAATGTATCAAAAACGTTTTATCTACTGATATATTTGATGCATTTTGAAAAGTTTTGTAAAAATGTAATTTGAATAATATTTCGTGAAGAAAAAAAAACGTAAGGCTGCCACCTTTTGAAAGTTTTTTTATGCTTTATAAAGTTACTAGTATTCGAACCCGGCTTCGCTCGGACCAGTTTGGGGTTATGTTCACCTCGGCGCGTAAATTCAGACGGGCCAAGTTGAAACAACTGGCAACTTAATGACCAACAATGCAAAAGGGAATTACAGACCCACAGATATACATACACCGTTTCGGTTTTATAAAGATATTTTGGTTCATATGAAACTACTCGAGTACTCGAGTATTTTGTAAAATGTACTACTCAATACTCGAGTAATTGGAGTCTCTACACACACATTGATAACGAAACGAATTTACCGTCGAAACTTTCGCGAGCGAAATCGATTCGTTTGTTTGAACTTGCATAAACAATGCAAAGGGGAATTACAGACACACATACATACATACGCCGTTTCGGTTTTATATATAAGATAATCAATTTAATGATTGGCTCAAAAACAGTTTTAAAAATGTACCTTAATTTTTGAAATATCTATATTTATTTGATATACATAGTTTCAAAAACAAAAAAAACGCTGAAATGTTGAAAAACTTTTGTTGAGATAAGCTACATTAGGTTTTCCATGTGCTAGCACCACATTGCGAGTGGACATTCTAGAACAATATTAATATTTTATGATATAAATGCCATCAACATAATATACACACATTTTTATAGATCATTACATTTGTCTTTATGGTGTATGTTTGAGAAGCAGCATTCTATTTCATATTATAATAGTGTCGACTCATTATATATGGGGAGATTAAGAATTATGGATGCTGAAAACTGAAATTAGCGCAGTAAACTACAATCGCAATATGATCATCATAAATTACTACGACGAACGCGGCTAGAAAGTTTCGCCATATTTCTGTAAACTGTCTGTTTTGAAGAAGTTAAATGCAACGCAATATAGTTGACAATTTTATTTGCAAAAACAAGCGTAACCATCAAAAATCCCGTGTCAAAGTAGGATATCTTTTTTAAATTTATGTAACATCTTTTCAAAGGAAATTGTTGAAACAGATATTGTTCAATTCATTGTGCAGTCGTCAACTTTCACATACTATCAAACCTTCGTTTGTCATTTTGACAAATTAATATGATATGAAATACATTTTTTTAACATTTATTAACTTCTCCACGGAACCCCTAGTTCTTAAGTTTGGAGAAACCCTGCTGGGGAAACGCTGCACTAAGCTTGCAGTGTAAACTTACGTTTCGGTCTTCATTGCTTCTCGTCTTTATAATACACATAGGTGTAGGATCCACAATATGATGAGATTTTCAAAAAAGGAATTTAAAGAGTGAAAATTTCAACTTGTCTTCATCGTTATTTTATAATGAGTGAATTAAAACCAGTTGTTGTAGAAATAAAAAAAAGACATCATCTTTATACTCTACATAAGATTACAAAAACAAAATCATCGGTCGAAATTAATTGTTCTATCAAAATCTTTATCGCAATTTGAATGTATTAACTGTCATCTCTTGCTGAAAAGGCTTTATTTTAAATATTTATTTTTTGTACTACGCCCACATATATTTTATCAGGGTTTTTTTAGAACGCTTTCACTCTTTGTCGCCATTTTCTGTCACTGTCAATGGAAAGGAATTATATTAAAAAAAACAATAACACATTTTTTGTACTTATTGCACGATAAGTTTATTGAGATCAAGATTAGTTTCGCTATTTGCGCGTATTTGCTGTTGAAAATGCTCGCGATGAGCGAAACCGGTCCTAATCCAATTAAATTTATTGCGGAATAAGTACAAAAAAATCCTTTATTTTTTTTTTGAAATAACATGATAATGTCATTATTTATTTGTTCAAAATTAGTGCACATATTTGTTTTTACCCAAATAAAAATTATACATACATATTTCAAATACATACATTATAATAATTTTTTTTTTTTTAACTTTAAATCGGTTTATGTATTTTTGCAGACACAAAATGCCCACTGATGATGTTTTGTTTTCGATTTTTATATGAATCATAAGCTTTAATTTGTGTTCTAATAATACGAAATTTCACTGAAACAATTCACATACATATAACTAACCACTCACGTACATATATACAACTGTTTGAAACTACTAAGAATGTAAATCCCAGTGACAAATAAATTATTCTAAAACGTGAATTGATCCAGTAATTAAGCCTTTAATTTATAATTATACTTAACCCCATACACCCATACACCAGCCCAAAAACTTGCCTTGTACTAACGTCTAATTTACATTTCCATTTCATACTAATACGGATTTAGGCAACTACAAGCTGCAAACTCGATTATGTACCGTAAATCCAATAACGCAGGGAACAAGTTCCCATGGCAAGGTCCATTTGTATGGTAAAGCGTTTATGGATATATACTCGATTGTCACAAATGTATAATCAAAATGAAATTAGTCAGCAAATGTTAAGAATTGTTTGGTTTGCAAGAGTCGGCCATTAATGCCAAGCAAATATAGGCACAACTTAGACCTACATGACTAATAAATTAAAATTCTAGCATTTTTAAAAAGGAATAATTAATGACGTCATACCATATGATTAAAGTGAATTTTATTTTTGTAATCGTTGTATTATCTATCGAACAATTTATGAAAATACTACTATTGCTACCCGGCGTCGCTCGGACTAAGCAACCAATAATTATTCAATGTTATATGATTCGACATAATTATATCACAAAATCTAACATCCAAAATAGAGTTAAAATAAAATCACAAACTTTATTTAATTTGATGACAGCCCCGCCCCATTCTCGCCCATTAAAATGTCCAAATTCAAGGAAAAAATCTAATTTGCTGTCAAAGAAATGTCAAATAATACCTTCACGTAAATAATAAACATTATTTTATTAATAAAAGCCGGGAAAAGTTCAGTAGAAGACTAATTTATTACATTTTGACTAAATGTCTTCGCCGATAAAAATTCAAACATATTTTCTTTCATATTCGTTTTTATGGCAACTTAATGACCAACAATGCAAAAGGGAATTACAGACCCACAGACATACATACGCCGTTTCGGTTTTATATATAAGATTACGTTCTTTATTGTAGTAGATCTATTTTTGCTTTGCTAAGCGAACTCTACTACATATAACATTGAATAATTGATTACGATCACTTTTAAAACCTTTTTTTAACCATGTCCGGTCACAATGTGTGAAAATAAAGTTCATGAGAAAGCATCTTAAATTAGGCGGCTGTATGCCAGAGTAAGTAAAAAATGCTAATCGCCCCATATTAGCCTGTGTATACGAACATGTCATTTATATATCAGTGTAAAAACATTTTTTGAATCCAGAAAATTTATTTGAACCATTACCGCGTGATATTAAGATCATCTCAATGGTTCGGTACTAGGTTTGTGGATTTATTTAGAAATAATATGTTTATTATTATAATGTTTGTTTAATTAGGTGACACGAGTTTCATCTATTTGGGAAGAATCTCCAGACATTAAGCTCATTTTGATTTAATATTTAAATTAAATATAACAAAGACCTAGCACTCGTTGTACATCTTGTAGACCAACTATAATCGTAGCATAAATATCTTAGTTTTTCATCCTAGTTTAGAACAGAGAATACGATTTATTGTGTACCCTGTATACAACTCTACATGAGGATGAGTAAATACAGGTTTAAAATACATAGTTCTGACGATGTCGTTAGCTGAAATAGCTATCAACAAATATAAAAAATAATTTCTGTAGAACTAAAATAAATTGCTATTTTTTCACCGTATTATAATGGAGTTCTACCAAGTAAATACCAACTCAATCAATATAATCTTAGATTCATTGCGAAAGTTATTTGCGGAAAATAAATACTTTTAGATTCATAACAATTTTTAGTGATATTACATCACGTGCTAAAAAAAATTTGGTGGAAAATAATGGAGACCTTTACGCAGCAGTTCTTTGACGACAACTGCTTCTGGCTATGATTTAAGTAAGAATTCCCAAACTATCTTCCGCGGAACACCAGTGTTCCGCCGAACCCGTATAGGTGTTTCGTGACAAGTTGGAAGGGCTTTATACACTGCAACACACTAAAAGATCTTCTACTCAAAATTGAAAGGCAAGTGATGATCAATCTTAAGTGATGTTTATGATTCCATATACATATCTAGGTACAGGCGGAGTACCATCTTCTCTAACACCACGCGCATGAAAGATATGGTTTATACTGTTTTTACCTGACCACCTGACAAGTCAGTTTAATGACAGGTGCCAAAGTTTACAAAACGCTTAGCCGCGCAAAGAAACATTGTTCATAAGTAATAAAAAAATAGCTTCAAAATATAACGAAATATATCAAAATTGACCAACATAAAAAATAGTTTTATTTTTTGGTTTTGCGAAGTGTTCCATCGCAGAGAAAGTTTGGGAAGCCCTGATTTAAGTAATTGATATTTTGTGGTGGTATGACCCTACGAAGCATCAGTCCGGCCATAGTATTGATTACTGGTAGCACAGCAGAGGAAATGGTATGCAAGACATGATAATTAATATCAGCAGGGAAGTGAGCATTTCACATTCGTGCCGAAGACGAAACGGCTGTCAGCTCACAACCACTGTTTCCGTATCCGAAGTGTTATATTCAATGAATTGCTTACATAATATTACTTAACAGAAAAGTGCCACAAGAAAATAACTTCAAGCGTAATAAATTAAATAAGGAAAACACAATAACTTTGGACAAGATATGTCAAAATGTATTACATTAATTTGAGATTGCGTATAAAATTTATTGAACATTTGAATCGTTTTAAATACAGTGGTGAATAAATAGTATTAATTAATATAAAGTGTGATATATTTAGTGATGAAATCACCATTTCTTTGTAACTTTATTAAATGGTAACCCTTTAAGAAGTGCATCCATATACTTAACTGAAACATAACGAATTTATTACTACACTACCTCTGTATTTTCTGCGTACTAAAATTCAAAATTGAAAAATTTACAATTGAAATAACATTTATTGTTGAATTAATTACATATTGAATTTTCATTTAATTAGTAAAACTTCACTTTGAGTATGTAAAAATACAATTAAGTTAGTCACTTTTAAGTTTTCAACTGTCACGGTGGAAAATCATTATTTTAAATAAATAAAACACATTTCATCGAATTACTTTCACATAAAATCGGATATAGATCAGGTCCGGCTGCGCTCTCTCCAGTATTTTGATACAATTAAAAATGTTGGCGTTGAGCGAAACCAGTCCTGATCATCAGAATATGTGTGGGAGAAATACTATGAAATGTGTGCTACAATTCTATTAGATAACTTACAAACTTTATAAATGACACTAGCTTAAATTTTGGAACAAACAAAAAACAGCGTTGGTTATCATAATTTACAAACCTAATTAATTTTTTTTTTTTTTAAATACAATGCACATTAGAATTATGACTTTTATACAAGTGGAAAATACAGCGTTAGGTAAGGTTAGGTATATTTTGATATTATTATATTTGTTTCCATATTACATATTACATATAAGTATTAAAGTACTGAGTAAGTTTCTGTATGTTTCATGAATGAAATGATTTCTGTACGACGAATATCTAGACCACAGTTTCTTAAAAAAATTTGTATGTCAGTTTTTATGTTTACTTATAAATACTAATTATAGTTTTGATTAAAGCGGCGGTTAATTTGGCTAGGTAAATTTTTGCACTCCGCTTTGGATGAGGAATGTCAACATTGAGAACATAATGGAGAGAACAAACAATTATTGAGGACACGCCGATATTCGCGAGTTCATCTATTAGGCAAATTGGAGCAGCCGAGTCGTCGTCAGTCCAATTCCACCCCGGTTCCAACACCCGAATACCGAATGCCGAATGCTAGAACACCCGGTAACGGGGTAGAAGGTTCTAGCTTAGGCTAATTTATGGAAGATGAATTATTACCACGTGCAATGTCCAGAATGGGAATAAAGTATTTTTTGGTTTTCTTTTGTTACATAGTGTGAGTGCATAAATTTACATACATACTTAAAAAGAATATCAAATTTGAATCGTTTGAATTTTATACACGAGCTTTGTCGCTAGCGACCCGGGCTTCGCTTTTCGACATCTTCAGGCATTTCAAGTGAACGAGTTAATTTTAACTGACAGTTTCGTGTTTCATATTGAAATTTCATCATGCACGCTCAGTCGAAATCATCAATCATAAGAACAAAAAATTGGACAATATTATACTCATAGTTTATTTTTAACGTCTTAACTTACGGAATGTTAATATGAGATCAATGTTTATACAAATGAATTAAAAATTTAAAGAACGGAGTTTATCTAAAAATATTTATGTAATTGACGACAAAACGTTTGCTTAAACTGTATACACAGTAATTGTAGCATGCACAAAAAACTGTTAAGACTTCATTAATCGATATGTTGTGTGCTCCATCAAAGAAATTTAAACAAAAATACTTATGATCAGTTGACAATGCTCGCGATGAGCGAAACCGATCCTGGCTTTTATTCGAATATATAATATGTGAATGGAGTACTGTATTTATTTAAATAATGCCTTTCCACGAAGCAGTGACAGTTGACACGTTAAAAGAGATAAATTCACTTATTATACTGACAATTTTCTTAGGTATATCGCATCGCAGTAAGATTTTGATAAAAAAATAGGGTGCGCCACTGAAATCTTAAAAAAAAATTGTGGAAATCAGTAGTGGTGATCTGATTTAAATCTACTTCTTCTTTTTTTTTAATTTCAAAATTGCGTGGCGGAGAAGAAAATCTAAATAGTAAATAAATTATTATTTAATATTTTTTAGACCTTTCTACTTGAATATATCATGACAATGAGATGAGACGAGTCATAAATAAATATTTCTACAAGCTTGCCATGGTTCGACAAACATTTATTTTTAGCTGAGTCATTATTATTACTCACATCTCACGAATCGTCCTAACACAGGGTAGCACTAGTAGACGGAGAACCATTCGCATTAATTAATTATAATTAAGTTTAAGTTGACGCAGAGCTTGTTAAGGCTCGCACGGAGTGGGAGGAGGAGGGTGTAGGGGGGGTTGTTATGAGGGGTGGTTAAATCGGGTGAATGTTCTGCGGGGCAAATGAGTTCATACGCGGACAGTTTGCTCCTAGAAACCTCATGAATTACCTCAAAGTAAAAATATTAACCCTAATGTCAATGCTATGTTTTTAACATATTGAAATACGACCGATTTTATTATATATTATATAATAAATTTTTAAATGTACGGTCTTTTTTTGGGAGCACGCGCTTTCCACGTGTATTTATTTAATTTTCCATAGTAAATATTTTTTGAAATATACATACATATACATAATAATTAAATTAAAAAAAAATGGACAATATCTTACCAAACTTAATAATAATAACACTATAAATCTAAACATACCAATTTATGAAAAACCTTATTTGTAATGCAAATTAATGGTCTCGTAACTGATATGCTTACGCGTCGCGAACAAACAAACGTTGATGTGAAAAGAGAAATTCCTTTTATTCCAGCGATATGTTCGACAATCGATGTATTTTATTGTCGGAGCTTAACGAAAGATGACATTGCAAGTAATTGAATTGAAAAAAAATATTTCATCAGGAGAATCGCTCTGAAATGGCATCGCGTATATTGTACATCACGGGCAACCCTTTAGTTTAGAAAGAATTTGTTTATTAACGATAAAACGACAGTGCCAAAGTTATCAATTTTTTATACAACAATCTCTCGACGCATAATATTTTATATTCTGTATTTAAAACTCTGAACGACTGGTAATATTTTTTTGTATCATAAAGGCTAAGATTACTTAAGAACCAAATATTTGCTGCTCGCAAATTGCTTGCGAAGCGTATACACTGGTCATGGAATGAGTTTCTGTATCGAGTCCCAGGCTTTGATGGGGATTTCTACGTCTTCTATTATGGTCAGGTTTAGAGGTCCGCATGGCTGTGTTCTTGGATATTAGTGAAACGTTATTAGATTTAATAATCACAAAATGGCGGCGTTGTTTATATTAAAATTTAAATACTATCCAAGACAAACGCTTAGTCTTTTAATTAACAATTATTTGGCAATTTATTCACGCTCTTTCCTGCGGTAGATTAAAGAATGTATGTTGAGCTTGTCTATGAAATAGTTTAATGGGAAATAATTATTTATTATTACTCGAATGATTTGTAATTAAATTCTTAACACCGGAATAGATTATAAATAAATATTTTTAAACGCTTGCTATTGGTAAATTGACTAGAACTATAATAACTCTTCCTATAATTATAATTAAACATTTAATATCACTACAAAATCGATAAACTTTCTTTCATCACTATGTTGTTATAAATAAAAAGTTTCGATTTCACACTAACGTAACTTGGTATGACAGAAGTACGCAATTTTCGTAACGCTAAAATGTGTACATGTACAAAATATCAAATCAAATACTATTACTGTTTCATCATTATGAATTTAATATAAACCAACTGAGATATTGTCAACATACATGTGAGATGCATTGCAGTAAAATACTATTGACTGATTTAGTCGTCGAGCTTTAGCGTTCTTGGATTCGGTTAAGAAGATTTTTGATAAAAGGCATGGATGTATGTGTGTATAAAATATACACCCCCCCCCAAATCTATACAGTCATCACTGGTATTTTCCTATCCATTTCATTATATCTAAACTCTCTTCGAGAGGTTAAGCAACTGAGTAATAAGCCGTTTACGTAGATAAACTTCTGCTGAATTACTATATCTCCATCGGGAGAAAAAATATGCTTTAAATTTGGCAAGTTAATGTTTTCTGAAAAAAACTATTGAAATAATATCAATTATATACTGTTAAAAATGAATAAAAAAAAATTGTACTTATTCCACAGTAAATTTATTAAGATCAGGACCGGTTTCGCTTTTCGTGTGCATTTTCAACAGAAGTTTGAACATTCAACTTTTTCACTGAAGTTTGAGCTTCAACTTTAGTTGAAGATGCTCGTAATGAGCGAAACCTGATCTAAATTAATTTACTGTGGAATAAGTACAAAGCATATGTTATTATTTTTCAATTACATTACTTTCCACAAAGTATTTACAGTGGACACCCTAAAAGTGAATTACATATATATTTCTAATGTAATAAATGAGAAAAATAAACAATATGTCATATACATAGGTCTAAATATAAATACTTAGCTTGTTTAAATCTCACAATTTAAGACGAAGCATAAATGCTTATTAAATTTATTTTCATCTATTTTATGAGTGAATATAATAACATTATTACATTACAAGCATGACAAATTGCTGCATATAATATCACATAATGTCATTAAGTACAGTTACTGATGATTATCTATACAGGATTAATACTGTGATATGGCACACTATATTAATCTGCTGTTGAATAGCGGGTTAATGGTACTGGTTTGAGGGTTCGGCAATGGAGACGAGGCATCCTTTCACTAGCCAGAATCGACCCATCATCAACACCGTGACGGTCAAACAGCCAGAATAGGATTTCGCCATCCATTCAGCGTGAATATTAATTTGTATTAATGAGGATGACGGCAATCCCCACCAGTTTGAATAGGATAACATGATATATATTCACATGTTTGTATTGGAAGACGTACCTTTTTGTTCAAGTATAACTTACTTCTTATCCTTGAAACGGCAGTTCAATATACCGCTGACTGAAAACGTAAAGGTGCTAACTCGGTTTTGATCAAAAGTGAGCTTGTAATCCATTTGCATTTTTTTTACCATGTCCGCTCCCAACTTGGAGCATATGTACTCCTCATGGAGTTTATTTCAACATATGTTTTCTACGAGAACTGCTTGTTACTCAGTTGCTCAACCTTTTTTTTCGAAGAGTAGGGATGAAAATGATACAAGGACTAGGACAGGACTAGTGGTTAGCTAATCGTTGTCACTATGCGTCGCTCTTTAGGATCGGAAAGGTGGGAAGGGATTTTTAACAACACAACAACCCATGGCCTCTGAGCAGAATCGATTTATCGACTGGAAAAATCTACTCCTACCGGGTAAAGCCCCATCAGTCCTACGGTAGCCAACGACGTTGACTACTGCGCCACGGACCGGTGTGTGATTAAAATAGTTTAAAATTTATTTCAAGTAAAAAAAATTCCTATCCTTCGAATGGTAGTTTAAAAAAGTGTAAATGTGCCAAGTATTTATTCCCCATATATTTTGCAAGATTGGTTCCAGTAAACATGTCCTGTTAGAACCGTTAGATTTAATATTAAAACATATTCAAGAGTCTTAACTGCAATTACAATATTACAATAATTATGCGAGTTAGCAGGTTTATGTTTATAAACAACATACCAACGAATTTAATACTGTTGATCTTTAATACTGCCTGAAGTATGATTTATTTTCATTCATATTTAATACAGTTAGGTTCACCGGATATCAGCAATTTTTTTAATATGGCATGTTTAAAAATGTGCGACACGTGTTTCGTTCTTTTCAGATGCACTCTCAGATTGCACCTAAGTGTCGTGAAACTTTCAGTCGCAGGTATTGATTTTAACTCCATAACTATTAGATATACGAGATAATTTATTGCGAGGAAATCTTTAGAGGGTAAGGACTCACCGCTTGTTTTGATAATAATTTGTGAAGAGGGTGGGGAAGTCCTAATGGAAGAATTTAAGAAGAAGAGCTTTCAATTTTATTTAAACTATTAAATTATCACCACACGCGAAAAGAACAGGACACCATTTATTTATTTTTGGTTGAGTATGCATTTACACAAAGAAAAATACAAATTGAACTCTATTTAATCCATATCTGCTCCTTATATGGAGCATATGACCTCAGATGAAGACACTTGAACACTTTATTTTTGATAAAATTGCTCGTCACTCAACCTTCATAGTTTTTATGAGCATAGGGATAGAAAGTATACAGCAATGATAAAACAAGTGGTTGGCTAGGATCGGATGGTCGCGAGAGAATTTTTAAACACACATGCCTTCGACTAGAATCAATAAATCGAATTAAAAAATGTTATTAGTACTGTAACTCGAACTCGTGAAGTCTGCATCGAAAGCCAACGGGACTGACCACTGCACCACGGTCCCGACAGCATTTATTATAGCTTGTTGTTTATCTTTGATGAATATTCCAATTATACAACTATGCTTAAAAATATTTTCGATGGTTTCGGCGGTAACTTTGTGAAAGTTCATTTTAATATAAAATTTAAAATAACTTTGATTATTCCACGTATTGTGTAACTAACTGTGACACGTGTTTCGCCTCTTTCAAAGGCATCTTCTTTAATTCTAATTTTTTAAAGAACATATAAGATGTCTAAAGAGTAATAATTTTTCTGAGTTTGCCAATCATTTAATAGAAAATGACCATAATTTTAATCAGACTAGTAATGTAGAAATACTCCACCGAGTAAATAAAAAAGGTTTAAAGATGAATAGTCTAGAATTTTTAGAAATAAATAAAACTCTTAATAAAAAAGATATATTATTAAATAATATTCTTAACAGGACAGGATGCTCGCCTCTGTTAACATTATTCCCAATTCAAAAGAGTAATCACTCAACCTAACTGATTGATTGCAGCTCATTAGTTTATAGGTTATTAGTTTGTAATGTTTAACGTCATTAGAAATATATTTGTTTGCTTTGTTTCGATTCTATAACCCTCTCTTGCGACCCTTAAAAAGGAAAAATCCCAATCTAATTGATTGATTGATTGCACCTTATTAGTATCATTATGTTATTGCATTGTTTTGATTCTATCACCCCCTTCCTTGTTTCTTTTAGAAGGAAAAAAACCCGTAATCCATTTTGTAATTTCATAATTTAAAATGTTAGAATTTATCTTGCTTCATTACTTAAGCAAACTTTGCGATAGTAAGTCTGAAGATGCCTCTGAAAGAGGCGAAACACGTGTCACAGTTAGTTACACAATACGTGGAATAATCAAAGTTATTTTAAATTTTATATTATGCTTAAAAATACTTACTTTCTTAGTAAAAATCGGTAAGTTGTTGAAACAAATGAAAAATATATGTTTATTACATAAAACATTTTCATCCTTTTGCGTAATGTTACAAAAATCAGATAAAAGAAAATAGAAACGTAATTACTGTGTTCAAAAAAAATAATTAAGTACTGAGATATTATGGATCATTAGTCAAATTTCTTTTTATACTATTAGCCGTTCGTCTTATCCAATACATCAAATTTTTACCTCAGTTTTAAAACTTCGCAAAGAAAAACAAGAAACTTTTTATGCGTACAAGATTAATGACGGTGATAACCTTGTTTATGGGGTTGTTTCGCGCATTCCGCAGAATTCGAATGGGGGTGGCAGAATTCGGCTCTAAGAGACTTTTAAGGGTGGCGACGTACAAGTAGGTAGACGCGTACTCGAAATAGGGAAAAACTGAGAGAAACGAGCGTTGAGAGCGTGCGAAAAACTCTATTTGGTAATGGGAGACCCAAAAAATTCCAAATTTATCATAATATAATTATTTAGAAAATTAATGCATAATTATTTTTTTTACCATGTCCGCTCCCAACTTGGAGAGCGTATGGACTCCTCACGGAGTTTATCTCAACATGTGTTTTTTTTAAGACAGCCGTTTGTTACTTAGTTGCTCAACCTCTTTTTTCGAAGAGAGTAGGAATGGAAAGGATACGATGACTAGGGCAGGACCAGTGATTAGATAATCGCTGTCATGCGTCGCTCTTTGGGATCGGAAAGGTGGGAAGGGATTTTCAATAACACAAACACCCATGCCTTTGAACAGATTTATCGACTGAAAAAATCCGCTCGTAACGGGAATCGATCCAGGGCGGTCCGGCACGCAAGCCAACAACGTTGACACTGCGCCAAGGACTGCGACTTTTGCAATCAGAAATTAATTGTCATCACAATGTTAGCGTAATAATACCACATTATGACATGTTACAAAATTTAATTAGGGCACACAATCCACTAAATACCTTTAATTTTAAAATAATGAAAAATGATTTTCCAACCAAAGATAAAAGTTGTTGGAGTTAATAGTGCGACTGCTATAGATATTGAACACTTCATCTTTAAAAATACAAAATAAGAATTTTTTAAAACTCTCGATGATGTGAAGTAGATAAATGGATCTAGTTTTTCACAACAACGATAATTCTAAGCAATGTTATCCAAGTGTCCAATAACTATAGCAGCCACCCTACATGAATTTAGCCGCTTGAGTGATTCGATCGTCAGGATCAGGTTCGCTCATCGCTTTGTTGACTATCCTCGCGTCAATTTGTATTGTATATATGTATATGCCATAATGATCTCAACCATATTTTAAGTTTTTATGATTTCATGTCATTCATTTCATCACTTTAAATGAATAAACAATACAATTCAATCCAACGGTCATCACTTAGGAACGAACACAACTGTTTGCAGTGGTCGCAATAGCGAAAGGCTAAGTCCCGTGCAGCTCTGTTTCGGGCTTCGTAAATGAATTTTTCGAAAAAGATTTTTTAAATTTATAAGTCAGAAAAGTGACCGTATTTAAAATAATCGAATTAACAAAGCATTTAAAATGATACATTCATTACAATGATTATTTATATGTCAATATTTAGTGGCCTTATAATAAAAAATAATAAAACATTTTTGGTACATATTAAACATTGAATTAATTAAGATCAGGACCGGTTTCGCTCATCGCGAGCATAATCAACTAAAAATGTGTTTATTTATTTTTATTAGCTTAAAATATTCGCGCGTCGCAATTTTTTAATCCACCTTATATGCGAGAGTAAGAAGGGTGGCAAAGTAAACGGCACCTGTTGCTTCTCCAGGCCGCATACTTATTTTGAACCAAGTTCACATTATTATTTTCGCAATATTCTTCTCTCGGCAGCTTTTGGAGCTTTCGGCGCAAAAGCTTTACCGTGTAGGTCAAACGTTAAGTCAATCGTTAAGTGTCTCAAACAGACTAATGACAATAGATTTTTGTATTGAGAAATTGCGCAGAATTTGTATGTCAATTTAAATATTCGTATTTGTTTAATGTTTTATTTATAGCACGGTGAAAAAATTGCAATTTATTTTTGTTATATAGTTCTATCGAGACCGAAAGCTGAAATAGCTATCAACTATGTATTATATAATTTTTGTAGGACTAAAATCCTTTGCTATTTTTTCAACATGTTATAATGGAGTTCGACCAAGCCAATTCAATCAATACCTTATTTATATTACTAGGCGTGCTTTAATGTAAGAATAAAATATTTATTGGGAGGAAGAAACTGATTTAAATAAATAGTTTTGGGTTTGTTATATATAACCTTATAATGAGTTTATCAAGAACTAGTATTGCTACCCGGCGTCGCTCGGACTAAGCGACCAATAATTATTTAATGTTATATCACTCGACATAATTATATCACAAAATCTAACATCCAAAATAGATTTAAAATAAAATCACAAACTTTATTTGATTTGATGACAGCCCCATTTCGCCCATTAAAATGTCCAAATTCAAGGAAAAAATCTAATTTGCTGTCAAAGAAATGTCAAATAATACCTTCACGTAAATAATAAACATTATTATAATAATAAAAGCCGGGAAAAAGTTGGTAGAAGACTAATTTATTACATTTTGACTAAATGTCTTCGCTGATAAAAATTTAAACATATTTTCTTTCATATTCGTTTTTATGGCAACTTGCAACAACAATCCAAAAGGGAATTACAGACATACATTCAAACATACGCCGTTTCGGTTTTATATATAAGATACAGATTGTTAGACCTGAATTCAACTATTGATTGAATGGGAATTTAACTCAATAAAATAATGTAAAGATTGAGTATAATACAAAAGTATTAGGGATAGATACTATGCTGTTTTCTACAGCAGTTGCAGAGCTTATTAATTAATAAAGATACGTTACTGGAATTAGTCATCATGAATTAACATAGACATGTGAAATAGCGAATACGGGAATTTTCTTAAAATTAATTTAACTGTCTTAATAAATAACCTTATAATACTTTTTTATAACAGCTGCAGTATAAATAGATCTTTATGGGTTCTTTTTATTCTAAAGTATCATTTTATTTAATATAATTCTCGTTTTCACGGAAGGATTTGCTTTGAATATTGATATATTAAAAGAATACATATTAGTATAAAAATCTGGTGTAAAACGGTTATTAAAAAAGATAATTCTATTGTACTTTCTATTCTATATAGTGAAACTATTTGAGAATTTTTGCAGTTACTGTGATGATAAAATTCAAGAATTAATTACGCAATGTAGAGTCAACATTTTTATAATGAAACAAAAATGAAAAAAAAAAATTGTTCGGTTAGTTTTTATGATGCAAAGTCGACACTTAACGAAATGGTTGACACAACATGGCAACGCTCTTGTAGATATAGAGAATTACTTCTCAGTTACAATGGTTTATTTTCACATTACACACAATTAAATCAGTTTACTTAATCCAAATGGATAAATTCGATACTTTAATAAAATACAATCGTTACACAGCACTGTGTATGTGTGTGCAAAATAATTGAAGGCATATGATTTACAATTACTTTATTATGGTCATATGAATCAAATAATTGTCTTTGCAGAAATGTTAATATTAAGCTGATAGCCCTATAACATGTTTTATATAAGCTATTGTATGAAATCCTTTTCATAATTTTGATAATGTTATATTTTCATCTTTTTATGATTGTCAACCTTATACTATCCCGGTATTGGTAAGTCAGATCATCAGGGTTCACCGTCATAGTCTACCCGTCTGCCATCTGCCCAATATTAAATAAAGTATTAGTTCTATAGATACGATAATATCAAAACGTAAAGTACGTAATTACTTATTTACCCAGAAGTAAATATCGCTTAACGGCCAGTATCTCAAAATTTGCGTTTAAAAATTAATAATTAATTAGAATCATAATTTTATAATAATTATTTTTTGTATAAGTGAAAAATTTTCATCGGGTTAACTAGGCCGGTCCTTTTTTATGTATTCATGGATTGAATATATAAAAACATAGTATTAACCATACTAAAGTAAAATTATTTATTTAGGCCTCGAAATATGAATATGTACAAACTATTTTCAACTAGTCTATTTCATCCGTGGTCAGCTTCTTTTGCTTCGGTTGCGGTGCTCTCGAGCTCAAAAACACCAGAGCGGATAGTTTTATAATTTGTTTCTTTCATCGGACTTAATTTCTGTTGAAAGGCATGGATGTTTTGTTGAAAAATCCCTCCAACCATCACGATCCTAAGAATAGAAAATTCGCTAACCACCAGTATTGTCTTCAACGCATCAATCTGCCAAAATTAGATGCTCACCAACAAAGTAACATAAGGTCTTTTTAACAATATCTGTCAAACTCTAGAAAGATTCTTTAATTGTGCATACTGGGAGCGGGTACGAGAAAATCAAACACTACATTACGCTTTTTCATTCCCCGATCTGACCCTAGGGTGATCGGTTTGAATCCGTATGTGAAAATTCAGTATATTTCCCTGTCATGACACTTAATATTAAAGACAATAATATCAAGACCTGTTGAGATTTTTTTACTTAGCATTTTAAATATTTAAATAATTGTTTTGCTGTATAAATCAGATTATTTCAGCAGCTATTTTTTTCTTATCCGCTCCCTATTCAGAGCTTCCAAGTCTATTTGTCACTCGCCAACATCCTTGCTTCCTCCCGTGTCATTCCATTTTTCCGTAGCTACGCTGAGTACATCCTATTGATGGTCAACAGCGGGCTTCAAGGCAACGGAATCCACCAGGTTGGTAAAAGAGATAGGCAGGATTCAGGGTCCCCTGGGGCATATGCAGCACATGTCCAAGCCAGGTCCATCGTCGACTATTTATTTGGGGCGTAGCATTTAAGTAGTACTAATAGTCATCAAAAATGTCTTTTATCTTTGGCATATAATTAGTGAAATGAATTTCGTTAAAATGGTGGTTACCTTTTGAGAACATTTCATTAAAAGGAAAAAAATACGGCGTGGTCGACCAACGATCGCAATCTAGTGAAAATATTTAGCATATCAAAAGCATTGGTCGTAGTAACGAAACACATTACTCAAAACCGCATTGCCTCCAATCACGTCGATATAAAAAGGGTTGATTTTTAATCGAAAGGCCATTTGAAAGCTCGACCTCCCCACCGGGGTCCACCCCCTCAGAACGACGAAGGGATGAAATCTTCACATCGATTATTTCGTCGGGTCGTCGCTCGGCATTAATTATTTCCAACATTTGCAACAAGCACCACCGTTTATAATTACGAACCCCTTCCTCACACCCCTACCCGACAGAGTGGGACATCAGGCTATATTCAGTAACGTGCTAAGTTTAGAGGAACATGGGTAACTGAGGTCAGATGTAAATAGTTGCTTTGATAATATTATATAAAGCATTGCTCATCGTCACGCAAGAAGTTAGCAAAAATATCGATTCCCAATAGCAGCCATATAGACACCTTTAGTATTTAATATTTGGAAATATCCTGTACTAAGCCATCATTACAATTAAGAATTTCAACTGAAGATGCTTGATGTCATTTCAATATTAAATTTGAATCGTTTGATTTTCGTGCGCTTAAAATGACCTAAGATGCCAAAAAGCGAAACCCGGGTCGTTAACGACAAACTTTTTTATCAATTTGTTTTTAATTTTTTACATGAAACTATTTCAGCTACTTTGAATAACGTTTTCTCCTTTCAAGAAACAATAAAGACTTGCTAAGAGTATCAAAAAAAAAATTTACTCTTCAACAAAATAGCATGAATCAGATTCGCTTTAAATGTTGTACCTAGTTAATTTTTTTAAAAAGTAACATTAACAATATTGATTCATAATAAATGCAGAAGATCAAAAGATGGCAAATATCAGTTATTCGAACATTCAATTTTCCAATGTATTAAAAAAAGCAAAGAAATTATTTATGAAACATGATACAATAAAAACATAGCTCTCACTTTGAATGATGCAATAATCAAGTAATCAATACAGTTCACTAACGCCACCAATTTTCTTTTTAATTTAAATATATGTATCGCGGACTTAAAATTAATTATTAAAATTTTTCGATTTCAAAGCAAAATTATGCGGCCAGAAGCTTGATACTAATTATAGACCCTTGCGAGATACAGAAAGTCCGTCACTGATAATTCAGTACTATTCCCTCAGACAGACGACGCCTTTCCTCTCCTATAACACCCTCCTCCCAAAAACCCATACTCCAGTGTCGTAATTTACATTAATCCAATAATTGCAAGGGGGTACCCTGGTTAGAAATTCAAATGAGGTGGCGCTAGAGAGAGACGGAGTGAGATGTTGGTCTCTGAATGCGGCTGAGAGACTGAGATGCCCGTTTGTTTTAGCACAATCAATGGATCGATGTATGCAATTTGAACTATATTAAAAAAAACAAATGAAACACTACAAATTATTCGATTCGAATAAAAGATCAATGATTCTTATAATTTTTGAATATTTGACAGCTTTAAACGTTATTAAATGACTGCATTGTTTAAATTTATAAAAAGTGTGTTTAAATTGAAATTAAATTATCGGTAAATATCCTTAATTCATTTGACAAAGTGATGTGATAGTTGAAGAACAAAAAACATTTGATAGTATATTTATCTTCTCAATTGGACGAGGCAAACAAAAGCACAGTCATTAAGATTCCAATACTGAAGTCATATTCAGTTAACATATACAGTGTACGTGTATGAAAGGTAGCGAAATGGCTATGTCTAGGATCTAAAATATAATTAGATTGTGAACATCTACTTATTGAAAGCTTTTGAGGGTCGAAATAGACTTGACCGCACACACTCATACGTAATCTCATTTCCACAGAGAAGACTCACATATTATATTTATTATACTAAAATAACCTTGTGTAAATGTATAAAACATTTTAAATACAAGGATGTTACAATTAAGCTATAAAATAAGAAATAAAATATCTTTTTTCTAAAGGTTAATGTTTAATTAAAATTGTTTTTTGTAATAATGTTTATTCAATAAAAACAAAAACTACAAAAATACCCGTTGACGATTGTTATTATAATTGTCAAGAACAACACCTAAAATTACGAAGCATTGTACAAATCCATAATCATCCAAATAATTTCCATATAAATTCGTAGATGGGTCTACGGCGTAGAGGTACATAAACAAAAGCTCAGACGCAAACCTATACTGCGTCAAATCTGCCAACAAATACACCTCGCACACTTTGAAAACACACACAGTGGAGTGCAACAAGGTAAACAAAAAATGAATTAGCATAATGAATTTTTTTCACAAACTATTATTTTTTAAAAAAAATACTATGATTCATTAAAATATCAATACACAATTATTAATATCGTCAATGTACTGGATTTAATTTTCAATGTATGACTTATTAAATTTTTAGCACTATTTAAAATAATGATCTTTAATTGGTGATGAATATTATGTGTCTTCAAGAAGAGAAAGCTCATGATAGTAACATTTGGATAATGATTGTATAGATAGATATGCGTCAGAATCATAATATAATGTTTATATATATATACACCTAAACATTTTTATGTGCGGTAGAAGCACTCCGCGGAAAATCGCACAAGCTATGACTTACTACAGCAACATAAGGATGTACGTGTCAAAGTCACATTGCAATAAACAGTTGAAACGCTGGATTTTGCACGTACAGTATTTAAACAACGCCTTGTTAATGAGGTTATTACATATGTGTGTGCGTTTATATAGTACCAAAAATATATCTAAAAAAATTAAAAAAATGTATTAAAAAAAACCCGCATAACTTCGAAATCGTACAAGAGGTCTAAGTGTATAATGATCACTTTCAACAGTGAATACTTGGTGGAGTGGCTTTTTATTAAAAATGATTTTATGGTTATAATAATAAGATAAAAAAATATATATATTACATTTTATACTGCGACCAAAGCCAAGAATATTGGTATTTTAATTGATATTATTAACTTATTATGACTCCATTTTATCGGAGTTAAAAGCAGTTCATTAAAATTTACAAGAAAAGCGTTACGTAGTTGAAGAGGAACTTACGCGCGCCTCTGGGTGTATTACATTCAAACACTAGCGAGTTTGAATCATTGGACAATGTAAATGAGGTTCGCACGATGTTGGTCGAACCCTCCGACACCTCAAACTCCTCAAACTGTGGGAGGTCTACAACCCATTCGAGAGGTAAACTTTGGTAGAAGGTTTTATATAAACTGTCTTATATAAATTGTCTTTTTTATTGTTTTTCAAATACATGCATAAGATTTTGTTATTGACGAACGGGTTAAGGTATTATCTGAAAAGTTACAAGCCATATTGGCTTGTTCGTTGCTCAAATGCGTGGTGTAAAATGTAAATTCAGATTCAAGGGAAGAGTATTTTTGGACCTTTCGTCCCACTACTCATACGCAAGAAACACTTCTCATAAGCAGACCATTTATCAAATTATTATTTTTATTAAATAGTAAGAATGATAACTTTATATATCTTGGCTCATTGTTCAGCTTTAAAAAGAGAGAAAATTATATCTTTTCGAAGCCAGAGGTTCCAACTTATGTATATTTTAAAATATATAAGTAACTAATTTATGTTAAGACACAGTTCTGACAAAGGCATTAGCCGAAATAGCTATCAACTATTTATATTATATAATTTTGGTAGACCTAAAATATGCCACCATTTTTTCACAGTTTTTAATGGAGTTCTACTAATTTAATGCAAATTATTATATATTTAAATAATGGGTATAATATTTTTTTGAAAATCTAAATAATTAAAAAAAAAACTATTTCGTTTTTATCTGACGATTCCCCAACGGTTCTCAATCGGTGATGAAAGTGTGAGGCGGTATATGTTCTCCACGTGGAAGGCCAAAGGGAGCTAAATTCAACGTAAACTTTACAATTATGAATACTCTCGAAGTGAGGCGATTTCGTTAAGCTAATTATGGGAGACCACAACAACTAGAATATATTTACTTGACTGTGTACATACTATTAGTGTTGTAGCAGTAGGTACGTGGGTATATTCGGGTGGTGTCTGTATGGATGGTGCGTAGAAGCTTTTTGGTTACCCCACCAAATTGTCCCGATGAAGTTTGAGAAGTTCGGCAATGAAATACGTAAATTATATTATTGTCTACCGTTGTTAGGAATAGATTATATGTAAATATATGAATACAAATTTAGCTACGTACATTAATTTAGTTTTTTCAAACAATGTACACCCATAAATATATCTGTATATATTTACTATTGGTGGCTATGAATTAATGGTGCAACGATATTACAATCATATTCTGATAATCTTCTGGACGAATGTATCCATCATTTGTTAGATGGGAATAAAAATATTCGTATAAAAAATGTTTTATTTTATTCAAATAATTTTATAATGTTTAAATCGTGAAAAAAAAGAGGATGCAAACACAATAGTGGCTGAGAAAAGAGCATAATTGTGGTGACGAATTCATTTCAAAATTTTCAAAATAAAACCGTTTACAATATATGTTTTTTTTTTGTAGTTTTATCTCTATTAATGTTGAATTTATTTATAATAACGAATTGTACAAATCATGCAGTGTTTTACTTACTATTTCATGTGATCAATTTGGTTCAAAACCAAAATTGTATTAAAGCCGCAAAGTTTTCACGTCATACTAACATGTCCTATACGTATAATAAAGACGACCGAGGCCAAAGATTTTTCATAAAAAGGCACGACAATATAATTTATATACTTCATAATTATTTATATACTTTATAATTATTCCATTGTAATTTTCTATTTATATATGTACATATTTGATATTCTCCAAATGGTTATAGGATATTATATTGAATTCGAAAAATATCTTTTGAATGCGTAAATAATAATTATTGTAATCCCGGTAAGATTAATGAAGGAAAAGGAGAAATATCTTCAATTCATTAGCACATTTGTAAGATACAGTCACCCAAACAGGTTATGCTAATTTCGCCCGTCCTCTGTTCTTGTTTTCATACATATTAACTTTCAGTACAGGGCTGTATCCTGTGCATATTGTTATACAAAGGCGTACTGTATTTGATATGATGAAAGCTTTGAAGCAATCCCTGTTCATCGACATTTATTTTATTAACAGTTAATTTGAGGAACACCCAAAATGATTTTTGCAATGCACTGTACTGATTTATTGCTAACGTTGTCACACCACTTTAATTGACCGCTCGCAATTTTATTCTTATTTTAACTTCTCTCTATAATGAGCGTATGGCTTTCGTACGGTAAACTTACCATCAACCACTCGAATACTAATATGAAAAGTTTGATAATTTCTGTTTTCAATCGATTCATCGATAGGGGATCGAAAACATAGATAACTTTGACGACTAAAATTCTCTGGCACCCATACAATTCTTTCAAGACCACAAGAGCTTAAATATTAGACACTATTCCTGTCCATGCCATACTTTACAGGATGTTTAAACAAGTGAAAAAAAAACTGTTAAGCTCGATTAGGATTCAGCACGCATACATTGGGAACGGACAATGTATGATATATATATTCATAAAAACTAATACTTTCATAGATTGATTTCGTCTTCAATGTTGTATCAAGCAAGATTATACTTTTAAAAATACCTGAAACAAGGATAATAAAGTGTACATAAAAAATATTCTTTCCTTTATTAATCAAGAGGTAATTTTCAAAAGTGGTCAATTTCAAAATATATTTTTTTCAACTGCCAGTTTTAGATTAAACTTTTGAGACCTTTTTCATTCACATGGAAAAGTTTAAATTACTACAAATTATCCGTAATTCCTAAATTTAAAACATATTTTAAAAATATTGATAGTAAATACAAATTTATTAGGAAAAAGTAATGAAAATATCTCACATTCTCAGTTTGGATTTGGATTTGACCACTTTTGAAAACTACCTCCTGATTTGTGGTATACGTAGAAAAAGCGAACTAATTCATGAAATGTTTCAACGCATTTGACATATTGTATATTTCTCTATATACTAAAATATAGAACGCTTTGTTTATTAATGTATTCATATTTTGTGCGGAATGTGAGCAGGGAAGAACAAAACACCTTCCATCGATAGCTTTAATAATTGCTTGACACTTGAGCGCATTAGCTTTAACACATGTGCAACCAAAAACGTAATCTTTGTTGTGAATAAAGTTAAGTCACAATCATTATACAAAAATTGATTATTATCTATTTCAGTCGATTGACAGTAATGAAGTGAAATCACTGCTGTTCACGTCCTCTCAATATTAATATGTAAACACTTTTTTGTGGCCAAAATTATTTTAAATAAAAATATCAGATTAAATAAAAGTTATTACGTCTATACTTGAATTATTATTCATATGAATATTATTAAGTATCTTACCCATTTTTTTAAAATTTAATGTGGTAGTCTGTTCTTTAGCCAGATATGCACAAAGTTTAGTGTAACGATTTTATGAAATTCATTTTTATTATAATTGTAACCTTTTTTATTTCTACGGTCAGTTTGTGAAAATTCTATTTCAATACAAAATTGGTTTCATATTTTTGTTTGGAATGTATTATATTTCCTTATTTATATGTGCTATATATTGTAGTTATGGAAATTTTAGAGCAGTTTTACCATGAACGAGCTTACCGCACAAATTAACTCAGTCGATGATTTAAAAAATGCGAAAAATTGATCTCTTTTAAATTTTTTCGAAATTTAATAACTGTAATTGATGGGAAAACATAATTCTATAGATTCTTTGTTAGTATGGCTACTAAAGTGTGTTTTATGGCGTCATAATTCACGATTTGGGTACTTGGTGGTTGCCAACTTTGGTGTTTACATATAAATTGTACCACCAAGTGTCAACCGAGAATGATCAATTGACGGAATCGAACACGTTACCATCACTCACACTAATAAACTCAATACCGGAGACTATACAAAGGGGAGAAGGTGCAAAGCCGAACAGACGGGGAAAGCGGCCAGGGTAGACTGGGGAGGAACGGCACATGGGGGTGGGGATAATTAAAATCCGTTGATTAATATGTAAATGTAATAAGATTACCCGGCGACTGCTACGCCGGCTATATGTAATGACGTGCATTGTGCGACGGTGTAGGTCGGGGGGTTGGGGGGGGGAGAGGGGCACGGCCGGGGCCCCTTGCTAAACCTGAATACATTACCCCATTGAATACCGATTCTTAATATAATCGCAATAAGCGAAGACTATAACGCCCCGGCCTCCAAATGCTAATTTATTCCGAATCAACCCAAGGTGGATGGCAAATTACGAAATATCACATAAATTAAAGTTCAATAACTTTTGAATAGAATTATATTTGACACTATTTATAGAAAGGTGTAAAGTTAATTGCGAAAATTACATATCATTTAAAATACTCAATAAAGTTTTAATGATTTTTAACAATATAACTCGGGCAGTGGAGTCGTTTAAAAATGTACTAATTAAGACCGATTATAAAATCCAAATAAAGTCAACATACAAAATCACTGTGGACTTAATTTAGTATACAGTTGCTTATGGCTACTTTTTTTTAAAAATATTAACACAGTCGGTACGGGAATCGTGGAATATTTGTCGTTTCTCCATATGTCTACCCCTATAGCCAATGTGTTAATCGTATTAAGGATTTCGACTGAATGGCTTGATGGTATTTCAGTAGCGAGTTTGAATCGTTTGAATTTTGTATATTTTCATGAGCTTTGTCAATTGTGATTGTCGCCTTTTGGCATCATAAGTTATTGAATGAATTTAAGCCAGGGCTGTGGAGTCGGAGTCGTGGAGTCAGAGCTTTTTGGCCGGAGTCGGAGTCGTCGCGGCGTTTTGGCCAGAGTCGGAAATTTAAAAAATTTGAACTTTTTATTTTTGCATTTAATATGTCAAATTTGACTTCTGGCCGCATTGATAGGGTTGATATTTAATTGAATACACATAAATAGGAAACTTAGGGGAAAAAAGTGACGATATTAACCTTTTTTTAGTCGTAGTCGTATTTTTGGTCTATGTCGGAGTCGTGGTTTTGGTAAATGCTGGAGTCGGAGTCGGACTTTTTTAGACCGACTCCACAGCCCTAATTTAAACAGACGTCTCCGCCAAAAATGATCATTGTACCAGATATGATATCAAATACGTCAGTTGAAACACGGGTAGTTAGAGACAAAGCCCAAGATGGAAAAATACAAAATTCAAAAAAAAAATAATTTGTAGGTATATAATGTCATTTTCACATTTATTTAATTGTAGGGCTGTGGAGTCGAGGTGTTTTGGCCGGAGTCGGAGTCGTCACGGCGTTTTGGCCAGAGTCGTACTAGGTTTGCATATAATATGTAAAATTTAGCTATTGGTCGGATTGGTCGGTTGATATTTAATTGGATACATATAAATAGGAAAGGTAGGAAAAAAACGTGAAGAAATTAAACTTTTTTTAGTAAGAGTCGGAGTCATGTTTTTGGTCAATGTTGGAGTCGGAGTCAGAGTCGTATGTTTTTAACGACTCCACAGCACTATTTAAATGACTTAACTGAATTCAATTTACTTCAGTCCATTTTCTTCACAGACATAATTTCGCCAACCGTTGCCAAAATATAAGTATCTCAAAAATATACTGGGCACCTATAATTAATAGCACGTATACTTGACCGGCTATCGCAGCGTAATCCTGTTGTTTCTTGCAGGCATTCTTAGGATAGTCGGTCGGTGAACTTATCGATCTATTTTCAAGTCATCGATGCGCGTAATAACTTAAGAGGTGGTCTGCTACTTAATACGTACCGGCTGTCTTGTAAAATATACGAAAATTAATTTTAGAAAGCCATCAGCTAAGTGGTTACTTACACGGATTATCGAATTGGCAGAGACTACGGAAGGAGAACGACTAAACAAGTCCCGGGCGAGACGGGTCATCTTCAGTATTTTCGATATATTTAAGAATAAGTCTGGTAAATTTTTGTAATGTTGACGAATGTGAATTTAAAAAAAAAGTTTAAACACAATCGTTTTTTTTCCATTTGAAAAACAATCATTTTTGTTCACTAGCATGTTTAATGTCCTCCTAAGCTGCCGCGCAGCAGTTTGAAAAACTCCGCGCATTCGTCCCGGGTTGGCACGTTTCTAATAGGTGATAAATATTGCTTAAAAAATCTTATAGATTCAAAAAATAGAAAAGCATACGTTTATAAAAACATTTTTTTCTGTCCATGTCCGCTCCCAATATGGAGCATATGGCCTGCTAATGAGGCGTTTTAACAGAAGTTGCTCGATGATTGAAATTATGCCACGCATGTGTTGGATTGGCCTGCCCAGACTTTGAATTTTCCACGCAGCTATCCTCTCAGATACGAGGGAACATTGACCATGTCTATAACAGTGGTTGTCACGTAAAATTTGTCTGTGGCCGCATTACGAACATGAGTTGTCGAACGGAAATGTCTGGTGGCCGCACCAAATTTTGGTGTTGAGTCTTTTTTATCAAATATGCACAATACAATGCATACGAAATAATCAATTTTCAGTGTCATTGTAGACCAATAAACTTGTTAAAACACATTTTTATTAAATATCAATATTAACTATGAAGCTGTTGGTGGCCGCATCAAAATCCTCTGGTGGCCGCACACGAGAACCACTGGTCTATAATGTAACTAACTTAAGTATTTTGAATAAATTGCAGCTTGAGGAAATTACAGATTAATGACTGTTGCCTTCCGGTATGAAGAGGAAAAATTCAACAAACAAATATATTAACTTTTATTTAAAACATCGTGAAATTATTATGTAATAGTTTAAAACGATATTTAAAATAATCGACGTCACTGGCTTGTTCGAAATTTAAATTTGCTAGACTTAGAATATTAATGCACTTAAAATATTGCACAGTGCAAATGTGCAGCTTAAATTTGCAAAATACGCACATTGCATTCTAATTAGATTCTTGGGGTGAACTAGAGGCCCGTGAGAATTAATTTCTGAGACATAATTCCATTAGCATACTGAATATGCTAATTTTTGTTTAAATGTTCAAATAATCTTATCAGTCGTAATGATTCAGATGTTCTTACCAAACAGTTGCAGGTGAACTCAACGTTTTACACGTCACAACCCGCATACGACGTTTAATTTGAGTTGTTATAAAAATACGAATAAAATAATTGATAAAAATAGATAGATAACGATGCAAGATTGATTCTAATATTTTAAAATGATAAAATGACAAAATGGAATTTGGGATTTTTCCTTTTTACGGGAAGCAAGGAGGGGGGTTATATAATCAAAACAAAGCAAACAAATAATTATACGACGTTAACGTTACAAAATATTAATTAATGAGATACAATCAATCAGGTAGGGTTGGGTTAAGCAGTTTAATTGGAAATAATGTATAGGTAATTAAAAGATTACTCGTCTAGCAATGAAAATTTAAAATGTAAGTATATTAAAATTTGAGTTAAAAATCTAAGGCAGAAGTGTGTTGTTTTTTCTCCTTGAGTTGATCTCGACTTATATTATCAATTGAAATTTTTCTAGAGTGCTGAGTCATTAGTTGTATTAAATAATTAATATTATTTTTAATGTGATCAGGACCAGTTTCACTCATCCAGTGAGCATTTTTTTCACTATCAACGGCGCCACAAATGTTTCAGCTTATTGCCAATAAAAATAATTCTTCCTTTAACATTCATCGTTTTCACAAGTTACTGATAATGTCTTTTTTAAACTACAATATTTATCTAATATTATGCATTGATTTGTATTAATTAACAGCAACGAGCAACCCAAATTTGAAAATATTAACTATATTATATGTAATGTAGAATTAGTGAGAACTTTGTAAAAGGCGCTGGAACTCTCAAGCCCTCTTTCTTTATGGGCGCGTGCATCACTTGCAGTTATGCCACTGTAGTATTAAAACAGTGGTTATTATAGCGTGAACTCATTTTCAAGGTTCAGCCTTTTATTGCATCTAAATAACAATCAACAGATTAAAAGGATTACATGAACTGAGAGTTGTATTTTTCACAAAATAATGATACCGAAAACTATTGTATATTGTAAAAAGCACCAACATTCTATCAAAAAGATTTAATTGTTCTTATGAAATAGAAATGAAGATAAAATTGATGCTTTCATCGTGAAGGTTTATGAATAAATAATTTATGTAATAACCCCGTGGTTAATGTGTGCATATAGTTAGGTTAGTGGTCCATACACACTTATACAACTGTACTATTTCTGTTTCTACACAGTTGCTTTCTTTCTCCCTCTTTCACTAGTCGGTACATATTACAATAATTAGTACGTCAAGGCGTCTGCGCCGATAATAATTACGCGCCTTATAATTTATAGCGTCTCTGTCGGTAATTATGGGAGTGTAGTTATCGAAATGATAGGAATGCTATGACTACATTACTTGCTTTGTGCGGAGATGTGAATCAAACTGGTCAACCATTAAAAGATCTCTGATGACTAATTGTACAAGTATAATATTCCATTCGAGAACCCGAGAAAAAAAACGTCGAAAACTACAGGGTTATTTCGTTTATTATCGAGTGTATTACACCACCCAACCTTTACAGTACATTTATTTCATTATTTAATATCGCTGACAAATTTGTCAATCAAGACTAAACTTGAAAAATGATTTGTTTCTCTTAGCATGGTTATATTGTATAACTGCAGTGAATCAAAAAAAAACATACAATCTATCAAATGGCGGTTAAACCGTTGACAAAAATTGAATTGATTTTCCCCTTGTTAGCATTCATTCATTATTAATTATTTTAGTAAAAACCAATTCTCGTGCCCTCTTGCCCAGTCCGTGGTCAACGTTGCTGTCTACCGTGTTGGACCACCCGGATTTGATTCCCGGAACGAGCAGATTTTTTCAGTCGATAAATCGATTCTGCTTAGAGGCAATGTGTGTTTGTGTTGTTCAATCCTTTCACACCTTTCCGATTCCAAAGAGCGACGTATTGTGACAGCGATTAGCTAACCTCTAGTTCTGTCATAGTCTTCGTATCATTTACACCCCTACTCTTTTCTAAAAAGACAGGTTGAGCAACAAGCAGTTCTCCGATAAACTCCGTGAGGAGTCCATATGCTCCATGTCGCGAACGGATATGGAAAGTAATTAAAGCACCTAATTATAAGGATTTTTGTTATTTGAATGATAAAAGCTAGTCTCTTTAAAAATGCAAACTATTTAATGATCTGATTGATCATTGAACTCAATTAAGAGATCTCTCATTGGAAAAAAAGCTATAATAGATTTTCTAACCACTATTAATATGTTGGTATAATTTGTATGTATATGTATGTATATGGGTCTGATGTGGAGCCGTGCGCCGGTCGAATAACGAATAATTAATTTGGAATGATAATACGAATAAAAAAAGACCTAAGAATATGTGATGGTCATTATTTCACTGAAAGTGATGTATCGTAAGAAATTATATGATTCACACGTCGTTATTAACTCTTTCAGTGTTGCAATACCGAAATCATTTTTTACAGACAGAATTTTTACTTCTTGGTATTGAAACGGCATTGAGATGTGATGGGAAAACTGCATTTGATGTACATACAATCAGCATCTGAACATAAAAATTAAATACGGTAAACTATTATACGGTACCTTTTCTCTAGCAATACCCAAAAATTGATTTTAAAATATAACTTATGTTGAGTCTCATACTGATCTTCAAAATAGTCTTTTTGAATCTTTTTTCATCTAGCTGATGTCAATAAGTTTTGTTCGAATAGTCATTGTGTTTATAAGAAAATAATAAGTGAAAATCTTCATTTTAACGATAACCCTTAAAACGCTAATAATTTCGATGTGTTCGGTGGGTTCGGTGGTAAGTGGAAGTTCATTTTAAAATATAATTTAAAACAATTAGGACTATTTCACGTATTGTGTGAATATTTTTCGCTTCTTTCAGAGGCATAATCAGAATATATATAATATATGGTAACCTGACAAAACAGAACATTAGAGGTTGGGTTAGGTTTTTGTCATGTTCTGTTTTAATAAAAATAATAACACATTTTTAGTACTTTTTCCACATGAGATTTATTTCATCAGGACCGGTTTCGCTCATGGCGAGCATTATCAACTGATAAGAAATACAATAAAATAGTGGTATATATGCAAAAGTTAAGTATGAAAACAAGGTATGACGAACAATTGGTAAAACAACTAAGCAAATAAATTAAAGCAAATTACAAGAAAAATAGACTAAAAATAAAATGTTCAAGACCTCTTAGCAATGCAAAATTAACGTTTTGTCATGGAACCATAATATATGGCTCGATCACGTTAAATTGTTTTTCTTTCAAGCTATTATAAAAGCTTTAATGCTTAGTAATGTGTTATATATATGATACATGGTTTCATTTTT
Organism: Himalopsyche kuldschensis; assembly: GCA_028554975.1. NCBI lineage: Eukaryota > Metazoa > Arthropoda > Insecta > Trichoptera > Rhyacophilidae > Himalopsyche > Himalopsyche kuldschensis. The sequence goes on along the minus strand of JAHFWI010000085.1, from coordinate 1,008,254 downwards.
CATTTTTCTTAATTAATCGCAATGCCACAGCTAATTATGGCTTCTGCATGGCTAGTAACTATGAAATTTATTAACCCAGTGGGTAACATTTATTTTTACGAATGAAGTGCTTTTGAATAAATATTGCAATTTATCAACCATAAAGTTAGATTATTTCACGTATTGTGGAACTATTCGAGACGTGTTCCGCACTTTTCAGGGTCATCTTCGGACTTACTATTCTAACATGATAAATCACAAAATAGAGGGGGATAGAAACAGCCAAACAATAATTATAATCATTTTAACATTAAAAAATTTCATATAATAGATAATTTTTAATGTTAACGATATTAGTATTAATCTAAGATTTTTTAAAAATTATTTTTAAGTTTCTGCCGAATCTATTTGAAAGTACATACATTAAAATCACCCAACAATTAGAATTATATTTATTATTTCACACATACTAAAAAAAACATGTTTTGTTAAATCATAAAGTTCTGTGTTTGCATGGGTTATAAATTATGCTTCGATAAATCTTGATCGAAAGGTAATGGTCAAAAGACGATGGCAATAATTATCGTTCTGGCCAACGTCCCAACGGCCAAGATAAAATGAGTATCATTGAGAATTCAATCCGAAATTACAACAATCTCACTACCGGATTTCATATAAAGATTTCATTTTCTGGTTCTGTCGAGTGGGAATAGTAACTAACGGCGAGCCTACTGGTCTATATAATTAAACGACTCTATGACTAATGGTTTACGTACGTTAAAAAGCTTAGTAATTTGATATCAGTAATAAATTTATGAAATTATATATTTCCAATGCAATAGTAATATTTTATCGTAGTTAATTCGTCGATCCTGTCCGATTCGTGACCATTTAACATAGTTAAATCGGTGAGGCAAATATTTTTTAATCTTCGTAATTATCAAATGACAATTATATTCACAACAACAGAAACATAAAGCATGTGCACAAACTTTCAATCACCAAAGTCAGTGTTAATCAAATATTGTTGGTTTGCGGACCCGGTAGATAATTTTACACGCATATTTCATTTTTATAAAAAGTTTAAATAGTTAAGATCATAAATTAAGATTCAATTAGTTTAATTCAGGGATGTGGAGTCTTTAATATGTCAAATTTGGCTTTTGGTAGCATTGATCGGGTTGATATTCAATTGAATACACATACATAGGAAAATTAGGGAAAAAATTGACGATATTAACCTTTTTTTAGTCGTAGTCGGAGTCGTGGTTTTGGTAAATGCTGGAGTCAGAGTCGGACTTTTTTTTACCGACTCCACAGCCCTGGTTTAATGAAATACAACATGTAAATAGTTATAATAATAATGATACATAAATAAACTAAACTACAGGTTAGATATAGCTGTATTAAACTATTCTATAAAACCAAATCGCTATCGACCCCGGTTTCGCCTTTGGGCATCTTCGGGCATTTTAAGTGCACGAATGAACTTGAACTGACCAAGTCACAGTCAGACAAACTGTCATCAAGTTCATCCGTGCACTTGAAATGCATTGAGATGCCAAAATGCTAATATATTCTGACAAACCCGTTTCATTAAACATTATAGTTTGTATTGATTGAGTAGGCATTTACTTGGTAGAACTCCATTATAATATGGTAAGAAAAATAACAATGTATTTTAGTTCTACATAAATAAGAACTAAAATACATTGTTATTTTTCTTACCGTATTATACTTTGTGCTTCTTCCACAAATTTTTCAGCACTATAATTTTCAACTGAAAATTGACAATATTTAAAATGCCAATTATGAGTGAAACAAAGTGAGATAAGGGATTCAGATTTTTACACAATATGTATGGAATAAGTAAGAATAAATTGTGTTTATATTTATTTCAATAATAATATAATACAACACAAATCATGACAATATATAATTTAAAATAAATGGTTATTCCATGTAGTGTGCTACTTATTGTGACGCGTGTTTCAGAGGCATCTTCGAAATTATTATTGCAATGTTTGGTAATAAAGCAACATTGATTTTAATATTTTAAGAGGGTAAATTACAAAATGGAGTTTAAGATTTCTTCTTTTTACTGGAAGCAGAGAAATATAAACAGAACAAACAAATAATTATACTACTAATAACGTTAGCATTACAAGAATATACCTCTAGAAGAGGCGAAATACGTGTCACAATCAGCAATAGAATAGTGCAATAATCAAAGTTTTTTTAAATTAAAATAATTAAATATTAAATGAACTTCCAAAAAGTTACCGCCGACTCCATCGAAAGTATTCAAATCATGACTATGACGAAATTTAAAGAAAACAAACATGTCCAATAATGATGGATCTCTTTTAAGATTTACACTGTCAATACTTGATGGAATGGCATAATAATAAAAATAATAACACATTTTTAGAACTTATTCCACTTAAAATTTATTGGATCAGGACCGGTTTCGCTCGTGGCGTGGCATTATCAATCCTGATCCAATAAATTGGATGTGAAATAAGTACTAAAAATAATATTATTATTTTCATTAATGATGGATCTGTTTACATCAAATCGGCAATTATCATAAATTCAGTGCTTATAAATTAATCTATATTAAATAAAGACAAGACCGAACAGAACCGAATCGCGAAAAAAAAAACAGCCTACGCAACAATAAAATGCCAATTAATCATTATTTTTATCCAAACTCGTAGCTGTTATCTTTCCTCCGAATTATGAACGGGTGGAAAAAAAGTTTGCTTTCTGTAGCAATATTGTTGTCGGTGGGCGGACGCAAAACTATTGCTCGATAAAAATTGATAGGACCCCGGCAATAAATTATTTGTTACATTTTTTAATCGCTGTAATACAGTATTGAGGGAGGAGTGGCTCTCGGTACGTTTGACATGCGCCTCTCTGGAGCGAAATCGTTACGTATTTATCTTAAATAAACGTTTGGAATTCAACACTGTTTTTCGCTGTATGAAATAGAGTTGTTTAACGTAAACTAATTGTATCCAGGGCTGTGGAGTCGGTAAAAAAAGTCCGATTCCGACTCCAGCATTTACCACAACTACGACTCCGACTCTAACACTAACCAAAAACACGACTCCGACTAAAAAAGTCTAATATTGTCACTTGATTTTGCCTAATTTTCCTATTTATGTGTATTCAATTAAATATAAATCCAACCAATCCGGCCAATGGCCAAATTTCACATATTATATGCAAAAATAAAAAGTTCAAACTTTTCAAAATTTCCGACTCCGAGTACGACTCCGGCTAAATCGCCGCGACAACTCCGACTCCGGGCAAAAAGCCCCGACTCCACGACTCCTACTCCGACTCCGACTTCACAGCCCTGATTGTATCACAAAATTATTACGATCCACACGTTTTTTTTTAAATATTGAGACAAAAAAGTCATTATAGATCAACTAGAGCAGTGATGCACAACCTGCAGCACTCAATGACATTTCATGCGGTCCAAAATTTCCTCCAATTTTACTAACGTTATGTGCGCAAAAAGAATTGGTTGTACATTATGTACATTAAAAATATCGATAATTTAATAAGTTTTACCTATGTAACCCTCGAGCTATCTTTGATTTGATTATCTGGCCCTTCTCACAAAATGGTTGTGCATCACTGAACTAGAACAAGGTGTCCTAAATTGTTTTCAGCCAAGCCTGAATAGGTCTGTTCCGTGAGAATTCGGTAACAGAACACATTTAAAGATCTTCTGCTTAAAATTGAAAGGCGAGTGATCAATCTCAAATGATGTTAATGACGTCAAGCATCTAGGTACAAGTATAGGTCCCTCTTTCCTCACACCGTGCGCATTATAGAAATGAGGGTTAATTGTTTTTACCTCTGGTACATCTTGTCAGTTTAACGACAGTTGCCAAGATTGACAAAACCATTAGCCACGCTAGTAAATATTGGTCATACATCTGAGATACTTATATTTTCGAATAAAGAATTACCCAACATAAACAATTAGATAAATGTTTCGTTCAATTTTCCGTTTTGCAAAGTGTAGCCATCGCAGAAAAAGTTTTGGAAACCCATAATACAGCAGATATATTACGCTAAAGATAATGAAAAGTATTTTTGAAAAAAGAACAGTATTTACCTAAAAAGTATTATAGAAAGAGGAAAATTTCTATCATCAAGATAACTTTTAAGTAGAAAGATTTGGTTGAAATAATATTTTTCACAACTTCAGACAAACTGTGAATTGTATCACCAATGCTATCACTGTAACTAAATTAAATAAAACAATTATAAAAATAATACGACGCAAAATGAATTAAATCTACTCAGCGATGCTGATTAAAATAATTTATATTGAATCAATTTTTCTAATTGAGCTTAGAGTGCTGCACATGCTCTTAATAATTTGTACTACTACCACTACCATAGCGTTTGGTTACTAATACTATGACATCAACTGGACTAGTAATGATATTATGGATGCTTGTCTAATCAGTAGCTAGCAGTGACGCCTCGCGATATACTTTAATTTAGATATCTTATATATAAAACCGAAACGAATTTTGAATTTTTATCGGCGAAGACATTTAGTCAAAATGTAATAAATTAGTCTTCTACTGACTTTTCCCGGCTTTTATTAATATAATAATCTTTATTATTTATTGTGTGATATAATTATGTCGAATGATATAACATTAAATAATTATTGGTCGCTTAGTCCGAGCGACGCCGGGTAGCAATACTAGTCTTATATAAGTAATGAAATTTTTTATATTCAATAGTAGGTACTTTAAAACAAGCAATACAAATTATTTCTTTTACTCGAAGACGAGCGCTTTGTGAGACCTTTTTTACCAATACAAATTATTTTCATTAAACTTCTCCACGTATGAGCTTTAATTTATTATGTTCAGGATGAATTTTGAGACAGAATAAAGACAAATATGTACATATTTAAATAAACAAAAATTAAAAAAAAATGTTTCTGTACGCTCATTGCAAATAATCTGATGAGAATGCTCGCGATGAGCGAAACCGGTTCAGTTCATATTAAATTAATCGTGGAAGAAGAACAAACAATGTTGCATTCGATTGACTATTGCAGTCGAAATTTCAAATTTCAATTTCGAAGTCGACAAAAACAAATTTGCAGATCAAAAATTATGTCATAAAAATCTTTAAAACGTTTTCCCAAAACACCCGATACTTGCCGAGTTCATAAATTTGTCTCACTTCTCATCTTCGGCGATCAATTTATTCGAATGATAAATCACATATAATCAGACTTTCCCAGAATTCATTGAGATATATTTTTCACGGCTATTTGCTACACCTACAAATGCAGTACAGACAAATTAAAAAAAGAATTAAACAAATTAAGGTGGCATATTTTTGTTGGAATTAACGAAGAATAAAATGGTATTAAAAATTTGTAAAATTACCCTACGTCCGTGGCCACTGGGTCCGACCAAGTAGAGATGACGATGAGAGATGCTAGGTATAAATCAAGCCAACGAAGCGAACCTCTGTATGTCGGACGTTACAACTACCTTAACACCACGAACGGTATGTACTCGCACCTATATTAACGTCAATGGGGTAGAAACTGTTTAAGTAGGTACTGTTCCCATGAAACATGCGGATATAATATAAACTTTAAAGTGAACATATGAGGATATTGTCATTACTACTGATATATTTACATGTTGCGCCGTTCTAATTTAAGCATTTAAAGTTTTTGCAACACGCAAAGAATAGGATTGGAAAGGGTTAAGGCTTTCATCTTCAGGGATTGAACCGACCGATAAATTTTGGTAAATATTTTTCGTTTTTAGTTAGTCATTTTTGGCGCTAAACGTGGGGCGAGTGACCTTAGTCCTAGGTACTCCTAAACAACACAATAAATGCTCATAACCGCAAGCTATCTTCTATTAATCTTATATATAAAACCGAAACGGCGTATGTATGTCTGTGGGTCTGTAATTCCCTTTTGCATTGTTGGTCATTAAGTTGCCATAAAAACGAATATGAAAGAAAATATGTTTGAATTTTTATCGGCGAAGACATTTAGTCAAAATGTAATAAATTAGTCTTCTACTGAACTTTTCCCGGCATTTATTATTAATAATAATGTTTATTATTTACATGAAGGTATTATTTGACATTTCTTTGACAGAAAATAAGATTTTTTCCTTGAAATTGGACATTTTAATGGGCGAGAATGGGGCTGTCAACAAATTAAATAAAGTTTGTGATTTTATTTTAACTCCATTTTGGATGTTTGATTTTGTGATATAATTATGTCGAATGATATAACATTAAATAATTATTGGTCGCTTAGTCCGAGCGACGCCGGGTAGCAATACTAGTCTATTATATAAAAATCAATGTTTGTTTTTTTGTTAGTATTTTATGTGTTGCCATACCGTTCATCCGATTGCGATAAAACTTTGTCAACTTATTAATTGCATCTGCGCGAAGGTTATAGGCATAGTAGAGTCAATTTATAGTAGGTCTTTTATACAACAATCAATGTGTTTTCATATTTTATGCGCTGATATACCGTTGATTTTGACAACTTATTGTTGCACTTTCGGAAAATTTATGGGCATACTACAATTAACTTGCACTAGGTGCTGCGTGTGTTGACACATAGACAATCGGCAAAAGACAGACAGCAAACGTCAAACGGCAAATGTCATCGATACCGATCAATGTTAGTGAAATTAAATCGAAATTATTTATCTAAAATATTGTGCATCCGAAAGGTGTGCCGGATACCGGATAGTATTTAATAAATTGACATAAACCAATGCCGGGTACGTGGCGCAGTAGTCATCGTCGTTGGCTTCCGTAACGGACGTCACGGGTTCGAGTACCTGTGCGAGCAGATCATTTCAGTCAATTTATCGATCATGTTCCGAAGGCATGGGCGTTTGTGTTGTTTTAAAAATCTCTTTCCCACCCTCCCGATCACAAAATCGGAGCGCAGCGATAGCGGGTAGCTATCCAACTTGTCCTTTTCTGGTCTTCGTATCCTTCAATCCCTATTCTCATCGACGTAGAGAAGTTGAGCAACTGAGTAACAAGAAGTTCGTGAAGAGAAAAAAACATATGTTGAGATAAACTCAGCGAGGAGTCCATACGGTTAAGAACATCTATTTTACGGTATTTTTCTAGAATGTGCAGTATGATTTTAAAGCATTGTATTACTGATACGTTTCTTTCGTTCATGAAATTTTCTTTCGGGTTGAATGAAAGTTTCTGATACAAAACTTTTCCTCTATACCGTTAATTTTTTTTTACTGATTTGCATTGGGTGTAACTTGGTCAAAATATGTGTTGTATGCGAATTCTTCCGTTCGAATTAACGATAATGAAACAAATTTGACTGCTAATAAATTACTTTCCGGGGCAGCGTACAAAGCGTCCTAACCAGGACGCCCCCCTACCAAAAAGGGGCACACGGGGCGGGGGGAGGGGGGTCGATGGGGGGTGGCGTCGTTTTTCCGCATTTGTGCCCATTATTTCAACGAACAAAAATAAAAAAAAAATGCTTAAAAAAATGCATCCCAACACAGTCGCAAAAGCATCCCACGATTATGCATACACATAAGTTCAATCGCAAACAGCGATTGCATACAATTTCAGAACACAAACGTGTGGTGTGATATGGACATTTTTTTTACAGATATGGACTGAGGGACCAATTCCGCCATGTATATTAATTAAGATAACGTGTTTCTCACAAAGCAGCAGTCCTTAGCATAATATGATAACACGAAATTAATAGTATGAATATTTTTATCGTAAAATTTTCATATTATATGACATTAACATCAAACAGAATTAATCTTGATGATGTAAACAATTTGAAGAAAATAATCTGCGAATCGACATATTGTACACTTCATTCACTTGTCCGTAAACAAACATAGCATCTTTACCATTCCAAAATTGCATATCTGCAAATATTTTTTTTCACCAAAACATAAGAACAGTAAAAAAACTTTATCGTAATAAATTGAAATCACCTTAACCATATTTTTTATGAGTTGTGTGTATGAAATATGCGTAACGGCGATTTTTGCAGTGTTATTAATACATAGAGGTTTGAAACGCATATTTTGCAGACATCCAATTTTGCAAAGAAAGATACGATATGTGATATTAAAAGAAATAAAAAAAATTGTACTTATTCCACATTTATTAATTAGATCAGGACCGGTTTCGTTCATGGCGACCATTATCAACTGACAACATTAACAACAGTTGATAATGAACGCCGTGAACGAAACTGGTCCTGATCTAATAAATTTTATGTGAAATAAGTACTGAAAATGTTTTATTATAATGCCATTCCACCAAGTATCGACAGTGAACATCTTAAGTGATATCTGATTTTCTAATTGCTTTTATCTGAAATACCGAACCGTCTTTGTTTACGAATTGTCACTATAGAGGGGGAAATAAGTCCCGTAAAAAATAGTTTTATATAATTAATAATCGATAAACAATTTGGCTAACCATTCGCTGTATTTTTTTCTTTCGCACTGTGGTTTTCTCATTGAAAGAGTTTGGTTATCTTATTACATAACAAAGAGACAAATAATTTGCTTTGTGGGATAATTGCAATGACTACCTCTACTACAATTAACTACGACTTCAATATTTGTAAAGAGCTCGGTTATAGAAATACTATATGATATAATCGTTATCTTATTTCTCAAAAACTAAGCCGGAAAGAGTTTTTGTAATTGATACAAGATTTTGTTTTACAAAGTGATGTTTAGTATAATAAATAATTTAAAGTAGATTTAACATCAATATTTCTCCTGTTACTAAATACGACTATATTAATAAAAAAATGGGAAGCAAAATGTGACCTATATATTAATTAATATAAATATTTATGTAGTTATTCCTTTTTCTACCTCTAACTATTTTTTATAAGTGCAATATATTTTGTAAAAAAGAAATAAAAGAAAATCGTTCGAAGATAGTTTTGACCATACAATAATAATTGCTGCACAAAAAAGATCGGTTGTGATTAATGAGTCACGCAAAATAGTTGAAAAAAACCACGTTGTAGTTGACATGTCTATAGCACTACATATCAACATCAACAATTTCGGACGTTTAATTAAAAAATGAAACGAATGATATCGCCAATAAATCTTGCGCCAGCCCTGCAATCAAATGCATTCGTACGTTCGCCGTGCGTATGTGGGATGTGCGGCACACATTCAAAAAATGCCGTTGAGTATCGCTAAAAAGTATAAAAGAATCGTCGATAGGAAGGCAGCCGCCCGAGAGCGGGATGATAAAGAGGGCGGCGCTGGGATGCCTGGGGGGCGCTGTCTGGCGGTGCGGCGGGGTGGCGTACTAGTCCGGCGAAAAAAATTATGCCAGTCAATTTTGCACGAGCTGCTTGCTAATGGTAATGACAATTGTGACTAGATTTATATTAGATCACGACAACAGTTAGTATTACAAGCCTCATGAACATTAGTCGATTTACCTTGCAAACAATTTAACAAAATAGTGATTAGAAACTGTTTTTTTGAAAACAAATTAATAGTTTATGATGGTTTCATTTTCATGTAGATTTTAAGCTGCTTGAAAAATAGCAGATTTTCAGATTTAAAGAAAAAAATGAAGACGATTTTATGCAACGAATACACTTGATAATTAATTAATCGGACAATTTTAATATTTAATTTTGGCAAACGAAAAAACTACTCAATAGTAAGTAAAGTTCAATTTAAGGAGTCACACCTTAGATTCACTACATTGGTGGAACTAGAAACGTGGCTATGACGCCCTTGGTCACCCCATGAGATTTAGAGGCAACCGCTTTGGGCCCCACGCTTTTGGTTAAAATATTTTTTGTAAGAATGCTTATCGGTCTGTAACAAAGGTAAATTGGCATTGCAAAAAATTATTTCTAGTGTATTTAAATGATTATTCAGTGACGATATACAAAGTAATAATTCTTTTCTTATATTTTACTGTTATCTTTTACGTTATTTAATTAAATTTTCATACATGCAACTTTAATATATGTATTGTATTCATTGCATCGTGTATATGTATCGATTTTTTTTTTCAAGATTCTGATAAAAAGTATAATGTGGCTGAATGAAAGTCTTGATCCATTAATCGCCACTTTTCTTTATATCTGTAGGAGTAATAGTTAATAAATAACGTTTTTTAACTGTATGTGGAAAATAAAATTTAAATAAAATCTTTATATCATAAATTATTTAGAATCTATATTTTCAAACTTAATGGTCATCCTCTGGCATTTTCCCAAGATTCGCCAGTGATTCAAGGAAAGCCATAGAGCTTTTATATATAAAACATGTTGTTGATATTATGAAGCTCAGAATTATTTGTTAGTTTACGTTTAAAAGTACCTGTTGTAACAAATCTTTATTGATTGGATTGGCTTGTACCTGATAGTTATTTTAAATATCTTACCAAGGATCATCTTCTTTACGAAAAAGCAGATTTGTTTGGGTCTGATAATGTGTCACATTTTCAATGTTTCGTAATCTTTTATCACAAACTACTGTCAAGCCTTAATTGTATTATTCATTGATCAATTTACATATGTGCACGAACGAAAACTTGTCAATCAAATGTATGAAAAAATACATTCTGGTTTGACAATGTCTGCAAAACGGCGTCGGTGGCGCTGCGAGCGGGGGAACTATAAAAAAACGCGGGCCGTTGGCACAGGCAAAAAAAAGTCCCGAAAAAACATACGAATCGAACGAAAAAGTAGACAAAGAGGTGGACTCGCGCTGCGGGAGGCTCGCCTCGCCTAAATCAACATGCCCCCGTGCGACTGCCCACTGGCCTGTGTCCGGCGCTGGCCCTGGCGCAATGCTAGCGTCCATCGCTAATTCATAGTCGCGTGATCGGATTCGTGATGTTGATCTTGATGATTGCTGCACCTCCGTGCCCGCGATATCTTAATCGATGCTTGCCTTATAGTTTTCAATGCAAAACGTCATTCGGTTGATCCCACTGACAACAACACTTAAAGTTACAATACACAATAGGGTTAAAAATGCATGTATCAACCGTATTAAGTACATATAATAACATGACGCACGTTTTTACATTTTATATTCAAATAAATTATACTGTTTCCACAAAAAATCCGTCTTAATAGTCTATGACGGTAGAAAATGGTATGAAGACTGTCAACTCCTTAAAAAAATTCCCTTATAACATAATGAAAAGTTCTTTATTAATATTTGAGGACCTTTAAATCCTCAGGACCATTTAAGACAAGTTTTGATGCCAAACGGTCATTATTTACACAATAAATATCCGATCACTACGAAAACCTCTAAATACAGATAAAACGTATGCTAACAACGTATTTAGTTTCCTTACTCAAAACCAAAATAATTCATTTCATATCGACACAACTCATGGTATGAGATTAAAAAAAAAAACGAAATATAAAATATTGCTTTCACATTAATACTCCGGCAACAAAAATAGTGATATTATTTTTGTCTTCATTGGAAAACATTATAATTTTTTTATTAATTAAACGCACAGAAGTTTTTTCAGGTAGTTTTTGAAAATCAAGAGCTCATTTCATTCAATTCGTATTTTAAGCTGACATTTGATGGTTTCGCATCACTTTTATTACAAAATAAAATAGTTTGTTTTCAGTCGTGCAGTATATAATGTGTAATATTATATGTATACATTCAAAACCAAATTTGTAGGTGATATCACCCGATACTGGTATTGGCTTGTTTAAATTAGGATATGGCTATAAAAAATACCATTTTAATAATTTAATAAATCGTATACAAAAAGGGGGTTCGAAATCATGTTTGATTTATATTTACATTAATTATAGGCATATCGAATAGTTTTTGATTCATCTCAATTAAATTTCAACATTTCTTTTGCAATACATAACGGTTAGAATAATTCTGTAATAAGGTGAAAAGATAAATCTTCTAAGCTAAAACGAACCACGCAATCGTTTCTTTATTCATTACAATTTTTAATCGATAAATTCTTTTGTTTAACTCTATTATTGTGAAACTAATACATTTCCGCTGAGAAAAAATGGCCGGCGTTGGAGATGACGCAACAACATTTGTTATTTTCTAGAAATGAATAAATAATTTTACATTAACTATATCGTTTCAACACTATAATAATTATAGTTTTCACGGAGAGTTCAAAGTGATTTCGTAAGTATCATAAAACAACAGAAAAATTCATTGCAAAATCAATTCAGTTTTAGTTTCTACACGTTAGTTAGCGATATAAATGAGATAAATGTCTGTACTGAAAAATAATTATAAGCGGAGTGTTTAAAATTTGAATAGAAAAGCCTTTTAACACATTCAACATTAGCCGATTACATAACATCATTCGCAAAGAAATTGAGATGATTATACAGAAATAGCAGTCATGCTTGCTTTTAACTCCCTTAAGAGGGTAAAAAAGGGTTTATATAATAACGTAGATGTTTGACAAATAATTTAAATTTTTACTTGATTTATTTGAATATCTGACTCTTACGTTAAAGTATTGAGCGAAATTCAGATGTATCGGTCGACTGGTGTGTGTGTAAACTAGATAGATGCTATTTTATTTAATAATTTGCACCACCGGTGTAAGAAGAAAATGTTATAAGAACAGTACATTAATAAATTGGATACATCATGAAATACTAATACAATTAATTTGACTGCAGTTTGAGTCGGTCGATCTGAGTTGAAGGGAATCAATGTAGTCATAATAGCCAACTTCCCTTTTTGAACTAAAAATACTGAATCACGTTTTTGGCTACTGAATAGTTTCAGCAATATCATAAAATATTTTTTTCCAAATCCGCCACACTGTGCCTTCAAGATTGTCTGTCACCCGCCAACTTTCTCGCTTCTTCCCAAGTCATCCCGGCCTCCCGTAGCTCCACTAAGTACATCCTATGGATGGTCATCAGTGGCCTTCCGGAGCGACGGGATACATCAGGTTGATATAAGAGACAGGAAGGATTCAGGCTTCCCTGGGGCATCCGCAGAACATGTCCATGCCAGCTCCATCGTCGCCTTTTTATTTTGGAAGTACTAATAATAAAACTTAGCTAAACAGATACATCTTTTTTTAAATTATTTATAATGTATAAAAGATTTGATATCGTGCTCATTTTGTATACCAGCGGTCTCCAAACTGAGAGACGCGAAATTTTGCACATTTTATACTTTATTGCTTTGTGTATTGAATCTGTAACATACTGAAATTTCAACATTATTACCGCACATTAAAAACGAACAAGAATAGACTAATAGGCTTAAAATAAATTAAAAATGCTAATTTATATTGAGATGATATTTCTGACCAGTACGGATAAAGAGGGTAGGGTGTCCATGCGGAGCTATTGGAAAGGGTTGAAAAAAATGAGAGGGTGCGAGAGGTGAAGAAGGTTGAAGCAGAATGAAAAAAATATGCAATCAGATTAACTGCTAATACATGAATAATTTCAGTACGAATCGGAAAAGTGCAGACATCACAAAAAATGGAATTTAAATTTACCGCATAATGCGTGGAATTTAGTTTTTTTTTGTTTTTGATTTATTTCAGTCATTAAAAAACGTAATTATATGAAAATAAAATGCTTGGGAATGTATTAAAAGTCTAGTAAACTCTAAGCAAAATCTCTATTCATTAGAAAGCTTAAAGCAATTATATATCACCTAAAACTAACAAACAAATCTTTGGCTTATTTTAAGATCTCAAACAATTACAAATACAACATTACCGATTCTTAAATCCACGCCCGACAATATCAAAAAAGGATGCACTTAAAAAAAAATTGAAATTGAATTGTATAAAAATAAATATGCTTTTAATCTATAGGCTTAATTTACGGTTAAGACAATGGGTGGGTTAGGGAAAGTTTCAAGTTAATTCTATTTGATATGTTACTCATAAAGAAGTTACTCAAGATAAAATGAGAAGAGACAGTGGATAAAATTATACTTGACAAATTATTGTAAAACCAGTTGTATGTTGAGATTGAAGCAGTTTTTTACCTACAATATTGGTAGCTTGGATAATTTTACGTTACAAAATTAGTATAGAATATTTTAAAGGCATAATTTAGTTTCACTTGGGTGAAAAAAATATGCTTTGCGTATTTTTTATAATTGAGAATATACCGGATGAGAAATTATTAATTTTGTATTATTATTAAAACAAGACACTAATTTAGCTTGGGTGAAAAAACTGAGATAAATGGCAAAACAGTTTCCAATTTTGAATTGTGTGCTTATAATTGAGAAAAACCGAGAATATCTGAAAACCGCAAGTTTTATATTTTTATATCTTATAGAACTGCATTTGACACATAAATTATTTAACTCAAAACAGCCATTTTTGTAGTTACGCCTGTTATTAAAAATTTGTAACATACACAAAGTACTTATTTTGACTGTATACGGTTATTAAAAATTTGCCATATAAGCATTTGCATAGATGTACAGATAAACCTTTTTTTGTGCGGTAGTTGCGTTCCGCGGAAAATCGCACAAAAAAAACTATGACTTAAGGGGGTCCCCCCAAGTGATATTTTGAAACAATCTTTTTTTTTTTGCATAGAATGATTCTTAAACACGTGTAGAATATGCTGGTAAAGTGATTTTACAATATTTTAAGTCGATGGAAAGTTATTGCAGTTAGACTACACTTGTTTCGAGGCGGGACATCGGTCACATTTTGATGCTTCGGCTTGTTACATGAGAACTTTCAATACACAGGTAATTTCAATTCATGAAACAACCCAACATTTAAGCAAGAGCAAAGCAAGCAGCTTCAAAAGTCTTAAAAAAGAAAGAAGAAAGAATTATCTATAGACCAGGCATAGCAGATTGATGGGCAGTAAAGATTTCATAGTTTAAATCGTAGTTGAACTTTCAAACGCGTTTTTCTCAAAACTGTGTTTTCCTAACTGGCCTCCACGATATCTCAAGAACGGGTTAACCGAATGCTTTGAAATTTTAATGGTAGATTAAAAACATGTTTTTTCATCGTTTGACTTAGGATAGTGAAAAAATTCTTAGCCGTTTTGTTTTTACGTAACCAAATAGTCAAAAAAAAACACATTTTGAAAAGATCCTAAGTCAAACGATTTTTACAGTTTTAGAAATTAAAATGCCGTTAGATTTTTTCATTTCCGATAAGCCAATCAGCTGGTCGGATGGAGGCAGTTTTTTCGACATGGTGCGTTTGGAGTGGTGCACCACACATTGTGATGAAGATTTCAGTCTGAAAATATTTTGACTTACTGTTAAAATGTCAATAAACATATTGTAAATTTTCAAATTTCTACGTTATTAAGGTTCGTCAAAAATAAATCCCAAAAAAACCGGCCGTCACTTGGGGGGACCCCCTTAATTTGGGAGCATAACACGGATAAAGACGCACGTGTCAAGGTCATATTGTAATAACCAGGTGAAACAATGGATTTTGCACGTTAAGTATGTGAACAACGCGCTGTTTATTACGTTTAAATATTCCCAAAAATATATTTAAAAAAATGAAAATATCGCACTAAAAACCCTTAAGATCAACCCTTTGCACTCCTCAATATATTATTTTTTTCCATGCAGCAACTCCTCAGAAGAATTAATAAATTGATTGATACAGGATTTTCGAATTTATTATCATGGTAGTCCAAATACATATTCCATACTTTAACTAAGGCACACAGTCCAATAAATACAGTTTTTTAAAAAAGGGTAATTTAAAAATAATTATCAAACCATGTTTTAAAATGTCGAGCAGGACTCGATATTTTATAAGATTTCTTGGAGTTTATAAATTGAAAACGGTGACAAGAAAGAGTGTGAATTACTCAAACTAAATCCAGTTTCTGTAACCCTAATGAATAAATAATGGATGCCTTATGTCTGAGAAAGTGGTTAAACACAAAAAAACCATTTTATTCAATTATACACGGTAATTTTTTCCACTTAAGTGATATAATTTCGACATTTTAAATTTTTAGGCGTGTTAATATTGCCATAAAAAGTTTTACTGGGCCGAATTCGTAAATCAGGGCTGAATACACAATACTTAAATGATAAAATACAAAAGACGAAATAATACAATGAAGAAGCGAGAATTATTATTCAATACAAAAAATTTACATTCGTAATAGACGTATTTTAAAAGCAAATCCTTTAAATGAGTCCATTTGTACTGCTTGGATGCATGTAGGTACGTGTTATTATAATGTACGTGACTCCGCATTTTAATTTGCCCATAATAAACAGTTTTTTTAATGACGCCCATTCTAATAGCTCGATTCAATTTTTTTATTACGCCGAAATTGACTATACATCGCCTTTCTATACTTGAGTGATCATTGCGATATTTTTATAACAAATTGAATTTTAATGTATTTTTTTTAACCATGTCCGCTCCCAACTTGGAGCATATGGACTCCTCACGGAGTTTATCTCAACAAATGTTTTTCTACGAGAACTGCTTGTTACTCAGTTGCTCAACCGCTCTTTTTCCGAGAGAATAGGAATGGAAAGGATACAAGGACTAGGACAGGACTAGTGATTAGCTAATCGCTGTCACTGTGCGTCGCTATTTGGGATCGGAAAATTGGGAAGGGATTTTCAACAACACAAACACCCAAGCCTTTGAACAGATTTATCGACTGAAAAAAAATTCGCTCGCACCGGGAATCGAGTCCGGCACGCAAGCCAACAACGTTGACACTACGCCACGGACCGGACTATTTATACTCAATCAAATTGAATTACAAAATATATATTTTTTAACCATGTCCGCTCCCAACTTGGAGCATATGGAGTCCTCATGGAGTTTATCTCAACATATATTTTTCTACGATAACTTTTTGCTTAACAGTAGCTTAACCTCTCTTACTTCGAAGAGAGTAGGGAATGATTGAAAGGATACAAAGACAATAACAGGACCAGTGGTTAGCTAATCGCTCTCGTTGTGCGTCGCTTTTTGGATAGGAAAGGTAGGATGGGGATTTTTAAGCCAACGACGTTGACCACTGCACCAGGGACCGGACTATAATAAATATATTTTATAATTATTGATATTAATGTCACGCTATAAACTTTAAGCTCTTTTAAGAAAAAAATCTATTTAATTTCACTGCTCCATTAGCGCAACACGACTTAAAGCTCTGTAAAATAATAAAATACAAACATTCCAATCCGGCTTTGCCTGGCAAATTGATTCTTATTTTATCTCCTCGAATGATATTACATAACATGGGAATAGAATGACGTACAGTGTTGAAAATAGTCACGTTCACCCGGGTTTATTGTTTGAGATTTTTCTTGGATGACGCAAGTAGATATATTATGTTTGATTAACTATTAAACTATTTAATATACTAAATATCTCAAACTGTACTTGAAATGTATCGCCAAACATGAATAAATGAACAATTCAATTACTGTTCTAGTTTTGTTCAAAAAAATCCTTTAGCCTGCCTGCCATTAGATCCTTAAATAATATGGGCAAACTATTGTAGCAAAAAACGACATTATGATGGCAATGTGATAGTGAATAGAGTACATTTACCATGTCAGCACCCAATGTGGAACATATGGACTGCTCACGGAGTTTATCTGAACATATTTTTTCTACGGAATCTGTTTGCTACTCATTTGATCACCCTCTCTTGTTCCGGGTCCGTGGTACAGTGGTCAATATCATTGAATTCAGTGATGGACATTCCGAGTTCGAATTCCTATACGAGTCAATTTATCGGCCTGTTCGAAAGCATGTGTGTTTGTGTTGCTGAAAATCCCCTCCGATCTCAAAAGCGGCGCGTAGCAAGATCGATAATTTAACCACTAGTCATGCCCTAGTCCGTATATCCTTTGAATCCCTGCTCTCTTCGAAAAGGAGTATATAAGTATTTGAGTAAGTAATATGTACATTAAATTGTTCATCGTTCAGCTATCGTTGATTTAACGCTACCTCTAAAATAATGCTTATACATATACATACATAAAAAATATACAATCATGCATCCTCAGCCCCATGCCTATATAAATAAGTATTCATAAAAGGTGAAACAGGAGATATGAAAAAATATAGATTCGAACTAATTTTCGTCACTTTCATTATCTGTTGATTTCCCAAGAAGTGATATACAAAATAGGGGCCCTATTACGTTCGACTATTCCAGACCGATGTGACGATTTAAATTTTGCTACGTCCTATAATTTTACTTAACCTTGCGTTACCAAGCGATTTTTATTTTCAGGCGAACCCATTTAATTGTAACACATATTTTTTGCAATTTTTAATATTCGGTACTTTCAATAGCAAATGGAACGTGATTTTGAAATTTTATTGCGTGAATAAAAATACAAAAAAAAAACAATTACGGTGATAATTAGTTCTTGTTTTTATCAGTTTATTTTATGGCTCATTTTCTTTTCAAGAGCGTTCTTACCTCCGGTTTTCATAAAGAAAGTATAATTATACATACGGCGATAGCTTTGCATTATAGTGAATATTTCTCAGAAATTATAATCGACAATTGATCATTATATTTTTTTAATAAAAGTTGAATGCTGAAGTAAATTTGTGATTTTCAAATTGGACAAATATCAATCGTATTTTTTTCATAAGAACTTGTTGCGAACGATAGAAGAACAATATTGAAGAAAAAAAATCATTTTAAATAGACCAAAAATAACAATAATAAAAAATTGGTGTTGGTTGGGGGAGGGATGGTAGGCCAGAAACCATCGTCATAAAAATTTCAACGCACATCGATCGGTCGAGCGGTTTAGTAGTCCATAATACATACAGACATTCATTTTTATATATTTAGATAGATAGATATATATATATATATATATAAATAAAGATAAACGTGAAATTGATTTAAATCAATC
Organism: Himalopsyche kuldschensis; assembly: GCA_028554975.1. NCBI lineage: Eukaryota > Metazoa > Arthropoda > Insecta > Trichoptera > Rhyacophilidae > Himalopsyche > Himalopsyche kuldschensis. Next base: position 989,319 of record JAHFWI010000085.1, on the reverse strand, counting down.
ATACATCGTTGACTCATAATTCATCATAATTCTATCAATTTTATAGTAAAACTTTACAACACAGGTAATGTTGTTGCGCTGCGAAATCCACCCTTTAACAGTACCGAACAATTAACAGAGAAATAATCAAAATTGGCCAGGGATTTATTTTAAAAATTTCACCCAATCTAAGAATGTTGCAAAGTCTCTTACTGCTTGCGTCTCATACGTTGAGACGCCAGATTAGAGTGTGTTGCAAATTGATATTCAAAAATAAATACCGAGGTAACTATCACAGACTAGAATTTATTTTATTGAAATAGGTCTGTATTATTTGTTCTGATAACTTCCATGAGTGTATTTAACACAAGCATTGATGATTTAATTTTTGAATTCTTAACCTTTGGAAATATCAGTAAATAGATTCATTAGAGAACACGTTATAGAGGTGAGACACAGTGTCACTATTTGTAACACAACAAAGTCACTACAGTAAATTAATAAGTAAGTATTTTCTTTTAGACAATCATTTTAAATTGCTTAATTCGGCGCTGCATAAAAAAGCGAATATCTAATAGACTAATAATAACCTCAATGAAAACCTTTCGAGAACGTAGTTTTTTTTTAAATTTATTAATTAATCACATACATACATATCAACAGATTTAATAATACCGTTCATACTTGAGTAATTATTTATATTCTCGCAGCGCTCAATCTGACGGAAATATCTAGAATAGCGTTTTCGTAACAATTACTATTGGGTCTAGCATTGCTTTTGAAAAATCAAAATTTAATTGGGAACTTAAAATATTTCTTTGATTGCCGTCCGCGACGCGTCAATTATTAGAACATGTATTAAACGCAGCAATTGATGTGGATATGTTTTATTTGCATCAGGTTTTTTTGTCCATCAATAAATTTAATAACAATATTATTACACTTGGCCGACATCTCTGTTATATTATATAACAGAAAACTGTAATTTTCGCTTTTAAGATTATCATTACAGTGGATTCTGAGTTGAGTTGCATATTTATAAATCTCATGCCGTATAAAAAAATAGATCGAATGTGTCTGAGACCATCGCATTAATTAAAATGATATATTGTATACTTTTTATGGTAAAGAGAGAACTAATAAACAAAATTGCGACATGACATCATCATTCAATTGAGATAATTTTCAATGTCACTTTTAAGGTGCTAATTGTCACTGAAGTTTTTAGGTTTTCTCTTTATTCAAATATTCTTTTCCAAAAAGAATTGACTGTTAGTACATTTAAAGTGATACATTAGATTTGTTAAACAAATATTTAAATAACTGATAAAATTTCTTACTACCGATCGATTAATTAATTTATTCTACGTCTGTTGACGATTAATGAAACCGGTCCTGATCTCTATACCCGAAACAAATTGGGTTTTATTTAAAAAAAAAATATCACTTAAATATAAATTGAATGAGAAAATATTTTAAAAAAGCCATACGATCATTTTTGTGTTTTTTGACGAAATACTGAGATAAAAGCCTTCTGAGTGCATACAAACTAAACTAACTAAAGAAAGCTTGTTCCAATATAACTTTGTATTGAAGACCGTGTGTATGTGAACACATTGAGAAAAAAAATTAAAAAATTATATGCGTATACTGTTCAATAAAATTCCACTTGTTTTCTTGGTCCTAAGATATAAGAAAAAATATTCTCCACGTTACGAACCTTACGGAAGCAGAAATAATAGCTACTCATTTGAAGGTTTTAAATAAAGAATTTTGACAAAATATTAAAAAATACAATGATAACGTGAGTAATATTAAATAATACGAGCGAACATTTTTCCAAATTTGAAATACAGTGTTGCCACATCATGTGTGGAGGTTTCCTTTCATTTCGCGAGAAGCGATTTTAATTCGCAAAATTCTGGCATTTTTTGTACATATCTGTCGCGGGTGGAACAACCAACCACAAGCGCCTAATTAATAATGTTGCTATAATCATAAATGATTCAACAAACAGTCGAAAACAAAACGGGAAACCAGATTAATCATTTGCCCAGCGAGACAATGTAAAGAGAAGGGTTGGGAATCATTAATAACCCTCTTTCAGTGGCGCAAATGGGGGGTGACTAAAAGGTGATAATTTCCAATCAAAGTTTTTAACCAATTTGATTTTAGATCATATTTCTCTATAAATAACACGCATATTTTTAATATTTGTAATAGTTATTTGGAAAATTGTAAGTGAATACATTTATGTAATTCTATATTGAAAATTTAAAAAAAAATGTCTAATGTAACATGGAGGTTATGATTCTTATGTGTTCAGTATGTGACATACGATTGTTTAATGACATTCGGAAAAGAAAAAAAAGAATTTTACCACTGAGAACATGTCAATTATACAAAATGGATTTTTTCAGGAAAGCACCAAAAGCATCATTGTGAACTTTGTTGATCAGTAGCTAATTTTTATTGACAAGTGGTAATATATATTGAGAAGACCTTTATTCCGGCTCCCTCGTAATCGAGAAGGAGCCTCCTATCCGACACTCAGGAAGAGGGATTTTGGGGACGGAGTAGGAGAAACATGGCACTCTTATAAAAAAAAGACGATCTCAAAGCGTTATGTGGTTGCGGTTAGCATCCATTATTTAATCGTTAAAGATTTACACAGACGTTATACAACACACAAATATTACGATAGCGAAGAAGATATCAGGAATTTGACGCGAATTTAATTCTGAGGGAGAGGATTAGGCGCGTGCATTCTCAATGCAGTCCAATCTCTCACTGCTGTATAAAAACAAACGGTTACTTTAGAAAGAAAAAACAATGGCCGTTTCAAAAATCGTTAACACATGCGCCCGCTGATAAGGGATGATTTATCGCCTTATGAACTTTATATGAAGCACATGCATTGTCGGGCGTCAAGAGATAAGAGAAATTGAAATAACTCTACATTGCACCGCTATAGATTGCAATATAGATTATTATAAGAATGAATTTATTTTCTGATATCGACTGACTCATCGACTGAGGTGAACAATAGATCGTTCGAGAGAGTTCTGATGACCTACCACATAAGGCGGTGTCAATATATAATATAGCACAGGGCTACTTTCCGGTGCTTCTTTTTTACACATATCTCCACTGTATTACATATCTTTATCTTGCAAGCCTATATTACGTTTGCATATGTTTGTTCTTCGAAGGGGTAGAACCAGTCTGCCAATGGGAATGTCACTGGAAAGAGCTTTAACAATTTTAAACGGCACTGCTTCGGATGTCGACATATTTTATATTGACGTGAGTGAGTTCAGACGAATACTATATTTTATGAATAAAAGTTGATTTTGTCAGAACTCATTCGGTTGACTGCCTTGAAAATTTCTAATGTGATATTAATAATATTTTTTCCTCTCTGTTTTTTTTATGACTCTTGTAATTTTCATCTTATTTTTAATTTTTAATTAATTTGTGATTTTTATTATATATTTACATGTATGTATGTATATATATATAAATGCATGTATTTATATTTGTCAAATCCATGGCGCATTGGCGTCAGCTGTAATGCCATGATTTGCTTTTTCTTAAATAAATAAATAAATAAATACATTAGCACAGAAATAGAAAGAAAAATAAAAAAACACTTTAAAAACAACCACTGGCACTTCCAGCATTACTGCAAATGGGGATGCCACTTGGGAGAGCTTTAACAGTGTACACCAGTGATGCACAAATGCGGCCCGAAATGGATTTTTTTTGCGGCCCAAAATAACAAATACTTCATCAACAAATTTTTCATTAAATATGATAAAAAATGGTATTCGATATGTGAACAAATTATGCAGTAGTAAAGGTATATAAAAAAAATCAACCCCTTCTCAGTATCTATCAATGGGGCCGATTCATCATTGCAACTGGAATTGACCGATTTGCAGAACAACGATCAATTGAGATCGAAATATTAGGAAGGCGATCTGCAGAGTTTTTACAAATATCTCACCGAAGAGCAGTTTCCTACCCTACGTAAAAAGGCTGCGCTTTGTGTAAGTCTCTTTGGAAGCACCTACATTTGCGAGTAAGCATTTTCCATATTAAAACTAAATAAGTCTCAAAACAGAAACCGCTTGAACAATGATAATCTCAGTGCTATACTGAGGATAGCAATCACAAACATTGAACCCGACATCAAAATGCTGCTGCCAGTATACAGTGTCAGAAATCTCTCTAAGTTCCATCGTGCAAATTTGCACGTAATGTGGAACGGAGAAGGATCGAAGTTGCTGATAATATTATGTAATTATTAAATTAAATATAAAATTTATATGCCATCTAGTATAATATATCAATATTTGTATTCACTTTTACCCTATGCGGCCCGCGAAAAAAATTAAATGGATAAATTGGCCCTTCTCTTAAAAAGCTTGTGCACCACTGGTGTACACGATACTGCTTCGGATGTTGACATATCCCACGTGGAAGTGAGTGAGTTCAGACGAGTACTATAATGATGTATTAAAGTTTAATTTACAGAAACTTCTTTGCCGATTTATTATAGAAAATTTAGTTTCCTCTATTTTAAAAAAGTATTTCAATCCTTTACACGTTTAAACGTTGTAAAAGCAATAAATTTATATATTTTTATAATCCAAACGCACACACATATAAATTGTATAAAATAATATTTACAGTGCTCAGCCAACCATTTTCAAAAAGACTATTGATGCATACGATTAAAAGAAGATATATGCAAGCACCCTTCAATGTGAATATCTCATCTACGTCAATGCACTCGCCGTTCCCCCGGTAGACCATTTGTTTCGTTTGGTCGAATATAAAAAAAATACAAAACATTACGTAGGTACATATATTATACACATATACGTGTTTGCAGAGGTACGTTTTAAAATTCGCACATATAAAGAGCTCCTACTTGCATTTGTGCGATTAATAATGTACGGCAGCGCGAAGCTGAAAAAAATATTTTATTCGCAGTGAGTAATTCGAATCAAAGGGCAGGTATGTTTTAAAGTAGGTACCTGGTAACACTGAGTGCGAAAGACTATTCGCATACATTACAGTATTGTGCATATGGCACTTCGTAAAACAGAAGCTTGTATTTTCTTTTTTTTTACATAAATTTCTGATCGCTAATCATGTATTTTATATCATCGATAACACATTTCCACTTTCGATAAATTGGCCAAAGGTGAAAGAACATATTAACGGTATTAAAAATATTTGAACAATAAATGAAGTTCTTTTATGTTTGACAGAAACAAAGCAGTTTAATTATTTGATTGCTTTGTTTCTATACTCCCTCTTTGCTTCCCGTAAAAAGGAAAAATCTCAAACTACATTTCGTAATTTATCATTTTAAAATATCAGAATCAATTTAAATTTATTACTCAGGCAAACTTTGCGATAGTAAGTCCGAAGATTCCTCTGAAAGAGACGAAGCACGTGTCACAATTAGTAACACAATACGTCGAATAATCAAAGTTATTTTAAAATGAACTTCCACAAAGCTACCGCCGAAATTTTTTGAATAATATCAAAATTTAAAAAACTACAGAAAATATAATTTTTCTATGCAATTCCTCATCTAATTCACCGAACCTCTTTGATGTTAACACATTCGCTCATTAATCCATATACCGATCAATAATATTATAACTTAGTGATGGTACTTTTATTTTTGTACATAAAAGATACAAACTATTTAGTACACGTCAGTTCAAGTTAAGCTGATATTTTTTGTTTATCTTGATTATTTATAATCTACGTTATGCAGCTTGCTAGATTGAAAAAAAACTGCAATATGTTATGGCATTCGTAGCTTTTATTTTGGCATACAAATACTGTGATTGAAGAACAAATGGCTCAATTTTCCAAGCATGAGCTTTCAAAAAAGTTTCGATAGTCGACACCCATCATCACGTGAAACATTCAAAGCGATTCTATGCCCGAAAAGCTAAATCTGGCCTTCCAAAAAGCAACGTTTTTCGGGAAAAATAGCCTTCGCCGTTGATACAAAATACTTGCCCTTCTGACACGGTACAGTAGTTTGTAATTTGTAAAGCAGTGTATGTATTCGCCTATTATTCGAGAGCTTTAATGGTTTCACCTGTGATTTGTTTTTTTCCTGATGAAAGCTTAACGCTTTATTTTGTAAACGCCAAAAACTTTTTGAATGAAAAAAAATGCGACAAAAGTACACTGAAAAAAGTATCATCTGCACACACTGCATCAACTGATTATTTTAATCGATTCTAAAACACACTACTATGAAAGTTATTTATTATATACTCTGTTCAATCATGCAATGACTTGCAAAGAAACTAAAATGGTTTATAAGGTTTCAATGGTTATATAGAAGTAGAATTAAAATTAATTTTGATAACATTGGATTCTCTTTTTACGAGGATGTTAAATAGCACGATCTTAGCAAAAAGACTGTAATCAAAATAACACAAATTTAATACTTATGTTAACTTATCCGTTGATAATTGCTTGTGGCGAGCGAATGTGAAATAAGTACATAACATGTGCTATTTTTTTTAAATTATAATGACATTCCACCAAGTATTGACAGTGAACACCTTAAAAGTGATAAATGTCTGTGGTGCTTAAATACGATTTGCGTTGCTCATAAATGGCTTGACTATTTATTGTCAGAGAATCACTAGAATATATTATTTTGAAAAAAATCGAAAACAGCTATTTCGTGTGCATGTAATTTTTGACAATATTTGATTAGATTCTTAAACAGTAAAATACGTTTGTATTAGAAAAAGTGAGTTCCATCTTTTTAATGTACATGTTCATTTAATTGGGTAAGTATTCTTTTTCCAGTCACAAAATAGTTAGGATTAATATAAATAATTTGAAACAATTCAGAAACCGATCCTCCATATTCTGAAAATAAAGAATTATCTTAACTCAATACAGTCTCTTCGAGACGTACTTAAAATGATCATTATTATCATCTTAATATAAAATTAAAAATAACTTTGATTATTCCATGTATTGTGCTACTAGCTGTGACACGTGTTTCGCCTCTTTCAGAAGCATCTTCGGACTTACTATCGGAGTTTGGGATTTTTCCTTCTTACGGGAAGCAAGGAAGGTGTTATAGAATCGAAACAAAGCAAGCAAATAATTATACTACTAATGACGTTAACATTACAAACTATTAAACTAATGAGCTGCAATCAATCAGTATGTTAGTGATAACCCTATTAATTGGAAATAATGTAAGCAGTGGCGAGCAATCTGTCCTATTAAGAATATTATTTAATAATACTTCTTTTTTGTTAAGAGTTTTGTTTATTTATAAAAATTCTAAACTATTCATCTTTAAACCCTTTTTATTTACTCGGTGGAGTATTTCTAAATTATCTGATTATGAGTTCGAAACGTAATATTTTTATGTGACGAAAATTTATGGTGCCAATTTGTAAAAATATGAATTGTGCAGATAGATACATGTGAAGTTTGCATACTTTGAAATGAATGTGTGTTTTTTTATTGTGCGATGAATAATGTATTTCTGTTTATTTGACGTGAGCCCATTTTTTACATAAGTAGGTACCTAAGGTGATAAAAGGGTTAGCTGGCCCCCACAATTTCCAGTGACGTCCACGAAATTGAACAAGTGTACAACGGACACTGTCCAGCCGTTGTTTTTTTTTTTTTTTTATGTATTATGCAGTATTACCAGATCGGTGTAACACGAACAGAAAAAAATGCCAACTTTAAAAGTCTCTCTCACTCGGGTGCCCCAACCGGAAAAGATTAAGTGTTAATTATTGTACTGTTTTTTTTTAAATTGCGTATTTCATATTATAAGTTAAAAAAAAACAACATTGTCAAACGGATAGATAATTTAACATGTTACATATATCATGAATTGTTTTTAACGATATAAAAAAACACATTTTATTGACTGGTGCTCACTAAACGAGTTCTGATTTTTATTTTTAAAATTGGAATGAATATTAAACAAAATGTAATTTTTTTATATGATATTTTTCCACTGGAAATTATTGTAAGTACCTTAGCAAAGAAAATAATAATGAAAAAATTCAAATATGGCTATCCTAATGTAATGTACATATGAACTTACTTTAAACTTACTTTAAACTTTAGATGTTTATAACGTAAACCTGCAATGATTTGTAAGCTTAAATTCCATCAAGCCATGATGACGATAGAGTAATTCCCTTAATTATTTTATCGTATGTATATATTATAGTTTAAAATATTGTAATTTTTTTACATAGAATATTCATATAACAATACACGTTTCTTCAACTTATTATTTATAATAAATAGGATATTTTTTTATAAAATACTCAAACGTCAAAGTCATTTCAACAATGACAATAAATTTACAACATTTATTTTTTATTTTTTCCAAAAACGTGTCATTTGCAGCTTGAGCTTCAAAATCTTCAGGTACACGAGAACACGTTATTTTGTGGTAAGCGAAAAAAAAACATTATAAATTTAATAGTAACTGAAACGTTTCATTCTATTAATAAATTAATATGCTTTATTTTAAATATTATTTCCTACATTATAACGCTAGTAAAAATATTCCACTTGAATTATAATAGTGAGTTTGAATACTCTCTCAGATTGGAGTTATTATATTACACATAAGAGAAAATGGAAAAAGTTTTATGGAATTGAAAGCTGTATTTCGATTTACATTGCCCTGCTAAAAATTTGGATGGACTATTTACATTGTCAATACCACCAATATATATATATATATTCACCGATATATTATTTTGATATTAATTATAAAAATCTCTGTAGAGAAAACTTTATAAACGTTTCCAATTATACGATTTCTAACATCGCAAATCGTCATGTGAATGATATTTTCGTTGTTATTTGTAAGGGATTCTTTTTGGCAATAATGATATTTTACTGTTACAATATAAGTGACAAAATGTTTTTTTTTTAATAAAATCATTGATAATCTATGGATTTAAATCACCTCGCTATTCACTTTATTGACACCTATGGTATTAAATTACATAAACATAAGCAGAATTTGAATATACTTGGCTAAGGATTGTAACTATACGTTTTAAATCTATTTGCAGTTATTGTGGTGCAGGAAACCCCAACCCCGTCCCCGTGGGCGTGTTGGCGCCCGCCGACCGATTTCTCCCCATCAACGTTAGCTCGAAACATTTTTAACTTTACATTTTTGCAAAATTAGTTTTGTGGATATCACATCGACAGGTGAAGTCTCTCGTACATTTCCCAAATATGAAGGAAATGGTAGATAGCAGTGAATTAAACGTCATACACATTCAAGTGCAGTTTGAACAGAGATTTATGCAATTTACTACTAACGAGCCAATAGTCTTCTTTATTGTCAAACCTTTTATTTGCCAAATAAATACAATTTTAATAGCTTCATATTTTGCAGGTTTTGTTCAAGAAAAGGCACAGCAAGAAAAAATGACACGGATAATCTTTTCAACTTTTTTCAAAAAGAGACGTTGTGCAACTGAGTAACAAATAGTTCTTGTAGAAAAAAACATATTTTTAGATAATTGTCGCAAAGAGTCTACACGTCAGGAGCAGACATGGTTGAAAAAATCATTATCTTTTTATAATATCCTTAGAAAAGACAGGTGGCGCCCGAGAGGTTGTGCAACTGAGTAACAAATAGTTCTTGTAGAAAAAAACATATTTTTAGATAATTGTCGCAAAGAGTCTACACGTCAGGAGCAGACATGGTTGAAAAAATCATTATCTTTTTATAATATCCTTAGAAAAGACAGGTGGCGCCCGCCGCCCAACTTTTTTTAAATGCGCTCTCGGGTCCAATTTGGTTGGGGACCCCTGTTGTAGTGCATTGGTTAAGGCTGTTAGGTTTTCTACTCACTGTTTGTTCTACTGACTGTTTTCAATCAAATTGTATTCGAAGTGATATTATTGATATTTTTAATACCTCCTCAACTACCCTTGTGTGTTGCGTTGCTCCATTTTGAGTTGATATATTTAAATATATACGAATCAATAAAAAAATCAATGCCATGCTTTAAGATCTTATCTTTTAGCTTTGAGTAAAATTAAAATAAGTAGGTACCTATATTTAATTGTTTTATTACGAATCTTTGAAATGGAATACGTAGTAAAGTCTTAGTGGAAATTCGTTTTCAAAATATTTTGTATGACAAAGATAATATTTTTAATTAACATTGAGAATGCAAAAACTGATTTTTAGACAGACCACCAAAAAAAAATGTACCAACACAAACAAGGACAGTACTAAAATATCATTTTTTCGCTTTTATATTACAATGATGTATTCATACACCATACTGCAACAGTAATAACATTATGCAGTGGCGCGGGACTATTTTAAAACATTGTAAGCTTTATTATTCAATGTTTAATAATATGAGACGTGTCACCAGAAAAGGGATATTGAGATGATGCATAAGCCAGAAGATCGAATAGCAACTGTCAGACTCAAGCCACATATTTCAGTCACATTCGATTGAGGAAAAAAACGAATAGAGTGGAAAGTAAAAAAATGTCTTCACCACGATTGCATCTCAGTTTCTTAACGTATGATATAATTGATGGTCTAATACGACCGGTAAGGAACTAGGCGCTGCAATTTGGTTAGAAGACGGATATAAAAAAAAAGCACGAAATAAATAGGCATACATTATATAATATATCGTTTTGAATGTGTGTAAACATTTATTCTTCACGTAGCTGGACGATGTGTTTTTTTATTGAAGATGAATGTTTTAACTATATTAAAACAAAAACAAAAGAGTTTTATGCTGGAAAATATGAAACATAAACGTAAACATGACGGATTTCAATTAGACTTTACTCGAAGCCAGGAAAATAAAGACATTTTAAAATGAAAGACAAACACGATTATAGAAAAAAATCAACTGTTGATAGATTGGGCGTCCAAATAATCTCTGATAATATACAAAAGAAATATTTATATGTCAAATTAATGGAATATTTCACCCCTTAGATTAATTTAATCAAAAAATTGTGTGCGGCTTATATCGTCCCTATCAAGTCTAAAAGGCGTTCGTAACATTTTGGTGATTCTAATGAGCTAAATATGAGGTTAGGTTCACAAAAAAAGAATATATACATTGGCTGCCAAAAGGTTGATATTAAAAAAACTCCAAAGTTAATACAAGGAAAGTGGTAAAAAAACGAAATTTTTCAGATTGACACAATATTTGTTCACTCTCTTTGCTTTCCTTAAAAGTAGAGATTTCTCACTAACGCCCATTTGGCTTGTGAAGGGCGATATGGATCAATTGAATTCTGTAATGTATCCATATTACTGAAGGATAATAACCAAGGCTGTGGAGTCGGAGTCGGAGTCGGTGTCGGCGCGGCGTTGTGGCCGGAGTCGTACTCGGAGTCGGAAATTATGAAAAGTTTGAACTTTTTATTTTTGAATTTAATATGTCAAATTTGGCTTTTATTTTTATTTATAGGGTTGATATTTAATTGAATACACATAAATAGGAAAATTAGCGGAAAAAAGTGACGATATTAACCTTTTTTTAGTCGGAGTCGTGTTTTTGGTCAATGTCGGAGTCGGAGTCGTGGTTTTGGTAAATGCTGGAGTCGGAGTCAGTGTTTTTTTACCGACTCCACAGCCCTGATAATAACTCAAACAATCGCATATCTTTAATGAAAAAGACTACCAAATAAAGTATTTTTTTATACAAAAATATACAATTATACATAGGTAAAGCAGGCATGCATATATTGTAACTTTTGAGTGTGAACAAACCGAACAAAAAATAATCTCTGACTACGTCCCTGTGCTTATAAATGAACGCTGAAAAATCTGATTATTTTTTATCCGCGGAATGAATTTTCGCGCACACATTCTCGCATCTGTTCATATTCACCTTACGCACACAAAAAACCATCGTACACGGAGTTAAATTGTCCACAATGTATTTAGCAAACAGAAAATTAAGACGCGTAAGCGATAACTCACTTCCCATAATAATCCAAGCTATTGAAAAAAAAAATGAAATATATAAAAAAAATCGTTTCCTTTATCACTATTAAGGTGCTTACTGACAATACTCGGTGGAATGGCATTATAATAAAACATTTATAGTACTTTTTCCACAAAAAAAAATATTAGATCAGTACCGGTTTCGCTCATGGCGAGCTCAGTTGACAATGCTCGCCATGAGCCAAACCGGTCCTGATTTAATAAATTGAATGTGGATAAAGTACTTAAAATGTTTTAACATTTTTATTACTTATTCGACAAAAAAATGATTGGATCAGGACCGGTTTCGCTCATGGCGAGTATGTTCTAGGTACGTTCATAAGTTCTTAAAAATATGTTATTATATCTATTACGTTTAATTACTGTTAGTGAAAATTAATGTTCAATCTTATTTCATGAAAATGTAAAAAACGTGGCACATTTTATTACGCAAAAAGTTATCAAAATTAAATCTTTACTCATTGATCTTTGTAATGAAATACACACTTTTTTATTGATTGAATTGGCATTTACTATGTAGAACTCCATTATAACACGGTGAAAAAATAGCAACGTATTTTAGTACTGCAAAAATTATGAAATATAAATACAGTTGATATCTATTTCCTATTTCGGATAACGCCCTCGTCAGAAATATTTACCAAATTTTAATTGCGCAAAAGATTTATCGACTAAAAAAATAATAATCTATTATACTATAAATGTTATTATTTTTGGCAATATTCCAAGTAATGATTCATGTTAACTCCACTTTTTAACATTGTACCAAACTAAAAATTCTCATGAATAAAACAGATGAGAATGAAACCTGCAATAGTTAAAAACTTCGGTGATAAGATCTTATTTCAACACATCTTGCGTAACACATAGATTAATTGTATGTTTGCAAAAATGAAATTGAAATCAGAATAACAATTCCTTAATTTTGAAAACACCACAATCATTATAATTTATGTATAATGTAAATTTAGACAAATTTTGTCAACTATATTGTATGTTTTAAGCTTCAGTATATTACATGGTTATCGCTCATGCTTCATTGAATTATCTATAAACTGAATGGTTTTTACGTAAGTATGTTTGGAAAATAAAAAATAATGTATTAACGGATATGTGTGAGTGTTAACATAACTGTGTATGTAGGGTAGTTAGAAATTCGGAGGGTAGACCACCCAATTCCTCCCAAATGGCTTTCATAATTTTTCAAACATAACAATAATAAATGAAATATCTGTAAAAATATTACCGCAAAGTGAGTTCGGAATGGGGAGGGTTGAGTTTTTCCACTCGGTGATGATGGATTTCTTCAGCATTATATATGTTTCATACCTGTTATACACAAACAAATAAATGATAAAATTGAATATGAATTTAAGTGAAAATAACTTTTCAATTAAAAAGATATCGTAGAATAAAATTACATTTTTATTTAATACGTTAGCAATTTAACTTAGCATGATTATTTATGGCTATTATAATCTATCTAGAAGGATTTCGAAGCGTTAAGAATCTTTTGAGATATAGATTGGTGTAAAGCAGGGGTTCACAATTTTTTTTCGTTTAAGGATAGTTTTGAAATAAAAATACTGGGCCACTCTTTATAAAATCATATTTCGTCGTCAAAACTTTTATTTCTTACTAAATATACGTTATTTTTACTTTTATTTATGTAAATAAATGTCTTGAATCAATCAACGTCAAGAAATAATGAATGAACCGTGTAAGCAACCTTCTGGCAGAAGGTTTTTACCAACGCCTTTAAGCCACCCTTGAAAGTCAGTCAAGGTCGAGAATTTAAGTTTTCTTTATTTTAGTGAAAGGATATTAAATAAAAAAAATAATCACCCAAAGATTTTAATCACTATAGACTTTGTTTCCTAAGGTTTTTATTTCATACAAAGCCATCCAAAGAATATGCTTTGTCACCGTTGAGTAACATTAGTCTTACTATGCTAAAAAATATTTTTGATATGTTAAGAAACAATGGTAAAAAGCAATACTTGTTGAATTAAGAAAAAAAATGAGCATTGTTTTAATTGAATATTGTCGAATGTCATTTTTTATGTTAATCGAGACTATAATTTTCAAATTAAATAAAATCATGCATATAGAATGAGCTCACCACTGCTTACATTATTTACATTGTCAAGTTTAACCCATTCCTGATTAATCGCATATTATTAGTTAAAATTTTGTAATTGCTAATTTCATTAGTAGTATAATTATTTTTTTGCTTTGCTTTGATCCTATAACCCCCCCCCCCTCCTTGCTTCCCATAAAGAGAAAAGCTCCATTTTGTAATGTATCATTTTAAAATATTAGAATCAACTTGCTTTATTGCTTAAGCAAACTTTGCGATAATAAGTCCGAAAATGCCAATTCTAAAGATCACAATTAGTAACACAGTATGTGGAATAATCTAAGTTATTTATAATTTTAAACATAATAGAATGAGTTTATTTAAGATGCATTATGTAAAATGTATTCTTTTTTGTATTGGTCAATGTATTTTTTTTTTTAAATATTATCAATTTTATTTTCGTGTTAAATTAAAAAAATCATCGGTTTCTTAAACGTTTTATCGAGACAACGAGAGAGCTAGCATTTCTTTCAAGACGGTCCCAGGTTTCTTTCTTAACCTAGCATTCATGTAATTGCCTGACATTCCAAGAAAAACTGACTTCCCTACACGCAGTCTTCTAACTTGCGCATACGGTATCTCAAAACTCACGTCTAAACAATAACAGTAATTTTTGACAAATGTAAAACTTTGCCAGTGATAAAAAGTACAATAAGAAAACTGTAATTTTCGGGTCTTCATGACAACACATTGAAACTACTTTTTAAATTCGTGTTATTATATCATAACAATTTCAACATTAACGCTTTATTTATAACAAGTTCATTTTTAAGAATACGAAAACTATGTGAATAGCAGTGAAGAAAAAATATCGGTGATTTTTTTTACTGTACTGTTAAAGTGTTTTTGTTGCAATAGATTCGTAGCATATGAACCGTATATATTTAAAATCTGATGTATTGTTTCTGTATAAAGAATTATTATACTAAAAAACAGTTCAATCAATCTTAAGTGTCTCAAATTTGGTATGAATCAATGGTCGTCTAATATACTGCAAAAAACCAGAGAGCACAAATAATTTAAAGAATACATCAGTTTTGGTGTAGAAATGTTGGCATTTATTTGATAATAATATATTTTGTACTGATAAACAGATGAAAATGCTCGTCATCAGCGAAACCGGTCCTGATCCAATAAATTTTATGTGGAATAACTACCTACTAAAAATGTGGTTTTATTTTTATTATAATGTAATTCCACCATGTATTGACAGTGAACACCTTAAATATACATATTTTGTGACTTAATTTTAGTATTAAAATATTCAGATATTTAGTCATTGACTAACAAAAAATCTTCGTAGACCAACGATGTATTGTGTGAACAGTCGGCATCGTGAGTTTTAACCTTCCATCGCAATAGATTACGAAAATGATGGAAATTTAAATACACTGTATGCCACCCACTTACTTGAGCAAATACGAAATGAAAATATCATCATGAATAATAATTCGAAATATAATTTAATGAAAATTGAACACTCTTCAAATACGTAAAAAAAAAATTGGTCAAAAAAGCTTATTCAATTTAAAAAGCCTCAAAGTACTCGGGGGGTTGAAAAAATATTCATAATATGAAGTGGGTAGGTGCGCGGGTGTATAGCAGGGAGATAGGCGCACATTATTTATTTGTTCCCCGCTATTGAAGAGCCGAAGATAAATCCTCTATTTTTTAAAATGTTTCATTAAAATCCTTCCACTCATTTATTCTCAATTTCCTATTCAGCGGGCTGGTCGCCGGTCTCCTATATCCATACATCTCATAAAAAGTTCGCAGTTTGCGTGTAGTATTGGATACGAATATACGTAAATGAAATACAGATATCGAAACAGTCTCCCTTTTTTTAGCGGCGGCCAACGCAAACCATCGAAAGCCATTTTTTTTTAATTTCCAATAAATATTTTACATACAAAAACTTTAGGCTGCCAAATATCTGACAAAAATACTATCTATTCACAAAAAAAATGCGCAAAAAAATAAATATTAAGTTTTCAAATAAATAAAGCACGTCGTATAATTTGACCGAATACTCCCCGTCACTCGCTGGTCGAATGGCATTATTTAAATTAATACATAATATGATTTGATGTTTTCATTACTTTTTCTTCATAAATTTGTGTTTACTATCAATATTTTTAAAATATGTTTTAAATTAAGGAATTACGGATAATGTGTAACAGTTCAAACTTTTCCATGCGAATAAAAAGGTCTCAAAAGTTTAATCTAAAACCGGCAGTTGAAAAGAAATATTTTGGAATTGACCACTTTTGAACCCTCCTGATATTGTACTATTTCCATATATATACGTTGAAAAACATCAGCACCGGTTTCGCTCATCGCGAGCATTACTGAGCAAAAATGATGAAATAAATGATAAAGAATCTCAATAAAAATCGATCACATCAATCTAAGTTACTAAATTCTTAAAATCATAAAAAAACTGTAAAAGAAGGCAATTTTTATATTTTATATATAAATCATATTTTAGACAATGGCGGGAATAATTGAGTTCTACTCTGTAAATAAATACCAATTAAAAACGATTAGTAAACCTGTAAAGATTTTATATTTATGCAACTACAAATAACTGATAATACTAATTCTATACGCTTTATATTAATTAATCTAGAGTATATTTGAAATTAATTACTTAATTAAATGATCTCTTTTTTTAAATATTTATCTTGATTTATCAATATATCTATAACGAAAGACACATACACACAGACACTCTTATTCTGCGTGTCGTTCGCGTCAAGTGTACTGACAGGTTCCACTGCCACCTGGTAATAAATTTTTGTACTTCTAATTACAGTACTAATCTAAGTAAAGTAATACAAAAGAATTATTTCCTTTAATATACAGATACTTAATTTCGTAAAAGATATGAGCATTTGAGAGGTGAAATGAACTCTGGTGAAACATTTCTATTGGCCTTTTAAGTTCAATCACGCTAATATTTCGTTTGTATGTGAAATTATCTTAACATTTTAACACTACGTGGAACCTTACTACATAAATGAACAGAACATATTGCAAGGAAATAGTGTTATGAAAGGGGTGAGATTATTTAACAGATAACATATCATTTGAGCCCTTGAGAAGTGAAATGAGTCAAGTAGCATAATTATGAAACTTTTTAACTAGCTTAGAGCATACGTTTGTCTTACTCCACTATCACTCACTATCTCAGTGTGTTTTAAATAATCTACCTTCAGTTGTAGGGTACTTTAAAACGCTACTTTTATATCACTTCTCAGGGGCTCATATGAGGTCATGACATTTTGTAAATACATATATGCATACAAATATCAATAATATTTTAAAATACATCTATTGAGAGCTGAATAGACACACAAAATATAATTAAAATAATTTTCCTCAATGTAACGAGTTAAAAAAAAACACCCGTATTTTGCCGAATAAAAAATGAGCTCCAAATAAATTCCGATATGGCGCGTCACTACCACAAGCCTGATTACCACCCTATCAACACACACAAATAAAATATATACATGCAAGTACACGAACACACACACCGACGCTCACAATACACAAAAGGAAATAACATTGATAAGTCGCATTCATTTGCGGAGTTTTTATTTTGTGTTTCGAAATTTCCATTATTTTTGCGAAAAAAATAATGCAGCGCAGATAAGTCCGCCGTACGCAGTGATACTCAACCATCATTTGTATCAAAATACAAACTATACGATGATTCGTTAAACTTATAAAAGGTTGATACTTTATTCATGAATTCAATTCATGTTCTATCCCAAATATACGAAATCTAAAATCAAACCGTCATCACCAAGCTGTAGAATTTGATGAAAAAAACGAAAAACTACAAAACATTATACTAGGAAAAATACACTATATTTAAAGTATATATGTTACAGTGAAACTGTATTCTCAGTGAAAATGTATCAAGTAATAGATTTGTATGACAACATGATTTCACTGATCACGATTAGGGAAATTACTGGCCCAAGTCGATGATTTGCCGGCCTCAGTGAAACAAAATCAGCAAGTAGTCCCTTTCATAAAAAGAGAACCAAAGAAAAACATAGGGCTGAAGATAGGGCGGTCAAATTTAATTTCAATGACAGCCTGGAGAAGAATATATTTCCACTGAGAATACAGTTTCACTGTAACATACATATATGTATGTAACTCAATTTTCAATGCGTTAGAGATCTTATACGCCTGAAATAAAGGAGTGAAGTTTGCTTCTGTGTGGTTAGGTTAGGTTAGGTCACAAAAAGACGCGGAAGACAAATTACATAGATACACAATCAAATTAAATATGAATAGTACATTGGATGAATTATGTAGAATACTTGACGTTCTTACCAATGTATTGCAAATTTATAAATAGTAACTATTTCAATTATAGCTATATTGACTTTGTACTATACTGCTTTTTAACGTAGAATGAGAAATGACTACTACTATACTTTAAATGGATTCACTCGGTGGTATATTTTAAGATGGAAGTAAAATTATAGCTTTGTTTATTCCACGTAGTATGTTAAACTAGTGAAACATGTTTCGCCTTTTAAAGAAACATTATCTGAACTGATCAGGTTATCAGGTCCATCAGGTCTGTTGAAGTTTATATAGTATATTCGTAGTAAATAATAATTATTTTCTTGGTAAATTTATATTCAATGTGACTTTACCACACCTCCGTTCCTAATGTGAAGCATATGAGATCGCTTTGCAGGGATCTTAAGAAATTAATGATGTGACTATGGGCCGGTTGCTGGCTGATCGTTTTTGTATGTGTCATTTTTGGGTGTGTGGAATGGTGCTTTTTAGCATCACAGACATCCAAGCCTTCTAACACAATCACATGAACAATTTAAATTTAAATGTGCCGCTACTTATTCAGACCAGTAGGTACGAAAACTGAAAAAACACGACTTTGACCCCTAGCTATAGGTCTGTGAAACTATTATGATTAAATAATTATCTATGATTCTTTTTTGACAGCCATGTTTATTTCTAAGCCAGAATATAATACAGTAGAACCTCGATTATCCGGATAGGTCAAAATAAACAAAAATATAACAAATTTGCTGATATGCAACCTGACGAATTGCGCCCACTGCTGTACGTGTATGCGATTTTCCTGTCAATTATGATGTTTTAGATTATCCGGATTTGTCTTTATCCGGACTATCTTTATCGCCAATTAGTCCAGATAATCAAGGTTCTACTGTATAGTGTATACGTATGTATAATTGTGTAAGAAGTTAAAAATAAGTTAAAAGAAAATCAAACGAATTTGATGTTGTTTATAATATACATATAAAGACAGCTATAGCATTGTTAAGTATTAAAATTATCAATTATAAAGAAATATTTTAGTCAAATGATTTTTCCAGCAATGCACTGGTGGCTCATAACAGTCATAACTAACCGGTACATTTGTATGAAGAGAGAGGAGTTGTCGAATGCCCCACAACAATTCAATAAAATAGTAAAAAAGGCAACTTATCTTGGCTTCATAATAAGAAAAACTGTTTGTTTTATTTTCGTTTTTTTTTTTTGCAGATCCCCGCCATTTCCATACACAGAGTTGCGCGTAGGGATTTCAATATCAGACGACTGTTACTCAGTATCGATATTTCATATTATAAATACAGCAATTATGAATATCGCTATTCGTGTTACAAAAATCGGTAAGAAGTATAAAAAAATACAACTGATTGGAAACACGATAGCTACTAGAAAAATAAACAAATACTGGTGTTTAGATATTGTACATATATCGTCCGCTTAGAGAAAGATAAATCTTTCCAACTTTTCTTCACTTTTCGGGAGAACCAAAAAAACAGGTTTTAATTCAATCAATTTCACCTATTTTTAACAGGTAAAATTTTTTCCAATATATTTTAATGCGATGCTTTGGTTTATTTGTAAAATACAAACTCGTAATGTTTTCTAATGTGTTGATTTTAGATTAAGTGGAGCTATGAACAAAAATGAGATTTTAATTTGGTTTGAAATATCTACGTATTGATATGTCACTTTGATACATAGCGTAAAATATTATTTTGTTCGGCAAAAAAATAGCAATGTATTTTTGTTGTACAACAATTAAAAGATATATCTGTAGTTGATAGATATTTCGGCTTACGCCCACGTCAGAATGATTAGAACTACTGGTTTTGACAATGGCGTAAGCCGAAATAGCTATCAACTAAATATCTAATCATTTTTGTACACGTTGCTATTTTTTCACCGTATTCTCCCGATTGTGTATCTAGTGCAGTGGTTCTCATGTGCGGCCACTAGAGGATTTAGCTGCGGCCACTAACAGCTTCATAGTTAATATTAATATTGTTATTTTGTCACCAAAGACACTACAAGTAAAATATTTTGTATAGATTGGATTGTGCAAAAAGACATGCTAGTTAGTAAAAACTCAACACATATGTTTAGGTCTTTCTGGCAAAAAAGACTCAACACAAAAATTTGGTGCGTCACCGACATTTCCGTAAAACCGCTGATGTTCCTAATGCGGCCACAGTCACATTTAACGTGAGAACCACTGATCTAGTGGCATTCATAAATCAAAACTAACAAAAATAGAGATAAATATGTTTCTTTTATCCAAAGAGAATATGAAATAAATATATGCAAAAAGATAAGCTTGTGAAGAATATTAAAAAAAGTTTATTCTATATGGATATATCGACGTTCAATTTATTCACTCTTTGGATAGATATTACATTAAAAAGGCCAGATCATCAATTTGAATCGTAATCGGATATTCAAATTGCATATTAGTCCATCTGCACAAAACGCCCTCCCAGATTCAACGCTTGTTGCACTTTCCATCCGGACATATTTATCCTGGTATTAAAACGTTAAAAAAGTACTCGAATCCCGGTAACGATAGTACCGGTATTGATATCCCTAGTTGCACGTAACTGGAATTAATCTACGGCACTCAGTTTCTATCTATTAAATTGCGCTTCATTTTGTTTTCAAACGTTTCGTAACAAGCAGACGCAAGAGAAAAAAATAATTATAGAGCGAGTGGTATTAGAGGCACCAGTTTCAAAGCGTATCCGTAATAACATACGTATGCACGTCATAAACAAATGACATATCAATTGATATTGAACTATTGAAAGTTCATTATTATAATTTACATTGAAAACGATATAAAGTCATCAAATCGTCGTAAGGACACTTTGCTTAATTCACCTAAAATTTTGCAACTCAGGGCAGGTAAAGATCTGGGGCTCCCAAGCTTGTGCTCGAGGATCTAATCGCATGCAACAAATAATTACAAAAATAAGTTAATCAATTATAGCGTAATTTATATATCATCAGATGAAAATGCCCGAGATGAGCGAAACCGGTCATGGTCTTTACTTAATATAAGAAGTATTTTTTTTGTTTTTATTGAAAAAAAACTTCCTTCACCAAATACAAATTATATTTAAATTTCTTAAATGTTTATATTTTTGTGCTGATTTTAGGTATTTTTTTCATTAAAACTTTGTTTCAATGAAAAAAATGTGATAATCACTTCTTTTATAAATGTATAATTTAATGACATTTTAGAAAAATTGTTTTTTTGAAACGCTCATTCTTAACAAAAAGACATTATCGAATTTATAAAAATACTTAAACTCAATAAATTAGTGAAAATACTTTTATTACTCTGTTACTATCTTCGTTTTAATATAAAAAAGCTCGATTTTAAAAAACTATATTTTTTGTATGAAAGTAATAAATAATTATGTGGTGACATGTTTTACTTAGTTTTTGATCCTTTTTTTTATATATAAAATTAATGAAGACCCTATCACGAACTTACATTTTTCAAGCCTATAAACTACTGGAGTTAGTTAATACTTTCATTGTGCCAAAGATTGACTATTCAACATTCTGTATTCTTCAGGATATCAATGTAACTTTTCAATCCTTTTCGATGATTAAATATATTTATTTTCCTTGCGATTTTAAGATTTATTGGCCATAATTTAGAAAGTAGGATTGCAATACTAAATTTATAGCAAGAATAATAATTATTGACTATAAAAATAAAAATATTATTTGTTGTTTCTATTTTTCCCGATTCGTTAGAAGTTTCTCAATCGGGTAAACTTTAAAATGGCCGCTCATAAATTTGTGTATCATTTCTCACTTTCAATACATGAATAATTCGATGAGATAAGTCTGCCTAACACCATAATTATAAAATCAGAAAATTCCCACAAAACTGAAATATGTATGTAGGTTCACTTCTTACATACGATAAAATATCATATTATTTGCCAGTCTCAATTGTCGGTGGTTTAATTTGTAGCAACAATGCCCGTACATAATCATTATTTGGTATCTAACGTTCCAATTAAAAATGAATTATGTCTTCATTGATCATTAAAGTTGTGCGAACTGGAGGGGAATTTTATACCAAATATTAACACCTCTGACCTTTCCGCTAATCAATGAACACGTTTGTACAAAGATATAGTATGCCCAGTGATTTAAAATTTATTAGAATGATATTTAATGAAAAAAAAACTCAATGTTTATGACCAAGTTGGCGGTTACTTTATGGTAATTAATTTTCAATAAAAATTTATTACTTTTTACATACCAACTTTTGTACACGTTTGCATAAAGATTATGAACAGGGATTTAAAATGTATAAGAACAATATCGAACAAAAAAACGTCTTATTTCAACGGCGAAGGTGGTGGTTATTTCATACCAATAATTAATTTTCAATATAAATTTATAACATTTTAAGTAACATTTTTTTTTGAACCTTTTGCACTCTATATATATTTTTTTCCTTCAAGCAACTCCTCAATAGATTTGATAAATTGATTGACATCACACCGTTAGCATGGTAAATTGAAATACCGAAAATATACCACATTATGACATGTTACAAACTTCCGAAGGCACACAATCCAATAAATACGATTTTGGAAATATATAAAGAATAATTTAAAAAAAGAAATAGGAGCTGTAGAAGTTAAATTGTAATTGTTAAAATTTATAAAAATACTTCTCCACTATTTATACAATTATTGAAGTTCGATATAAGGTCCAGGGGGTATCAATCCATGTCCACCTGTAATTTGATTTTTATTTCTTTGCTCGTTAAACGATAAGAAGAATATCATTTCAGCCTTTACTTAAGTAATGGTCGTAGATATTCATGCAACAAAGATTTAATAATAAAACTCGAATCTATCATAGAAGTAATTATAGATTTTTTTTGGAAATTTGCTGGAAAATAATTGAAAATAATGCACTATTACTCTTTGGCATTTCGTTTATATATATATATATCTTTATATACATTATATTGATACCGCATGATGTTGTAGGGTATCAGAACTCTCTCGGACGATCTTATTATCACCTCGATCAATGGTAAAAAGACCAAACGATTAATTATCGCGAATAAATTGATTAAAATGTTTAAAAAAAATGCAAAACCGACATGCAAACGCATCCTTGCACAGCGAACGCACCCCGGCACAGCGAACGCAACCCCGGCACAGCGAACGCAGCCATGCTGTTCTGTTCGCCGAGGAGGGGACGCAAAATGCGCGGAGAACAGGGACTTTGATTTTCAAAGTCGGCCGGCAGTTAGTCGTAACCGTTCAAGCCGATAGCTATATCGCTCTCCTGTCTCGGACAGGAGGAAATAACATTATTCATTTGGTCTTACGCGTTTAAAAAATGTTCTTACTGCAATGTATTCGTGTGGAATAAAAAATGTTATAATTTGAAGACACAAATTAGCCGACTCTAGGATAGAGTTTTCGGCCAAGATAAATTACCGATTGAAATCTATACAGAGATACCATCCTATCCCTAAGTTCCGTCTCCGAACGCCGTGGAAGGATGCTGTCTGACGCAGTCAGATTGGGAAGAAACCCAGGTAGTCTCAATTGGCGCCCAACGTGGGGCAGCGTGGTCCCAACGTCAAGTGCATCGCTCAAGATTGACGCTCAGTGACTTGGGACCATCGAAGTTTGACAACTCGGTGCCCACTCCCACTTTCTCATGCTCTAAAGATTTCAATCGGTCCAGATTATTCGATCTGGTGGCGCCCTTTGTTTTAAATTCTGTGTAATAATGTTTGTGTTTTAACGTCAGTGATTTTGAGTGCTTCGCGAAAAAAAATAGAATCTGTGCTTCGTTTATAACGTGAAAGATCGCAAGCGCTCCGTGAAGAATGTCACAGTGGGAATAATAATAATTTAAGTGTTTCTTTTGTAATAATGCGAATGTTCGCGCTTGCTTTCGGAGAAGCGATAATAATAATATCGGTATTTTATTCGTTTACTAAAGGTTAATTAATAATAAATATGTTTGTGTTGTTCGTAAACAACGTGTCAAGGGTGCCGCCCACCAAACGCGCAGCTAAAATAAATTGCTGCAATATCTACCGAATGCCGAGGGTAGTCAGCCACGTAGGTGACGAGGAGTGTACCAGGATGTGAGAGAGCACAATAGCATGGGGTTAAGCCATGCAGGACGATACAGCAACCTGGATGACTCACGAAGACGACTGGGGAGACGGCGTCTACCGGTATGGCCGGAAGACAGTTGTCATCCGTGCCTACCGAGATGACCCAAGAGTGGGCATAATGGAGCCAAGGACCGAGGGGACCAGCAGCCGCCTTCGAACCTGGAGTAGTGACGGCGAGACGTAGTGATCTACGTCCATCAGTGCCGGGCCTACTTCACCCTAGATCGCGTGAGCTTGCGTGGCGACCAGAGGTGCCGTGGCACCAGCATTTGGAATCCAGTCGTCCAGTCAGGGTCGTATCTCCTGCATGAGACCTAGCTTGCCACCACAGACCTTCACCGAAACCTCGCCAGCCAAAGGCGACACTCGCGTATTAGCTTTGTATCGCGACTTATTGCAGACCTCCGTGACATGATTGAAACAGCAAAAGGAACCGACGCGCCGATATCGCCGCGTTCAAGACGTTGTGTTATCGCGCAAGATAACGTGACAAACGTGCCGGCCGAAATTAACGCACCCATTGTTCCTTTTTAACGACTCCGCTGTGTCGCTTATATGCTTTGTTTTATTCATGTGATTTTTTTAAATGTGTATGTTTTTATTTACGAAAATACTTTAATATGTTTTCAAATCTAACTTCTTTTGATTCTTAATCAGGATTTGAAAATTTGATCTTTAATGTATGTTTTCCTTTGATATATAACTTAGTTGACGATTTTTTTTGCTTTGATTTATGTTTTTACTTGTGATTTAGGCATTTAACTTGAGTAATGTTATACTCAAACTATGCTTTGAAATTGGATGTATCCTTTCAACTTGATATACCATGGTCCTTCAGACAGTAGTTGTATTTGTGTTTTGTTACTTGTATAATTTTTTTTTTTTTTGTGTGGTATGTTTTTGTACTTTTGTTCTTGCGATACCATTGATTGAGGAAGACGCCCGAGATAGTTCCTGACCGTCAGGAGTAGGGGAATTTGATACCGCATGATGTTGTAGGGTACCAGAACTCTCTCGGACGATCTTATTATCACCTCGATCAATTGTAAAAAGACCAAACGATTAATTATCGCGAATAAATTGATTAAAATGTTTAAAAAAAATGCAAAACCGACATGCAAACGCATCCTTGCACAGCGAACGCACCCCGGCACAGCGAACGCAACCCCGGCACAGCGAACGCAGCCATGCTGTTCTGTTCGCCGAGGAGGGGACGCAAAATGCGCGGAGAACAGGGACTTTGATTTTCAAAGTCGGCCGGCAGTTAGTCGTAACCGTTCAAGCCGATAGCCATATCGCTCTCCTGTCTCGGACAGGAGGAAATAACATTATTCATTTGGTCTTACGCGTTTAAAAAATGTTCTTACTGCAATGTATTCGTGTGGAATAAAAAAATGTTATAATTTGAAGACAATAAATTAGCCGACTCTAGGATAGAGTTTTCGGCCAAGATAAATTACCGATTGAAATCTATACAGAGATACCTTTCCTCCCATCCTATCCCTAAGTTCCGTCTCCGAACGCCGTGGAAGGATGCTGTCTGACGCAGTCAGATTGGGAAGAAACCCAGGTAGTCTCAATATATACCTTCAGTGTTGCCTTTACTCTACGACGGATACCAAAACCAAAGAGCTTTGGAGGGAATTTGGTGTTTGTAAATTATACTCGTATGGTCACTAAATCAGAGTTGTTTTGACTTGGAAAATAATAATTAAGTAATATAAATAGTTTTTTCTGATAAAATAATCATTTGCTCCGTGTTGGCCGGTAAAACACGCAAATTTATTAAAATTCTCTTATAATTTCGGCACCAATGAAAAAAAACATTTTGAAATTGGAACGAACAACTATATTCACATGCTTTTATTGTTCACAACGCTTGTGTGGTTTTTTTTTTAAATCTAAATGATTTTGAATCTACATGGATTCAAAATATTGCAAGAATGGCAGCACTATGTCAAACAGAATTTTTAAAATCTCAAGCTTTATTATAAAAAACAAATATAATTCATCAATAATTCTATTGTTATAATAGAGTAAAGTAATTTCGTATTTAATTAATGTCACTGTTTCTATAAACACACTTGTTTTCCAAATTCAAAAAATGAAGCTTCCGAAATGTTCCGCGTATTCAGAATATCGCATGAATAATTTAGTCGCGTCATTTTATAAAACATACCATCGGAAACCAATCCGAATTGTCTTATATGAATGGTGACGCATTTTGAGAGGCAGGGTTGTTTAGCAAAGGGTGTTCGGAAAGCGCACAGGGCAGTACTAATGCCGGACAACGCCATCAGTCTCTGTTCACCACCCGGTATTTCATCTTGACAGAGGCGCACTCAAAATTTAAACCTGCGCCTGGAAGCGCCAAAGATGAAAACGTGCTGCCACCGAATTACGACTGCTGGTAGATTTTCAGAGATGTGAATTTAGCTGCTAAACCAAACGAAAGATAACTTTAGTGCAAAGGTATCTCCGTTTTGATATCAAATTATCAAGCATCATGCTTGGTTATTCAGTCGCATATATTCCGTGTAGAACGACAAGTTCTACTTAAATTATTCAATTTAATTTAATTATTAATATATTTAATTAAGTTAATTAACATGATTAATTGGTAATGACAATATTTTATAACAACACAGTGATATATTTCATCGTGATCTTAAAATTGGTGGAAATTATCTTCCTTAAAATATTAAGGTGATACATTTGTGGTGTAGCTATATGGTGAGATCACTTTGAAGGTATTCACAATTCACGACAAAGGTTTGAAAGGCATTATATTAAAAAGTAATAATACATTGATTGAGTAGGCATTTACTTGGTAGAACTCCATTATAATACGGAAAGAAAAATAACAATGTATTTTAGTTCTACATAAATTATTTTATATATTTGTTGATGGCTATTTCGGCTTACGCCTTCGTCAGAACTAAGGCGTAAGCCGAAATAGCTATCAACAAATATATAAAATAATTTATGTAGAACTAAAAGACATTGTTATTTTTCTTTCCGTATTAGTAATAATACATTTTTTGTACGTATTTCACAGTTAATTTATTGAGATCAGGACCGGCTTAGTTGTGGAATAAATACAAAAATGTTTTATTATTTTTTTGTCCATGATAAGGGTTAAAAAAATCACACGTGCGTATTTATCTAGGTGCAAAAACGCTGCAAAATGTCTATATTTCTCATCTTAAAATATTCATACAACATTATATTCTATTATTTATAAATATAAAAGTGATTTTCATTAATTTGCACATTGTCGTTAAATAATATGTTTAGCGACACGAATATTTGATTAGCAATAATTTTTATTCAAATTCATTTTATTATCCTTACCTAACGTAAATTTGTGTTTTTTTATCGAGTAATGAATGACTGTCGATTTATAATAAAATTTTAATGAAATTGTAATAATGTATGTTTGCGCGAAAGCGATAATGTAAATCTAAATCAATTATAGCTTCAGGTATTACGGTTTATAACATTTACATATTAATAAGGCAAAATTAACAATTTGCTCACAGGCATTCGCGCACGTGAAAATGTCGTTATCATCATGGCTCGTCTATTTTTTTTATACCTCACATGTTTACGCCACGTTCTAAAACTTAATAATAAAACAGAAGTTGCCCGGGGCGCATGTGCCCCCACACTCCCCTTTCCACCTCGTCCAGAGACGGATTACGCGTCTCGTATAGTTGGGCGTTATTAGAACGGGCGCTCGCTAGACACAAGTTGAGATTGATTAATGTCCAATATGAATCATAATCAGGGAGTTGTAAGCGTCGCCCGCGGACCGCGTTCGAGAGATTATTCAAGGCGAGGGGGATATCGGGGACAATGCGCGCAGGTAAAATATTTGGGGTAATTATATCGAACGATTTTTTACAACTTTTATCCGATATCTATTTCGACAGGCAAAGCATTTCATATACCATAATTAGAAATTTGTTTAAAGTCAAATTCTAGGCGGAATAATAATTGTAGAAAGGAACTAAAAAAGTCATCGATGTAACAAATATTTTCGCCAGTGGTTTTAATTTGACAGTTATTTTTTCGAAAAGGCCGTTTGTTTGAATGAATTAATTTAACAGCAATATAATTGAGAATTTTGAGTGAAGCTCATTGATGAAAATTCAATGTCAAATTTGTATCGTTTGAACTTTGTACTTTTCCAACGACCCGGGTCGAAAGCGACAAAGCTCATAGAAAAGTAACATAATTTAAACGAGTCCAATTTTGTTAAATATAAAATTATTAAAATAAAAATTATTAGTTTATGAATCCAATTGGTTTTGTTTTGTGAACTATCAATAACAAAATTCAAGCAAGAATCATATTTTATTTAAGTTGGCATCATAATACCATTTGTATCTATAATATTTATACAAACCACGGCTTGAATCTTGAAAGAAAAAGTCCAATCAAAAAATAAAATTAAAAACCGAATTGTTGACACAATTTAAGACGAGTACGATACCTAAATATTAAAAAAATATTGATGAAAAGGCATTATATCTAAAAAAATTAGCCATATTAAATGTAATAAT
Source organism: Himalopsyche kuldschensis (assembly GCA_028554975.1). NCBI lineage: Eukaryota > Metazoa > Arthropoda > Insecta > Trichoptera > Rhyacophilidae > Himalopsyche > Himalopsyche kuldschensis. Next base: position 960,052 of record JAHFWI010000085.1, on the reverse strand, counting down.
TCTACAATCACTTTTAAGGTGTTTTACTTAATTAAATCAGTTGACGTTCCCAATCTTTATCAGAATATACGTGAGAAGTAGTACTATAAAATGTGTTATTTATTAAATATAATTCCATAGCAAAAAATAAATAAAAAGTTAAGAGAAAATGACGACCAAACGAAACTTGAACAATTTGAATTGTGAGCTGTGAAAAATGTGTTCGACCGGAAGAAACTAATCAAAGGTTAAGTGGGCAATATTTTTTACCATCGATGTCTTCAACTAAATATCACAAAAGTCAGGCCGAACGCAATTCGACCCAACCTCCTCTTTTTATGGTAAGTGATACAAGATATAATTACAAACAAATTTAATGTCTGAATATGTCTGTATGATTTACTTTTTCCGTTTTCGGAACCCCAAATTAAAACAATCGTCAAACGAAGCTGATTACGAATTATGAATCTAGACTTCAGATATAATTAAGAATCATAAATTTACTATAGCTTATAAATATGATTAATAATAAATCAAAATCGATAAATACTGTTTTTTATTCCACTCGGACATGGGCTATAGTTATATAAAAAAGCAACAATGTAATTATCAAAATGAAATTCTTACTAAATCCAAAGTTGAAATTGATGGTTGAAGATTTTTTGACAGGTCGGATGATTAAATTATAATGATTTAAGAAGGTAGCGCATTCTGAATTAATTACCTGCTTTGATTTTTGTGAGTCTAAAATGTAAGGTTACCTTTTACAAAAGGGTCATAATAAATCTAGATGTTGTTTTTTTTGCCTATCCTGTTTCAAATTTTTTGAACTCGGTTCATCTCGGAATGAAATAATTAAATACTTACCAACAACATCGGTTTATTTTTAAGCCACATTCAAACATTTTTACTTTACTAAAAATTCGATGTTACAGCAATATTATATTAACAAAATTTACATCTTAATAGGTCTTTATACAAAAAAGCAATGTCTCCAAAAATTGATAGTTCTTATAAAAGTTTGCTGTCGTAAAATAGATCTATTGTATGACGTTAGTTTTAGTACCTCTATTGTTTATAATGGATCTCTACGAAGTAAATATCAATTCAATGAGTTATTAGTTTGGCACTGCATTTTAATAATATAATTAAAGAATCAAAGTATGATTTTTTTGATGATAATACATATTTAATTTAAAAAATAGTCAGTATACTAGCGAATTGCCAATGTGCTATTATAATTATAATATTATATTTTGAATTTAGAATATACTGAAAAAAATACTACACCATAAAAGAGTACTGCACCATACTTAAATATTTTGAACCCGATCGTTCGATGCAATACCAATTTCTCACACAGAATCTCAACTGGTTAACATTTAATGTTGGACTTGCCAAGGGATGAGCCAGAAGCACGCACCGCTCATAAGTCTACGAACTTCTTAAAGGTGAGTGATTGGTAAACAATCAATTCTACCCTAGCTGTTTCCTATCTTGCCATCTGAGGTAAGATACAATCAATATATCTAGCTAAAATCAAAATATTTTAGCTAATTCTTGATGCTATTACTGCGTACTTATGATTTATGACGAAAACTAATATAACACTACACAAAAGACGTAAGTTCAGAAACACCAATACCGCGAATAGCCGTAACTAACAATCGTTGACTGATCTTAAAAATCGTACATGTTACCAATGCATTTTATCCATGAAAAAGAGTAGATCATTACAGTATTCTGCACGAAACCAAAATGTGTAAGGTGATGCATTTAACTTTTGTAAATTGGATGGCTGGATCAGTATGATTAACCTCTTTCCATTCGTAAAAAAATCTGGCATATTGCCGAATAAAAACAGTTTATTTTAATAGGGCTTTTGAGACGTACATATATATATTGTAATAGATGTGTATTGGTTATGAAGAAAACAGTGTGCTATAACGTTGGATGATAAGACAAAAATAATTGTGTGACGAACCAAATAGTGTTTTTATTTTTTTTCTAATGCACTTGTAAATCTCTCAATTTTCTCAAAACATTAATATTTTCATGCTAAGTAAATTAATATGAGCCAATTTTAATAGAGGCAAAGCGTTGAATAAACGAAGTTATTTTATATCAAAATACACCAACGAATCCATGCCCGCTCATGTTTTAGATAGAATATTTTAAAACATACTTATTTTGAGACCTGGTTAAAGTATATGTCAAGATGTAAGCTTTAGTATTTAATTTATGGCAGAATTAAAAAGCAGCCAATATTTATTTTTATAAAGTGTGATGAGTAAAAACCGCTAATAGTTTTCTGAGCAATGAAAAAAATGGTGTGAATTAAAAACATATTTTTTAACTCGTTGATTTTTTCGTTTCGTCTGCGATTCATCATTTAATCACAATATTTACATAGTCTCCGATATAACACGACCAATATAATAATATGATATTTAATGAAATGTTAATGATTCCATCGCTGAAAAAAGACAATCCAAATGTCGACTATAGCTATAAACCGTCAATTCACCCAAATCCGACAAACATGTATATTTTAAATTGTAGCACGAAATGAAGTGCACAGTCGGTACTAACATATTAAATAATTATTATGTGCGCCGTTTTAAAGTGTCCCTACCCAATATACATAACACGAATAAAAATTATTAAAAAAAATCTCAGTAAATGAGATACGATTATTTTTCTTTATGCGGCCCTGCACGTTAATTCGTTGCAGTTCGATTAACTGTCCACAAACTACTCGATTACGACATAATTAATTTTCTCAGCGAAGGTAAAAAGCATAAGTAGAATATTGGATTTGCATATTGCTCATAATTCTAATTATTTATAACTGCTTCGTGAATATTATAATGAATAATTATTGCGTAGAATATTCTCTGTGCAATATATCTAGCAATAATTACAAATATCGATCATAAAACACAATTGATATCTTGCAGAAACTGGGTTTCTCTAAATTGAGTATTACTAGAAATCGACCGTTAAATAAAATTAAGCACATCTGATTAATTAAAAATGCGTCTTGGCAAAACGCTTTCAAATCGTTTCTCAATCAAATAAAATATTCAAAAATAGAACGATTTTTCACTCAAATTATTTTAAATAATCTAATTGAAAATATTTTCAATTAACGATTTACGATTTTACGATTATCATTAATACAATTAATCTACTTTGGCAAAAACAATAAATTTCAAATAAATATTCGTTGATTGGGTTTTTATACAGTTGTATCCTACTTAGTTAAACTGATATGTAAGCGATCTGGGCTGTTATATGTAGTTGAATGTGAGAAAATCTCCTCTGCAGGGCAACCAACCTGCAAAATCTACTCGGAGCTAGATAGCTTCACTGAGGTCCGTTCGACCCTTCGACTAGGGGCCTGAAGTTTGAATTTACAATTAGTTATTCCGATATTGGCCGTACAAAAGAGCCATCTAGGATTCTAGGGCTTGGAATGCCTGACTTGCAACGTTATAATATGAAACCGTTTCAATTTTTTGGTGAAATTTGGTCCGTTAAGAGAATATTTATTGAGCATGTGTTGAATGAATAAACATTAAAAAATATCCCACTGATAGCAGTTGATAAACACCATAATTGCATTAATAAACACTTTTCATATGTCAGTTCAGACTTATTTGAAATAAATTATACATATTTCTGTTCTACTTTCACATATAATTGTATTAAGATCAGAACCAGTTTAGTTCGCCGTGAGCATTTTTAGCTGATGAAATTTCCGTCAGTTGTAAATGATCAAGAAGATTATATTTGGAAGTAGTTCAACAAAATTTTATTTATTTTCAACCATTAAAAACACTATTTAAAATATGTTGTCAAGAAGGAAAGAAAGACATTTAATATCGAACCGTAAAATATAATATATCTCTAATGCTGAAGAAGAAGCGGGTAAACATTATTTGTTGATCGATCTGATTAAAAATTTGCGTTTGGTAAATTTTTTTCATTAATATATTAATTCACATTAATATTTTTTATTTGTAGATTAGATTTTTATTTGAATTATCATTTCAACACAGGCAGCTTCACATACAAGCTGCCTACGGCATTATACATAAGAGCTAACTATACACTAAAAAAATAAAAATTGGGTAAGTCATCTTAAAGAAATATTGTTTTGACACCTCATGGAACGCGTTAGAAGCAACAATTTATTTTTGGAAATCTTACCTCCAGAGCGGCGGCTAGGTCGTCATCCCTCTGATGGGGGCTGATTCTCCCATCCCCTCCTCCCGCACTCCCACTGGTCCCCCCGCCTGCCCCTCTTGCCCCGCCGACGCACTCCGCCATGTCAGCCTCGCATCCTGACTCGTCTGCAATAAGGATAACAGTTATTAGTAATATTTACCATACTATTTTACGATATGATCAAATCATAATTTTTTAAACAACATAATACAAACCTATAATGTGTAGTACATCATTTAACTGGATACTATTAGTATCTTTCAAAGTTAACGTGACTGACTATTATACCATTTTCCCACCATTATTAAAAATATTTTAATAAACGAACGTTGATAATTTTTGAACCTCAAGATTTAAGCGGTTGACATTATTGAAAGTGGCTTTTCGTTCTAAGCGAACTTCACGGTAATTTTATCAAGCCATGTCCGATGTCAATGTGGAGCAAATGGGCTCCTAATAGAATTGATCTCAACTGAAGATTTGTTATTCAGTTGCTCAACTTCAATTATCTGCGTCTCCAAAGCGCGTATACTAATGGTATTGTGGAAATCTGGATAAGGCTTTGTTGCGCCGTGAAGAGAAAAGATTACGTAGCATTACTTTACATCAGTGATGCACAACCTACGGCCCGCAGGACGCTTTCGGCCCTCAATGACATTTTATGCGGCCCGCAGTGACAAATATTAATCACCTTTTTTCTTCAGAACTTTTTACGTCCGATTGAAGAACAATATAGAACAATAAAAAAAAAATATTCACTAAAAATATCGATTATTTAATCAGTTTTACCAATGCTGCCTACGAACTATCTAAGAATTGATTATCTGGCCCTTCTCTCAAAAGGGTTGAGCATCACTGCTTTACATCATTGGTGGGCAACGCATGCAGACACTATTTTTAATATTTTCCCTGTATAAGCAAATTTATTGCCAGTCGTTGAAATATAATCATTTTAATTTGTTTTTAATTACATATTATTTAAACTGGGTTCGACAAAAATCCATGTCATTTGTTTCCATCGTTGCTCAACTCTCAGAGCGGAAATTGTTAAAAAAAATCGTCCTGTAATAACAGAGACACTAATTGTATTATTTAAATAAAAATACATGTTGTGAGAAAAGTATGAATCATAATGTTGGAGTATGTATAAATTATTTGTTTAAATGCATACCCCTTTTGTTATATTTACTTATTATGTAGGGGTACATACATACACTTGGCAGCCCTTTGCATTTCATTTTTAAGTGCTACTCTTCCCGAAATAGTAATTATTATAAGTGCCCCAGCCCTCTTTATTAGAGAGAATCCATAAATGATATTATTACTCTGTCGACTATTGCAGGAATAATAAGTATATAAAATTAACTTCCGCACGAGTCGCCTAAAAGCAAACAAATTGTGACGTACATGGACTTTCATGCTTTAGCACTGTGTTTGTCAATAGTGCACAACACACGATGTCGACTTGTTATGAGAGTATATGCTACTTTATTACATTATATTCCCGATGAAATTTCAACGGATTTTTCTATGGACGAAAACTTTTCTTTCAAAGGTCGCATTGCCGGTAATATCGACATTACCAAGCCAAAAGGGCGTCAGTAAAATTTTGGTGATTCTCAGTTATATTCTCAAGTATGAGGTTAGATTCACAAAAAAATATGCATAGACTGTCAAAAGGATGTTCTTAAAAGAAACTCCAATAAATGGTAATGCAACGAAGTTGTTCTAATTGACAAAATATTGGTTCACTCTGTTTGCTTTCCTGAAAAGTAGCGATTTGTCACGCCCTTATGGCTTGTAAAGGGCGATATATATCTTTAAATTTAGTATTTCAACTAAAAGGTGCTTGGTGGAATTCAATATCAAATTTGACTCGTTTGAATTTTGCTCCTTTCAGAAATAAGTACTTGTGACGTCACTCCAGTAATAACCACGCCACACACACAATTTTTATAGAAAAGCTTTATTCGAATGGTGTAGGAATCTTCCTGGGCCGTATTATGAATACAGTGGAACCCCGATCTTACGTTCTCGCATTATACGTTTTCCCGCGTGGTGCGTTCATTTTCTATAGTCCCGGCATTTAGTTCATATATAAAACTTTCCTGCATTCATCGCTTGTTTTATACGGTCCTTTAAAAACCGTAGAATCGGGGTTTCACTGTAGATGTATCACTTTGTATTGTCTTGTCGCACATATATTGTTACGTTTCGTAAAGGTTTATTACTTCTTAACTAAGCTATTAATCAGACTGAAGACGGAGTTGTGGCATACATAGGTTTTTTTATGCACTCCATAATGTTCCTGCTACCGGCCGCCACTAATAATAATGAAAACATTAAGTGGGAAAGAACTTCTTTATTCGATTAATAAAAATTCTTACTTCTGTGCACTTTTCATTTATTATTTAAACCTACTACCATAAACAAAGGATTCTATAAAAAAACAAACAATGTATAATCGTTTATATTCCTTTCAATTACTGAAATATCACATCGTTAAAAGTCATGTTTTTAAATTAATGAAGCACAAAAACTATAGAAATCCGGTCATAAACTTCAGTATGCTCTGTTATATATTACATAAACGTGGATTTCTCTTAAAATAATGCACAAATGTAAGCAAGAACAATACCGAAGCGGGAGACAAACAATGAAATAACAGCGTATACATAGGTACGTTAATCATCGACTACCTAGCCACGCATAAATTATTATTAGAATCGAAACGTTATTATAATACCGTATACCACATATTCCCAACATTTGTGAGCCAATTGGTACCGGCTGCATACAAATACTAGCTAGGTTATATTCGAAATTTAAATCAGCGTGTTTTTTTTTTAAACTTAATGTCTAAATAGATTTAAATAACATAATTCCCACAGCTCAAAATGAAATATTTATTGTCCTGTTAATCACATGTTTTTATCGGTCAACAAATACATTTTGAGTAATTTGAATTTAATGCTTTTTTCATGATTGAAAACAAATTTCAACGATTATATCTTCTCTATGTACCTAAATTCAGGCAAGCTTATCAGTAATATAAATATACGAAATCAATTTGAGGTTATTAATTAACATGAACACCGATTTTTCTTACGGAAAATGCACTTAGATACTCCTAAAAATAAAATAATAATTTATTTTCATTAATAGATCAGGTAATCATAAAATGACTCAAAAGGATGGTATCAAGATTGGCCGCGGATATAAGATGCAAATAGTAAGAAAAAGCTTTATTTATCGTAACTTTACAATTCAATTTTAGCTTTACCACTCACCGAATCTGGTCCTGATCAATATATAAAATTGTAGAATCAGTGCACAAATCGTGTTTTATTTATATTTTTAAAATTTATCAGTAATTTTAATGTTTAACCTTTCCTTTTCGATTCAAAAGAACAACATATCCGATCCGGTGATGTGTAGTCACTACGTTTCATGCAAAAATGATGATTTCATGGTGATTTTTGAATTTATGACATGCATAAATCACCATATTTGCATTAAGCGTAGTGACTACACATCACCGGATCAGATGTTTTTTTTTTACCCTGTTTTTTCTCGTCAAATTAAACTGATTTCAAAGAATATTTATAATTAATAATTAAAGGTTGACACCGCCTTATGTGGTAGGTCATCAGAACTCTCTCGAACGATCTATTGTTCACCTCAGTCAATGAGTCAGTCGATTTCAGGAAATAAATTCGTTCTTATAATAATCTATATTGCAATCTATAGCGGTGCAATGTAGAGATATTTCAATTTCTCTTATCGCTTGACGCCCGACAATGCATGTGCTTCATAAAAAGTTCATAAGGCGATAAATCATCCCTTATCAGCGGGCGCATGTGTTAACGATTTTTGAAACGGCCATTGTTTTTCTTTCTAAAATAACCGTTTGTTTTCATACAGCAGTGAGAGATTGGGCTGCATTGAGAATGCACGCGCCTAATCCTCTCCCTAAGAATTAAATTCGCGTAAAAATTCCTGATATCTTCTTCGCCTATCGTAATATTTGTGTGTTGTATAACGTCTGTGTAAACTATAAACAATTAAATAATGGATGCTTACCGCAACCATATAACGCTTTGAGATCGTCTTTTCTTTATAAGAGTGCCATGTTTCTCCTACTCCGTCCCCCAAATCCCTCTTCCTGAGTGTCGGATAGGAGGCTCCTTCTCGATTTACGAGGGAGCCGGAATAAAGGTCTTCTCAAGGTATATTATTAAATTGTAAAATACAGGCATTATAATGTTTGAGAACCGTTGCCTTATACCGTTTAATCGGGTTTCATTCCCCGTTGACTCCGCTTTCTATTATGTTCTCGAAAGTATACCACTTAAAAATACACCCTTGTGTACAGGGCCATTCAAAAATTTAAAGTTTTTTTTTACAAATCTGCTTTTCATTGTTTAAAGTCACGGATTCGTCCCCCTCGTCAAGAAAATCATTATAACGCACCACTATCAAATGAGGAGGGGGTCTTCGCAGATTGCCGACGTAAAAAAAACGCTTAATTCTTTTTATTTCTGAATAAAAATAATTAGGTGCTCGCCGCTCCCCTGATTTGATAGGGCCACAAGCGAAAATGGGTTTTGTGAGCAATTAACATTAGTATTAAATCCGCACGGATTTTTTTACTCCTAGTTTTATTCGCTAAAATAATGTAATCAAGGGATGAACATTCTAACAATTGAAACAGCAATTTAATTAAAATAATTAAAATTTATTTCATTATCATTTATAAAGCAAATTTATTTAATAAAACCTTATGCAAAATTTTGCTGTATACCAATGTTTATGCTGTATACCAGGGGTAGCCAAAGCGTCGATCGCCTATCTGATCTGTACAAATTTCCAGTTCCCGTCCAAGTAGCGTGCGAGACAAGTCTTGTGACAGGGACAGCACGCTAAAATCTCGAAGTTAGCCGATTATCGTTGAAAATCTCTTTCTAAATCCCGGATCAAACAAGGGTTGGCAATTAGATTAATATAGGCATTAAATTACTACTTTAAATGTTGGTCGATCGCCGCCAATAATTTCAAACAAAAGTCGATCGCGGGCAAAAAAGTCTGGCCAACCCTGCTGTATACCAACCTTGTCCCAGCCATATCCGACCCCTATTTGAGATATAAAATATATGTATAGACGCAACGAGTCACATTCGTTATTCGTCACTTTTAATGTGCTCACTCTCGATAACTTGGTGAAGTAGTTATTTAATAACACATTTTTAGTACTGGTTTTAAATCAGCATTATTAAAATCAGAACCGGTTTCGCTCATCGCGCGCATTATCATTTGAAGTAATACCATACATATTATCAGATGTTAGATGAAAATGTTCACGACGAATGAAACCGGTCCTGAGTACAAAAAATGTGTTTTTATTCTTTATTCGTGTTTATTGCTAATTTAGTTTCTTCTCTCAATTATATCTTCCATATTGCCGCCAAAAATAGTTTGATATTATTCGATAAATTAAAGTAGAATATATGAGTAGATAAGTAAATAAAATTATCAACATTATTAATTAATTATTGTACTATGACATTGTTTGAATCGCCAAAATGCATTTTGTTTTTTATTTAAAAATAGTACAGTGATTTGTTTCAAACGATCGAACAGTGTATTTTTAACGATAAACATATTCCTCGAAAAATGGTTTGAATTTGTTCTTGCGATATACATATGTACATAAAGTAATTATTAAAAAAAAATTACCCTTCCTGATAAATATGCGCGCGCACATTCGCAGTACAATTTCACGCATGCGCAATTCGAATTAAAAATGACAAAAATTAATAGGGGGAAATTCAAAACGATCACAAGCACTTATTCAAAAAACGAAACTTATTATTGATCAATTCAATCAATGCAGAATTAAATTAATAATAATAATTGTACATGCGTGCCAACTCATAATGAGATCAGACGTTATTTGACTGTAAAAAAATACCGTAAGTGATTTTCAGATGGCATTGCTTTATAGACCTTACGCAAATGTAAATAAATTGCATTCTAGAATGTCATAAGAAGTGCATTTGGCAGTATGTATTTGTTTTCGCAACGGGTGTTTGAAAACAGAACATGTGGGCATAATTTGTTGCGCATGTGTTCTCTTATGCGCGGTGTTTGATAGTGAAACTTGATAAAATTGATTTATTGCAAATGTTGTATGTGATTGACGTTTATCAGTTTATAGGTTTATTACGCGATTAAACTAGACAAATAAAAGTAGTTTTAAGATAACATTAGACGTTGATGTAATATTATATTGTGAAATTAACGTCTTTCTAATGCGGTCTCGTATTAAAACCCGTCCATTTAAAAGCCTTTACGATAGCATAAATGCATAAACAATCGCTTGGAATGAATCAATTTTTTTTATTTACAATAAAAGTCAGTAAATAAATGGAATCGATAATAACAACAATTTCAAAAATAATAACATTATTTGATCACTTTTCTTGTGCTTACCAATGAATTCTCGGTGGAATGGCATTTATTATATTTAAATTAATAAAACATTTTGCTGTGCCCACTGATCCCACATAATGTATGAAGATCAGGACCGGCTTTGCACATAGCGAACGTCAACTGAGATAATTTTAAATTCAATAAGCACAAAAAAAATGATTTATTTATTTACAAACCATAATTTTATCTTAAAAGTATAGAAAAATTTAGAATAGAATTTAAATGCAAAAATTACAAATATTATAGATACAAGTCGGTCCCTGTGGTCTAGTGGCAAGAGCTTTGTCCTAGCGATCGGCGGGCCCGGGCTCAATCCCCGGCAAGGTCAGATTTTTTCAATTGAAAAAAAAGAGATCTTGGGCTGGGTGTATGTTATTTATCGTTGATTTTGTGCACAACTGATACATTATTTACCATCGAGTTAATCTCGTATTATTTTCATAACTCAGAATATTTGGCGCATTGGCGTAAGCTGTAATGCCAAATATTTTTATTTAAAAAAAAAAAAAAGACATCATGTCAAAATATATGCCCAGTAAAATATAAAATTAAAAATACAATATCGTATCAAATGTAGAATTTCAATATATTTTACGAGAACTGGTTGTAAGCAAATTTCTAAACTTTCGCTTTCAGTAAAAGTTTGGACAAAAGACTAGCTAATCGCTCATCTTATGCCTCTATTTTCAGGATTCTGGCATCTTAATTATGCTCATATATCCATAAAAATATTCAAATCAGGAACTAGATAACGCTGCCGTAAAATCAGCCCGACTACGAAACTAGATGGCAAAGTTCAGAAAATACACGAAACAAAACAATTATCTACAAACAGATTCACTGAAATTTAACATGTAAAACGTTATTTATTCTGTATTGAAGAACAGTTCTATGCCACGATAAGTCGATCAATATATTGGAACGTAAATAATTTTATTTTGAAATTTCAAATAAAGAACATTAAAATATTTAATTCTTATTGCGAGTCATAAAAACAACGATAATAAGTTAGTATTCTTCATTAAATTTTGAATTTAGAACACTTTCAGAATGTATCGTTTTGTTGTGAATAAATTTGCAAGAAAAAGTATAATTCTTTGAGATGTACTGCACGTCTGTGTTGTTGCCATGTAGTGGACCTCATTAGTGTAGAAAATTTTTGCTTGACACCTAATTAGCAAGCGTGTCACACTGCATATGAAGACATGAGTGCCATTATTTATGAAGCACAGTTCTACGACTTCGTGTGTGGTGAGAGAAAAATTAAGATGACTGTAGATGTGTTACATACAAAATATTTTAGATTTTTTCATTCAGTGCATCATTATAAGAAGTCGTTATAAATTAAAAGAATAATGTCATACTATGTATATAAGAATATGACATGAAGAGGATTTATTTTTGAAAAATTGTTCTTTTATTTTAATTCACTTTATATCCAAAAAATCTCTTAAATAACCTTCTTTAAATGTCATATGTCACTATGCGAAACCGGTTCTTGACTGAATTATTGTTAGGATATATTTAGTTCATAACATCATATCGAATAAAAAATTAAATTTAACAACTTTTTTATTGCACGTAGTGTATAACAAAACGCGACACGGGTTTCTCCTCTTTGAAAACCATCTTCAGACTTTAATCGTAATGCATTGCTTCAACTAAGAATAACTGTCAATTGAATATCATTTATTAATGTTTTACTTCAATTATATTGCTTCCTTTTTGTGTTTTTTCTGAAAGCTCTTAATATAATTATATCTTTTAAAATAAACATTCAATATCATTTTATGTTTTCCATAAAAATGCGTTTTTTTCAGTAAATTCTTAAACTAGCCTAGAATTAGATGTTAAGTTACAGATTATGAATTGTATAATGTATTAAAACACATTCATTTATTTGTGCATTGCCAACATGTAATTCCATACGGCAGATAAATATCAAAAGTTGATCGCTTACATTATAAAAATAATAGATAGCTAAAAACTTAATACGTATAATGATGTTAGTAATTCATTTTTAGAAACACGAAGCGTTCACACATTATAACGTGCAAGTGTGCATAAATGAATAAGAAATATTATTATGAAGAAAAGTTTTCGTGTCATTGATTTCTCACAAAATTTTTGTAATTTGAAATTTTTGATATATACAATGGTCTTATTACTTCGATATTTCCTGAATGAAAAAAAATAATAATCAACACGTATTCTGATCAATTAAAATTTAAAATTATTTCGCCGGTAATCAAATAATAAATCATTGTTCTGTTTTTTCATTCACTTCTGTATTTGATATAGTTGAGATAAAGAAGAATGAGTCGAGCCGATAATTTCTAGCACATTATTGGAAATAATTTTTCTTCGATAAATATAATACTGTCCGGTCCGTGGTGCATTGTCAACGGCGTTGGATCCGGATCGCCCGCGTTCGATTCCCGGTACGAGCGGATTTTTTCAGTCGATAAATCTGTTCAAAGGCATGGGGGTTTGTGTTGTTGAAAATCCTTTCCCACCTTTCCGATCCCAAAGAGCGACGCATAGCGACAGCGATTGACTAATCACTAGTCTTATCCTAGTCCTCGTATCCTTTCCATCCCTACTCTTTACGAAAAAAGAGGGATGAGCAACTGAGTAACAAGCAGTTCTCGTTGAAAAATATATGTTCAGATAAACTCCGTGAGGAGTCCATATGCTCCAAGTTGGGAGCGGACAAGGTTATAAAAAAAACAAGCAATACATAGTGAAGAACTCATGACGAATATTTATCTTTCAAGGTAAATAATTGAGTAAATTCAACTTGAAAAAGCCGATATATTTTAAGTGACACGTTGTTTAACGTTTGTCAAGCCAACGTTCCAAAAATACTACTGATTTATATGGAATAAGAGTGCATTTGAAATGTCTGAAGATGCCGAAAGACGAAACCAGGGTCGTGCCTATTTTTTTTTTGTACATATAAAATTTAATATATTTTTTTATTTAAAAAAAACAATGAAAAACATATTCATATGTAAACATGCATAATTGTATTCACTTAAAGGTGTTATTCGCTGCTGCCTTGCATCAAAAATAGTCGTTCACCATTTCTTCTGAAAAAAATCCGCGTAAAAAAATACGATGCCATCCAAAAAAAAAACGCATAAAAAGAGGACTGGGTGTATATAAAATGAAAAATGTTAAAATATATGTTGGGAATAGTTTATGTACGCATTCGAGTCAATACAAAATTAAATTGTCTGATTTGAACAGAAGTCAAACGCGACTTCCGTATGCGGTATCTTTATTAATAAGTTATAGCTCGAGTTTGACGGATTGGCGTTATAATCAGAAACTTTGGTATAATATTAGCAGTTAGTTGTTCATTAACCTCTTTGAAATAACGCTATGGGCTAATGGCTAATGGCTAATCGATCCAGTTTCTTCCATTCTTATGGCATGGCTGATTTCAAACAAAAAATAATATCTTTTCATACCGGCTGCCTTATTAATTTAATTACAAAATTATGGTAATAAACCGAGATCGCAATAAGTTTATGCCCAGTACTCTAATGCCTGTACATAATTAGAAATGGTTATAATATTATACATCTAAGCAGTTAAACTTATATTAATGTATAAAAATGAACCTAAATACCGAGTGCTACAAAATTAATAAACCCATTTCAACAGCTGTTATTAATTATTATGTTTAAGCTCTATGCAATTCTCAAACAGTTTCAATTGTAGCCAGGGCTGTGGAGTCGGAGATGGAGTCGTGGAGTCGGGGTTTTTTGGCCGGTGTCGGAAATTTTGAAAAGTTTGAACTTTTTATTTTTGCATATAATTTGTAAAATTTGGCTATTGGCCGGATGAGTTGGTTGATATTTGATTGACTACACATACATAGGAAAGATATGAAAATAACGGGACGGAATTAAACTTTTTTAGTCGTCGTTGGAGTCAGAGTCGTATTTTTCAACGACTCTACAGCCTTGATTGCAACAGATCAAGTATGCTCAGCAGTATTCTATCAATCGTCCCTACCAAGCTAAAAAAGGCGTAAGAAACATTTTGGTGATCCTAAATGAAATATGAGGTTACTTTCACAAAAAAATATGCACAAACTGCCAAAAGAATGTTTTTAAAAAAAACTTCAAAAAATGGAAAGAAAAATAAAGAAACGAATTTGTTCTAATTGACACAATATTTGCTCACTCTTTTTACTCTTCTGAAAAGTAGGGATTTGTCAATAACGCCGTTTTGGCTTGGAAGGGTTATCTTATTTGTCTAACATTTATTTTATAACAACAATTTTGACGATAGAATCCAAAAAAAAAACATTTTGGCAACGTTTGTTTTGCGTAATTTTTGTGTTTTAAACTACAAATTACTACAGAATCAATCTTTCTGCCTTGTTTAAAATGTATTGTATTTAAATAATGTAAAAAGATTTTTTTTTTTAATTAAATATCCTATATATTATAAGTTTTAAAATTATGTGTCCGGCAAGAATTTTTCGGCGTTATAAAGTAATTTAATAGTTTTTTTTCAAACATTTTTAATAGCTTAAAATAAATCTTAAGATGCTTTTAAGTTAATTTATATATTTATAATTAACACAATCAGTTGAATAATTAACACAATCAGTTGAATAATAAAAAAAATCGCAAAACAAAAATATATTTTTTAATCGTCCAACTAATAAACTTTATGTCATTCTTGTAAGTATTGAGTTTAATGGAGCACTTAAGCAACGAATTAAATTGCTTTGATATTAAATTGTTCTTTTTTTAGGCCACACAGTCTTAGTCCCACCAGAAGCGAATCAAATTCAACAGTCAATCATACACGACTGGATCTCTCGTAAGCACTAATAATGAATCCTTAAATTTAGATTCCTTTTCAAATAACTGGCGTCTGAAAGCAGCGTCGCTTATTAATTTATTTCACGGTTAATATTTAAAGCGTTAAACCTACTTTCGTTTTATTTAAGATTAATAAAAATCATCATTGAGTATGACTAAATTATTGTATTACTCATAATGTATTAAAACTCAGAGATAGTCTTTTTGTACAGTAACAATATAAACGAAATTTAGTGCATAGAAAACTAATAATTGATATCGAAAACAGATAAGTTCTATCATGCGTGCAAACTAATCATTTTAAACTGATTAACGTCATCTAAAAATAATCAAACTATCACAATATAAACTTTCTACTGAATTGTTTTTTTCTCATTGCAATATTATTCAAATTGTGTTCTGAAAATGATTTCTTCAACTCCTTTCTTCGGTATATTATAAATATGTGAAAGAAAGATGTTTCTCAAGCCTATATTTATCTACTACGCTTCATATCCTAAAAATTACTTTGACCCAGCCAACTTTACCAGTAGCTTTGCTGAAGAGTAATGATCAATCTTAAACTTTTTCTGCTCTTTGACTGACAACAAATTATTGGATATATCAAGATTGCCAACTTGTTGAATCACAAAGTGTGTTACGAGAAATAAACAAGGCACAAATTGGATGACAGAAAAGCACAATTTTAAAACGTTACATCGTAATTCATATAAAGCCAAACCGGATGCTGTATATGGAAGCTGAATATGTTTCCTACAACATCTTTTTTCTATAAACTCTTCGAAGAGAAATATTGAGCGAAGTTGAAAGAGTATATTTAGTTTAGAATTTGACTGAAGGTGCTTGATAGAATTTAAATATCTTTTTGAATTTTGTACTTAACCATGTGTTTTGTCGCTAACGATCTGGTTTTCGCCTTTCATTCGTGCACTTGAAATGCCTGAAGATGCCTCGATGAACTCGTGGAAAAGTTCACAAGTTCTCGTGGAAAAAAATATACAAATATACTACAGTGAAACCCCGATTCTGCGAGACCACATCCGCAAGACGTGGCCTGTTGAAAAGCCCACGAAGTGTGTGTCTTACTAATAATGCTACCATAAAAATGATTACGAATAGTAGCAACTAATTATACATTTTTGAACGATAAAAAATTAGATTTCAGTTTCGGGGGAACGGGTGAGGATATCAAAAATTAAAATCGCTAATGACTTTGGCCATTAAGTTAATAACTTTAATAGGAAGTTGCCCTTATTTTTGTGAGTTGTATTCCAGAAACTTAATGATGGCGGTATTATTAATTATCCGTGTTTCGTCGGATGCGAGCTTTCCTGAACAACAGTTAGTACACGCTACATTATTTCACACAAAAAATGCTTTTAATTTCAACGAACATTAGAAAAGATTAAATAGAAAGTAATAATACATTTTGTCGTACTGGGAAATTAACATACATATTGTATTCTGCTAACAAGGCAGTAAGTACTATATGGAAATAATGAAACCAAAAGATGATCGATATTAAGTTGTTCAGTTAGGTGTTTTGGAAATGACCCTTAGTTTTATTAACGCAAAACGTTGATGATTAAACCAAACACAGTAGCAAATTTTTTCAAAACGCCTACTAAAAAAATTTTAAACGCGTTTTTTTAGCATAGTAACCAAACAGTAAAATACTGACTGTAGAAAGGTAAAAACATAGTTTTTTTCGATAATCACAATGTACACAACTTAATACACGTTCTATCAAAAGGATGTAAGCTGCAAGCGCCGAATTAGTATCTAATTTAGGTTGTATGTTTTAAAAAGGAGGGCATGTGAAATTAGTGGCGAAAAAGAATGATACCACACCAATTTCATATTTTTTCTGTGTGCCTTACGTCCTTTTGTTTTTTTAAAGAAGATATTCCTTAACGATATACAATTATACATATAACGATTTTTCCCGTTCATATAAATATAAATTTAATTCGTTTATATCGTTAGTTACGATCGTTTTTTTAATACCATGACTATTCTCAAGGCATATAAATATATAAAATATTTATTAAAAATTTAATAGGATTATTTATTTTCAGGACGATGAACGATTGAAAGTAAGAATGAGTAAAAGAAGACTTTTTTGTAATTGCATACTTCAAATACATAATTATTATTTGCAGCACAGACTGCTAGAACACAACTACCACAAAAGTTAAGTATCTATCGTCATCAAACCACCACTCAAACCCTCTGTTATTGGTTTTTAAGGATAATATTCATATTGAATAACTTATCAACAGTTAAAATACATTTAATTGGAATTATTCTCTATTTTTTATCGTTACTCTGAAAAATCAATTTAAAAACGATTATTTGTTTTTAACTATACTTTATCCTCAATAAACCTTCGATAAAGCTTGGGTATCTTGCATTAAAATATCCACGATTTGCACAATCAACGCGGGATTAGTTTCGCTTGACGCGTGAGTAAGATATAAACTAAAAGCTAGTAAGCTATACATTTTATAGAAATGTCGAAATTGGGAAAAAGTAGACGCCCATAAGTTTGATACTTAAATAAAAGCGTGTATCTAGTTCATACATGGGCATCTACCGGCCCGCGGGCCAGATCCGGCCCACCGGGCTATTTTGTCCGGCCCTTTTACATCTGGGCAAAATAATTGAAAAAGAAATTAATAGTTCCAGGGAGGATTTTTTTTTTAAAACCATTTTTCTAGTCTATCAGCTCATACAAACAACACATATACAGTCGTGGCAATAGAATTCCGCGCACCCTTCACAATTCTATTCATTTGCGAAAATTTCCTCGAAATCTTTCTTCGAAATTTGCAGATGGAACTTATTGAGCTTTAGGGGGATTTATTGCTAAAACCACTGCTTTGACGGATTTTTATAAATTATATTTGGTGGATGAAAAATATACAAATGTACGCACATTTGCATGAAAAATCATTTGTATTTTCGGCAGCACATAAACGTGCTATCAGTTTTTTTCGAGGATGAAACACACTAAATCAAAAATTTGAACGAGGATAACAAATGAAAAACTCGAAAATTCTATGAGATTATCCTTAAGCAATATCATCGCCAATATGGAGAGTCTTGTAATTCAAGTACAAGGCCAATCTTACTTCCACACTCAGCCACACTTAATTTTGTAATCAGTAATATTACTATTATGTCGTTCATTATATAAATAAAAAAATATATAAGTTGTAGCAACGTGTTTTATTGAATTAAATATAACTTATGTGTACATAGTTATTTGGTCCGGCCCTTGGCTCGAAGACAGAATGACAATCCGGCCCCAGACCTAGGAAAGGTTGCCCATGCCTAATCTATTTCTTATAAAACTAAAGATTGTCATCAAAATGGATTGCAAATTTAAATATTTAAATGAAATTTAGCCACGTTCTGCACTTGCGTATTTTAAGTAAATTTCCTATTGATTCACAAAATGAAAAATTGTAAGAAGTATTTCGTATCAGAACAGATAAAGCCGTGTTGGTAATAAAGAATATTTCATCGTAAAATAAATTATGTTCGGATTAATGATAATATCGTGTGTGAAAAAATACGTCGGTTTCGAATTCAGACTGGTTTTTAATAAGCAGTCTCTGGGGACATGATTTTTTTCCGCAGCGTAATTACACATTTTTTAATATTCATTAACATTATTTATAGGTTGAAAGTTAAATTGGAGCACTTAATTATTGATTATGTTCGATAGAAGAAAAAATATTTTAATGGTGTGTGTGTGTGTGTGTGTTTCTTAACGATTTATCAAAAGTGAAACAGGTCCTGTTTAAGACAATAACATTATGACCATTGAAGTGTTCGTAAACACTATTAATATGTCTTACGTGGAATCAATTAAACCAGATATAACACTGACTCATTAAATTTATAAATTAACTACATATAATATTATTGATATCATACACTTTATTACGTTAGACACCTTACATTTTTTTTTCAAAAGTGTTAATTTAAACATTAAAATAAAAAAAAAATGTAGTTACAAATAACAGTATCTCAACTTTCTTTTTCATTTTACTGAAGGGATAAGTTAAATGTAAGGAATAGAATTACACTCAAACCTCTTTTTGTGCGATTTCAAAGTTATGCGGTTTTTTAATGCATTTTTAAACACATGGAATAAGGTAATCAACAGCGCGTTGTTCACACACTGTACGTGCAAAATGCAGTGTTTCACCTGTTATTACAATGCGACCTTGACACGTGCGTCCTTGAACATGTTATGTTCCCATATTATGTCATAGCCTTTAAAACAAAAAAACGTTTAGATGTAATATATTCATTCAGCTAAAATATGTATATTCTGTTAATGTGTGTTATAATAGATATATCGGGTCCGTGGTGCAGCTGTCGACGTCGCTGGCTTCCGTGATGGACATCTCGTGCTCGAGTCCAACGAGAATTTTTTGCACAGTTGTAGGAACTCGAACTTATTACCAATGACTGAGTATTTTTTTTAAATAACTCCGAAATATTTTGCCAATATATTGTAATAATAGTGATTAACCTTTAAAGGAGTATGGACGCATTTTTGGTTCAAACAGTAGAATGAATTGAATTCAATATACAATTTAAAATATCACGATTATTCCACGCATTGTGTTAAAAAATAGTGAAATGTCTCCATGTTTGGCATTTCGGGCTAACTATCGCAACGTGTAATTAGTAAAAAAGCAAGATAAAATTATTTAAATTTTTAAAAAATTATTTAAATTTTTTTGATTTTATTGGTTAACCGTCCTCCCGACCTGAAAAAGTGTAAATATGGCAACCCTATTTGAAATTAAAACTGTATTTTAAAAAATAACACAGTCTTGATTTTGAAAAACTGACAGTCTTTATATTATTTTTTTATTTTAAAAATGCCATCACTGGAAAACAATTAAATATGAAGTAGAATGAATTGTCTATTTCCCCTCTCTTCTTCCTCGCGCACATATTTTTGTGGTGATCTCATTATTTAAATATACGATACAAAAAATTCTGTATTATTCATAAATTAGATAATTACACCGACAGTGTGTTTTTTTCGCGTGAGAGAGTACACCCGTGCCGAGTGAATGAGAAGGAGTTATTTTATTGATAACGCCACCGATGTATGAACTATCATCAGGTGACCATCAGTGTGTGAGTAAATATAAATAATATATGATGATACTTTCTTAGTTTTGATAAAAAAATAAAAATTAGGTATTTGTTTCTAAATTTCGATTATGATTTTGACTCATAACTCGTAGTTACATAATATATTCATTTGGCTTGTCATACGATGGATACATTAATTACACAGTGCGTTTTTCATATATGGAGTAAGATCACCAAGCATGCGCAAATAAAGTTATTTTTTTTTTACCCATGTTCCCTCCCAACTTGGAGAATATGGACTCTTCGCGGAGCTTATCGCAACATATGTTTTTCTACGAGAACTGCTTGTTACTCAATTGCAAGAGTGTATGGATATAAAGGATACGAGGACTAGGATAGGACTAGAGATAAGCTAATCGCTGTCACTATGCGTCGCTCTTTGGGATCGGAATGGTGGGAAGGGATTTTTAAACACACAAACACCCCTTGCCTCCGAGCAGAAATAATTTATCGACTGAAAAAATCTGCTCGCACCAGGATCGAACCCAGGCGGTTCGACACGGTAGCCAACGACGTTGACCACTGCGCCACGGTCCGGAACGGAAAGTTATTCACAAGGATTATAGTGGTAAGATATTTTTAAAGTGTAATCATGGTAAAAATCCATCAATTGCGATATATTGTGAAAATATAACATAATACTATTTTTCTTTAAAACCGTATGTCCAAGATTCATTAGAAAAATACAATTATTCAATGTACCTACTGCGTAGGTAATCTGCAACTTTTTATGCTACATTCCACCATTTAAAGTAAATTTTTGCACACTCATTCCCAGTACACGTAACGTTAATCACCTGAGAGTATTATTAACAAAACTTTGTGAAAAAAAAAAACAATAATTTTACCCAAAAAACCATCAAATCTTTATAAACGAATACGGCATCATATTAACGTACACATTAATTAGATTAGGGCAACTGCTAATAAGTTTTTGTACTAATTCAATGTTTGCGTGCTTTGAAAAGCATTATTTAATCGCCAGTTTCTGTAAAATTTAAGCAATTGCAGACATATTAAAATAATTGCACTTAATGGCGTTTTGAATAAGTTTATAAAAATCACCATTCAATGAATAGTGAAATTTACTAATTGATGATAATACAATATGATTCACCGAAAAATAGCCTTAACATGAACATGTATAAAAAAATATTCACAAACCACTTAGCAGAATATCAGAGGTATTCAATAAAAGCACGTTCTATTCAACATTTTTGTAAAAAAGTGTATTGTTTGCATTGTAATAAATTCAAGATAAATACACGAATATTATGATAATATTATGAGTTGATCTCTAGTGGAAATCAATTAAATATATATATTTAGGTAAACTAGTTGGTTGTCCCACTACTTCCCGTTATGTGTGTGCAGCCGTTTTTTACAGCCGTTTTCCATGACGCTATACGATCAAGAAAAGAAACGAAAGTATTCCTCACATACGAGACAGAGCTGTACGGGACTGATATTTTAACCATGCATTTTAACAATTCTCAAAGAAGATAAAAATAGAAAGGGACAAATAAAATACTATCTAGGTTTTTATTCTTACAATGTGACAACATCACTCTACTATTGATTATTTATTTAGAGCCTATTTTAAGATGATTTTTTATATGATACTAGTATTGCAACCCGGCTTCGCTCGGACTAAGCGACCAATAATTATTTAATGTTATATCATTTCCAAAGAATTACAGACCCACAGACATATGTACATACATACGCCTTTTCGGTTTTATATATGATATGATATGATTGTGAGACTTCACATTTCAAAAAGTGTTAAAAAGAACAATAATAAAGAAGTTATCAAATTTACTTTATATTTCCTGCATGTTTGTCTACGGAAATCGGAATAAGGCGCATTAGAAACGTTTTATATGGTAAATAATTATCTATTGACCCTGAACTCATTTCCAATTGAGTTAGTAATATTCATAAAAATGCAACTTTAATATGTTTCCCGAAAGATTGGTCATACTATGATAAAATTTCTTCAATTTACAAAACTTGTTGATAAATTCTTTCATACAATGTCTTGTTTTGTAAGGTAATTGATGTATTGCATTAACACTGTGAATTTATTTAAATTGGAATAGAACAGTTTAAATACTTACATATATTACAACTATATCAATGTACACGGCAAAATTTACCATTTAGCATAGAATTTTCAATTTATTACGTGCATCAAAAAAAAATGAATTGAGTTAAGAATTAACAGATTTGCTGAAAGTATCAATATATTCACGTTATTTAATAAAAAAATCCCATGTTATTATGAATTAATATTTAAAAAAAATAGAGCATCCCATTATTAAACTATAAATGTACAATCATTACTTGACAGTCGCCAAATACTGAACTAAAATTATTCCTATAGAGTAGATATCTTCAAAAGCCATTTAAGTAGTGTTCTTTTTGAAAGAATATATGTACATAAAGATATTTTTTCATTTATATCATGCATTAAAAATGTGTACTTAATTAAACAATTTTGGTTTAGTATTACACATCACTCGTGCAATGGTGGCGCCCCCACTTACGGTCAAGGTATAGTGGTAAATTATTTTATATACTTTTAAAAAGAGAGTACTGTAAGACACTTGATTAATCGACTTTCCTGTTTGGATATAAAAGGTAACCAAACATAGTAAATAGATTCTTATTGATCACATAATTATTCAACTCAAATCGCATAATTGCATCAAGCATACTCCAAAATATACACGAAACTAGTATTCTGCCGTAAAAAGAAAGAAGGCATTAACTATAAGTTTGCCAAATTTTTGAAACTGAGTTATGAATGCTATTTGCTAAATATGCTTGAAAGCTGTACGTGGTGCTCAGTTTTATAGCAAAATAAAAACTGAAAACCCTTTGTGAAAAAATCAACATCATTCTTCTAAAAGTATAAGAATTTCTTTACTTAAGGAATACTTAGCAAGAAACTTACTTATGATTTCTTAGCAAAGAGGCAGTCAATGCAAATACGTACTGCATATTTACAAATATGTTAGTTCATTTTTGCATCAACCGCTCTTTATAAATTCTAAATTCTAAATACTAAAACGTCAAAAAACAAAAATTTTAATAACAAATAATCTTCTCAAAAGTTTTGAAGGGTCACTTACTGCTTTCTTGACTTGGAATGGCAGTAATTACAAATATAAAGTTGTTTTTATAGATCAACGACGATTTGTTTTTAATTTGCAAAATTTATCCAAACAGTAGAATTATTATCATGGATTTTAATTACAAATAATTGACTCGTAAAAAACCTTAATACTTTTATGTAAATGAAGCTAATGATAATTAAGGAATAATACATTATAATGTCTGAAAAATACAAGATAATATAATTGTAATTACTAATTACATTTGTACGTTTTTGTATTTCGTCATATTCTCACGTGTATATTTAATCAAGATTAATTAAGTTATTTACTTCATAATGGCGCTGTCCTAATAAAACTAGATCAAATTACGTCTTTAAAATAATTATTTTAATCACAAACGAAATTCTCATTTGTTACATTTCAGAGTAAAAAATTAAATAACCTTTAATGCAGTATAATTTATATTTTAATGAGAAATGCTAATTTAAAAAAGTAATTATTCAATTTTTTTTAGAATCCCGCTAACGACTTTTTTTTTTAGATTATAATGTAATTAATGATTCTAGCTTTATTGCCAAGGTTATCTATAATTAGCAAATACAATAACGTTTGCGAAGTGAAACAAAGTTTGCACCGTCTGCTTGTTTATTTTTTTGCCGGTTTTTTTTTTTTAAACAAAATGGCGTTTAATGAAAAATTAAGAGTGAGTCAAAAACGTTTGAGCCTAATAAGTTACATTGAAATCTTGATGAATTGGTCAAAAACATTTACATATTTTCTTCTATTGCTTTGCTTTTTATTGCTTTTCTTTGACCACATTAGTGTGTCGTTAAAAGATCAGTCCCGTACAGCTGTCTTGGGCCAAGTAAGTGAGGATTAAATTCGTGTCTTTTCTTGATCGAATAGCGTTATGGAAGGCGGTTGTGAAAAATGGCTGCACACACTTAAGACAACTAAATTGTTTCAATACATATGGTGATTTTTAAATAAAAGAATTGATTATTAAGCGATGTCACCTAGCGAAAGTATCATGAACAACTCTTCGTGCTTGGATTAAATTATGTGTATTATA
This sequence comes from Himalopsyche kuldschensis, assembly GCA_028554975.1. Lineage (NCBI taxonomy): Eukaryota > Metazoa > Arthropoda > Insecta > Trichoptera > Rhyacophilidae > Himalopsyche > Himalopsyche kuldschensis. Next base: position 935,120 of record JAHFWI010000085.1, on the reverse strand, counting down.
ACTTTTTATAAGGCATTATCTTCTTAAGCATTCACAAATTATTAAATGCATCCCCACCACCCACTAATCAATATCTTAATTTAAAAATAACATATTTCTGCCACTATTTTTCAATGCAGAAGAGCTCGGATTTATCAACGTAAATAAAATAGCCCACCCATCTCATAATTATTGGTAAAAATGTTGATTATTGTACCATCATCACCACTGTAAAATTTATTTCCTATGAGATTTTACATCTTAAGCGAAACTATTTAGTTTGTAGTGTTTTATACGGATATAAGGAAACGTGGTATCTATCAAAAGTATTTTAGTGCAATATTTTTTTTCATTTAGATTTTATTAAAAGGCAGCATAAAAACTTAAATTGGGCCACGTGTTGGAAATATGGACATTGTGAGATAATTTATCCAACTACATACATACATATGAGTAGACACATGGATATAAAAGCGTATAAAAAATCAATCTTAGTTTTGACTTAGTGATTAAAATATGTAATATAAAGAAAAAATGCTGACTTTAGCACTATAATTCAATTCAATCGCGTGCTCTTGGTTCATAAACACATACATAGTTCAGGATAGCATCTTAATTGAAACAAGTTTTTTAGCTGCCGACGGTAGCTTCTAAGCAGCGGGAATGCAAGTGGCTGACTTTTGATGCTTAAATCAATTAAAAAATGCTGTTTATTACGATATTTATGTTACTATATTAACTTTACAACAGTATTTTATAAAGTTCTAACTTTATCATAAAAGATGATTATTAATTTTGATTACTTATCAATTTATCGTTAATATTGTGGTGCGATCTAAATAACGAGTTATGCAGTATAAAAAAACAACACTTACCTAGCTATTACTAATATTTAAACATTATAATATAATATGTATACTTTCGATGGAATTCGGCGGTAACTCATTTTCAATTTTAAATTAAGATTGATAACTTTGTTATTCAACGTATTGCGATATTTTGTAGTCTTCAGTTTGAAGATGCTTCTCACAGAAGCGAAACACGTCTTTAATTATTATAATGTTAAAATAAATAAGTATTTATCATACAGCTCGGAATTGCTTATTTAACCCCAATGCTCCATATGGACTCATAATGTATTGTAAAAATAACTTAACAAAGATTGGTTATAGATAAGTTACTCAAACTAATTTATAAAAGAAGATCTAAAGATGGGGTCGGCAACTATTTGTATGCTAATAAATTTACTTGCGTCCTTTTGATGAAACACAAATGACTTTCAGTAGTAAATAACTAGTGGTTTTTTTCCCGTGAAGTAATTTAATTTTTGAATTTGTCCTAGTCTTTGATTTGGTCAATAATTTTATTGATTTCAAATCATCAAAACAGTTGTTGTATTTTGGTTTTAAGGCAAGTCATTCAAATATTCTTGTAAAACGTATTTTTTAAATCTCTTTTTTTCGGCAATTTAAATTTCGTTAATTATTTAAGTTCTCCAATAGATTAAGTAAAATCAATACCTATTTGATAATAAAATTCAGCATTACAGTAAGTATAAAGATGCTCTCAATTGTAGTATGACAAACAATTCATTTTCAGAGATATCTGTACAAAGCATTTATCAAAATACTTTAACGTAAGTATACAAAACTTCTCAGATATACAAAACGTAACGTTAACCATCGCATAAAAACTGTCTGTTTGCAATGAAAGCTGAGCTGCGCCTTTATGCTCAAAACACCACTTTCCCCACGCTCTGGAATGCGAAGATAAAAACCCAACAAGTAGAAAACTCAAAGGACCTTGACCCCCAAGGCTTCGCAGCTGTTTGCACACCCTTACTCCTGCTTCTGATCCCGCCACCCGATTCTCGCCTAACCTCCCTTAGGGGCATGTAGTTACCAGCGTCTAAGTCAGGGCCTTGAAACTCCAAATTCGCAGTCGAAATGAAATTGTGTTTGGCAATATATCTTAGAAAATTTCTTATTATTAAAATATTCGTTTGATTCTTGTTATTTATTTATTTCCAAAAAATAATGTGTAGTAATGTATTATAATGTTATGTTTGAGTCTCCGTATATGACTTATCGTTGAAATTTTATTGAGTGAGTTTACTTTTAAAAACATTACCGGATTGTCTAAGATAAGTTTACATACAATTGAAAAGGTCATCTTTATTTTCTTTTAGGGCATAAATTGCATTTTTTGTCAATTGACGACGAAAGTTAATTTGATAGACACAGGCTAAACATGTGTCAAAATTTGAAGCACAACACGTGGAATAAACCAAGTAATTTTAATTTTATATTAACTATATAACAATTAAATTATAAACGGACATATTTTTTTCTCTTCTTCATTATCATAAAAATAGCATGCGTTGTGTTATTAAATAATAATTATATCGCAAAGATAACATGATAACATAAAACAACATTATTAACGTGAACTTAAAACTATATTGAAATTAAATGACTAGAAAAATAAACAAACAAAATAATATATTTTTACAAATTATTCTCAAGAATATTTATAAGACCTATTCTACGGCGTAGCAATACCGTCTAGGTTATGTGAGAGGGATAACGTGAGCTTTAACGCCTTCTCGCTCTAGACGCGTAGAGCTTTTTCGCTTTTCACCTCTTTCCGGTAGTTGCGATGTGTTGACTAGGTCCGGGATATCACTTGAGAGTTATAACACGTCGCTCAACTTCTCAACCTTTATTTCAAATTCGCATGTAAACACGACATTTTTTTGTGAGAAATCTTTTAACATTATTTATAGAAAAATACTCTATACATACGCATTGTTATACAGATTTACGTTATCAAAGTTGTGAATGAAAATAGGCCTTGTTTTTTACCGTCATCACGTATTAAGTGTGATGATAATGAAGAAACGTTTTTAAAATCTTGGTATCAAACACACGTATTGTGTAAAATATAGTGACTCGAAGTAACATTACGATGGTAAGTCTGAAGATGCTAATTATATACATAAATATGCCAATAACGTGTCACTATTGGTTACACTACAAAATGGAATAATAAGAAAATCAAATTAATCTTATATATAAAAATCAAAATTTGTTTGTTTGTTTTGTTTGTTTGCACCCTATGCCCAGCCATACCGTTCATCCGATCGCAATGAAACTTTGTCAAACTTTTTGCATGCACTTGCGCGGAGGTTATGGGCATAGTACAATACAAACTTTCAGTAAGTGGCGCGTACCATAGACAATCGGCTAAAGACAAACAGCAAACTGCAAATATCATGAAATTAAATCGAAATTATTTATCTAAAATATTGTGCATCCGAAAGCACTTCAATAAACACAAACACTTTCTGTCTTTGAGTGGCATTGCAACGCTTGCCGGGTAACAGCTAGTTCTGTACAAATAATATTTTTTAGTTATTCAATTCGATCAATTGAATATTTGCGAAAAGTATACAACTGTGGTAATTCGAAAATAATAATCCAATATCAAAAGTAATGGCAGTTAAAACTTTGTTCATATGTATGCACATCATAAAACAACGACGGAGACTAATTTAAATATTACTTAATCGTATTTAAAATGATGACTATTAGTTGACTTAGCCACTTTTAGTATCATAAATTAAATAAGAATTACAAACATATTTTTGAAAGATTTGCTACGAATGCACATTTTAACCATATGTATCTACCAACCTTATCAATTAATGTAACCTCAACCTAATACTTGAATTTTTCAATCATTATAAGTATCTATTTATCCAATAGGTAACTACCCAGCAACCCAGCGAGGGATAGTTTCCGGAAATTAAATAACGAAGGATAGCATTGCTGACTGGTAAAGTTTAAATTATCGAGGTGTGCAACTAGATACTTTATGAAATAACAGATTACACACTTAAACGGTGTCATTTGTTCGACGGATGCGACCTGTTGATCGCTATTATTCCGATTTTCCATACAAATTTAATTTTCAGCCTACGATAACTGCACTAGCTCTAGTGCGATTATATTTACAAAATACATTCGGAGCGGTAAACTATTTGTTATCACCTACTTAAAAAATAAATAAACTATCACTTCATTTATAATTATTTTATGCGCTCCATTTTAGTATTGCGGAGATAAGGAGCGTTATAAATTATGCTGATTCAGAACGCCTACTCGGTAATTGTTGAAATAATTGGCTACATACTTACAGTTTTACGTTTTGCTAAAAAAAAAGCGTTCACCTCGACGGTGTAATATTCAATATATTCTAATAAAAACGATTCTCAAAATCCAAAGCGTTTTGCGGATATAATACAATCAAAAATTGAATCTATGAAACTAAATACACACATGAACTAAAGCGTATTACTAAAAAATGAACATGTTGATAACTATCGCGACGAGCGAAATCGGTCCTAATATTTATCAGAATATACAATGTGTTTTATTTTTATGATGCGCACATGTCTATATATGTATTTCTAATGTGATTTTATTATTTTTTCCCCTCTGTTCTTACGACTACAATATTTTCATTTTGTTTTTAGCTAATTTGTGATTTTTATTATGTATTTACAGGTATGTTTGTTTACATATAAATAAATGTCAGATTTTGGCCATTTTGATCCGAAAATAATTAAAAATAATAAGTCCCATCATTTACTCAAGCAAACTTTGCGATAGTAAGTCTGAGGATGCCTCTGAAAGAGGCGAAACACGTGTCACAGTTAGTTACACAATACGTGGAATAATCAAAGTTATTTTAAATTTTATATAATAAGTCCCTATTATTCAATTTACTGTGGTGCCCTCCAAGCAAGAAAACAGTAAATGTCTGACCAATTTTTGAGACAATTGACATAATGTGATTTTTTATGTTTTATTTCTAAGAATTTATAAAAAGCGGTTGAAGAGAAAATTAATTAATTTCTTAATAAACAAGCAGTAGGTAGTTACGTTGCTGCTTTTTCGCTAAGAAATGTTTATACTTTTAGCAGATGTCTATTTTTTCACAAAGAATTTTTAGAGTATTTTGGGTATTATACTGATATAAAAGTGAGCACCATATGTATAAAGTTTTCAAAAATATTTAGCAAATGACATTCATAACTCAATTTCAGAAATTTTACTAGTTACTGCCTTGAACATTGAAAGGGTAGTGTACTGGACAACATACATACCAAAAAAAAATAATAACCTTTCAAAAACAAATCGCAAAATATTTGTAATAACAAACAATCGCCTATACTGAATAATTGATATATTTGACATAAGCACTTCTAGCATTATGCCTCACACATAAAGACACCACAGAAATATAGTAAAATACGTAGAAATAAATTATCAAACATATTTATGAAATATGTTCATTTTGTCAACACTCTGTTACGTGGGGGAGATTGCGGCACGCGATAGAGGGTCGTTTTACCTGCGATTCGGTCCTGTATTTCGTTATGCTCCTGTGACGCGTATGAATGAATGCATATTTTAATATAATAATATCGAGAGTAATAAATAACATCGGCGTGGCTGTAACGTGTTAATGTTAACACAACACTGACACCTCACACCTCATGTTGTTATTTACCCTCTGTTGTGGATGGAATGCACGCCACTGTGTGTTTTATATTCAAACAATGACCGAATCTAGTCATGTGATTGTGTAATAGCTATTATTATTATATAGCAAATATCAGTAGGTGCATTTGATTATTTTATATACGGATTCGAAATAACACTGTCTGAGAAAACCAAATGGTTACTCTAATTCAGTAATGCACAGCATGCGGCTCGCAATGACATTTCATGCGGCCCAATATGAAAAATATCAATCAACTTTTTTTCTTCAGACCTTTTTACGGATGATGGAAGAACAATGTAAAATAATAAAATTTTCACTAAAACTGTCAATAATTTAATAAATTTTACCCATGCGGCCCTCGAACTATTTGCAACAGATTCTCTAGCCTTTCTCAAAAAAAAGTTGTGCAACACTGCCCTAAATCATTGATGCACAACCTGCGGACCGAAATTTTATTTCATGCGGTCCAATATGACAAATAATTCCGTCACCTTTTTTAACATTTAACTGATTTTTAATGATAGACGAACAGGTATTGCTTGATTGGACATTAACAAATATGACATGTTTGTTTTGTGAAGAATGTATTGGAGAACCAAGGGAATACAATCTAAATCGTCGTTCAGTGAAAACCTATGGAATATGAGGAAAAAATGCATCTTTGATAAAATCAGCATGCAAAGTGCGTGTTGAAAATTCCACTAGGATAGTCATTAGTCAAATTTCATGAAAAATGAAAAACAGTTTAAAAAAATATGCTCCATAGACATACAATTTTATAATATATATAGCAATATTTTTACTTATTTATACTCCGTCGACAGACTGTATAGTCGTAAGTCGAGAACTTACTGTATTTAATGTGTGTATCTATGTAGTTGACGTTTTTCCGCGAAATATTTTTTACAATTTTCACCTATCTGCGAATGTATATAGATTGAACACTGCTATAAATAACGGAGATGGGAACCCGCGTAAATAGCTCGCGATCCGATTATGGATAACTGGAGCAACATTCAATTCAATGCGGAAAGTCTGGGACTCACGGTTGTGCTGCTGTGCTGCTTAAAAGTTGCGAGTCATGGCACATTACATACAAAAGCACAGGGAAACCGTAAACTGTGCTTCGAAAACAGATGCCTGCAGCGAATATTAGGAGTACGGTAGTTTAACTTTGTCAGGAACACGGAGGTAAGAAAGCGGACAAACCTGCCCCTTACTACGTCCAAAATAAAAAGGTGACGGTGGACCTGGCTTGGACTTGTACTGCAGATGCCCCATTGGAGCCTGAGTCCTGGCTAACCTGGATTTTGATAACCATCCATAGAACGTATTCAGGAGAGCTACTGGACGCCGGAAAACCTGGGAAGAAGCGAGGAAGTTGGCGGGCATATATACTCCGAATAGAGAGCGGATATGGAAAAAAACCACGAGAAAAAAAATGAATATCTTTGAATAACTATAACTTGACATTATTTTGAGCATATTTCTGTAAATTAGAGATTTAAACCGTAAATCTTTTCAAATTAAAGCAACATAAGATTATTGGAGTATATTTTTTTTATAAATCATTTAAAATATCAGATTGATGTTGCATTCATCGAGCATAAAATACACGACGGCCGTTGTAATAACGAAAACACGACGAGTTATTTATTGATGCTGTAAAGTTGTTGCAAACCTATGAAGCGAGGCTTAGATAAGATATGGAGAAAAGAGATACTTATTGGCGTTTTTGGTTAATTAAAAATTTTAATATTTTTCAGCCACATTCCGAATAAAAATAAAGTTGTTTTGTAACAGCAACACTGATAATTTAGTCATGTCCAGTCGAATGCCCACCTACCTCTCCGAAATAAATAATTATTAATGTCTTCACATAAATTCACTCGCCCAAGAAACAATCTTATAATTATACAAACGGTTAACCGATTATAACCCCAAAGAATTATCTAACCTATCATTTGATACGGTCAAATATAATTGTTCTCTAAATTTCGGAAAACAAATCACGAGCTCTTTTTAACGAAATTCATGCTTTTGGTATCTACTTATAAATGGGGCGCAATAAATTACTATCGAATTTCTGACGCAGCTATAATAATTAATAATTAAATGCTCTGCCAATATATTTAACTACCCCCTCTACTTTCACCTTAAAAAGTATGACGTTCCTTTTCAACGTTTTTGGCAAAACATCGTTTCTTCGTCTTGATGAAACTTGATGAAGTCAATACTCTCTATGAGGATACTAGGTACAATTACTTGGGGTATTGGCTTATCTGCCTGAGATCAATTACTGTCAAGACATTTAGATTTAGACCAGGATTATCAATAATATCGAGGAATCTACTTATTCATCCAAATGATATAATTTCTCTATTGAAAATAACTGATTCTTATGTTAATTATTATCTTCTAGTTAGTTTTAAAAAACCTAAATACTTAATGCATTGTGATAAAATGTCACTTATATTACCGTATCGTGACAAGTTGGGTCTTCCGTTAAATAAATTTAATCAAATTAATAAAAGTATTTCAAACTAACAGTATCAAAAAGTGTACATGCATAATATGTATTGGCTGTCCAAACAGGCTGCAAAACTTTCAGTATATTCGGTATATTAATCGAATAATCTGTTAATAGTATCGTTAAAAAAATGTATCCTAACAAATTAGTGATATTTTTTTTTTAAAGTGAAACAGTAAATAAAGTCATCAAGAAACGCGCCGTGGACCTATTTATTTGAGGATATCAATCTGCGACTTATTTGTAACCAAAAGCTTGCGGAGTGCACAAATTTGTCCCGTTGCTAATTGGCCATCAAATGCAAAATAACATACTTATTACCAAAGTAATTAAAAGAGCCCGTATATCAATATTTGAGCAGTCACATAAACGGTATCATGAAGGTCCCTTTGTTCTCCTCAATATATTATTTATTCCCATCCAGTAACTCCTCAATAGATTTGAAAAATTGATTGATATCACAGGGTTTGCGTATTTGTAAGTATGTAAAAACGAAAAATATACCACATTTTGACATGTTACAAACATTTACTAATTTAAAAATCAAATATATACGGTTTTTTAAATAAGGCTAATTTTAAATTCATAAAAAATGTACAATTTTGAGCAGGACTCTAAATAAGCGTTGAACGTTACCTACATATATGATTTCCAGCTAGATTTGACATATGAGTTCTAAGAGTTTTAATCATTTAACAAAAATTTATAATCACTGCTTTATTCGCAATATAAATTGCAGTAATTTATGATACTCAATTTAATTCGATTTGGAAAACTTATTTTAATATTCAGATGAAATTGCGTGTATTAAAAAAGCTCAGATACATATGTAAATGACACCTAATATCTGCATTGTATAACCATTTCATAGATTCTAGGCGTAACGAATCGTAAAATACGATTTAAATATCTTTCATAATAATAAGTACGATGAATAAACAACAAACAAATTACAGATTTTACTTCAACACGAAAATCAGTGTAAGTTTTTCCTCAGTTACGAGCTCGATTTGCGGGCTTCTTATCTGATCTAGCATCAAAATTCTCACTTAGAAAAGTGTGTTTCAACAAGACATTACAACAATTCAATCATTTATCATCTCTTTCACGCTAGATGAGTTCACATGAAAAGCGAAACAAAAAACACAATACATTACCATTTAGCCACCATCTTAATTTATTATATTTTTTTAAAGCTGTGTCCACATGACGCAATGTTAGGAAGACTTTTAATCTGAGAAAGATTATTTTTGCTTTAAATTAATTCACTAATGATAATCTATTGAACTCTCCACTTTTAAGGTGTTCACTGTCAATACTTGAATGGCATTTTAATAAAAATAATAATACATTTTTAGTACCACTTAAAATAGATCAGGACCGGTTTCGCTCATAGCAATCATTACTTACTGATCGTACTTTATCAGTTGATAACAGGGTTGTGAAGTCGGAGTCGTGGAGTCAGGGCTTTTTGGCCGGAGTTGGAGTCGTCGCGGCGTTTTGACCGGAGTCGTACTCGGAGTTAAAAATTTTGAAAATTTTGAACTTTTTATTTTTACTCATATGTTAAACTTGGCCATAGGCCGGATTGGTTGGTTGATTTGTAATTGAATACACATAGATAGGAAAGCTAGGAAGCAAATGTGACGAAATTAAACTTTTTTTAGTCGGAGTCGGAGTCGTGTTTATGGTCAATGTTGGAATCGGAGTCGTAATCGGAACGTATTTTTTTTCTACGACACCTCAGCACTGGTTGATAATGATAAATATGAGCGAAACCGGTACTGATTTAATAATTTTAATATAGAATAAGTACTAAAAATATTTTATTATTTTTACTATTGAACTATTATAAAATTAAGGATGAGGGGAGGAAATTTTAATAGTGACATGATGTGGAGAGGGTAAACATTTGCTGCTCACGTTTATAATTAAATGTGAGTGGGATGAAAAAGATTATAAAAAATACCGACTTGAAATATACCTCGCCCGGGGCTGTTACTCAAAGAAACAAACCATTAACAACCCATTACCGGTATTTTTACTTATATGACGGTAGCCTAACTTTCAGCAAAGTTTTATTACTGTATAAATAATATGTCATTCGTTTCATATATTTAAAAAAAATCTAAAGAATAAAAAATTAAAATTAGCAGCAATTTTTCGCATATTAAAACGACTGTAGGTGCTTAATGGAATTTCAATATCAACTTTGAATCGTTTGAATTTTCTACTTTACCATGAGATTTGTCGCTAACGACCCGGGTTTCGTCTACCAGCATCTTCAGGCATTTCAAGTGCAAGAATACAATAAAAATATAACCTACTATTTATTATTTTTTTATTTACTCGGGTGCATTGTGAAAATATAAAAATATCTAAGTATTTACTTGTACAAAAATGATGAACAAGAACATGAAAGTTATTTCGGAATGACAGCATCGTTAAAACTATCTGTTTCGTAATTGATTTACCTAAATATATATATATATATATGACAATTGCAAAAGTTTATTGCTTTTGCAATGTGAAAAAAGTTGAAAATATTGGAAGAAAAAAATACATAGTTTACAAATATAGTAGTGAAAAATAAACTTACATTGTAAATTGACAAAGAAGTCAATCGAGTAAGTTCCGAGAAAATCGACAATAATACAGTACATAAAAAATAGTACTCGTCTGAACTCACTCATGTCCATGTGAAATTTGTCGACATCCGAAGCAATTCCATTAAATGTTACTAAAGCTAACGTAATATCATAATTCAGCAATTCAATACTTAATGCAATAATTTTTTTTTTTTGTATAATAATTGGTGGTCAATGGTTAAATATTTTTTCACTCATTACATTTTATTTCAACACGTTATCAGAATTATAAAATTATAAAAGGATTTATTAAATAATGTATTTCATTTTGATATTTGAAAGTCAATAGAATGACAGGATTCACTCCAAAAGAAGCTAAAGATGTCAAAGTTAGAAAACCATCTTTCAAGAATCTTAACAGAAAGGCCAATTTCAAAAGACAAAGCTTTCATTAAGTTGCGTGCAATTTTCTACCATTCGGACAACGTGCCACTAAATGTTTTAATGATCCCAAATCGTATTCAAGAACAAGCAGGATCTAAAAGTAAAAGTTAAAAAGTAATATGCCTATTGCAACCGTAAAAGAGGACTCGGAATAGATTGCGATTGGATTTTTACCGCGCGGCTATTCTCTCAATGACGCCTAACCGTATTCGGGAAGAAGCCCGTTCGTCGGGGGGTTAGATAAATCTTTCACGATCTTATCGCCGGCGGCTCGTCCGCCGGGAATATAGTGCGATTGGACTGTTACGATTAAATGTTTCAGTTGCTTTCGAGTACTGGTAGTTACGTACTAAAAGGATTTGATATAATTACGTATTTTAATTTATTAGCTCCGACAGTTGGCAAGGGCAACCTTTGGTACAAGAACAACATATTTTTGTGTTGCTGTAATGATTTATTAATTAATATATCTATAGTGATATATTCATATTCACATAATTTTTTATTGGCTTCCGTTGTTAATTAAAAAAATTGACTAATAAATAGTATATTAATAAAAATACATATTCAGTAGTTTATTTTGAAATAAAATATCAGTCTATGCATGGCATGATTCAAATTAAAAACTGTTATATAAATATTATATTAAAATTGATAATTTTTTTAACTTCCGTCATTCAATGAAGTTAAATCACGTGTTTCAATTAGTTGACCAACAACATCAAACTATTTATTTTGTTTTATAAATTATTGTAAAGGCTCTACATCACTTTATATATTCTAGAAATTTGTGACAAATAAATAATGGTAAATGTATTTAATGAAAAAACCTATAATCATCACATTTTTACTGAAAATATATCAATCTATATAACACTACCTTTTTTAAGCGGATTAAATAATATTTAATCTACGGTGTCAAACGTCGTTTATCTACAATGTCATGAAATTTCATTAAAACTGCACATTTTCGGAGTTTTATTAGCTTTAATATTTAAAATTGTTTTCAATAAACGTTATAAGCTGTTTTTCGATAAGCATAGTCTATTTTTTAGCAGATTAAAAACTGACAAGCGGGTTCAGTGGGCAACATTATTTGGTTTGCAGCCATTATTTTTTCCAACTGTGGTTTATTTTTCAAACCAGTAATCACGAATCCCTAAAAAATACGAATAGTTCTAAATAATAGAGTGACGTTTTTATTAACAGATAAGTGTTATATTTAGCATCATACTACACTTGGGCCTCGTATAACACGGTTATATGGTTCCACAAAAACGTCGTGTAATACAAATCCGTGCTATACAAGGTTTGAGGTTCATACAATATTAGGGTTTGCGTTCCAAAAAAATATTGGATTTCGTATTTCCATATAAGGTTCGAACTCCTCAAAATTATATGATCATTTTCAATAAAAAAAAATCTAATTTAATAGCCAATTCCAGGTCGTCATTTATTGTTTTTAATGTGAAACATGTAGCTAATTCGCTGCAACTGCTTTCTGAGTCATCAACCGTGGTAGGTTCATCCAACATTTCGACTAATTCTTCTTCGTTCAACGACGACCCTCCAATATTTCTTGAATGTCATGAATATTCATGTCATAAAAACTTTCTCCATCAATACCACTACAAATTTATATTGTAATTTTACTTTTTTTCCTTAAACCGTGTTATATAAATCGTGTTGTATAAAAATATGTCACAATTTATACATTCGTGCTGTATAAAACCGTGTTATAAAAAGCCCAAGTGTATATCTAAATGTATTCTTATATTCATAAAATAACTCCATATTAATAATTGTCCTTAAATTTATCATAAGTGGTAATAATCAATATTTTTTAAGTGAAACACTTCATCTGTGCATCAATAATAAGTTTATCTAAAATAAAAAGTAACTGCTAAGCGTTATGGCATTGATTTTTACTTCTTGTGTCATACCATATATTTATCCTCCCATGTAACATTTCTATATCAACTATGATCACATTCTCAAATGCATAGTCAAATAAAATCAGAAGTTTTCACGTATTAAAAATAGACTTGCAATAAGACTAGCCTCAAAAGTTTACTGACAAATATTGTTTAAGAAATTAAGCGGAAAAATTATGTTCTATAAAGCTTTATAAAGCATGTATTTACTGAGTGATGAAGGTATTGTAAAATTTAGTTTTATTGATCCTTTCTGTATATTCTGTAAATGGGTAAATGAAAGCAAAAATAAATATAAAAAAATGTCTTATTATTTTTGAATATATGTAATGCCATTCTACCAATTATTGACAGTGTGCACCTTAAAAGTGAACAAATTGTATTACTCCATATTTTTTCTCACTATTGTGAAGATGGCACATTTTTACGACCAAGTTACGTTACAAAAAGCCACTTGTCACATAAACAGAAATATCGTTTAATTCTTAGTGGTAAGGTAAATATTTTTATAAAGCGCCATCTATGTATATTACACATCCTTAAATTGACATTGATACCATTAAGAATTTTTGCTGTAAATGCATTTTTCTACAGTGAAACTGGTGCTGATTGTGTAAAGTTTTGGGATAAGTAACACAAATTGAATTCAGATGTCGATTTAAAATTGAATAGTGTTTTATCTTATTTATTTTGTTTTAATGAGAGAATACTGATTGTTTATAAATTAATTAGCTTATAATAGTGGTGATGTAAATTCATCTAGTTCGAGTTCTAGCTCTACCGCCAAAGATACGCAACGCCTTCGCTCACTCCTCGCGTTCGTTAGGTATTATTCAAGGGTCTTATAATTAGGGACATAAATATTAATGCGGCTTTCCATAATTACATCTCACTCTTTCCTCTTCACTAATTTATGTTGGTGTAATTTAGATTTTTATAAATGGCCGCCGCCGCGGTAATTTGTTAGGCCGGCCTCTCCGGGCTGCGCAGCGTCGACCGGCAAGGAGGCAGCCGGCCACCTTCATCAAATATGAAAGAATCCCGGTAATGATAATTATACAGCAGCGGAATAAAAGCAATCAAAGGTTGGACCGCGGACACTGGGCCACACCATTCACAGATACAACCCTGCTTGCCGTTCTTTTACAAATAGACGATATAGAGGACATCGGAATAGGAAGTCGGAGCAAAGAACAATTTGGTAGATCTAGCTGGAGCAAGGGAAACTCGAAGGTGTCCACAAGTATGGATATCTTATATCTAAAAATTAACATTTGTTTGTTTGTTCGTACTCTATGCGACACCATACGGTGCATCCGATTGCAATGAATTTGTTGTGTATATGCTCGAGAAGGTTTCGGCGTTCCCAAATCGTTCATCCGATTGCGATAAAACTTTGGTGAATTGTTGTGTGGACGCCCACAAAAGTTTCTTATTACTTGTATATATGTATTAAAATGAATGCTTTTTGGTCCCGTATGTCATCCTATACCGTTCATTCAATTGCGATATAGCTTTGTTGGTTTGTTGTGTGGACGCCAACGAAGAAAAGAAAATTGGTGATCTTTTGTATGTCCCGTTTGCGTTCCTATAACTTTTATCCGATTGCGATAAAACATTGATGATTTGTTGTGTGGATACCTTCGAAGGATGTTGAATTAGTACAGCCCAAAATTAAAACACAACACTTTCTTTTTTTGAGTAGCATTGCAACGCTTGCCAGCTACCAGGAGGGGCTAGTTTTCTATAATTTGTAACTAAAATTCGATTTTAAGTTAACATGAATTAATCTAAAATAAATTTATTTATTTCACGTATTTTGTGACCAATAGTGAGAGAATGGGAAACAGTGTTTCGTCTCGTTAAGAAGCATCATCAGACTTCCTATCGCACGGTTGTGATTGATCATAAATTACAAAATGGAGGTTGGTATTTTTCCTTTTTGCGAGACGCCAGCAGGGCGGGAGTGTAGATGCAAAGATACCTTTTTCACACAATACGTGCAATAAACTAATTTATTTTAAATTTTACATGGAACTGAACTTTGACAACGTTATCGCTGAATTCTTCAAAAATACTGATCACATTTTTATATCATCAGAAAATGAGTTATTATAATTAAGAATATCGACTGAAGGGGCTTGATGGAATTTCAATATTATATTTGAATCGTTTGAATTTTTTACTTTTGCTTGAGTTTTGTCGCTAACGACCAGGATTTCGCATTTCGGCATCTTCATGCATTCCAAGTGCACGAATGTACTCGGACTGCTAGCGACAAAGCTTATGAAAAAGTTCAATGATCAAACGATTCAAATTTGAATTATATTTTACATAAATTAGGATTTAGACTGAAGGTGCTTGGACAAGGAGCTGAATTAATCTTCGACAAGTAATGAATTATTCACTATGTTATAATTAATGATAGCCACTGAAGGTGCATGAAGAAACGTCAATTAAACATTTGAACGAGCCTAATATTGAATTAATGTTACGTGTAGATTATTATGACATGCGCCGGTTATTATTGAAACAAAAATGTAAAATAATCACTCACCTGACGTGTTGGCAAAGAGCAGGTCTCTGTGGAGGGCTGCCGTTTTGAAATGCGGATAAAACAGCTTGCTGCTTTCAATTACTTCCGTTTTGAATATTTAAAGCGAGTTATTATAATCGAAGTGTGATTACTAATAACGCCAGTGAGAAGTCACTTTCTAAATATGGCTGATTGTGAATTCTTCTTCTTACAAATAATTGTATATTTTTGTTTCGAAGCGATCGCTCGATATTGGCCGCCTGCTCACCGATGCCAGGAATCTGAAAGTAAAGCACAATCTTTATGTTACTAATTGTATGCTAGAAGTCTAGTAATCAACACTCATTACGGGTACAGTATTATTTATTAAGTATGCAGCGAAGAGTTATTTAAATAATAAATACGACGTTTAAGTATTCAAGGCTGGTATATAGGTACATAGTAATAATTTATTCCCCGTGATTTAAGTTTACTACATAATATTATACAATCACTTTTAGGTGTTAACTGTCATTTATCGGTGGTGATATCGGCATGACTTAAAATAGATAAATAAAAAAAAAATGCGCTACTTCCACATATTTATTTATTTATTGCTAAAAAATAATATATAATACATGGCATTACAGCAGCCGCCAATGCGCCATGTATTTGATATATTAAATAAAAATAGCACAGAACATATTACACATTTTTAAAAAATATATATATGGAACAGAACAGAAACATATTACTTACATTAACAGAAAAAAAATACAAACAAAGCATTAAGTTCACTGCCGAAGATTTCCAATCAACAGGCAGTGCATTCATCAGCCGAATTTCTTGCGACTGGTGATTCAAAAGACCTACGTGACAAACAAGTTTTGAAAAAGGAAATTGATTTGTCTTGGTTACGACACGTACTGGGAGCATGTAAACTTAAGGGGGTCAACCCATGTGATATTTTAAAAAAAACTTTTTTTTTGTTTTTGCATAGAATGGTTCTTAAACACGTGTTAAATATGCTGGTAAAGTGATTTTACAATATCTGATGTCGATGGAAAGTTATTACAGTTAGACTACACTAGTTTCGAGGCGGGACATCGGTCACATTTTGATGCTTCGGCTTGTTACATGAGAACTTTCAATACACATGTAATTTCTATTCATGAAAAAAACCAACATTTAAGCAAGAGCAAAGCAAGCAGCTTCAAAAGTCTTAAAACAGGAAGAAGAAATAATTATCTATGGACCAGGCATAGCAGATTGATGGGGAGTAAAGATTTCATAGTTTAAATCGTATTTGAACTTTCAAACGCGTTTTTCTCAAAAATGTTACAAAAAATGATTTTGTATAATAGTATGAACAAAACAAAAATGTGGAATGTGATACACCTTCATAATGTTAAGTCATTATTACACAATTTATCGAAAATAATATTCGATGAATTTGAAAGAGGCTTTATGGTAGTAGCACAATATACTTTATTCAATAAATTGGTAACGGAAGTAATAAAAAAATTATACAGTACCTAGTCGTAAATGAGTACATGGTTGGATTCATATGTATGATTACACAGGGAAGAGTTCATTAAAACATATATTATCTATATAACAAGACATCGCCAGCGACGATAGTTAAGAACAGTGGTCAGCAAAGTGCGAACCGCCAAAGATTTTCTTCCGGCCCTTGATATGGGAAATATTAATTTTATAAAATTTTAATTCATCATTCAGGATAAGATAAGGCCAGGTAGTAATCCCTAAGTGAACGAAGTTAGGTTTGTACATAATGTATTTTTGGAGGAAGTAAGAAGTGCGTTTACTCGAAGATTTCTTCAATATTTTCATTATTTAAATTCTTAAAATGTAATACACTTACTTATAGATTAACATTCTAATTGTCTTCCAGTACGAATGTATTTGATTTCCAGCTAGAATTTTTAAAAAAATCAATCTGGCCCGTTTCTCAAAAAGTTTGGTGACCTCTGGCTTACAAGGTAAAGAATTTTTCCATAACAATGGCCCAATAAAAACATCATTATCCATGTTTTAATACATTTTAAGAATTTTCTACTTTTAGTGCATATTTTCTGATAATGTAATGAGTAATATAAAAAAATTACGTGTTTATTCAAAAAACCTATTTTATTAGATGTGTTTGCTTGCAGATTTACCGGAAACACCCCTCACCCGCATTAGTCAATTTGTCTATCATATCGAAGTTCCACTATCATTTTCCGTTAATAGATACATTGGTTTTTAAAATAAAGGTTCGCTAAAATACATAATTATATCGATTCCAAGTATATTTCTTAAAGTAATGCCTGCATAAGTATCGCTGCAGCAGAGAAGCAATAATGTGCTTTAAAACGAAGAGAAATTATTTGACGTGTATGTCAATTATTACGTTCAGTAGACGTCAAACTTTGTTTTCAGTTTGATATTGAGAAAAAAATGACAGACGTTATATATAGATCAGAAATAATTTTTCACGAATGAAATTTTCAATTAAAAGTTATTGCCAATTTATCAGAAAACTGTTATGCAGTGTGCTTTGTATGGAGTCCAATTTAAAAAAAATTGTTTCGTTTTTGTTTTAAAAATTTAATGATTTAGTAAAATTGTCTATGCCTCCTTTTCTATTTGAGACATTCTTTACACAGAGAGGTTTACTTACAAGAGAATCGATAAGTAAATCGACGTATTGACCACTCATATCAAAGTATTATAGAATCTTCATATTCAAAATCACAATACAGTATTCTTGAACGGTTTTTCTAAATTGCCTCTGTCTCAAGATCAATAGAATAAAGAGAGTTAGAAGACATGCAACGAAGGAATATATAGTAAAAACTTTATTTGTTCTTATTCATTTTTATTAGATACATATTCAGTGTATATATGTTACAGTGAAACTGTATTCTCAGTGAAAATGTATCAAGTAATAGATTTGTATGACACGATGATTTCACTGGTCACGATCAGGGCAGTTATTGGCCCAAGTCGATGATTTGTCGGCCTAAAATTTTGGTTTGCTTCAATGAAACAAAATCAGCAAGCAGTCCCTTTCATAAAAAGAGAACCAAATAAAAACACAAACAAACATAGGGCTGAAGATAGGGCGGTCAAATTTAATTTCAATGACAGCTTGGAGAAGAATACATTTTCACTGAGAATACAGTTTCACTGTAACATATATATTTGAAACAAAATACCAAATTTAAACCTAAAATTAACAAAACCCACTTTTGACGTAATATATTATCATTTTTGTAAAAAAATCAACACCCATAGCCAACAAAACAGTGGCAGATTCAAATTATGATTAATTGTTTTCTCCCCGAAAGATATACGTCTTGGCTAACCCTTAAAAGTAGGTTACAAAAAATCTCCGTTAGCTGTGAGAGTAAAGTTGAATAAATTTCTTTCATTTTTTTGGTTGGTATAAAATTCAATTCTTTGGTCGAAAATAAGTTGTCAGTAATTTAGAATATACTTACTAAGCGGCCAGTATTCAGAGTGTTATCAATTGCTTAAATAAGTTCGTAAAAATCTAATGAATTAATTTTTAATGTTTCAATTCTTGTTGATAATGACAACAGCTTAAAATGCTCGCTACGAGTTAACCCGGTATTCTTTACAAACTACATGTGGAAGAAGTAATTTTTATTTGACTGGAAGTTGTAGACCAAATAATAAAATTAGTATGTGTCATTGTTTCAATACTAAAAATCCTTTTTGTAGACATATACTATTTGTTCAATAATTAAGGCTATGATAACTACCTTGATACATAATATAAACCATTTATGAAAATTGTGATTATCGGTTTCCTGCATTTAAAAAAAAGTAATAAAAAAAGAACATTTAACTTTTTTATGGTGCCTAACAAATTGTATTCAAGTAAGGATTAATTATACGTTATTGATTTTTTATCATTAGTATATGTATGCGTTAATAATACATAATGAGGTATAAAGATTACTTACTTACAATTAAAATAAAGTTCGCTTAAATTGAAATGAATAATTATTTTCCAATAATGTATTTTTTATACATTGCTTCGTTCTTATATTGACATTAAACAAATTAATGTACAGGTCCTGATCTTAATCAGAAAATATATTACTATTTAATATGTTTTATTTTTTCAAATTAATGTTCCTAATTCAATGACGATAAACCATCTTTATTCTTTAAAAATATGATGTAAAAAAATGATTACAGCAATTTTGCATTAAATTTTCAAGATATTTTATTTCACTAAAAGAGTGGCTTGTATTAAATCTGAATGTTTTTAATTGTGTACTTTTTCATGAGCTTTGTCGCTAACGACCTCGTTTTCACCTTTCGGCATCTTGGTGAATTCAAGTGCACGAATGTACTTGAACTAACCGCGTAGTAAGTATTTTTTATCGCTTAAACTTATATAAAAATAAAAGTAGATCACTGAGTTTTATTAGTATAACTGTTAAATACATGAAGATAAGTGGGAAAGAAACGATGTTGTTCTTAATTGATACAATATTTGTTTCACTCTTCTTGATCTTCTGAAAAGTAGCGATTTGTCACTAACGCTTTTTTGCCTTGGAAAAAGTGATATGTAAGTATTTTACTGCAACCAAAAACATGCCGGTATTCTAACAATATTCTAATACAGCAAAGCTTTAGCCACCAGTAGAGATACTCGAGTATACTCGTCCATTTTTCAAGTACCCGATACTCGAGTATTTTGAAATATACTCGAGTAATACTCGTAATTTATAAATGAAGACTTTTTTACAAATTTTATGTTATTATTTAAAATATATATTAAACAATTTTTAACCATCGCGTTCAACTGAGTCTTACACGTGGATTTGACTGTCATATTTATCGGGTAATATATATTTTTTAATGGTTTTGCTGTTGACTATGTATGCTATGCGAAAATTTCTGTTGTTACTTTTGCGTAATGGGAGTCCCTAGTCACCAGAAATGAACAAATGATCATCGCGAGCTCTTATAAATGTTCAAAAAAATAAAATTGTTCAAATACATTACTATTTATACAATAATCACATTTAAGATCAGAAATTCGACTTAATTATTCCGCAGTCATTTCTCAAGTCTCACATTAATGAAGATAATTAAAACGGCAACGGAGCAGCCCACGCGTCAACCACTGTAGAAAAATAAAAATTACGACTGGAGCACAACTCTTTCGAAAATTCGGCTTAAATTTCCCGGAAGAGCTGAAAAATTCTCGCTTTAAATCCGGCCGAGAGCCGTTAACCAAAGGAGCGCTTTCCGTTAGCGGCGTCGTAAAAATAATAAAAAAAAACAGAATAATAAAAAACTTTCCGCGAAAGTTCGCACTACAGCCACTAGGTGGATACGTTATTAGCACGTATCCCGAGTCGCAGTTAACAAGTTTATTATTCTAAGACAAGTCTAACATTAGTTCATACGATGCATACGCTGTTTTTACCAGGGCTGTAGTGGAGTCGAGGTTTTTGGCCCGAGCCGTACTCGGAGTCGGATTTTTTGAAAAGTTTTTATTTTTACATATAATATGTGAAATTTGGCTATCGGCCGGATTGGTTGGTTGATATGTAATTGAATACACATAAATAGGAAAGGTAGGAAAAAACCTTTTTTAGTCGGATTTGGAGTCGTATTTTTTTTAACGACTCCGCAACCCTGGTTTTTACCAATAAACGTTCAATAATTTGGATGTTGTAAATAAAATAAACAGCAACAATTCCTATTGCTAAAAGCTTAACTAGAAAATTTTACGGTACAAACTACGCGTTTGTCTATGTTTATTTTTTTTTCTACGGCATTACGGTCCAGTAAGGACATGAAGTGCCGGGTCCACGGTGCAGTCTTCAACGTCACTGGCTTCCGTGACGGACTTCACGGGTTTGAGTCCCTGTCGAGCACAATTTTTCAGTCGATTTATGGTTCCTGCTCAAGGGTGTTTGTGTTGTTAAAAATCCCTTCCCACCCTAAGTGGCGCGTAGCCAGAGCGATTATCTAACCACTAGTACTGTTCTAGTTCTCGTATCCTTGCAATCCCTACTGAGTAACAAGCAGTCCTCGCTGAAAAAAACAAATGATTTTACAATCTGGAATTGAGATTATTTTTTTCGAATTTTACTAATAACTTTGCATGCCAAAAAATAGTAATTTACTTGGTTTAAGTATATAACAATAAAATGGTATTTCTTCATTCATTCGTTCCGTGATTCATTCATCGCTGTTATGTATTTTTTACTTATTTGTAGCATGATGTGCCATTCTTCAATGGTTTCATGCGAAAAAATACTATACTACTGCAGTTGTTAAAAAAATAATAGCTTTTTTCAATGTTCCAAGAACATCAAGATTATTTTTTGGTAAACCGCGCCAGAAATAAGTATTGAGTTCTTTCAAATAATGAAATAAATCTTCTTAATGATTCTTGAATTCCATCCACGTTTGACATCAATCATAAGTCGTAAGCTTTTTAACTTTTAAATTAAAATAAATCATTTGTGAATAACTTGGTTCATAAAACATATGTGTCACTGCAAAACTTATTGCAAAAATTGAGATTTCACCTTGCTATTATTTAGGTCAAAAACGTCTAGACACAATAAATTCTGTGTTTTATGTACAACCGCTTACGTGGATAACTCATGGTTTGTTAGAAATAAAATCAGCGAAGCTTTGTAAATACATACAGCCTGATTTCCAATCCAAGCATTTTGCTAATTACTATTTTTTTTCTCCATGTCCGCTCCCTTTTCGGAGCATATGGCCGCCACCCGGTGCCTCCAAGATTCTCTGTCTTCCGCCAACTTCCTCGCATCTTCCCAGGTCATCCCGGCGTAATTAGAATGAAAGTTAATCCCAAAATATAGGGCAGTTTTTGTCATCCTAATCTATATTTCCGTTGAGAATATTCAAGTAATTTATCAAATATTAGAATTGATAAATATCAAATAATGACATTATTTTCACTGACCGTTTTATAAAATGTAAGCGACCATTTTTTAAGTAACTACCGACTAATGAGTGATTTTTTTACTGGCATAGCAATAAGATCATTTGAATCGATCAACTTTTCCATGTGCTTTTGTGTACTTCCGACTAGTATTTGGGGTTGCCAACCGTCCAGAATTCGTCTAGATCAGTGATGCACAACCTTCTTGGGAAAAGGGCCAGGTAATCAATTCTCAGATAGTTCGAGAGCCGCATGGTTAAAACTGACTAAATTCTCGATATTTTTAGTGTTTAGAAAATTGAAAATTTTATTGTTTTATATTGTTCTTCCAATGTCCGTAAAAAGTTCTGAAGAAAATAGGTGATTGATATTTGTCATTGCGGGCCGCATTAAATATCATTTAGGGCTGCAGTTTGTGCATCACTGGTCTAGACGCAGGTTGCAGTCCAGAATCCAGGTTAAATCTCATATAACATCACAACGTTTTGGGTAATATTTTCAGGAATTTTCTCAGAAAAAAACTGGCAACACTACTCACGACGCCATTGAATATTTTTTTATTGAATTATCTACATTTGGAAGTACATACGTAGTACCACAGTTGGCATCATGAATAAATAAGCTTTTTATGGAAGCAGTGGCTAAAATACTGAAACACATCTGCATTGATTTAGTGAAGATTAATATTGATTATAGTACCATTCCATTCAATTCAATGAACTGTACTTAAATTATTTTTGCAGCTGTACTTAATTGTATTTATAAATATTTCAATGTAATGTAAAAGATTCATGTAATACGTACAGCGATGCATCTGCTGAATTCTCAGAACTTTAATTATCAAACAACTGACACTATGAATTATTATTCGCAAGTACGAAACAGAAAATTTACATAAATTTACGCTAATTAAAGTTAATTAACATCAGCGACTGAAGATCCTTGATACATTAATCACTTTACCGAGTAATTATGGCCAAAAAAATAAAGGTCTTCATTATCTATCAGGGTTCTCATATAATGGCATTTACAAAACAGCTCCGTTTTTTTTTTTACATTTGTGTACGATTGTTCTTGAAACTAATGTGCTATATTTTTAAACAGCGACTACGTGTATTACAAAAGAAACAAATTGCTATACATAATCAAACAGCTTTGTTTAATTTGTTTATATTTTACAATTAATTTATCAATGAATTATTTTAGTAAAATTCATATATTATTTATTTGGTAAACTGTTTGCTAGTTGTCCATCTATAAGCAAATTATATATATTCTACAATCATTTTTAAGATCACGACGGGTATCGCTCACCGCTAGCATTTTAATGAGAAAATGATTTTTAAACAAAAATGTTTTCATTGCGAGCATTATCAACCGATACAACATTCAGTTGTCAATGCTCGCGATTAGCGAAACCGGCCCGGATCTAAAAAAATCCAATGCGGAATAATTACCTACTAAAAATGTGTTATTATTTTTACTGCCATAATCATCTGCTAAGATTGATCATCACTTTGGTCAGCCATTCAATTTTAGGTTTCATTTCCTTTTCATGTACGCCGGAACATAGTTTGGGAAACCCCGATAACATCTTAGGTTGTGTTTTAGGGATATTTTTTCAGTGTTAGAATACGAATAACAATTCAATAAATTACTGCTATAAAATATCGCTCGTATTCTTTGAAGACGTTCTATCGAACCTTTGAAGTTTCTCTATAAACCAGTTTTAAAATACGGATATTTAAAACGGAGAATATATGATAATTAATGATAATACCAGCCAATAACATACAACGGCGTAATAAAATCATAAAGACACAATTACTATTTTCTTTGTGAGATAATGAGTTTGATTTAAGTAATATACAACCCATAATTGGGAGGTAAAGTAACCTCCAGCATATAATTATTGTGTTTTTTTATCGTAGATAATAAGCGCATTATTGCTCATTTTAAATAAATAGCATTTTTACTATGGAATAATACCGCAATAAAATGTTTACTATGACATCGTTTTCGATCTTATCTCAAAGTATTCTTATGAAAATTATAACAACTTGAACACCCTGAGATATAGTTATTTGATTTATAAATTTAAAAAAAAATATTGCACTGTATTCAAAGAACACAGAGTCTATTTTGATATAAATAATGTAATACATATTTTAAGGTGTTCACTTGTCAATACTTGCTGGAATGGCATTATATTAAAAAAATAATACATTTATTTTAATTACTTATTTCCAGCGCTGTGAAGTCCGTAAAAAAAATTCGACTCCGATTCCAACATTGACCAAAAACAAGACTCCGACGAAAAAAAATTGAATTTCGTCACTTTTTTCTACGTATCATATTTATGTGTATTCAATTATATATCAACCAACCAATCCTGCCAATAACCAAATTTTACATATTATATGTAAAAATAAAAAGTTTAATCTTTTCAAAATTTCCGACTCCGGCCAAAAAACCGCGACTTCACGACTCCGACTCCACAGCCTTGCTTATTTCACATTAATTTTGGGCATTTTCAATTGAAAATTGTCAGAAACTGATCCGATGAAAATGCTTGCAACGAGCGAAAGGACTCAATAGGAATAAATACAAGAAAAAGTATTATTATTTTTAAGTATTACCCTAATTAACTAAAAATAGCGGTTTTATATTTTTCCTGATAACTATTTTCGATCTGTGACTCTGACCATTTTTCATCATAAATTGGATAAATACAGAATTAAGAGATAATAAGATTTTATTCTATTTAAGACTGCTTTTCAAATATGTAAAACAATAATTATTTAGAATTTATTGCAAGCTTCAACATTCATGTGTTTATTAAATATTTTAACTAAAATTATGTGTTTTTTTTTTTCGAATATTAATTGAACTAACTTAATTTTATCTTCAAGCCATAGTAAAATAATCTAAAACGATCGTTTGATTTTTAATCTTTCCGCAAAAAAATATTATTTTTGTGAATATGATAATATGACGGAAGACTTGTTTCTTAATAAACAATACAAGATATTTTTTTCCAATATTATATAAACATATGCATGTAATTTTTGTATGACTACGGATATATTATACATATAAGCGTTTTAAAATAAAATTTGTGTTAATTGTTAAGCCATGGTGTATTTATTAAGTTAATATTATATTATTACGTCAGCCTAAATTGGCATTTGCAGTGGCTGGACTATAATACCGAGCGTATTTTCATAGACATACTTAGCTTGATTGGTAATAATTACATCCTACTCATATTTTTATTACAATAAGTGTATCATGAGGTGATAGTAATGCTCGATAAAGGTATCCATATGCCTATAAGATTTTTAAATATGGATGCAGCTGATAAAATATAGTTGTATATTTTAACTTAATACGTGTGATGCATACAAGAATTGGTTACTTGGTATTTTATGAGGTTGGTTAAAGCTATCCCCGCGTTTTTCACCTGAGGTGAGAACACGAGGATGGGGTAAATCAGCGGTAGCTAAACTTTATATGACCACGCCACATATATATTTTATAATTTTTAATCTTGACCCTCCCTTTTCGTATTACATATATGATAGATAACACAGAAGAATGTTAAAACCATTAGGTGTACTAACAAAAAAAAACAATCCTTAAGGAAACGGTGAGATTTAATTAAGTCAACTATTAGAACTAATCTTAATTATTTTTTTAAGCTGGGTGCATCTTACAGTGGTCAACGTCACCGGTCGCCGTGACGCACCTCACGGGTTCGAGTGCCAGTAAAAGCAGCATTTTTTTCAGTATATTTGTCGATTCTGTTCGAAGCAAGGCTGTGGAGTCGGAGTCGGCGCGGCGTTTTGGCCGGAGTCGTACTCGGAGTCGGAAATTTTGAAAGGTTTGAACTTTTTATTTTTGCATTTAAAATGTCAAATTTGGCTTTTGGCCGCATTGATAGGGTTGATATTTAATTGAATACACATAAATATTAAAAGGAAAATTAGGGGGAAATGGTGACGATATTAACCTTTTTTTAGTCGGAGACGTGCTTTTGGTCAATGTCGGAGTCGGAGTCGTGGTTTTGGTAAATGCTGATGTCGGAGTCGGACTTTTTTTCACCGACTCCACAGCCCTGGTTCGAAGGCATGGATATTTGACTAGCTTGCCACTTGTCCTGTATTAGCCGTATCCTTTCTATCCCTATTATCACAAAGGGTTCGGGCAACTGATCAACAAGCAGTTCTCATAGAAAAAATATGTAGAGATACCTCAATTAGGATGCCATATATTTTATATTAGATGGGGAGCGGGCGTGAATTTAAAATGCATATTGTTTTTATAAGCTTCATTAAAAGAACAGAGCTTATCAAACTGTGGGATTTTCGGAGCTGAGCTGTTTCAATGCAATTACATCGCAGGTTAAGCAGAAAAAACAGTTTCACATAAAGATGGTGTAACGAATGACAAAAGCACCCTTTTAGTATAATATTTCTCATTTTGCATGATCAAAAGTGTATCTTTAATTTTAGTAGAAATATATTTTGAATATAGAATGATGTTGTTATTCTCATAAAAGCGATGTCGATTATTAAAAAAAATGGCAAAGGTCCTCAAATATAAATATCATTAATTCTTCTTACTTACCAACTAGCAATGCTTTTGAAAAAATAAAAACAATTAAGTCGAATGAATTAATAGATTCACATAAAAATTTAGTTTTAGTTAACACGATTTCACGCTTTCTTCGGGCAAAACTTTTGTTCATAAACTTTTTATAGCACATTTGAACCATCTTGGTAAAGAAATGAATCATATTTTCTTGCCGTTTTATGATTTTACCAGCCGTTAAAATGTCATTATATTCAATTTTTTATACACAAAGCAATTGTGTATAAAAGTAAAACAGTTCGCGCGTCCCATAGTTTTAGGAGCGCTGGAGTGAATTAATGGTCCATCGCTCTTTATATCCCACAAAGAGAAATATACCCATTCTAAGATTGTTTTCGCACATAACTCGGATAATATAAAAAAGGATATAGGTAAATAAAAAAAATCAAAATTATGTGAAGAATGATTATTTCAAAAAAACATTACTGTGTATGGCTTAAATTGTGATCATTATAAATTATTAACAAAGCGAAACTGGTGCTGGTAAGTTATCACAACCAAACGATATAACATGCACTAATGTATAACAAAAATAGTAACTTACTTATCGTTTTCCGTCTTGAGGAAAAGCTCTCGAATCACGAAAACTTTATTCGAATTTGGAACGTTTTTCAAGCGGCACTTTTAAAATTGTTGGTAATTTTTAAAAATTCTTTTCGACATGACAACAATGTCGAGTTCGAAATTCAAAACTATTTATTACGATAATAGACAACACCCATCTAGAACGTTCTCCTTTGGCTGGCCGCATACAAAGTAACACAGCGATAATTAGCACGAATGTCAAATACTAATTTAAATTAGCTATCATTAACGACGCTCGGGCACGACTGCAAAACAACGTACGGCACACTCATATAAACTTCGCAGAGACAAATAATAATAATTAGTTACTACTTATTGCGTCCACATAACGTACCTAATGGCAGACTGCGAAAAACAAAACGTCACAAAACATATTTCAATTAAATTATACAGTAAGACCGGCAATTATTATACGATGAAAACATTATTCGAGAACTACGCATCGTAATAAAGAATCGTTATGAACTTGACAAACATTTTTTTTTATTTATAAAAACCGTTTTATTTTAGTTTATTTTTAATTGTTTTTGTTACACTTTTTTTAAAATAATTATCAACTTTTTTATGCACATAGTTTATTCAAAGTATTTTCGCACCGCTTTTGAATAATTTAGCACACAATAAATTGTCATTAATTTCTTCGTATTTTGGCGCAATAAACTGTTGTTCAAATATTGAAAACCACTGTATATTTTTAATTGTTATTACGTCACACAAAGTTTAAGATATTGTTATTTTAATAAAAACGGATTTTTTAAAAATGATTACGCAATTAAATGTCCAATTAAACAAGTTGTTTCGATTTATTTCACTACGAAACTAAGTTGCCAACTTGTTTCGCGCGTTTTTCTGCCGGAAAAGTGTTTCGTATTTTTTTAACCTCTCAAAGCGAGCGACGCGTCTACACACTCACGTGTTGAACGCCGGGTATACCGACAACGACTGATTTGAGTTTTGGTTTTGACCAGTGGAGGCGGCGATAGACTATAGCAGCCCTCGGCGCAACTTGACGACAGCTGAATAGAGAAGAACAGAAATCGTCACATGGCGTGTGAAAGAGACGACCGTCTTTTGGAGGCGTTTCTCAGCCCTCTCTTTCGAAGGAATAAATTATTGTAAGACGATTTACAAAGCACGAACGCTGCCTGCAACATTTTCAGAACGAACATTATTACGAAAAACAATATTGAGCCGACGAAATAATTAAGAACACAAATAATTACAGTGATAAAACAATGTTTTAATTGCTAATTTCGAAAAAAATAAACGTTGAAAAATGAGGTAGATGTCTGTAAGCTTCTTAACATCGTGTGAGACGCTAACTGCAAGAACTTTCCATTCAATCTGTGAGTTTGAATGTAAACACATAAAAGTATAATATATTTAGTGACGATTTTCGTTTAATTTTATTTTTAAAAAATGACTCATCGGCATGCTTTTTACCTGGATTAGATTTCATTTTTTTTTTCAAATAAATATGATGAGTAATGTTGGACTGAGATATTTTTGTATGAAAATACAAATATATGTAAAAAATAATGAAAACCTTAAAATGTTACACTCGTAAGTACATTCATTACTTATATTAAATAAGATTGATAACAAATATTTGATACTGTTGATAATTGCCAATGCGCCAGGAATTACTTGACTTAAATTCTTCTTTTAAGCCCAGACATCATTTGAAAGAAAAAGATACAATGAAAACTTTGTATCAAGCCTTTAATCTCATGATCATTAATTAGAGCTCTTTTCACAGTTAATAGAAACCGTTTTTTCAATTTTTAATTAAAAAATAAAGTATTGTGATATTTTTCGATATTTTAAAAACTTATTCTCCATTGTTTAACGCGGGAAGTTGCTAAGTAATTTTCAGCGAGGCTGGTTGATAAAACATTTTAAAACTTCGTTTTACTGTGCATGTTTCCAAGTTAATTGACTTAACGAATTGTCCTATTTTTTAAAATCAACAAATATAATAAAGAACATTTGTATCCTTGTATGATGTATCCATTGTCTTTTAACTTTTCCGATAAAAGTTTGTTGGCTAAAAAACTTTTTTAAATGTTTACGTTGGATTGACATCGGTTAGAGAGAGACGACCGTACACAGTTTGAGCGTCTTGTAAATTAAAATAAAAATATTAATGAGAAACTATCGCCGTCTCGTCAGAAGGTCGAATCTGAAGAGACACGGCGGAAAGGGACGGTGATACAAATGGGCGGGGACCGAACGTCGAAAGCCGTGCAACTGGGTGGGAAGAAGTTGCAAAAAGGCAAAAAAATCTCGACAAAAATGGAAATAAATAGTTGAAAAAGTAGGAAAATGCACACAGAGGTGGTGGCGATTTTTCGGCCTCTCTCTATTATCATTGGAGCAGGAAATAGTGACGTCTATGTGTGTTGGATAATCTAGTTATTGCACACATTCTCCGATATTTTAAACAACATGTCGAATATCGATTGTGGAGGTAAGCCGCGCCGGACAATAATTAAATGTATGCTAACTTCGAATCTTTTCCCGCGATCACGTGGCCACTAGCAACTTGAAACTTCGACTGTTGCTAGTTCTTATTTTGAACTTTCGGTTCAAAAGTTTTCCCCGCAGAAAACGATGGCGCGGCAAGAAAACTTTTTATTAGAGTTCTAAATTTGATTTATAGTGTGTCATATAATTCAATTTAAATTATTATAATTAAGATACCAGATTGTGAAGCTTTCTTCAGCGATTGCTTTACAATAAACAAATATTTTCCAGATTTTACTGTTAAGATTTTAAAGTCATGTCAAATAGCAATTTGGTTGAATGCATTTCAAAAATACAAAACATTATAATATTATGTGACGAAAATAACGTTCATGTTTTAAGTTCAAATACTGAGAACTGATAATAAGTCGATATTGATTTTTATGATTCAAGACCAGTGGTTCTCATGTAAAATTTGGTTGTGGCCGCACTAGAAACACCAGCGGTCCTACGAAAATGTCTGGTGGCCGCACCAAATATTTGTGTTGAGTATAAGTGTTGAGTATAATTGTCAAAAACACCTTAAAATGTATGTGTTTGAGTTTTTCTGACTGAAAATTCTTGATGCACAATACAATACATACAAAATATTAAATTTTCAGTGTCTTTGTTTACAAATGAGCTTGTAAAACACATTTTTATTAAGTATAAATACTAATCAGAAAGCTGTTGGTGGCCACACATTAGAACCACTGTTCTAGACCTCTATCTAAAATAATCCAAAATACCTAGCAGCTTTTTTAACTATACCGTTTCTTTCGTTGAGATTTTTTTCTACAAAACACTTAAGAACAGCGTCCAAAAGCTTGATGCGATCCACTTAATAGACAATATCAAAATTTTTGGTGAGAAAAATAACCCATACAATATAAAAAAAAATAGTTATGTTTTCGCTCACGGGAAATTTCCCATTTTACATTCGAATGACTTCCTTTGACTTCTATTACTGATGATGTATCATCAGAAATAATTGTTTTCGCTGATCGATTTAATACAAAGCAATTGCGTTAAAACCACTTTTTGTTGCGTTATTCAAATTCTATAAACTACATTTTCGTTTTGCAGATAAATTTCAAAACTTATACATTCCACAATAAAAATACTATATTCTAATTTTGTTATTAGTAGAGTGCGAATGATTCCAAACGGTCTTTCATTTCTAGGTTACTACGCATTATACCTACAGTCCACTTCACACTCCTCTTACAAGAGGAATATTGAAGCATTGCAACGTTAAGTGCATTCAAAATATACCCAGGAAAGCGATTATTTAAGACTTAGTTTGTATAAACATAAGTGCGCCAAAATTGATTTAACGGAATATTCGTATGACGATGCAATATATAGAAGTTAATAAATTCAGTATAACCAGGGCCGAAAAAAGGTGCCGGAACTCACTTCGTATCAAGCTTTTTACTAAATAAAACTATATTCAAATATTATTTAAGTAAAATTTTGTTTTATTGATTTTTAAATCTGTGAAAAAGGGTGCCGGAACGCCGTTCCACCGCGTCAAATGGAAAAAAAGTCCTCAGTATAACTAACCCTTACAGTTGCCAATCAGGCGTGAACGACCGGTCCAACAATGGGTCATACTAACGCAAGTAATAGTTCTTCCCTTTTTGTCTATGACTCTATGGTATTGTTCAAAATCCTATAATTAACTCATATGATATCACTGTAAAATTAATAAACAAAGGTGAAAGGATGCTTTATAATCAAATCTTTAATTTAGATGTATATGAAAATCAATAGTAAGTAAACGTTGCATTTCTAGGAACTACATATCTATATTCAAATAATTTGATCCATTAACCTTAAGTCTTATCAATTCTGGAGTTCTCAAAATTCATAATAAGTAGATTCATTAAAATATTAACCTCTATCTTACATAAAGCAGGTATTGCTTTTTTATATTATTGGACTTACTTAAGAGTAATATTTTATGAATCGTACGTTTATTATTAGATATCAATGAAAAAGTATTATATTAGTTTTTTAAGCACAGACACCTTCTTTGCGTTTGAGTCAGGTTCTAATCCCAGAATATGCCACCCACTTTTATCAACATAATACTTGTTTTCGACCGCACCGAAATGTAAATTATCTACACGGTGAATAAATAACAATGTACCTATTTTACTTCTACAAACATTATAAGATATACAGTGAACCCCCGATTCTACGTTTTTCAAGGGACCGTAAGAAACAATCAATTAACGCGGGAAAGTTTTAAATATGGTGTTTCGCCGAGACTATACAAAATAAATGAACGAACCACGCGGGAAAACGGATAATGTGAAAGATCGGGGCTCCACTGTATAGTTGATCGCTATTTCAGCTTACGCCCTCTTCAGTGCTTGAAAGCTAAGCGTAAGCCGAAATATATCTTATAATTGTTGTTGAACTTAAATACATAGCTATTTTTTCACCGTGTTATAATAGAGTTCTACCAAGTAAATGCCAATTCAATCAGTAATTTATCATATTAATAATAATACATTTTTAGTACTTTTCCCATATAAAATTTATTTTATTAGGACCGGTTTCGCTCATGGCGAGCATAGTCAACTGATGCCTTTCCACCAAGTATTGACGGTGAACACCTTAAAAGTGATCAGTAATTTATCTATTAGCTATTTTTCAAGTGGTAGTAATATGTAATCAAATATGACATTCTGTGTGCTATTTTTGTTATATTTTTTTTACCAGATGAAATTCTAATTATTAAATCAAAGCAAGAATAAGAATTACAATTAATATTCATAAAAAAACACAAAATGTTTCGAAGACTAACTGCTATTGGCCGGTAGGTATTATTTTCATCTATTAAATCAGGTTTTCATATTATATTATTTCTGAATAACTAATTTGATGTGTAGTCAAATTATGTGTAATTAGTTTTACTCAATTTCGCGATTGTTTCTACGCGACAGCGTCTAACTAAATATTAACATATTTGTCGAGCAATACATTTACTTAAGTTAATTTTGAAGTGACCATCATAGTTTCTATGCGAACCCTCTCTTCGCCCTCTCTTCACCCGTCCATCCCCATCCCTCACCCACTTCCTACAGAGTGACTACTTACCTACAAATACGTGCTAGATTAGAGGCCCGTAATTAAATTGTGTGTTCCACGGGATAAACTTACCAGGCACTCTGTACTCATCTAATTATCTATGAGTTACGTCCAGCGTAGTTTGGATAGGGTGGCTCTGTGGGGTGTAAGGGAAGTCGCTTCCCAGTGTCTTCCCACTTTCAAAGTTCTCCCTTAACCCGTCACTCGCCCACAACCCTCTCGGCCCGAATCACCCTCACACTTCGGAACGTTGTTTAGGGGGTGTTGAATGAGGTTAGGGGCGTAAAGAAAATGTACTGATTGATCAATTTAGAAAATTAACTCACAGTTCGATACTTTTATCTTTGTGAAATTTATATTTATATCGAATACAATAATTTCTAATTACAAATTTTGAAATAATTAAATGGTAGCTTTTTAACTATTCCACTTAATAATAAGCTATAAACAAGTATTTTCAATGGATTGGTATTTTTATTTAAAAATCTATAACAGTGTTATCAGTGGGGTGAGGAGGGGCGCGTGGGGTTGGCACTCCCACACATTATGACACGATATGGGAAATTTTATAAATATTTATTTTAATGACTTGTAACTGTTTATATATATTGGATGAACGTTTTCTTGGAAATTTGCAGGTGTGAAAATAAAATCGCTGCGGGTAGGAAATATTCAAATAGTTTAATTAATCAGCGCTCCCAGATATGTTTATTTGACTCTACACCACTGAATATTTTGCAAAAAATATTCAGAATCATGAATTATGAATCCAAAGAAACGGGTTGATCGTGAAATGTAGTGTTCGATGATCATTCCGCACACGGGGTTTTCCGGATATACAAAATATTTCATTTTTACTATTTTTGTATGTTAATGTTAAAAAATAAATTGTTGGATGTCAATGTTTTTTAATATCATTAAAAAAAGAAGATCGCTTACAATTATTAGAAACAAACCAAAAAATAAACAACTTTTGTCAAGGGTGACAAATATTTTTTAATTTAGACAAAACTTAGAATTTTATGTTATAGAACATGTATTGTAATAAATCTTAGAATTAATTTATCCATAGATTCCAAGAAGTAATTAATTCACATGTTTTAACAAACTTACACAATTGTCTGATAAACAATTTCAATAATACCATAATAAATATTCTGTATCGAACCAAGGTTCGGCTAGCCATAATTATTTCAATTTATATTAATTCAAAATTAATAGCCAAAATAGATTTAAAAATTTGAGCAAAAATTAACATACATAAGTCATTAACTTCTAAATTAATTTCAAACAATTTAAAACAATCAAGAAATTGTTTAAAGTCTGAGGAATTTTAAACCATAAAATAATAGCAGACACAATATCAAATCTTACCTTCTTCTAACATTTAATTGAATCACTTCAATTAGAATACTTATTGGAAATCGATAGAAATAGTATACACGATATGATGATGAATTCGATGATTATATATTTACATACATAACATTTTTATATCTCATTAAAGATTATTTCATCTAGAGTTTTCTGCAGGAATCGGTTGCAGTTCAGTCGCTCAATCCTTCTTTTGTCGAGTCTTGTATACAGACAGCTACGATAGCATTTGTAAAAATGTGTAAACTCTTAACTAAGAATACATGGCTTAATAAATCAGACGTACTAAGCCTTCGTCGTGGTTTTGGATTAAGGAAAACGCTTTTGATTGCGTGAAAAAAAAATCCTTACTTATAAAACGATAATTCTCACGTATATACGACGCAAAGAAAAGTGGCTTAGCTTAAGAGTTTGCTGCACTGAAAGACGTTGAAAAGCAGTGGAATATTAAAATTAAAAAATCTAACGAAGACTTTATCTAAGTCAAATGAAGTAAAAAGTAAACATTTATTCAATTACATCGTTTTGGATGTGTTTTACATATGCTTTGCTCGTGCTTAAAAAGAAGACATTATAAGTGGAAGAAATACATACAAACAATTAATTAATATTTTGGAAGGTATAAAAAATAGATATATATCAACAGCATGTTATAATACTCTAATGGAGCTAAATTCTTATCTATTCTTTAGTAATTTTAAAATAAAGTTCTTCCAATTATAAACCATTCAAATTTAGGTTATTCTAGTTGTAATTTGAAAGAAAACTAATTTATTTTCGTTAAAACTAATGTAGTCGCTGTGGAATATTTCGTTTCGTACTGAAATATTTTAAAATAAGTTATTTAACATGATCATCTATGATTACAAATGATATTTTTTTTCATCAGTTGATAATTTTCAGAATTAACGAAACCGGTTCTGATCTCGAAAAAATTATATGTGAAAGTTGTTGGTGAACAATGATATTAAATCAAATAATTGTTTTATTTCAACTGATTCAATTTTTCTATAAATAAAAAATTTTAGCTACACTGCTGTTTTTTAAAATGCTTACATCACTTAGTCCAAATATAAAATTGGCTTCTTTTCTTGTAACATATCCCGTAATCTTATCGATATTAAAAAACTATCGATGCGCATTGGCGGGTTATTTTTTTACCATATCTTACGTCTTATTCAGCTTAATCGTAATTTTATGTGTAGTGCATTTTCACTAGAGCTAGAGTCTCCTTCCACTCTCTGTAACTTTGCCCACCACCTACTTAAATTTCACATTAGCACAGTATAACTATTTCCAAATAAGGGAGAAAACGGGGTGTGGAAAGCGGAGATGGAGATATCTGATTTACCGTACCAACCCTTCTATATCCAATCTTATACCACGGTCATCGCATTGATTTCAATTTGTAGCTTAAATATTGTGTCATGAGTGACATTTTAAAAGTGAATTAGTACAATTGATGAATGAAGTTTTATCATTTTTTAAATGTACGACTAAACCGGAAGCCGTGTGATAACTGCACTTGGGCAAATGGCAACCATTTATCATAGGACAACATTCTTACAAAAGTACATATCGCACCTTCCAAGCCAGAAAGGCTTTGTGAAAAATCGCTACTTTTCAGGAGAGCAAAAAGAGTGAAAAAATATTGTGTCAATTAGAAAAACTTCGTTTCTTTACCACTTATTTCCGTGGCACTCTGTGCAGCTTTTTTTGTTAACCTTACCACATATTAAACTCAGAATCACCAAAATTTTACTCTCCTCTCAAGTAGACATGGTTTGAAAAATACGTGCAATCTTATTTAGCCTTTTGTCTATCTTTTCAAGTTCTACGGTGGAGATGTCAAACGAGAAATCCCGGAATGTTAGTGAAAAACATAAGTGAGTTTAAAAAAAGCTGAATGACATACATCTGTCAGTGACAATTCAACATTTTTACTGAAGGCATCATTATAATTGAAAGCAAAACTCGGGTCACTCATAACAAAACATGCTAGAGTAATTATTGACTAACGGTTTATTTTTCAAGGTGTATCTAATTATACATATTATTTTACTTCATACTTTTAAAACATCTTTACTTCAGATGCTTTATTGTAAAGTTTGAATCGTTTGAATTTTGTACTTTTCCATGAGTTTTGTCGCCAACGATCCGGTTTTTGCCTTTCGGCATTTTCAGACATTTCAAGTACACGGATTTACTTGAACTGACGCGTAGTAACAGTCTGTATCGTTTATATACAAAAATAAAAGTTTATCACTTAGATAAATTGCTATTAACGTGATTTATTATAAGAAATTATGCATCGCATTATGTTTGGACATAAAGGATATCTTAACTAAACTTGTATTAGATTTTTTCAAAAGACATGTTTATAGTGTTATCATGGAATTTTGTATATTTTATCTGTTTAAATCTCTACCATAGACAAATCTACGTAGATATGATTGTATTATATGTAATTGATTAAAGTTAACAGTTTTCTACAACGAAAAAACTGAATCCATATAAAATATCCTATTTAATAATTTGGTCTAAATTTTCAGTTGTGGGTATAGTTTTGCATACCGAACGTGATAGGGTTTTAGTCAGTGTTTCTCAAAATGGGTATCAAACGTAGGAGAATGGAGGTCCGAGCGAGAACTTTGGCAAATTTGTAGGGTGGCTGGACGCTGCAATACGTGAGGGTTGTGCTTTCAGTAAGCGGGGAGGCTCTAGCAGAGGAGTGCGGATAAACCTTACATTACTTATTAAAATGTATTTATTTGCATAGAATGATTCTTAAACACGTGCAGAATATGCTGGTAAAGTGATTTTACAATATCTGAAGTCGATGGAAAGTTATTGCAGTTAGACTACACTAGTTTCGAGGCGGGACATCGGTCGCATTTTGATGCTTCGGCTTGTTACATGAGAACTTTCAATACACATGTAATTTCAATTCATGAAACAACCCAACATTTAAGCAAGAGCAAAGCAAGCAGCTTCAAAAGTCTTAAAACAGGAAGAAGAAAGAATTATCTATGGAGCAGGCATAGCAGATTGATGGGAAGTAAAGATTTCATAAAATCGTATTTGAATCGGCCGTCACATGGGGGGACCCCCTTAAGTGCTCATATCCATATTTTACACTGTAACGGGAAACATATACATTTGTCATACCTGTTGAATCAATCAATTGTTCTTTATATCTACATCCTTATAAGAGTAGGGAAAGTTTTCCAAATTTGAAATCAAAATATCTAAAATTTTAACTGAATAAAGATGACCTTTGCCAACTATTTTGTGTATGATAATCACTCGTTCAACTCGGATGAAAGGGTTAAAATTTTACATAACAATACATGTGATCATAAACTATTTTACGTTCAAATACTATAAATAAATAGAACATAGCTGAATATTTTTCCAAATTTGAATGGGTAAGATAATCTTCCCAATAACAATTAAACTTAATACGGAAAGAAAAATAACAATGTATTTTAGTTCTACATAAATGATTTTATATATTTGTTGATAGCTATTTTGGCTTACGCCTTCGTCAGAACTATACCAAGTAAATGCCTACTCAATCAATACAATTAAACTTTTTTATTCCCATATAATACAAACTATTTACCAGGGCTGTGGAGTCGGAGTCGGAGTTGGTGCGGCGCTTTAGCCGGAGTCGTACTCGGAGTCGGAAATTTCGAAATCTTTTTATTTTTGCATTTAATATGTCAAATTTGGCCTTTGGCCGCATTGATAGGGTTGATATTGAATTCAATACACATAAATAGGAAATTTAGGGAATAAAAGTGACGATATTAATCTTTTTTTAGTCGGAGTCGTGTTTTTGGTCAATGTCGGAGTCGGAGTCATGGTTTTGGTAAATGCTGGAGTCGGAGTCGAACTTTTTTCACCGACTCCACAGCCCTGGTTCGAAGGCATGGGTATTTGAATAGCTTGCCACTTGTCCTGTATTACTCCACAGCCCTGCTATTTACTACGCGTCAGTTCAAGATCTTTCTAGCATGTTAATGCATGAAGAAGCCGAAAGGAGTAATCCTAGTCGACAAAACTCATGGAAAAGTACAAAATAAAAACGATTCAAATTTAAAATATCGTTTAGTATCAAAAATTCGACACCGATGTATTTTATTCTCTTAGTTACCAAAACATTAATCTGCCACTGGTCGCTGGATTCTGGCTATGCGAGTCACATTAGAGGTAAGGTACATATCTTACGAGGGATGTATGGCCATCGACACTCCAGACAATCGAGATTCACCATCTTGAATTTGGGACCATTCTGGAAGTGATTGATATATTACGTAGAATACTATTTGCATAATATGTGCATTTAGTTACTAATGTAAATAAATAAATAGGTCCTGCAATATCTCATGCATAATAATATGTATATTCACCGTATAACCCGAAGGAGAGTCATAGATGGCTTTAATTTTTTTTATTGTATTTATTTATAAGTAATCGTCATCGCGCTATGTTCGTAACTTCCAAATACCGACAAGATGTATAAAGTTTAGTCGCTAACGAACCGAGTTTAGCATTTCGACATCTTCAAGCATTTCAAATGCACGTATGAATATGAACTAGCATTCGTGCACTTTAAATGCCTGAGATGGCGAAAGACGAAACCCATGTTAAAGAGTCCCATCATTCAAATTTGATATTGAAATTGGATAATAATCAATAATCAATCGACAAATCGATGTGTGAAGTTTTTCTGTCTAGCAATGGAGCTAGAGACTCCAATTCGAGTATCGAGTACTCGATACTCGAGTAGTTAGAAAAATACTCGAGGAATACTCGTAATTTATAAAAGAAGGTTTATTTCCGATTTTTTTTAAACAGTGGACAGAAAACTACATAGCACTATTTAATTCATTGGTAACATTTAAGCCGACAGATAGAGTTTTTTCTACAGCGGGAATAAAAAAAACAAAACTTTGAACCAAATTAACAATGGAGACGTTAAATTCTCTGTTATTTTTTAAATATATGTTTCATAAACTGAAATAAATGTATTAATAAAATAAAATAAGCTTATTTATTTGTTTATTATCTACATATGTACATATTATACACAAATTTGAATTAGTAATATATATTTCGGTACATCTGAAACTATTCGAGTATACTCGAGTACTCGAGTATTTTGCAATTTTACTACGCGATACTCGAGTAGTTGAGATGTCGAGTAATTGGAGTCTCTAAATGGAGCCCGTGACTTCGTAGCCGAGTGGTCAATGGCCTGACAGCCCGACACCGATATGGGGGCTACGTAAAAATGCACATTGAAAAATATAAAACATTTAAACGTCATGCTGACAAATAGGTATTAGCTTTTACTTGTAAGCAGTAATACATATGATTGATAAATATTTGAGAATTATCTTCAATAGATTTAAATAAAAAATGTTAAGTTTTATTTGTCAATTATTAAAAGCGATTTCTTGAATGAAAGTTCATGAAAGTCATTGTAAATATATCCAGGATTTGCTATAATCATTTGATTATCTATCGGATCTTAACGGAAAATTTAGATTAGGGGGTGGCTTGACCGATTAGTGGGAGTAAGTAAGAGGTGAGTGGGGTGGTTTCAAAGGGTGAAATTCGCTGTGATCATTCGAAGGGAGGAGAATTAAGAAAATCTTGGTTTGGGTAATTTCAACACACTAAACACACCAATGGTCGTTTTGTTTAATAATTAGTTTAAATAATATGTATTTACAGTAAAATAAATTCAGCTTATTAGTAATATAATGTTCATTTAGGTTAATTTATTATTGTGAACTTGAAGTCTTCGATCGTTCTTAATTTGAATAGCTTGTTAATAATTCGAGCATATTTATTAATTAAAATAAAGATTAATACTTATGAGGATGTTTTTAAATATGAATCGATCTATTCATTGATTCAAATTAATAGGCATGCTAGTATCATTTACATTTTATATGTAACTATTTTTGTCAACAATACATCTCAACTTTTATCATCTTAGAACTATTAAAACTAAAAAAACGAAAACGTAAAAGAATTACATTTTAATCATTATTAAACTTGTTCTTATTAAGTCATATTTATTTTTATCGGAGAGGTTACTTATATTCAAATATTGATTGTCTTTGAAAGGTCTAGTAGTTCATAGCTCTTGCTGCAACGTCAGGTTTTAACAACGTAATATGCACTCATGCAATAGAATACAAATCTATAATTCGATGGAAAAGAAGATTAATGAAATATGCCGTGTGTAAAATTTAATCAGTGGACACCGTAATTAAATAGGCATGGCTTTTCCATCACCACTCAGTTACGGGACGTGAATGTAATCAATCAATGAGAAAATGATATGTTACCGTCAATGTTACTATGTATACTGAATAAAACTTGTTCATATAATGAACCTAGTTTTCTTCACATTTAATTCCTAAACCAAAAATCAGATTCACGCTGTGTTTAACAGTCACATTGAATCAACTAAAATAAATAAAACACATCTTATAGTACTACTTCCAAATATATTCTGATAAAGATCAGAACCAGACAATTTAATTCTACGTATGTATGATTATCTTTAAATTGTTTGTTATACCTTTTTCTATGATTTTTACCATTTGATAATGCACACGATGAGCAAAACCAGTGCTGATCTTTTTCAAAATATATGTGAATATATTTTGCAGTAGTTCTATAAAATTTGTATCATTTATTCAAAAAATTGCCATTCCACTAAGAAGTGACAGTTAGCTGAATAAAATAATTTTCTTTTATTAAATTTAATCTGATACATCATTTATCTAATTTATTCTCGTACTAACGAAACTGACCTGAGTGCGATTATTATAAAAAAAATGGCTCTTTAGTTATTAAAATGTTTTAAATATGAAACTTTGCAG
Organism: Himalopsyche kuldschensis; assembly: GCA_028554975.1. NCBI lineage: Eukaryota > Metazoa > Arthropoda > Insecta > Trichoptera > Rhyacophilidae > Himalopsyche > Himalopsyche kuldschensis. The sequence goes on along the minus strand of JAHFWI010000085.1, from coordinate 893,456 downwards.
CAAAATATGACCAGTTCACATTTGTAAAAAAACAAACAACACCACCGGAGCAAATATTTTTTTATCAAAATGTTTTTTACATTAATTAATATTCTAACTCCCTATCATTCGATCAGTTTTTACTGGCATATCATCCGTTTCGTTAGTTTGGCATGACTGCTGTAAATATTCATGGTTCAGGCCGGGCTATAAGTTTTTTATTTGGAAATAACATCGTAGCAAATTCGTAGCAACACAGATTGCCGCCAGCTTATTGGATTAATTATATTGATAGAATTCGATACGGTGTAAATTATGTTTAAACATTTTAAGCGCTGATGAAACTTTCCTTCAACTAGTCCAAGGGTTTCAGAGAGGGCTGTGTAACGGGGTGGAGCGAAAATGCCTGCCTTAGTTTTGAAATTAGTTTAGTGTTTTTTTTATAGCAATGAACTGCTAGCTAAAATTTTAGTTACTTTCTTATTATTGTAATACAACTGTAGAAAATGTTAAATAGTTGTCACGATTTAGGACTTGAAAATACGTATATAGACAGATAACCATTTTCGATCTTTTCGATGACCATCCATGTGTAAAAATATAAAGTTATCTGACCTTTGCACTAGTTTCACTAAGGATCACCACTACAGATATATAAATGGCGATGAATACAATATTATTTGTTTACTCAACAAATTTGAACTTTTTAATCAAGTCTAACGGTTATATATAAAATGAATATAATGTTTTTAGTAAAGATTTAATATAAGTAAATATATATATTTCATATCGTAAGATGTGACAAAATACAGTCAGCCCTGCTAGAACGCTGACTTCTACAGAGATTTTTCCTGTGGCGTGGTGGCGGTTTCTCAACGACCGCGGTCTTTTCTAAAGCGTATATGTATATGTACCTACGTACATTAAAAATATTGGCACCTCTCTGTCGGCGAATGTTTGACGGAAGTAGCTTAATGCACTTCTTCTATATATTAATTAAACATATTCCAAAAATAGTGAATAATTAAAGATTAAACCGTATTGCCCGGTCCGTGGTGTAGTGGTCAACTTCTTTGGCTACGGTGCCAGACCGCCCGGGTTCGAGCAGATTTTTTCAGTCGACAAATAGATTCTGCTCAAGGGGAATGGGTGTTTGTGTTGTTAAATCCCTTCTTCCCTTTCCGATCCCAAAGAGTGACGCATAGTGATAAAAATTAGCTAAACACTAGTCTTGTCCTAGTTCACGTATCCATTCCATCCCTACTCTCTTCGAAAAGAGAGGTTGAGCATCTGAGTAACAAGCAGTTCACGTAAAAAAACATATGTTGAGATAAACTCCGTGACGAGTCCATATGCTCCAAGTTGGGAGCGGATTTATTTGCAACATTCATATAATCAGGAGCTAATTTTCAAAAGTGGACAATTCCAAAATATTTTTTTTCAACTGCCAGTTTTAGATTAGACTTTTGAGACCATTTTTATTCACATGGAAAAGTTTGAATTGTTTCACATTATCCGTAATTCCTTAATTTAAAACATATGTTAAAAATATTGATAGTAAACACAAATTTATGAGGAAAAAATAATGAAAATATCTCACATTTTCAGTTTTTCAACAAATGGATTTTTCCACTTTTGAAAACTACTCCCTGAATAAGAATAGTTTCTCCGAAATATTTGACGTAAGAAAATAGAAAATACTACTGTGTAATATTTTCATATTTCAACTACACCCTCACTTGTTGGTAATGTCCGTCGCGGGGGCGAGGGGGGGTGGCTGAATAGAATCTAAAGGGGGTTAGAAGGACCAGTGAAGGCGGGGAAGGAGTAGTTCCGTAATTAGATTTCCAGAGTCCGAATACACTGGATAGTTCGGCTCGCTCTAGGTAAACCTGCTTATTAGACCGGAGACGAAAGTCCATCGGCATCCGGCCGCGGATCATTTCGTTGGAAAGCTTGGCGCGAACTTTGCTTTTGAGACACGGTGTGTGATTTTCAAATTCTAAAATCTAAAATATGACCAACTTCATTTAAATTATGTCCATTTTATATAAATTCAAACGACTGTTATATAAATCCAGACCGAAAAAAGTTCATTGTTTTTTTTTGGAAATACTTCAACTACAATATAACTCTAAAAAAGAAAATTATTATTAATCATTAGACATCGGTATGCCATAATCATTTTGTGAATTTGGCGGAGTGTTGTTATTTTGATTCGCACCTATTCTATTAAAAATCGGGAACTATAAATTTTCATACTTTATCAAATAAATCGATTAATACTTATATTTCTTTCAAATACTAATACAACACTAAAACAAAGACGAAATGTATACACACGGTTCTCAATTAACGATACAATAATCAAATGTATTGTGTTGCTCAGTGAATGCATTATGTTCGAGAGAATTGTGTAGCCCTCGGTTGGTACCATAACAGTGCGAGAAGATGTGATGGCTGACTTTATTGAGGGAACTTAATTGAATTATTGCTTTAACGTTAATGTACACAAATAATTAATGAGGCAAGACGTGAAGAGGCGGAACAAGGGTGAGAGGGGTATACAGTCAGCTCAATGGCACGATGGAAAAGATTTTCAACACTACGTTAATATTTTCGATAGCATCGTAGTCATAACACCAATCCAAGTGGAGAATTTAAAGACCGGCTTTTTAGAACCATGAGAAATATATGCACTGTTAATGAAGCTTATCTCAACAGAAGTTGTTCTACGTGAAATTTATTAGCCCTCTAACACAACTCCTTTTTCAAACTCACTTTTTTCCAAAAGAGTTGGTCTTGAAGAAGAATTGTAGGTAACTTATCGCTTTGTTGCGTCCAGTTTTTTGTATCCTACTAACATTTTTACAATTAAATAATCCTTCAATAACATTGAATAGGTAAACAGTTGAATATTTATTTATTTGATGCATTAGTCATAAAATGCACTTAAAATTTTGAGTAGTAAATTAAAATCCAATTGAAAAAGTCTTCAATTAAAAGCTTCACAGACACATTTTCCTGCTGTAGTAATAAAACTTTTAACGTGTTGACTGAAAAGTATTGGTGGAAATTCAGTTGAAAATGCTTGCGATGAGCGAAACCGGCCATGATCTTTACTTGATATATGTGGAAGTAGGAAAAAAATGTGTTTTGTAACACACGCTCTTTTTCACGTATTTTTAAGTAAATTGATATCCAAAATATATTTATTTAAAATATATTACAATTACACAGTGAAATTTCGTTGTCCAACGAACGCCTGGGAATCTAGTCATCGAGTTTCATTTAAAATTAGAGTGAACTATAAATTTGTAAATACACAAATTGTAATACCAGATTTAGTTACAAAACAAGTAGAATGACAATTTAAAAGTATTTTTAAAATGATTATATCACCATATAATATTGTTAGCCAATATCGTCCAGAATTATTAATTAAAAGTTTTTTTCTGATAATAGAACAATGCTTTTTATCGTATCAACTCTAAAATAAATTTTATATTACTGTGAAATTTTAAATAAATAAACACGTCTAAAAATAAAAATTAATATTATTTAAATACATTCCGAAGCTTTCTGATGGCAATACTGTACTCTAGTGTAATCAAAACATTATGGCTTCTCGAGCTATTTAATTTTAAATTAACCTAAATTTCATACAAGGGCACGAACAAAATAATAATTATCATCACAGCTCATTCTACCAACATCACAACTAAACTTGTGTCGCTAGTTACCATATACTAAAACACTAATAGTAATAATAATGGAGGCGGCCAATAAAACACATTAATTGGGATAATTAACTTTTTAGGGGACACTTTTTACTCGATTTAAATCAAAAGCTCACTACGTATATACCACATTTTATTTTTTTGTAACCTTTTCTAGACCACTTGAACTCATGTGAATAGATTAATTTCCAAAAATTGAGCGAAAGCATAGATTTTTTTCTTCTTAATTGTTTTATCGATAACTAGTATTGCTACCCGGCGTCGCTCCGACTAAGCGACCAATAATTATTTAATGTTATATCATTCGACATAATTATATCACAAAATCTAACATCCAAAATAGAGTTAAAATAAAATCAAAAACTTTATTTAATTTGATGACAGCTCCATTCTCGCCCATTAAAATGTCCAAATTCAAGGAAAAAATCTAATTTGCTGTCAAAGAATTGTCAAATAATACCTTCACGTAAATAATAAACATTATTATATTAATAAAAGCCGGGAAAAAGTTGGTAGAAGACTAATTTATTACATTTTGACTAAATGTCTTCGCCGATAAAAATTCAAACATATTTTCTTTCATATTCGTTTTTATGGCAACTTGCAACAACAATGCAAAAGGGAATTACAGACATACATACATACATACGCCGTTTCGGTTTTATATAAAAGATTTACAAAAAATATATAAAACACCCTCCACATTGATAATCTTAATTAATAATTAATTCATTAATGTTATAAAATATACACAAATAAAGCACATTATATAGTATTTGGTAAATTATGGATATATGGTCACCGGGCGGAATTTTTGTAAAGATTTATGAAAAATAAGCACATTAAATGAAATGAATGTAAGGCTTACGATTTTTTTTGAAATGTTTCGTCTTTAATTTTTAAATTTATTATAATAGAAGACCCTACACAAATAATAATATTATACAGATAGAGACAGTCACATAAGTTTATATTTGTTTAAAATGAAAAAAACAAATTATTCTTTCAGAACTCATACAAAAATCAGTAATATTCTTCAGATTTAATCATTTTGATTCAACATTTTATAATAATCCACAAGATCTCAAAGAGAAAAGTCAAAACATAAAATTATAAGCCAGTAGGTATGTATAAATTTTTTGAGCTTAGCTCGAGAGGATTGGGATTCTGTCCCGTGACCGTATACCCATAATTTTCCTAGTATTTTTCCACATATATTTTAGTAAAGATCAGGACCAGTTTCGCTCATTACAAGCGTTGTCGACTATTGTAAGATCTACATCAGGTACTCAGGTAAAAATAATTTATGAAATATAACATGTTTATCTATTGTTTATCCCAATGAGTATTTGTAAAGGGTTTTCTTTAATTGTTCTCACTATTCAAGGCTTTAAATTGACAGAATCTTTATCACTTTAGGTAGAATCTGTGCATGCGTTAATATGATACACAGACGTCTTCTGAATGTACCTACACTGGAAATTTTAATTGCGCTAAAACTCGTCAGTTGATAAAGCTCGCGATGAGCGGAACCGGCCCTACTCTTGATAAATTTATTTTGGAAAATGTACGAAGAAGTTATTATTCTTTTTTTAATAAAAGCTTGATTCGCAGCCTTCAAAGTTGATTATCTAAGCATTTTATCTCTAAAACGAAAGAGTCTGTATTTGTATGAATAGGACAGATGAAAACTGTGCGTGTAACAGTGTGTGCAACAGTGTGTGCAACAGTGTGTGCATAAGTAACGCCACACCAATGGCTGTAGTAATTGAATACCTGGAACCGCTTTTGAATTAGCGATAATTCCTGCTTTCTTTGCCGACTTCACTTGAGATATACCTCGTGAATTATAGTGCCATAGAAATAATAATTTAAATCAATTGCATGAAATCGTTGCGTTGTTAAACCTCGCGTGAGTCACATCAATAAATGCTCTAGTTACGTATTCAATATTCCATTTAAATAGACTTGCACCATTATGGAAATAATATGACATACACAATATAACACATTATTTACGCAGCGTTAATTGGGGGTTCTTTTTTCAAATTTAAATCCGAATAACCGTGTCACTATAATTTTGTACATAAAATTATAACTTTTTCCGTATCTTTACTTGAATTGAGGCTTTAATTGGCGAAGCGTCAAATCTTTTAAAAATTTATCATTCGAGATTAACTCAATACACTAAATTTATATTCAAGAAATCTAAATATGAAATTGATTATGGATGGAACTAAGACCCAGACCCACCTGACTGCAGTTCTTATCACTACGGTTGACTTATTGGATGCACGAACATTCGAGAGCAAATCGAGTTTGCAGACAATTCAGAAAACGTCTAAAAGACAGGTAAATTATAAATATTGTGGCGTTACTAATGATATTTGACTTAAAAATATATAAAAGTTTACGCATATAAAATGATTATGACAGATATTCATTTTCGTTTAACTAATAAGTAATTGGTGAATTATTTCTGATGGACATGGTAAAGAAACACTGATCTAAAATGTCTTACTTTATTTATTCGAAAATACCAAATTGCAATATTGAAACTCTAACCACTAGACCACATAGAGGCTGAAATTATCATTCTGTATCCCCGACAATATGTTTATCAAGCTACTTACTATCTTGATTCAATTCAACAATTGGATTCTCAGTGAGTCGTTGGTTTTCTCGCTCTGCCTGCTATTGCAAAAGCAACAGTAAAATTATATTTGGCAAGCTCGTATAGTGTCTAAAAGATTTACTACATCAGCTGATAGTAAAAAACATATTTCCATTCCTTTCACAATATTTCACATTCTTTTTCATAAGCAATTATTTTGACCTGCATTTCAGATCAGTGCTGAAGTTTCCCTGACTCAGGAGTCTCAGAACGTCTTTCTTCTGCCAGTGCTTCACTTTCCGGAAAGCTTACACTTTTCAGGCTGTATTGTGATATATCTTAATTTTTTTTACATATTTTCCATCATTGACTACGTCTTAATATCGTGTAGTATTTCTATCGTAAAAATAAACATCAATTATTAATTTATTTTTCACTCTAGAAAAAATAATTAGCCCAGCTTTATTATCCAATAACCCACAAATTATACTTTTCACACACAATATTACGATTGTTGAGCAAATACTAATTAACACTATATCGAACCGGTCGCACAATAGTATTAACAGATTATTCGTTCACTTAGTTCAATACTAGTCTCATTTTACTTCTATCGTTATCAATCTAAAGCAAAAGACAATGTTATAATATCGAAACAGAAATCGAGAACCAATGAGAATACACTGAATAAAACATCAGGACCAAACATCGTCCAAATCAAAAAACAATCACACTTTTTGCGGCTTAAGGGTTTGAATCTTATATAAATATAAAACCGAAACGGCGTATGTATGTATGTGGGTCTGTAATTCCCTTTTGCATTGTTGGTCATTAAGTTGCCATAAAAACGAATATGAAAGAAAATATGTTTGAATTTTTATCGGCGAAGACATTTAGTCAAAATGTGATAAATTAGTCTTCTACTGAACCTTTCCCGGCTTTTATTATTAATAATAATGTTTATTATTTACGTGAAGGTATTATTTGACATTTCTTTGACAGCAAATTAGATTTTTTCCTTGAATGGGCTGTCATCAAATTAAATAAAGTTTGTGATTTTTTTTAAACTCTATTTTGGATGTTAGATTTTGTGATATAATTATGTCGAATGATATAACATTAAATAATTATTGGTCGCTTAGTCCGAGCGACGCCGGGTAGCAATGCTAGTTTTATATAAAAATCAATGTTGGTTTGTTTGTTTGTTCGTATTTTATTGTTGCCATACCGTTCATCCGATTGCGATAAAACTTTGTCAACTTATTTCTTGCACTTGAGCAAAGATTATTGGCATAGTAAAATCAAATTGTGGTAGGTTTTTTTTAATTAATATTAAAATCAATGTTTTTCATATTTCATGCGCCGATCTACTTATTGTTGCACTTACGTAAAGGTGATAGGAATAGTTAATTACCCATAGAAAATCGGCAAAAGACAAACATCAAGCGGCAAATGTCATCGATACCGATCATTGTTAGTGAAATTAAATCGAAATTATTTATCTAAAATATTGTGCATCCGAAAGAACTTCAATAAACACGAACGCTTTCTTTCTTTGAGTGGAATTGCAACCCTTGCCGTGCACCGGTAAGTCATATAATAAAAATAAGTGTTAAAAACTTCAATTGTGAGTTGTGTGTTTATTATTAAAAAATATGTGTGGCTCATTAGACACAAGTATTTTATTTGGCCCACTAAGTGATTTCAGCTGGGTATCCTTGATTTAGATATCTGGCATTGAAGAATTAAAATATTCAAACAAATATATAATAATTGAATACAGGTTTTACTCGACGTACGCCGGGGATCCGTTTTGCCACATTTGACATAAGTCAAAATGGTTGCCATTTGACTTTAAAATATTTTTTTTTATCAATAATATTCATAATAAGTGTGTAGTAGTTATAAATTTCGGCTGATACTCGTGCGAAGATATTATTTAGCGAGTGCATATGTTGTTTTTTTCGTTCCTTCATATCTGTATTACTCTCCATTAGGGATTCCAACTATTTGTCAAAATTAACTATTCGGATATCGAATAGTAAAACTTAAGCTATCATCTATAGTTTTAACATGGCTTAGCTGTTGTACAATAGTATTAGAATTATGAACAAAATTATGATTTAAAAAACATATTTTAATAAACAAGAAATTGCCAGTTGCTTTTGCAAGCCGACAGTGGTCTTGATTTCTTGGTTTTTAATAAATAATCTTATAACTCGCACGCAAATAGAGATGTTGCACAATCAACGATTCCTTGTTCACTTATATACATTTTATAATAATTTAAGACTAAATCACTTTTGTAAAATCTTAGATAGAGACAAAACATATAAATATACATTTCAATACCGTTCCATTGTATAACAATATTTAAAATTTGCAGATGCATAATAAATGAAATAACGGCAATAAAGGTCTTTTTTAGATCCGACTCCTAGCCAGTTTGTTAAAATAAATTATTATGATAAGATATTGATAGCACCCGAGTTGGCCGAAGGCAAAAAAAACCACTACCTGGGATAGTCATAATTATTCTTTAAATGTGGAGAATTTGTAGTGATCTTTCCTCGAATACGAATACTATCCGGATATTTTCCCAAATATCCGAATATCGAATAGCTTAAAAAGGGCCGAATATATCCGGATATCGAATATCCGAATTGGAATCCCTACTCTCCATATAACAATGGTTGTCAACCACGATTCACTCTCGATATGAACAACAGTATTTATATATATCATTATTGCGATCGCTGGTACCAAATCTACAGCAGATAATAATTGAACCAGTCCAATCCTTACGTGTACCGGTTTTTAATATGCGATTATTATTATATTAGATTGAATGAGTCACAGAGACATTAAATGCATTTGCATTTGAGACAATGCATCTGAAATTTGCACCGACAATAATTGCTACACATTCAGATGTTTCGTGACGTCATCTCGAACATTGTTGCGTTCAAGGAAATATATGACTTACATTTTTTTCATAGCGAATGCAATTCATATTGAATATTATATCCACCTATCTTACAAAAATCTTTATTTAGTATATTTTATAAAGCCATTACTGTTTCTAGCTTGTATTAATATTAATATATAAAAATATTCCTGTATTAACTTCTCAATACATACTTTCGATGGATTTGGCGGTAACTTTCTGGAATTTTATTTTTTTATAAAATTCAAAATAACTTTGATTATTCCACGTATTGTGTAAGTATTTAGGACGCGTGTTTCGCCTCTTGCCGAGACATCTTCGGACTAACTATCGCAAAGTTGACTTAAGTAATGATAGTAACTCTGTAATTTTCAAGAGATAGTATACTAGTTTATGTGGTGATATTGTTGTCATACCGCTTGGTCTGGATCAAGGAATAAAACGTGTTTTGCGCAATTTAGAATAATCTTCGGATTATCGTGAGGACAAGAGTAGAGGTTAGTTAATCGCTTTCGCTATGGCCCATTTTTAAGATCAGATATAAAATTAATAAATCGATTAAAAAATCAATTTACCAAACTGCCCCTACTGGGACTAGGACCAGTGAGCACTGCAAGCTGACGATGTTGGCCATTTGACCACGGACTCGGCGGCCAGTCATTTATAATTAGGCACTGTTCTGTCGGCTATCATCTAAATTCTAAATAGTACCTACGTATCAAATTTGAATTGTTTGAATTTTGTACTTTTCCATGAGTTTTGTCGCTAACGACCCGGGTTTGACTTTTCGGCATCTTCAGCCATTTCAAGTGCACGGATTAACTTGAACTGACGCGTAGTAAACAGTTTCTATAGTTTATATACAACAATAGAAGTAGATGACAAAGTTGCTATTAAAATTTAAATTAGAGAAAAATTTATGTAAACAAGTTTCAATGAATTAAGTGGGTTTGTTATAATCATAGGGATTTTTGAAAATACTAATGACCAGATAATAACATAGGAATATCTAAAATAAATGATGATCTAAAATGAAGGTTCCGAAAGGCGAAATCCGGGGCGTAAAAAATTCAAACCATTCAAATTTGATATTGAGATTCCATCAAGCACTCTCAGTAGAAATCCTTAATTGTACCCACGTATGTTTGAATGATTTCCAGATATAAATAAACGAACGCCTGTCTATTTACACTATAGATAGCTCTGCGTTTTACTAAAAAATCAACCATATGGTGTAAATATATAATTGCTATAATTTATTATTACTGTTGAAATTAACTATTGACTTTTTACCATATGCAGTTCCACTATTATACCGCTCCAACTTATTCAAGTAATGTTGTCTTGTGTGTCCTACAAGAATCATGGTAATCTGTCGTTAATGCATTCTGTTGCAGAGTAATTTGTATTACATATTAAAAACGATAAATTACGTTGGTTACGCATTGATTGCCTACATGCAAGTTTGTAAATGCACCTTTTACCCGCGCTGGAGCATTTCGCCTTTTTATTGGCCCTTAAATTTATTGTCCGCCCGAGGGCTACCCGTTCGGTAGCCGGCCATAACTCGGGTCGCCGTATGAAAAAAAAAAAAGACTTGTTAGCAGACTACTTTTTGGAGGCATGCGTGATACAAGTAAAGTGTATCTACTGTGAATATGCTCCGTTTTTGATTAGATTGCAGATCTACGGTTTTTCAATTGTGTGCCAAGAAACGTAGTTTTACTCAGAAACAAGATAAGAGGCAATCAATGAAACAAACGATCTGCGACTTGAAATTAGTCCACACATTTATCCATACAGTAATATTAAAAATAATAAATCATTTTTAGAAATTATTCCACATAAAATGTAATGGAACAGGACCAGTTTCGCTCATGGCGACAATTATCAACTGATAAGAAATACAACGAAACAGTGATATTTATACAAAAGTGAAGCAAGATTACAAGGTGTGAAAAACAAATGGTATTACAACTAAGCAAATAAATTGAAGCAAAATAGACTATAATACAAATGTTGAAGGCGTCTTAGCAATGCAAGCTATTACTTCTAAAATCAATTAACTATGAATGGTCATTAACAAAGTAAAAACCAAAATAAATGCTTTTAATAAAGAAATCTTAATGTCTGTAATCCACAATGAGTTGTGGAAAGTTCGGGAAGAATGCTCAGTCCAACGTAAAATATTCTGTGAAAAGAATTTAACAAGACCATATCAATTTTTAAAATCAAACAGTAATAGTTTGAGGAATATTTTCGTTTCAGTTTTGTGTGAAAAACATCTCAGTTTCTCGGTTACGTATTCGGCAATCTTTTATGAACATGTTATAACTTTACTTTATTTTTCATTCTCCATCCAACATACTCTTACATGGATGGTTTTGTGGTTTTACGACAGCTTTGCGATAAAAATGAAATAAGTACATGGCGGACATCCAGTAACATCTCATTATGCCTCTAACCAAAATTGTTCAATTGTATTAAGTAACAAATCATATATCTGACCGTTGCCGATACTCAAATGAAGTTAGCACATAAAAACAACGATCGAGCTCTCAATTCTAGTATGAGTGATCGGAGGTAATAGGTCGGTAACCTTTAAAAAATGATGAACAATAATGTTTTTTACTTGATTAAAAATGTCTTCATTCATAAAACAACACATATCGATTATACAAAGCTGTTTTCCTAAGACACGGATAAAGAAGAAGATGGCTTATATCATACATGGGCAACCACCGGCCCACCGAGCTATTTTGTCCGGCCCTGATTCATCTCGGCGAATTAATAGAGAAAGAAATTAATAGTCTCCGTTTAGTAATGGAGATGACACGGGCGCTTGCAGTGTAAATAATGTGCCAGCAAATTTACAGATGGAACTTATTGAGCTTCAGGGGGATTTAGTGCTAAAATCACAATTTTACAACATTGCTTTGACGGATTTTTATATATTATATATAGTGGAAGAAAAATGTACAAATTTACGCGCAGTTGCAGGAAAAATCATTTGTATTTTTGGCAGCACATACATATACCTACGTGTGAACAGATTTTTTCGAGGGTGAAACATACTAAATCGAAAATTCGAACGAGGATAACAGATCTTAAAAATTCTATGCGATTATCCGCAATATCAACGCCAATATTGATAGTCTCGTAATTCAAGTACAAGGCCAATCTTTACACAACATTTTGTAATCAGTATAATGTGTTATATTAATATTATATCGTTCATCATACAAATAAAAAAATATAGTAGCAACGTGTTTTATTGAATAAAATATTTCTTTATTATGTTTAATAATTTGGTCCGGCCCTTGACTCGGAGACAGAATGATAATTTGGCCCAAGACCTAGGAAAGGTTGCCCATCCCTGGATTTAATCAACCGGAAATGCAAGGATACGCTGAGAGAAGGAATGAAAAAAAATACAGGACCTCAAAGCGATCTTGTGAATTGACCAGGGAGAAGATGTATAGAAATCAAATAAACAATAAAGTGTTTCATCCGAAAGAATATTTGTGACGGTTACATATGCAATCAGTCGATGGTGATTTTTTCACCAAGAAACAAAGATTCAAATCAAATATTCTCACATAAAAATATGTTTATAATATTATTCTGCTTTTTTCAATCGGTTTTATTTTCAATCGTGTGACTTTCAATAATGACATAAAAAAGAGATAATTTATTACGTTCATTATTCAATTACTTTTTTGGGTATATAAATTATGACAAAGATGTTTGGATAAATATTAAACAATGATAGCAACTGCAAATTTTTTATAAATTCATTTAAACGATTTAATTTTTATTAATCTCAAATAGTATTACATAATAATTTTTATTAGTGATGCAGATATTTTTTTATTTTTGAATAACGCTGCTTTGTTGAATACAAATATTTAAATAATTATTTTTCCGAAAAAACCGAAGTAATGGTTCATTTTAATAATGCGACCAAAATTACCTAAATTTGTTACAACACTTAACTGTATTATAAATAATTAGTATACCCAAACCTCTTTTTGTGTGACCTTATTTGTGCGATTTCAAAGTTATGCGGTTTTTTTTAAGACAACCTTTTTGTTTCTTAAAATATATTTTCGAGACTTTTCAACGTACATATGTAATAACGTAATTAACAGCGCGTTGTTCACATACTCTACGTGCAAAATCCAATTTTCACCTGTTTTTTACAATGTGACCTTGATACGTGCGTCCTTGTACATGTTATGTTCCCGTATGAAGTCATAGATACTGCTTGTGTGATTTTGTTTTGTGCGATTTACCGCGGAACGCATCTACTGCACAAAAAGGTTTCGGTATATAGTGTATATTAATACAAAAAATAGAACACTTCACTTTTATTAAGGTCACTGTCAATACTTTGTGGAATGGCATTATAATAAAAATTATAACACATTTATACTACTTATTCCACATTAAATTTATTGGATCAGGACTGGTTTCGCTAATGGTTGAGTTGATAATGCTCACTATGAGCGAAACCGGTCCAGATCCAATAAATTTAATGTTGAATTAGTACTAAAAATGTGTTATTATTTTTACTAAAAATGTAATTGTCATAAAATAAAATATTGTACAAATATATACTCGCGTTTTCAGATAAGTGGATACATTTTTGATTAGTTGCAAAAATCTACTAATAATTATGAAACTGGGAAATGTGTGTATTTTAAGAGTAATTTAAATTTTAGTCAATTAGCAACGACATGTAAGCAAAATATTAGTCTCTCACGTCTATATTAAGGATACAAAATATATTTGTTAATGAAAAGCTGATATATTTGACAGGGGCACTTTAAGCATTATGCCCACCATATATTTTCTATTGTGGAATCGTTATTTGTACGAAAAGGAGGTGCTAACAATATATTTACACAAATCGTTGCTTACATAGATCCGTGCGAAGATAATCGCAGGTATAATATAAGTATACGAGTACATAATACACATGAAATAAAGCAAATTTCCATAGCTTTTGATGCCTTTTTCTGGCGACGCCGTGCACTCCCTTGCTTCCCCACTTCATCGACGCCGTCTCCCTAGCCTCCCTTCCTAGCCCAAATTTTTCACCCCCTCTCATCCAACACCCTGACCAGCAAAAAACTCTTGTGGACTTCACTGGTAATTTCATGTGGCTTAAAGCAGGCGCACTAAAAAATATTGTTTAGTATCGCAGAAACTTTAAGAAAACCGTATCGAAATATGAAGGATTTTTAATACAAAAGGGTCTTATAATTTCTTTAAATAATCTTTATTCTTGAAATATTGAGCTAAAACTGAAGAAATCAATAATTTTATGTAACGGCTCTTATAAGCGAAACGAGATTTTTTTATATAATTATAATAGGCACCTGGATGAGTTCTTCAGAAATAATTGTTTCTTTCATAAATACAGTCAACCACTTCCTTTAACGCTGTAGAGAAGATTTTTATAGCGTGTGTGGCAATAATTTTTTTATGCAAAACGTTAAATAACCAATTCCAAACTACAAATTTCTTAAATACTTATATATGTAAATACCTAATTTTGAAGGATAGTTTTCAGTAGCTGTGTATCAAATAATGTTAGTCAGTTAAAATATGTATTTATGAACACAAATTGGGGAAAATATATTGATTTCATTCAATTTACAAAAAAAAACATAATTTACCCAAAATGTTGTATGGGTTCCTAGTCTCCTTATGGAGAAGGTGCCTATAGCACGGTCCTTGTCTCGGTGTTATAAGAGAGTTGATTTTATAATCAATTGTATCATTGAAAATTTAAAACGAATATAATAACTTGACAATATAAAATATAACGTTGTAAATATTAATCGAACATTCTTTTAGAAACAAACAATTTGTTCCAAAGTAATAAAAATAGATACACCAGATTTATAGAAGAAGCATATTAAAGGCGAACCTGAGGAAATGTGGATCAATTGATTGAAGAGGACCGAGTTAAAACGGAAGAGTATGAACACCAGGAGGGCACCAGAGGGCAGCGAAAAGCAGCACGTAAATAGAAGTATAAAAAATTTGGATGAAGTTACGTACTAATAAATAAATACGGCCTTTTTCAGGATCTCTCATTTTTTACTCACGATTTTATATAGATACTTTACTCACTTCATTTTGACAGCTTTTATAGTATCCAGCCAGTATGTGGAAGCCATAGACTCATAATGGAGCCCACTTCAACAGAAATGGTTCAAGTCAACACTGCTTATTTCCCCCCCCGCTCAATCTCTTTCTTTAGGAGAGAGTAAGGATACAACGATAATTGGCTAGGGCAATATTAGTGGTTAGATAGTCGTTTTTATCTCATCACCCCATTAAACATATGAAACTATCATATGATATCATTACTAATTTCGCAATAGTTTACGTTTCTATAGCACGGCATTTTGAATTATTTACAATTGAATTTTTCTAGAATACATTCGTGTTTAATATTTAATAAAGATAATAAACGTAATTATTTAGGATACCATTTGACGTGCGCGGAAAGCGGGCCTGGCCATAATTTATACAGTAGCAGGCAGCAGCGAGTGCCCTGTAAAAATAACTCCATCTACATATCGGCGATGTGTTAGGTTTTAGTACACACTGCTCCGGGCCTGCACTAAAGCCTGCATTTCATTCACATTATTTAACATCACTAGACAATTTTGAGTCAAAAATTAAACGGTAAATCATTCAACTACTCGACGACTCTCATTACCAATTCGTTGGTATGAAATTATTGTGTTTTTTTAGCAACGTTCGAAAAAAAATATTTTTTAATATATTACAAGGTATAGCTATGTGCATGCTCATTCTTAAAAGCTGAAGGAAGAAAGCTTAATTCGCATGACATAAAGTCAATCGACTCAAGTCCGAGATATAAAACTTAAATTTAATAGACGTACATTTGATATTGCTCTAAGTTAAATATGAACTTATTTGATCGCTAGAATAAATTTTTGAAGCGATAGGCCGAAAAGAAAAACATATTCTCTTTTAATTACTATTAATATTATATACACACCTACCTTTATTGTAGTGTGAATTCCATTTGTTTGGTAACGTTCATTATGATAAAAAAAATTAGCTGTATCAGAAATCAATATCAAATGGCGGTCCTTACTATTGAATTACTAGAAACTACCACTTGTCAACATTCGCCAAATACACTTGAAACATTTATTGAACAGTTATAGTGTGTGTACTGCTTTTATTAAATGTCAGATTGAAAAATGCTGACAAATGTATATTATGTAAAGATGCTTCGAATATGTTATATTTAATCATATACATTCATATTATAATATAGTTATTGATGTGTTGTTTCTTGGCATGAAAATCATCTCTATCAAATTTTCGTTTTATAATTGTAATATAGTTAATATAACAACTTCAACTGTATGAAATAATAACTAATTTGTCACAAAATATTACAATTTATTTTTAGGTATGACGATTTAAATATTTTATCCTGGCTTATTTTATAATAATAACCTAACGGTGGACGCGTGGCTTAATCGACTTCCCCAATAGGCGCCGAACAGAACACATATATTACTGTTTGACATTATAATTATAATAAGTTGGTACGGTATTAAAAAAAGAAAAAAAAGAATGTCGAAAGAGAGAATGCTGTGAGACAGAGGAGGGGTATTCAAATGAGGGAAGGATGTATTAATGGGAAAATATAAATATATCGCTGAGTGTAATCCCCAACATGAATATTGATGGTGTTCACATACTTTATGATACGTATATACTGAAAATAATAATTATAAAGTAATACTCGATCATGTTTAATGGGCAACACTGATTAAATGGCTTGGTATTTAATGTGCTATCGATTTATCGATAAAATTAAACATTTAATTTTAAACAACATCTTAAAATCTGACATTTGTCGTTATCTCATATTTACTATCATAGATAAAGTTCCGGTTCAGAAAATATTCTAGAATACTCCGATAAAAGATGTTGAAGCTAAATAAAAAAAATGTAGAAAGAAATTTATGGAAAGTTTCAACATCTACGACACGGAAGCAACCTTTGTTTTGAAAATGTTATTATTAATTTAAATAAACCATTATCTGTACTATTACAAATTAAATCGCATTGCCCAGTAGAAGCGATGCCTAGCTCAGTTCACTTTTACGGATTATATTCCCTGAATGCGAAACATTCATAAATGAATACTTAAATCGAATCGAATCGAGTGTGTTATGTTTATTTGATTCTGAAAAAAGAGTTTTAGAAAAAATATCTATTAAACTTTTAGTCTCTTGCTAATCTAATCCTTTTATCCATCAGTATATGAGACTGAGACACTGACTTACAACTAGTACTTGTAATTCGAAATTTCTTGAAATAATCCATCCGGATTCTATACGCTTGAAATCGACATTGATAAATAATTAACTTACTTTTAAGATGTTAACTGTCAATTCTTCGTGGAAGCACTTTATTTAAAATAAATATAACACTGATAAATATAACGCGAAACCGGTGCCGATCTTTTTCAAATTATTTGTAAAATGTGTTTTAATTAATACTCATATATCTAGCAAACATTTTCAAAGAAATTCGATAAATTAAACGATTTTCAAAATATTTTCTTTGGAAAGTTTATTTTATTTCAGACTTTGAACTTCCCATTTCAGTAAAGGTTGCAATAAAGGGATTACATTATAAAAATTAGAACTGCTGCCTTATTTTTAAGAAAGAAGAAGGTACATAAAAAGTGAAAGATTGTTTTGATTTTATTGGAGTGCTCTATTTCGAAACCGTGCAAAATAAATCCGTTTAAAAATGAAATTAAGTAAATGTATTAGCTTACTTCTTTTTGTTGATAAAGAATTCTTATTGGCTGTGACCTGAACATAACTAAATTTATTCCGGCTTCGTTTGCATATTCCCTGCTTACATAGTGTTTAGCTATAAATGTTTAACCCTGTCACTCCAAGCACGTGCCACTTACACGGAACTGTCGCAAACCGAGGTCAGTGAGAATTGACCTGCCCTATGCAGTGTGGCAGATTGTGGCTGTGACATTAAAAAATTTAATACTTGGCATTTTTATTTATATAAATCATATAAGAACAAATAATTCGTGCAAATATTTCACTTAATTGAATGGTTAAAAGATCGGTCCAAGTAAGCGTGGATTAAATTTTTTCTTGATCGTATAGCGTTATGGTAGATGGCTGTAAAAAACAGCTGCATACACATAACAGGAGGTGGAGTGACTTGTTCACCAATATATATATATATGTATAGTAGTAGTAGTTGTTTGTTGTGACCTGTTTTAATAGTGAATTCGAAACTATATCTTATGGAGCCAGCAATTGTGAAAACAGTCAGCTCTAATAGTAATAAAAAGTCAATAGTCAAATTGAAAGCAAAAAGTGTCTCATTATCTCTGATGAAAATACCTACTCTTATTTGGCATTCTTCAAATTTTGTTGTATCATATATTCACGTCATCTATTTTCAAAATAAATCAACCATGAAGGTAAACAATCGAAATTGTCAAATACCTTGTCTAGTTTTGTAAAATCCCGGTTTCATAATAAGTAGCTGGATGGCATTCTCGACTCAGCGGTCCATGTGGTAGACGTTTTCGTCAAGAATATTAATTCTTAAGTCTTTAACTGTCATGTTATTAATTTTCGATATCAATCAATATAAGAAACACTGCACGTTTTGAAAACAGATTTTCCTGGCTCAAGCGTCTTTGATTGTGTGTATTTGTTTATTTAAATGGGAACCCATTATATTTTTTGCATTTCAATTTTATCCCGGTTTATGTGATGCATCATTTGTTACAGTTTGCAAATTACCGGGAAAAAAATCTTTACTGAAAAAAGCTCATTTGAGCATACATTTACATTTACATAATACACTTTGAAATTTATGTGTGGTCGCCGCACATCCACTTGCAAAATTTTACACACATCGCGACAAGCGTATCCGATTAAAAGTGATTTGCAAACATTTATTTAATGCTTACACACATTATTGGAGACAATTAATTGTTGGGAAATAATTTGTCTCGTCACAATTATTAGAAATATTTCATGATAAATCCGATACGATCATCATCTGTATAGATTTGTTTTCTGTGATACTCGTGTGGGCGCTAGTAATATTTAGAATATATCTTATTTTTTACCTGCATATACGTAATTTATAATGAAAAAGATTTTTTTTACTGCGATTGTAGTTTTAAACAAACCAGGGCTGTGGAGTCGGATTCGGAATCGTGGAGTCTCAGTGCAGTGTTTTGGATAAAGTTTCGGAGTTAGGGATTCCAAGTCGGTTATTCGAATATTCGATATCCGGATATATTCGGCCCTTTTTAAACTATTCGATTCGGAGTATTCGTAATAATTTTAAATGAAATATTTTACAAAATCGACGAAAGGTTAGATCACAATTTCTCTACATTTAAAGAATAATTATGGATGCCCCATGATTGATGTTAGTTGTTTTTTTTTTTCCTTCAACCAACTCTGGTGCTATCAATATCTTATCATAATTGAGGCTAAAAAAAACCTTGAATGCCGTAATTTCATTCATTAAAATATACTGTTGGAGTAATTCATACATAGATGTATTAATCTGTACGTTATTCATACGTATAGATTAATACATCAGAGTAAATCGATGCAGCTGCAAATTTTAAATATTGTAATACAGTGGAACGGTGTTGAAATGTATATTTATATGAATTGTCTCAATCTAAGATTTTACAGAAGTGAGGAAAGATTTAGTCTTAAATTATTACAAAATGTATATCAGTGAACAAAGAAACGTAGATCGTGCAACATCTTTATTTGTGAGTGAGTTATACGATTATTTAGTAAAAACTTAAAAATCGAACCAATAGGTCTACTAGCTAAATCAGTTGCGAATTCCTTGCTTATTAAAATATACTTATTATTTTTTATAATCCAGTAATTATGTACACAATATTAGCCGTGTCACAACTATCCGGATATCCGAATGTATCTGAATAGTTTCAGTTTTAGTATTCGATATTCGAATATTTGATAATAACGAATAGTTGGAAGTCGTCGCGATGTTTTGACCGGAATCGGAGACGTGAAAAACTTTTGAAGAGTTTGAACTGTTTATTTATGTATATAACATGTAAAATTTGGCTATTGGCCGGACTGATTGGTTGATATTTTATTTAATACACATAAATAGGAAAGGTTGGAAAAAAAACGAGACAAAATTTAATTTTTATGAGTCGGAGTCGGAGTCGTGTATTTGGTCAATTTTGTAGTTGAAGTTGGAGTCGTGTTTTTTAATGACTCTCCAGCCTTGGTTTCTACTCGACAAACTTTTTGAAAATTATAAATTTAATGCATTGGACAAACTTATTGGTGTTCAGAGCAAAATTTATTTGTCGTACTAAATACATCATTTCTTATTTTAATAGTTTTAACTTATCACAAACATTAAAAAACAGCAAGTTTAAATATTATTCATATTTCAATATCCACAAGGCTTAAAACTTTATGCCCCAATACCAGTGGCGGCTGGTGAGTATTAGGGAGTACAAAAAAAGATTCAACTATTTTTGCAAGAGTTCTTTCCTATTCATTGGATTTTAAAACATTTCTATAACATGGACTTTCAATCAGATGTTCGCAATACCAACGGAGTGCCAGTCTTATGAATTTTTGGCTGTCCGTAGTACGGAAAAATAGTTGAATCTTTTTTTGTACTCCCTAATACTCTGTCGCCAGCCGCCACTGCCCAATACCAAGTTTTATTATAATTTGCTGGCTTCATTTTAAGCAGCACAGTATTTTTTGTGGTCAGTTGAAATAACAATATATCTATTCAATTTGTTATTATGTTATGGGGTCATTATTTATCATGATATATTGGTTCAACAGTTTTGAAAGCACAAGCAACCACCAGTGTTCCTCCTTCAAACAGTAGCCGCCCCATGCTGGCCACTCACACACTAGCATACTTATCAATTCACACACACCTGCATATGAGAGGTGGCTCACACACACACCCTCACGCTTGATGATAATTTATTTCAATTCTAATCAACTTTTTTCGCAGCGCATTTTATTTTATATGCTTACATTTTTGTTCGCAGTCGAACTCTTACACTACGACTGCCGATGGAGCAAGTTGCTTGACTGATTAATGGGTCGCTGGAATTGTTACCTTTACTGGCAACAGCAGTTATACTGATGACCCTTTTTTAGTTGAAACATAGTACGAAGAATATGAAAATATAAACTTATTGACATGTAATTCGTTGACTGTCACTTATTGGTGGAAATACCATTATTTTTGCCGGATGGCTACCACAGACGTCTTAAGACGCGAACTTTTCCGTAAACGGCACGCCAATTATACAAAAAATGACGTCTTTGGACGCTCGCTGCAGGATTTTACTAACTAAAATCAATTGTAACTGATGAGTCATATTTTTTTATTTTTATAATGGATAAATGACGGCAAAATGACATCGTAATCGGCAAGTTTTTACAAATAAACATTTAAAAAACATATATTAAGTAAGAACGTTTTATTTCTATAATAAAATTCGTGGCGTACGAGGTACCGCCATACATGCACATGTTGGCAGTTAAAAGATTAAGTAAATTAAAAAAATCTTTTTAGTGCCACTTCGACATATATATTGATAAAGATCAGAACCGGTTTCGCTCGTGATGAAACATCTTTATCAAAATATATTTCGAAGGAGTAATGTAATATTGTTTTGTATTTATTTTTAATAATTAATATTTGTATAAATATTTACAACTAAGTTGCCCATTTAACGAAAGCCTATAAATAAGACCGTTGAAAATCACAACAAATCTATATCTTGTCGGTCCCTGTGGTCTAGTGGCAAGAGCTTTGTCCTAGCGATCAGGGGACCCGAGTTCTATTCTCGGCAAGGTTAGATTTTTTCAATTGAAAAAAGAGATCTTGGGCTGGGTGTATGTTATTTATCGTTGATTTTGTGCACAACTGATTCATTATTCATCATCGAATTAATCTCGTATGACTTTCACAATTAAGAATATTTGGTGCCTTGGCGTAAGCCAAATATATATTTTTTTCTAAATCTTAAAATAAAAAAAAAATATCTAAGCACAATTAAATGTGTTTTTGTGTTTCTTAAGAATTAATATATAAAACATACTTCTTGCTAAACTATGTACATACGTACTACCTATTTAAATAAAATAGGAGCTCTCCACTCGCGTAACATTTTTGGTTTTGACAAGTTTTTAAGTAATACCAGCAGTTTCAGTAACGTTATTCCTAAAAAAATGCTTCAAGAGTTTTGCAATATATCAATGCTTGTTGTCGATCGAGCATGATTCTTATTTACACATGTTAATCTTTTTTATTGTTTAGCTAAGTTTTTAAAAACTTAAATGGTTGGCAATAACTTAAACAATTGACGATGACAGCATTTAAAAAAATCTGTAATTTACTGGATGGGTCTCTTTACTAGCAATATGATTAGTGTAAACCGGCCCAGAAACTGGCAGGATGGTACATTGCATTAGCGAGAGCGAGGAAACAATAGTATGATAAAGTTAACTTCTCTCTTACCCTTAAAATTGGACACGGTAAAATTTGTAAAAAAAAAGCTATTGACACGTGACCAGAAAACTGCAACACCACGTATCTCATATTATATGAGTATTTATGCAAGTAGTGAAGTTTTTTTGTGGAAATAATTACGGGTTATATCATGATATGCAATGAATGCCATATAAACTTTGGGTAATTTAAAATGCGTTGATAAATTTTCAAGATTTCAGATTTCATCCTCGAAGGCGACTGAAAAAAGTGAAAACCTGATAGTAAACAGAATTATAGTTAATTTCCCGATGCAGCTTAAAGCAACAAATAATATTGTAGTCAAATTCAAGCTAATAGTTTTTACAATCAGTTATTTTATTTATCTTTGAATCAATCTCGTAATCAAGTACACAAATAACCTTACGCATTTCGATAAATATGATATATTATACCACATAATAATAAATATTATTCATTAACAAAATGTATTTTTTGATATTCTGAATTAGTAATTAAAAAAATAGGACTGGTTTCACGTTTTTTTTATTTAATGCATACTACTTCGTTGAACAAAAAAGGTTGGGTTGTGTTGAAAGTTAAAAGTGGTGCAGATGGATTTTTTTGTAGTATAAAATATATAATGCTTTTCCACCAATTTTTTGCAAACATATAATATATCTGATTTATAGGATTCGAGTATTTTTTTTAAACCTCTCTAAACGGATATGCATTTTAAATATTTCATTGTTAATAGGGCATGCTATCTTTTTATCAAGCATATGAATACAGGAGGTTTAAGATAATGGGCCACACTCAAATCTCATTACTTTCAACGCGTTATATGACATCCTCGCGTCAAAAAATCTAGTAAAATATTTTGAATTAAATGATTATTAATGAATCGAAGAGATTTCCAATGTTTAAATATATTATGATCAATTTAAGTACGCACTACAGCACATTTAACGTCGGATCCAAATAATGTGAGCATAGTCATCATAGGTGCAATTTACTTGAAATTTTTCTCAGCCAACATTTATGCGTTTGTATTTTTATCAGGGCTGTGTTTCTTGAGTCGTTCAAAAAAAATCAGCTTACGTTTTTTTCCTACCTTTCCTATGTATGTATGTGTATTTAATTAAATATCAACCAACCAATCCGGCCAATATCCAAATTTTACATATTATATTCAAAAATAAAAAGTGATCTTTTTAATTTTAATACCTTCGTATCAATTTAATTATTATCACTGTCATTTTCATTGCAGTTCAATTGATAATGTTTATAAATTAAACTCTTAAATGCCATTAAAAAGCGTTCCTTTAAAAATATTACGTGCCTGCATTTCTGGTCATTCCTGTTATCAAACATGAACATCAATAGGTCAGTTCAGTCTCCAAGATGCACTACTTACTTACTTATCCATCAATTTAGTTCACGTTCCATAATCATGTACAATGTCTCCTTACAGCTCGTTAAGGATTCAATCTATGATAGAAGGTGATGTGTCTATTGTATGAAATAGCATGTAATTTGAACCTTTACAATTTGGACCTAGTACATTACAAATGTTTATTGAATTATTTCTGCAAGATAATTTACAATATAAATGTATCAATATTCAAATCCAACACAAAAGTAATTATCAAGATTGAAAAAAAATAATGAAGCTGTATTGCAAAAATTATTGAATGATAAAAATTTGATACAAGAGTTATTGTTTGTATCATGTATGCCTACAGTTAGGTGTGTTTTTTCAGCACATTAGTTGTAACTTTTCTTTCCATATCCTCTATCTATTCGAAGCTTATGGCTACCACACGGTGCCTCCAGGATTCTCTATCACCCGCCAACTTTCTCGCTTCTTCCCAGGTCATCCCGGCGTCCTGTGAGCTCCTCCGAGCACATCCTATGGATGGTCATCAAATGCCTTCCAGGGCGTTGGAATCCATCAGGTTGATAGAATAGGCAAGCAGGGTTCAGGCTCCCCTGGCGCATCCGCAGCACATGTCCAAGCCAGGTCCATCGTCGCCTTTCATTTTAAACGTAATAAGGGGCTGGTTTGTCCGCTCTCTTACCTCAGTGTTGCTGACAAATTCAAACCATCGTACTCCTAATATTCGCTGCAGACAGATTTTCGAAGCACAGTATACGGTATATAATAAGTGAACTAAATCTATCCAACTTTCTTTTCCAGGTTTGATATGATGGTTGTAGAGACAAATGACAGACGACTCGATCTAAACTTCTGACTGGCTCACGCCAAATCCGAAAGTTTCTTGATTCAATCCAAATTTATTTTCTTTTGTTCAGTAAGCACATAATTGATACATAATACAAATTGAGGTCTTATTATAAAATCAAAAAACATTTATTTAGGAATAAGATTAAAAAATAATGTTATATTGGAAAACTAATTGCCGTGCTTTCAAATAAATGAGTAAGCACTTAGATGTATTTTTTAATGTATGTAGCAATAATATTTTAATACAGCTTAAAATGATGTTAGTTTCATTCAAATTTCGAAATGCCAACATCAAAGATAATAGCAACCTTCAGAGCTGACAAAATGATTTGAGTAATTTTGAAATAAAAAAAACAGTCAATGTTTAACAATAATTATCATTGACTATTATATATTTTAGTGTTTTTATTTGCCAGTTTATTTAAACTGATAAAAATGTCAATAGATAGAAGAGAAATAAACCATTATAAGTGTTAGCAACAGCATCGCAATAATAATCATGTTCATTGGTTATTGTCGATTAGCGAAATAATGGGGTGGCATAAGCATCAATTGATACTGCCTTAGGTAATAAACTAATAATATTATTAGAGATACATCGCTATTTTCATCAAATCAATTGAATGATGGCCCATTATGTGTATCGCGGCCGTGCGCCATTGTCGCGACGATCGTGACCCTTTTGTAACGACTCATCCACACTCCTGGACGTCTTGTGTGCCAATTTGGCAACAGAACATAATAATATATAAAGTATGCAATCGAATCTCTGCAAAATTGTTACGTAATCAATTACGGCGAAGGCCATTCCGGTACATAATGCAAGCAGCTCGATCGCACAGTTCTGTATTACCGTTGCAAAAATAATTTTAAATATTTTTGGTAAGATTTGCAATCCCGGAATGTCATCAAATTTTATTATCCTCGAATATTGCTTCTTTTTCCGCTCTCAATCTGGAGCATGACTGTGGACTCATGAGGAGGTTATCAATGTATCCAGTCACTGCACCTTTGCTTTTAAGGAAAATGATAAAAATACGAGCATTTTTGCAGAGCAGTGTTTCTCAAACGTTCGACTTCTCTGTACCCTTTGTATAATTTTCCAGAACCCGTCGTGAAAAAAAATGCATATACTTAACCCGTGGAGTGCTAGCGTCTCATATGCTGAGACGACTGATTTCGGTGTGTTGCAAATTGGTATTAAAAAATAAATAGAGTTAACAGTGTTAAAACTATCATGTTCTAGATTTTTTTGATCTCATAGTCTCCATGGGTGTATTTAACACAGAAAATGATACATTAATGTTTGAAATCTTAGTTGTTGAAATATTCATAAATCGGCTCAGCAGAGAAGAGGATAATTACAAACAAAATCTATTGATTGTTTCCCTTTTTGGTACATAAACAAAATAATAACAAGCAAAAATTAAAGCTCGTTCATAACAGAATATAAATAAAAAAAACTAAAAGGTATATAATAAATGTTATTTTTTTTTGTATTTGAAAAAAAGTAGCATGTTTGTTGCACTAGGCGCAGCCTGTGCAGCGAGTACTCCCGCCAAACTTTATCCGTACCCCAGGGGGAAAGCGTACCACACGTTGGGAAGCACTGCTGTAGAGGAGCAGGGCTCTCGCTGTGCCCTTTTTACTGTCGAATGGGTCGTGAATGTCAAAAGCATATACCTACATCTTTCCCGTTGCGGACTATTAATTGATGCTAAAATCATTTGTCTGTTTTGGAAGTCGAGCGCGTGGACTGTGCAACCGAATATAAATGACAATATATTATTAATTGCGATAAATAAATTACTAAAATGTATTCAACTGAAAGTTTTCCTCCCAAATGTAATCAATTGCGTAAAGAAGCGGGACATCTTAGAACATCTCATAATTTTAAACTAAAATCAATCGAATTCATCCGAATCTTTTTATAGCTTAGGATTTTTATCTCTATCATTATTGATTTGCAGTGTCAATCACCCACACTCTACACTTGTGGTCTCCATGTGCGGCCACCAGAGAATTTTTCTGCGGCCACCAACAGCTTCATAGTAAATATTTGTATTAAAAAAAATATTAATTTCTCAACAAAGACTCAGATGAAACATTTCGTATGCATTGTATTGTGCATCAAGAAGGATTAGTTAGCAAAACTTTTATTAAATGCATTTAAGATTTGGAATTTACATTGAGAAAAGATTAAATGCAACACCATAAACTACAATTAAAAGATTGGTGCCGCCACGAGGCATTTTATCAATGCGGCCACAGTAAAATTTTACGTGAGAACCACTGCTTTATTGCTGTAATTTAAATCAATAACGAGTTTAATTTTCGAAACAAAATTGCACTTTCTTTGCCTTAAAAGTGTAACCAAAGAAATTTAAGCAGAAAATTTATATGGCCACTGTAGTTTTTTTTTGTTATTTGTCCTTCAACAAATACTCCTAGTCTAGAAATAATATTTAAGTACTCGAATTTCAAAGTGAACTTAACTTTTTACATTTTTTTAATTGCTACACTTTTTCGGTCCGAATACAATAGTAAGTGCTATTACAAAAGCCACCCTCATTTGTCTTTCTACATTTTAAGCATAAATTTTTTTCCGCTTCCCTTAATACATTTCTTCTTTACAAATTATATAACAAAACAGCATAAAAAACGAACTTTAGGAAAAAAGTACTTTCCACTAAAATCCGCGTAAATATGAGTGTTTTCAATCACACATTTGAGAGGTATAAATGCATAACCGCCTCTCTCCACAAAGTCAAATTGTTCAGCAATCGAAAAAAACGATTTTAATCTTCAAGTATAATATTAGAATAATTTGCAAAAGGAACACAAAATGTTTGTATGGTGACAGGGCGGTAGGTCAGTGTTCCCTGGCTCGTGATTGGTGCATTTAGATTGTGGCGGTTTTGAACTTCACATATGGTGGAGAGAGGCGGTTATGCATTTGATCGTCATTTTCGATGTCGATTTTAAATGGCTTAGAGGTAATTTTTCGTTGGTTTGAAGATTGCAGGGCATAGGACGTAAGAACCGGATCATTAATCAATCATTATCTCAAAAATGATAATATATGGATAGAGGTTATGCTTTTACATCCCTCATTTAGTCAAATAAATTATTTTCCGAACGAAACGGATAGGGTTGTAGCTACTTATTTTCAATGTCTTCCAAGAAATAATTTTTTTCATTCGGAAAACTCTTTAAAATTTTTACATTTAAATTAAATTTAAAAATATATTTACTTTTTGAAATATAAAATTATACAACAAAAGACGATTGTTAAATAAACCTATTTAATCTTTTTATAGTAAGATAAGAAATAAAAATATTAGCCGGGTCCAAGGAAGAGAAATGAATATCGTAGTGGTTCTTCCGTGCTTACAACTCAGTACTGTCAGTTTCATGAACTGACTTTTAATCGATTCATGGATATTATCTATTCGAAGGTATGTATGTATGTGATGTCTAAAACTACCCTCACCGTTCCGATCTTTTATATGGCGAGTATCGAGTGCGATTAGGTAAGCAGTAAAATATACTTTTATTATTTCTAGAAATATGAGAGATAAATAGGGCTAGCTTAGAAACCAATATTAAACGAACAACTTAATCTTCCAAACTCTATTGTTATACCCCTTTAAATAACTATCATTTATTATTAATTCAAACACTTGAAATCAATCAATTCAATAAAAATAGGTCGTTTAAAACCCTGCATCTGCTAATTAAATTTTCATTGAAACTCGTTTACATAAAATTTTCGATAATTCATATTTTAATAGCAATTCAACTTCTATTCTACTTTTATTTTTGTATATAAACGATACAAACTGTTTACTACTCGTCAGCTCATGTAGATCTGTGCACTTGAAATTCCTGAATATACCTAATGGTGAAACCCGGGTCGTTAGCGACACAACTCATAGAAAAGTATAAAATTCAAAGTATACAAATTTAAGTCCTTTTACTATAATAGTTATTCTAGAATCCCCCACTACGCCGTATATTTTTATCCGTTGTCAAATCAAGTATCTATTTTCGAATCTCAAGATACAGGGCTTCTCCGTTATTTGATACGATTTATTAACATAAATTTCCAACGGTAGATCACTAAAGCCCCGCGTTACAGGATTATAATGCATAATTCGAATTCAACTAATCTTTCATATCTAGAGTAAATTCATTTTAAAATTCCCTTGATTACGGTAAATTGTAAAACTCAACGTTTGTAAACCAGTGCAGGTTTCATTTTCAATAATTTCACGGCACATTCACGGTTTTTAAATGTGGAGTGATCTCGGCGGATCATATATTTTTAACGAAACAAATATGTTGACCAACGGCGAAAGCCAAAACAAAACTAACAGTAATTATTTTTGCCACTTACTTTTCGGTTTTTTTTAAGCATAGATATTTTTCACTATCAAATAAAGTGGAAAAGGGCCGTACTTTAGATCAATAGTATACATAAATTATATTGCCCAAGTTTTTATATTATTCATCAAACACAATATAATTACGTTGTATAATCACTTGCAATACTTGTGGTGTAATGGCATTATTTTCAAAATAAAATAAGCTGATAATAAATACAACGTTACTTATACAAAAAACCCAGCAAGACTAATACAAGTGTGACAAACAATTAGCAGAACAATTATGTAAATGATTCAAAAAAACATGATTGATACCAAAAAGACTACAATAATATTTTTAGACTTCTAACAAATATAAGTTAACTAGTATTGCTACCCGGCGTCGTTCGGACTAAGCGACCAATAATTGTTTAATGTTATATCATTTGACATAATTATATCACATAATCTAACATCCAAAATAGAGTTAAAATAAAATCACAAACTTTATTTAATTTGATGACAGCTCCATTCTCGCCCATTAAAATGTCCAAATTCAAGGAAAAAATCTAATTTGCTGTCAAATAATACCTTCACGTAAATAATAAACATTATTATATTGCAACAATAATGCAAAAGGGAATTACAGACCCACATACACACATACGCCGTTTCGGTTTTATATATAAGATACATATTTTTAATGAATGAATACGTTGAGTTAATTCCTAAATTTTGTTTAGCACCAACGGCCAAATAAGATGGATTAAATAACTTTTCATTAGAAAACTATTTATATTATACCAAATAAATGAATATGTTAAAACTATTCGAGTTTTCTTGGTGAATAGTCATATTAAATATCACAAAAACTCTTCAGAGTGCGTAATCAAATTAATATTTATGTCGGCTTTAAGGAAAGGCTTAAATTTGTAAGTATGATATATTTATTACGAACAAACAAAAATGTAAGACAAATGAATGGCTCTGGGAATCATAACAATGGGTTGACTCCCGGTCCAGGGGCGGAGTGCACTAAGAACAAATAAAAAACGGAGTGTCGAGTGTAAATTGTCTTGTTAATTTTAACCCCTGCGGCAAATTTTGCCCAAGTGCCGCTGCATTGTCCCATTTCCGCACTTTTATTGCCTTAACACCTTGCACACCAATGCACGAATTGCTTAATAATTAAAATAATAATACATTTTTAGTACTTTTTCCACAAAAAAAATATTAAGCATTATCAGGACCGGTTTCGCTCATGGCGAGCATTGTCAATTGACAATCAAGTGTCAGTTGACAATGCTCGCCAATGAGCGAAACCGGTCCTGATCTAATAAATTTTATGTGGAAAAAGTACTAAAAATGTATTATTATTTTTATTATAATGCCTTTCCACCAAGTATCGACCTTAAAAGTGCTTACTAATTGTTTGTATTTCTTTTAACTATTCTTATATTTATGGGGAGGGCATAATCATATTCAACATACATATGCGAAAACTGATGTTGGAGAAGATATCATTCGTTGCGTTAAATATTAAGAGTAAAACTATTTGCCCTTGAGAGGAATTCAGATATCTTCCTTTATCTTCAGTGGTCACGGAGCGACGTAAGAGAGGTTGAGCAACTAAATATCAATCAGTTCTCGTAAAAAAATGTTCATATAAACTCCGGTAGCAGTCCATATGCTCCAAGTTGTGAGTGAACATAATTTGAAAAAAGCATAATTATAATTGTTAGAATGTAACACGAAATATACATATACTTAATAATAATACAAGTGATGATTTCAACTAGCTTGGTGCTTGATGGAATTTCTATATAAAAATTGAATCGTTTGAATTTTGTACTTTTCCTTAAGATTTTTCGCTAACGACCCGGATGTCGCCTTTCGGCATCTTTAAGCACTTGCAATCGTGCACTTGAAATGCCTGAAGATGCCGATAGGTGAATGTCGGAATTTTAGTGACAAAACGTATGGAAAAGTATAAAAGTCAAACGATTTAAATTCAAAAATTATGTGTTGGTTATTTAAAACCACATGACGTTATTCGCAACTCATATTACATAATACCTATAACTTTAATAAAGTTTATAATATTGGTTGAATTAATAAAATCTATATGTCATTTTCAAATGTTCATTGTATCTTTTTTACGGATTTTTTTTATTTCTTCTGTGAAAAATGGGAATTCTGTGTATTCTTATAATATTTGAAAGAGTGTGTACTAAGAGTAAAATAAAAATAAAGATAACAACAACAGTGTCAGAACTGCAAAGGGTTATCCCACCTTTCATCATTGTAAACGCGAAATAATGATCCTGCCCGCCAAGGAATAAAAGTTCCTCCCACTAATGTCCGGAAGGTAAAAATTTGCTTGTACTAAAGCACCATTCTTCATTTTTGAGAGCGCCAGTACACTTCCATAATAAGAAAGAGTGAAAATTTCATTCTTTTCACAAAAGTTGACATGCATTGTTTGAAAAAAAAACACAAGTATGAACCCTACATAATACGGATTATGTTTTCCAGCTCCTATCAAACCCAATGCTTCATGGAAATAATTTATTAATTCAATTTTTAGTAGTGATGCTTTCAAGATTGCATTTTATTTGGTTTTTCAGTCACGGCTATCGCAGGTGCAAATAACCCAGGGGTTCTTAACCTTATTGCGGTAACGGGCGCATTTAAGATTTAGGAATAAAGTGACGGGCGCATGACGGATTAAAAAAAATAGATTTAAGGAGAATATGTGTAGGTCTTTATTTAAGTATTTTTAGCTTTACATGTTTGACATTCATTTATTATTACTACACTATTTATCATAAATCGGAAGACTATGATTTATTCACATTTACAAACAAAATCATTACCAAACACATTTACTGCGATATATGACATTACATTTCAAAATGATGAGAATAAGATAATAAGTCCAATCGTAAATAATTATCAAGGTTGGCATTGCCAAGTCGAGATCTTGTTTTTGATTTTATTATTTTCATGGTGGAAAACAAAGATTTGCACAGATATGTGGAACCAAAACAGGAATTTATCATCTTAACTCAATTTCAAGAGAGGGTACGTTTTATGGTCAGTTAAATTCCAAATGTGTTCAGTCAGTCCGTTCGATTTTAAGATTATGTCTGTCTAAAAATAAGATGGATACGGTTATATGTTTGTGATTTCAATAAACATTTTTTTATTATTATTCTTTCTATATTTTTTTGCCGGGTGCATGGTAACTGCGCGGGCAGAAATTCACCCTTCGGTTAAGAACCCCTGAAATAAACGAACAAAAATTCTCAAAAAAAAATCAATTTAAGTGTAGGTTTACTTACACTGTGACACATATAAAGGATGTTAAAATTCTTCCATTTAGGTCCGATGCGATCCTCAAAAAAAAGTGTAGAGTTGTACGGAATTCGGTTAAAGGACCATTTGACTTTTTGTATCCTACTTCTTGTGTAGTTTGCATCTCCAAAGAGATAAGCTGATCGACGCACTTAAAACTAGCTAACTCATTAATTCTGATAAAAAAGCCCCTGTGAGGTAATCATTTTAACACATGCCTATTCAAAAAATATGCTCCAATGTTGAATAATCAATCGCTTTTATGCAAAACCCACTGCATTAATGAAGAAATGAACTCACAAATAGTATAAGTATAGAAATGTGGTAAATTATGGATATATGGTCGCGGGACAGAATTTTTGTAAAGATTTATGAAAAATAAGCAAATTAAATGAAATGAATGTAAGGTTTACGATTTTTTTTGACATGTTTTGTCTATAATTTTTAAATTTATTATAATAAAAGATCCTAAAGAATACTTCGCAATAAGTATAAAATCGAGTTGTTTTAATTTACAGGAGCAAAAATGCAACCACAAAACAACACAAATAATAATATTATACAGATAGAGACAGTCACATAAGTTTATTATTTGTTTAAAATAAAAAGAATTATTTTATTATAGCCTAATATTAAAAAACGATTCTTCTATCAGAGGACCACACATCCATATATGAATGCATAAAAGATTTAGGCTTCTTGATAATTATTGTTTTTTTTATTTCACCTTACTATTCCGAAAATAAATTCAGTACTCATAGTCAGTAATATTCTTCAGATTTAATCATTTTGATTCCACATTTTTTTTATAATCTACAAGAACTCAAAGAGTAAAGTCAAAACATAAAATTATAAGCTAGTAATTATAAATTTTTTGAGCTTAGCTCGAGAGGATTGGGATTCTGTCCCGTGACCATATATCCATCATTTACCGAAAATGTTTCATCGAGTAATGGCTGTTTATAAATCTTTCTTATTTCCTTTTTAATTAGATACAATGGTGGTAGGGCCAAGTCAAAGGCAGACCGGATGTTAAACCAAATTACAAAATCTTGTATCAACTGAAAATATGATTATTAAAAAATAAAACCTTGACTTAAAATCCGGGTCACTATCAATGCAATGGATATATTAACATAAATATAAGCGAGCACTTAATGATTTATATGACGAAACACACAAAATTTGTCCTAAATAAAGAAACTCAACTTTACCTAGCTTCTCCACTCTCTTGGAGATTTTAGAAGAAGAACTTAAAATACATAATTATTTAAACACCTGGAAAAAAATCTACTGCGGAAAATGTACGTCTCTTTTTTTTAAACCAGTTTTTTTATTCAGTTGGTATGATTCCTTACACAACCTAAATTTGATACAGGTTGGCTAAAAATAATAAATCTCTATAGAATTCGAATCTATTTAATATTTACAAAAAGTAATCCATTTAAAAACAAAAGAAGAGCTTACTAAAGTTTCATTGTGAAATATATATCACGCGTTAAAAAAACTATTCAATCAGTTTTTATGTATATATTTATTTCCACAGCGAAATTGTGTCACACTTCAAAACACAACCAGTGGACACAACGAGGATATTAATTCTAATTTTTAATAGCCAACTGTGGACATATACTTTCTATAAATATCTTATTTTGAGTAATTCGTTTAACACTCTTTTAACATGGATGTTTTTATTATATCTGTTTATTTATTTACATAAATATTATTACAACAAGAATATTTTACATTCCCTGAGAAGATAAACAAAGAAGGATTTTTACACATCCCATTGCACTAATTCAAATGGGAGAGTTTCACTTAAGCAGGGCACCGCGATATAGCGGAAATGAAACTACACGTTGACGATGTGATTAAATAAATATGTTGTTGTTAAGATTGCTTGTTAAAATAATAATTATAAGAAATATGAGTTTTTTTTCATATCATAATCATTTTATTAAATATCAAAAATGTGTAATAAATGAAATGAGTATTTCCCGATTTTTTTCTTCACATTTGAAGCATAGCGAGAATACATTCGGAAAAAGGACGTAGAGGACTTAGATTGTACCATATGTAGAATTATAAATAATCAGGAAACTAATTGCCCAATTCGGAAAAAAGAATGGTATGTATTATATTGGATATTTTCTCACCGTTTTCATCGTTGAAATCGTCGTATTAATCTAAATTACACTCTTATAATTGTATAATCATAAGGTTAGGATGGGCTAAATTAGTTTCTCACCAAAAAAACCAAATTGTGTGTCAAAAAAAATAGTATAAAATATAACCAATTTCATTTTCGTTATGACCGTTTCATATAAATTTAGACCAATTTTATAACAATTATGACCGAATATGTATTAAAATTCAGACTAGAAAAATACGAGCATTAAAATAATGATGATACATAATTTTATTTCTGTCTTAAAAGTGACGTGCAATTACTTTTATCGTTTTTAATGACTAAAATAAAATAATATCATTAGATACTATTTTTTTTAAATATAGCTCAAATAATATACCTTGTCATATTCTAAAATAGAAATCTAACAAAGAGCGTCTGGTCACAAAATTTTTATTCATAATACTCTTACATATAATTTTTCATCCCCAATCTCAATGTAGCATTTCACCCCTACACGTGGAAATGCACTCGAGCCGTCTGCGCCACCTTGAGAAGTCACGCCATTGAGCTGGAGACCTCTCGGGCTCTTTACGCCCCTCTACCCGCGCAACGCGAGCCTTTGTAGACCTCCTTTGTCGGACATCCCTTCAGGAAGCCCTCTTTAAGATTTTGTTTTTTCTCCCAAGAAAGAGGCCTTTTAACATTCAGCGTCTCATGCATAATGCGGTGCGGACATTTTAAAACTTTACTTAATTTACTATGTATATTTTAATAACAGTATAAATTAAATACAATATTATATTGAACCACCGTTTCGCTTTATATTAAGGGATTAACTCAAGAATATTCGTTGTTAAACATAATCATGAAGATTGTTATCATTATACAATTTAAGCTTATAGACGTCATGCCCATGTAAATATTCCATATCTTTTAATCAGAGTAGTAATTTAGGAATACTCTACCGAGTAAATAAAAAGGGTTTAGAGATGAATAGCTTAGAATTTTTAGAAATAAATAAAACTCTTAACAAAAAAGAAGTATAATTAAATAATATTCTAAATAGAACAGGTTGCTCGGCACTGCTTACATTATTTCCAAGTAATAAAGGTTAAACACAAACCTATCTGATTGATTGCAGCTCATTAGTGAATAGTTTGTAATGTTAACGTAATTAGTAGTATAATTATTCGTTTGCTTTGTTTTGATTCTAAATATTCCTCCTTGCTTCCCGTAAAAAAGAAAAATCCCAAACTCCATTCTATAATTTTTTCTTTTTAAAATATTAGAATCAATCTTGCTTCATTACTTAATTAAGCAAACTTTGCGATAGTTAACCCGAAGATGCATCTGAAAGAGGCGAAACACGGGTCACAGTTAGTAGCACAATACGTGAAATAATCAAAGATATTTTAAATTGTAAATTTAAAAAAAAATATAAATTATTCCATATCTTGATTAAACAATTTCTAAGCAGTTTTAGTTAAACAAAAAATGTTAAGTAGTAGAAAACTTGTTGGTCTACTTATACTTGTTTTTTCTGCTCTCAATCATGTTTCATGATAGGACAGGGCAGTTGCTGATTAGTTTTTAAACATCACATATGTTCATTCATTTGTGTATATCTTTAAAAATGATAAAAATGTTTCACATTATCCATTAAAAAAATCGAGTATTTGACCAGTTAAAACAACACCTAAACGCACTAATTGTTCACTCGGCTTCGGGTTTGACAATGACTCCAAGGCCGTAGCTAGAGATTGTCAAAAAGGGCGATCGCCATGGGCGCCGGGTAGGGACTCCAATTACTTGACATCTCAACTACTCGAGTATCGAGTAGTAAAATTTAATAATTCTCGAGTACTCGAGTATACTCGAGTAGTTTCAGATGTACCAAAATGTATATTATTAATTCAACTGTGTGTGTATAAATAGTCGATAAATAAATAAATAAGCTTAGTTTATTGCATAAATACATTTATTTTAATTTATGAAACATATGTTTCGAAAATAATAGATAATTAAACGTCTCAAATTTTTAACTTGGTTCAACGCTATGTTTTTTTATTCCCTCGGTAGATCAGTTGCTGTGGACGTCGGTTTAAAATTTAACAATGATTGCTAGAGCTATCAAGTTTGTCTGTCCGCTGTTTAAAAAAAATTAAAATTGGAAAATAATCTTCATTTATAAATAACGAGTAGTACTCGAGTATTTTTCAAAATACTCGAGTATCGAGTACTTGAAAAATGGACGAGTATACTCGAGTATCGAGTACTCGATACTCGAATTGGAGTCTCTAGCGCCGGGGCGCTGGCAGAGCATACGAGGCGCCAAAATGATGCCAGAAATGCAAAATCTATTTCGTATTCTTGACGCCAAAGGCCTTATGCTACGGTCATGATGACATTAGCATAATAGAGCTCGATTAAATACATATATTTTTCAATCCATGTCTGCTCCTAATGTGGAGCATATCGCCTCCTAGTGGGTGTATCACATTTTTTCTAAAAGATCTGCTAGTAACCTCTCTTAATTTTTATGAAAGTAGTGATAGAAAGGATAAATCTAGGACAAGACTAGTGGTTAGATAGTAGCTCCCGCTAGGTCCTAGGAATATTTTGACGGCGTGCGTAACACAAACGGCGTGCCGAAAAACAATTTCTCATTTTCTTTCCCTTCAAAAGTTTTTCCGCAATTTTAACAATTAATTGATCAATATATATATTTATTTTTTTAATTCACATTATATTTAGCATACGCTGTCGAACACTCGTATTATCAATATAATAAAAGACTTTTTGGTGTTATTAAATCATGAATTTTTGAAGACGATTTTTTTAGCACTTTCTCGTCAACAAACATTTTAAACGTTTTATAAAAAAATCTTAAAGGTCGTCAAAGTAACGATTTCGGCAAAATGGCCACATTGATTCTAAAAACCAATCCTACATCGGCAATAAATCAGCGTCGCTCTTTCGCAATCCTTTCATCTCCAATGGCGATGATGTTGCTACAATTAAAAAAATCCATAAATAAGATTGCGTTGTCCCCTCCATCCACTTATATTTTCCCATTTCTCTAATGGCAACCCTTTCAGTGAATAAAAAATAAACGGCGGCGTAATGCAAATCATAAAGTTTTAAAATGTACTGGAATCTAATTATTAGTTCTCCCCCATTCACTTTTTCCTGCTTTATTTTATGTTTTAATAGGAAGTCAAATACCTTTTTTACTAAGCCACAAATGCTTAATATTAATGAGCAGACCACGTCATCCTGCGCTTAAGCCAGGTACATTTATCCGACGGTTCGCAATACTTCTCCGAACTCCAGGATTTCTTATCAAATATTTTTTTTTTTAATTCTCCGATTAAATTCAGCCTACTTGTAACACAGTGCCATAATACAATATAATAATTGTTGCAACTGCCTACTATATATTTTTTCATACCATGCTCAATCGCAACTTGGACCATATAGACTCTTCACGGAGTTTATCTCAACGTGCTTATTTTTGTGAGAACTGCTTGTTACTCAGTTGCTCAACCTCCCTTTTGCGAAAAGAGTAGGGATTGAAAGGATACAAGGACTAGGACAGGAGTAATGGTTAGCTAACTCTCGCTATGCGCCAATTTTAGGATTGGAAAGGAGGGAAGGAATTTTCACAAGACAAAAACCCATTGCCTTCGAACAGAATTGATATAAATTTATCGACTGAAAAAATCTCCTCGACCAGGACTCGAACCCGGGTGGTCCGTCACGGTAGCCAACTACGTTGGCCACTGGGGAATTTTCAACGTCCTTATTTCATATTTAAAACATAAGACAAAAATTAGTGTACTTATTATTTTTTATAAAAGCTAGTAATTTACAGAACATGTTGAAATTAAATTAGTCATATTTGGCTGATAGTTTTAGTTTTAAAAGCAATGTGAATTTTCGAAAAAAAATATCTCACAAAATGCCCAAAAGCTCAAATATATAACATATCTGTAAAATTTTGCAAGGCTTCTGATAGGGTAATAGTGTCAGCAAGAATGGCACTCGGCAGCTTGATGACAAGCCAATACCAAAGACCCTTTCTGCGTTGTGCAACCAAGGATGGCGGTGATTTAATATATTCGATTGCCCAAATTAATCGCACAGTACTTGTACCTTATTCCAATCAAATAGATAAATGAATAATATTTTCCGTTCAAACTAATTCTTAATACACCAATTATTTTTGAATCAATTGAGTTATGTCATTTAAAATCTCAACAATATTACACGAGATTACTCAAGAAAAAAAGCATCGAAACATCTCGTTTGAAAACCTTCATCTGTAGATCATTAAGTATGGGTTTAACTGATATAGCCTATATTTGTCGTTATCCATATTTTGCTTTATTACCATACTAGTATTGCTACCCGGCGTCGCTCGGACTAAGCGACTAATAATTATTTAATTTTATATCATTCGACATAATTATATCACAAAATCTAACATCCAAAATAGAGTTAAAATAAAATTACAAACTTTATTTAATTTGATGACAGCCCCTCGCCCATTAAAATGTCCAAATTCAATGAAAACATCTAATTTGCTGTCAAAGAAATGTCAAATAATACCTTCACGTAAATAATAAACATTATTATATTAATAAGCGCCGGGAAAAAGTTGGTAGAAGACTAATTTATTACATTTTGACTAAATGTCTTCGAAGATAAAAATTCAAACATATTTTCTTTCATATTCGTTTTTATGGCAACTTGCAACAACAATGCAAAAGGAAATTACAGACATACATACATACATACGCCGTTTCGGTTTTATATATAAGATTACATAAACAGAAATTTTGTTTATGACCAATTAACTATGCCGATTATCATATTGGAAAATTGGTGTCACTTTTTGTAAAGATGGTAACAATGAGCATTTATATCTACATATGTAGAATCCATGGTCATGTCTGCAACGTTTTTTTATGTTTAAATCAACATTATGACACCCTATCTTCTTTTTTGTCAGCATAACTATAGCTTATGATATATTTTAATACTTAGCATTATACGGAACTCACAATATCTCAAATAAACCAGCCGTATACACAAATTTAAGTGGATTTCAAATTAATGACAGGGTAATTGGAAATAAAGCAGAATTAACGATAAATTATAAATAAAACAAGTTATTTATCATTGAGTTAATAATGAAAAAATGTTTTATGCGCACAAACATAATCAATACAGAATCAAATTAAAAACTACGCATCGACTTCTTGTTAATGGCAATAAAAGCCAAGTTGAACATTAATGACCCAAACTTTACATATTTATACATGGTACTCTACTGTTTCAAATTCTTCCTCCTCATACCCTTGGACGGGAGGTGTGCCTCCCCGAAGTGTCCCCATAAACCCACACCCCCGAAAACCCCACGTAGCTGATCATTTATAATGCCAAAATGTTTTAATTAAGATGGTGTAAAATGTAATTTATATGCAAATTCGGTTTATGTTAATGCAGGGACCCCACACTAAGTTGCCTGAGTAGGTCTCTCTAGCAGTCGGGTTGTCTAGATATAAATGCCCCGAGTTAATGACAAGTAAAGTTTGGGAACGAATCTATAAGAGGGTAATCCATGCTTTAATTCCATTGCTTTGTACTTGATTCCAACAGAGACAGCGTTGTATAATTTTGTTTGCCAAACTTGCGTGAGAGGAGGATGGAGATGGTATTTTTGTCTTTATTGTTTTCGCTCCAAAAATGTTTACGGTACTCAGTGCTAATTTTATGACAGGTAGTCCATTTAGTATCGACGCATTGACGACCGAAATCTTTTATTGCATCTTCGATTGGAGCAACACAGCCTTGCTTCGCTAATAATTATAATGATAATTAAAACCATCCCTGACTATAATGGGATATATCTTGGGACTAGGGTCACCGTACAGAAGTAAAATAATTAAGACATAATTAGAAAATATTTTAAATTCAATGATGAGATGCGAAAAAAGCGTGATTTTTTCAAATATGATAATTAGCAGTATCGACGACGTTTATAATTCTGAAATAGGTACTGTCTTTGGAAGTCATAACCAAGAAACGATTTTCTGCTTTTCCACTCTATCATACACGTTGAATAGCAGCATACTTTTTGAAACTGCTCCAGTCTCGTTTTTTGTTCCCTCTAAGCCGAGAGGTTAGCTGCGCTGAAATTTCAAAGTCTGAGCAGGCCAATCCAACAAATTCGCGGCATAATTTCAATCTTTTTAACATGAATATTTCATTATTGATATAAAAGTAGTTTCGCATCTTAAAATTAAAGGCATTAAATAAATTATACTAATATGTGTATGTATTAAAATAAAATATTTTTTTTTAGGTGATATAAAATCAATCACAAATAAAATAAAATATGCAGAGTGAACCGCTTAATCGGTCACTTATGTTTTTGGCATGGTATAAATTTATACGATTGTCTATTTTGTGGATATTTTATTTATCTTAATCAAAATATATAAATCGGGTTTTTAAATTCATCCACTATTACACCACTGCAACTAGTGTCCGCCAACCGGTAATGAGTGCGCGGGATTTTAAAACTGATGCGCGGCCGCGAGCGAACCATCAATCCCATTAAACATATTTTAAAATTTATTGAAAAACTAAGGATATATGTATATCCTTTAATATTCATGTAGTTTGAGTCTTATGAATAAATAACAAATTCCACATATTGGGCGGTATTGGAATGGGATACCGAATCTAAGGTGTCTATCGTATCAAAGGATTTTTCAACAACCTTTTACTTAAATTGCTAAGTTTTATCAGGGCTGTGGAGCCAGTGTCGGAGTCGGAGTCGTCACAGTTTTTGGGCTGCAGTCGGAGTCGTCGCGGCGTTTTAGCCGAAGTTTTACTCGGAGTCTTTTTATTTATGCATATAAAATGTAAAATTTGGCAATTGGCTGGGTTGGTTAGTTGAATAAACTTACATAAGAAATGTAAAAAAGACGAGACGAAATTACGGTTTTTTTAGTCGGAGTCGTGTTTTTGATCAATGCTGGAGCCGGAGTCGGCCTCGTGTTTTTCTAATGATTCCTCAGCCTTGAGTTTTACGAATACTTTTTATTAATTTTACGGTTTACTGTTACAATACAATTACAAACGTTTTCATTTTGCGCACATACAGTTTTGCAATTTTTTTTACTCTTAACTCAATTGCTCGTAAAATTTTCTATTGATGGAATAATTATGATGATTATTACGATTTCCTGTATGTCCTTGAGTTGGCCGAATCAAATTTAGCCCCCCCTCGCTCTTCTCCGTCCTTGTAATTACAACTCCGTCTATGCCGCCCATAAAGCACAACAAGCAACCCTTCTCGTCCAGTGCTGTACTGAATAAACACGCTTTGACAATAATTCATCACTTTCAAATAGTTTTTTTATCACTTTTAGGTGTTTACTGTCAATAGTCGGTACCCGTGGTCTAACGGCCCTATGGATCAGGTGGAGCCGGGTTCAATTCCCAGCAAGATCAGATTTTTTCAATTGAAAAAGAGATCTTGGACTGGATGCATGTAATTTTTCGTTGAGTTGTTCTCGACTGATTCAGTATTTATCGGGATATTTATGCCAAATATTTTTTCTTTTTTAATATTCTAAATACTAAAAATTAGTTGGATTCAGTTATATTCAATTGATAATGCCTACGATGAGCGAATCCGGTTTTGACTTTTCTAAATGTGTGGAACAAGTGCAAACAAATGACAACTTACCACTTAAAAGTAAACAATTGATAAGTGCGTCGTAAAATATTTTATTTTCAATTATTTTACATATTGAAGAATATTTTGGCTGGCCAAAAAATATCTGCGCTTTTGATTATTAATCCGTTATTTCGTATTTCTCTTGTTACAATGTTAAACATAAAATTTTCACGTTAGCATAAGTTACCGTTCGCTGCCTAAAATATAATTTATTTAGACGCAATTCATTTTGCCCACCCTGTGCTGCCCTTGGTGTTGAGACAGGGGGTGGCAGTGGGGGGGCAACACTCATTTAAGTAGCATATAATTAAGTTTATTTTGTTGAGTTGAATTGAATTGAGTGCCAGAGTGGCGGAGAAAAATCGAGGGAGCGACAAATCGAGAGATTCGCGCGTCAAGTATTTTTTCAAACTATTATTAGATGTAATTTTTACCCCTTTTAATGCCTTTTGCTTTTCTGTCTCCGGCGAGGCTCTTTTTGCCCAGAACAAAGGGTTAATTAAACTCTGTAATTGAGGAAGGCATATTTTTTGTCCGTTTCTCCTCTTTTTGGCTTTATGGTAAATAATTTCGAAGATGTAATCTAATTTCGATAACTCAATGTAAAGCGGGGACGCTATGTAGAGATGTAAAAAGCATTTGCTGTAAAAAAACTTCAAACGTTTTCAATTATTCAATATTTAACCCCATCATATATTGTAAGTCTCCCCGTTTCTCGACAATTCACCTCTCGACAATGCCAAAACGATGTAGTACACATTTTATACACTATCACAAAAATAAATAATATTGAAAAGCATGCCTCGCCTTAAAATCGAGTACATCTCTAGAATCATGATATTGAATTTCATTTTTCCACATTTTATATTCAAGCTTGGACACGTTAGTAGAACTATATCATAAAACTTTTCTTCGCATTATCAAAAAAACTAGATTATGTAAATAATTAATTTCAGTAATATGTAAGGAAACTTATAATTTGTACTATTTAATATATATTAGTATACAAAAAAGAAGTGCTTAATATAATGAATGATCTTTTCTCTTTATTTTTTGTGTACTTCATCTCTTGCGCGGTATCATCTGGAATGAATTTGACGTGTCAATATCATTGTGAAATACTTACCAAATGTTTTAATTGATTTAATGACCAATCTTAAAATTCTTCGTTTCGTGTGGTCTCCCCAAAAACATTTGAAGGCTCTTCAGTTTGTTCAGAATAAAGCATTGCGACAAATATGTGATGCTCCATGGTACGTGCGTAGTTCGCCGTTGAGATTTTTAGAACGCCCACTATTCGCGATATCGTTCGTGAAACCAGTGGACAATCACTGTAACCCAACGATTTCTTGCCTCTGGGATTAACAGAAGAAGGCATCAGAGAATCGTTTAGACTGAAGGCCATTGTTCTCGATGACTCTCCATATGTAAAAATAATAAGTAAGCTGATCTCTTGAACGGCAGCGATCGCGCCCTCCTGTCAACAGCGATGATAAAGGCATGCAACATGAATATAGAAACTAACATAAGAACTTGAAACTACATCAAATAGATAGAAAAACAATAAATATTAAAATTATTTCTATTCAATTATTTTACTTATACGTCATTTTTTTTCGAAGTTATGTCTATAAATGACTGTCG
Source organism: Himalopsyche kuldschensis (assembly GCA_028554975.1). Classification (NCBI taxonomy): domain Eukaryota; kingdom Metazoa; phylum Arthropoda; class Insecta; order Trichoptera; family Rhyacophilidae; genus Himalopsyche; species Himalopsyche kuldschensis. The sequence goes on along the minus strand of JAHFWI010000085.1, from coordinate 849,080 downwards.
TATTTTATTAACTAATCGTAAATATAATTAATTTTCAACATCACTAATTCCTAATGATCGGATGGGTGATGTCAGGAAAATGCAGACATCACAGACATTTATATCTTCGTGCAGAACTCCATTAATCACTTGAATAATCAGTTTATAAAACTGTGCATATGGAGACTTTAACTCGTGAGCACCACAAGTGAAACTAACGACGACGACTACTCGACCACTGATCCGGCATTTAATAAAAAAACAATTATTAAGTGCACCATAACACACTTTCAACTAAAAATGATACTAGAAATAAGCTGTTAAAAATGCTTTCAATATTAATTCTCTTTATTTAAAGGAAATCAAATAGCATCTGACAAAATGGAGGAATAATTTTGTTACACAATGGATATTTCAATGTTTGGCGCCTTCCCTTTTAAGCTTTTAGCTTCTTTTGTCATCGTGATTTAATATTAATAAAATAAAATGTATTACCAATGTCAAATGTACATTTTTCAATTTTTTCTCATTGATAATTACGAAATTAAATGTCTCAATTGTCCTTTTTTTTAATTTGTGTCAAACATATGTACAATTTTTAAAACTTTATTGAGAGCTCGGAATATACTTTTTGATAATAAATGGATTTTAATATTAATAAGATTTTTTATCACATTGTATCGTAAAAAAACTTTAAATATCATGAAAAGAAGTGATAGATGAAAAATAAAAATATCACATTCATTTAAACCAGTGGTCACCAATGAGGAGCGAGCTCCTGTCAGAAATTGAAATTGTCTGGTGAGCTACTTTTTCATTATAATATATTGTTTTATCGTCGTCTTTTAACGCACCATATATACTATAATTATATTACTTAAAATAAAATCGGACTTAAAACATAAAGTGCGTACTTTAATTACGTATTTATAAACATAACTAGCGAGTACCCGGCATGCGATGCAATGCCACTCAATTATTATGTTTATTGAAGTGCTTTTGAAGTGCGTACACGAATAAATCAGAAGTTCCAACGCGTGAGCAGGCCACATGCAGCTGTCCATATAAGAAGCATGGATTTCCCAAATTCAACCTTCGCGAGCTACCGAAAATTCCAGCGCGAGCTACCGGTAGATCGCGAGCGACCGTTTATTTATGATTTGGTTGTGAATTCACAACTATTTATTTCAATTCATCAATTGGTACCTCAATAAGATACGACAATCTATGATCCCATAAAATATAATAAATATTTTCTCTTATAAATTCAAATAGAAATTACATTTGTATACATTATATAATTATATTAGAACCTATTAATATTCTAATTGGATTCCATCACGAATTTATTTGTTATCAGGCCCGCCAAGTTTTTAAAAATTTCAATTCGGCTTGTTTCTCAAAAAGACAGGTGACCCCTGCCCTAAACGACTGATTTTCTAGCTTTATTTTCGAGCAGTAACATTTAATATTACAGCGTGATGATACTATAATATAATATTTGTTTTCATTTATTATAAAATCTCTCCACAATCCAAATTATACGGTTTTTCTTTTTGTAAAAGACCATTATCAAGCCAATAATTTGATATTAAATCAAGTTATGCGTAGATGCATAAGGAATAACTCAATAAAGGTCCCCTCAAAACACTCCAATTATGAATTCATTACGATTTATAATACGCCGATAGACTCATTTCCGGTACGATTTTTAGGCTCAAAAGAGCTTCAACATAAGGGAACTACTACCTGTTTTAATTTTTAAATTTTTTTTTGTTAAATTTTTTCAGCCCTTGGAATGACATAAAAATGTAAAAGAAGCTATTCCGAATTATTTTATATGATGATCAAGAAGAGAGACTTTTTATATTCTTATTAATGAGTATTAGGGTAAAATATTTTTAAAAAGTAAGCTTCCAATGTGGATTTTAATAAGAATTTGCTGTACTTGAATTCAGATTCCTTATTTTAGGGAAAATCAACATGAAATCTTCTGTAAAATTGATATTGACATTATGTTTTTTTGAATACAAAAAGATTGGCAACGTATTGGTGTATTCCAAATAATACTATCATAAAACTGCTGTGCACTCAGGGAAGTTATATTCTTTTGCCAGGGCTGTGGAGTCGTTAAAAAAACACAACTCCGACTTCGATAAAAAAGGTTTAATTTTGTCCCGTTTTTTTTCTTCTTTTCCTATTTATGTGTATTAAATTGAATATCAACCAACCAATCCGGCCAATTGGTTAATTTTGCATGTTATATGCATACATAAAAAGATCAAACTTTTCAAAGATTTTCACGACACCAACTCCGACTGCGACACCGGCCAAAACACCGACAACTACGACTCCGAGTCCACAGCCCAGCTTTTTTCAACTGTTTGAATATTTCTTTACCAAGATGTATACGACATGGTTATTTTAAAATTGCTTCTCCTTTGTAGTGAAATAAATGTTACAGAATAAAAAACAAAAAATTATATACAAAATCTAAAGACTCATACACCAAACGTTAAAGAAGGTTGAGAAACCATTATTTTTTTCCCTAATCTAATAGTTGAAAATAACTAAATCATAAATATAAAGTTGCTTACATATACTATACGTTATATGAGCTACATTGCAATATGAATGAGTTTCAAACTTATCTTGATATGCAGGTGCCTGCTAATATTAAACATTTTTTTTCAGTACTGTAATAAAATGAAAATGTAGCATGCAATTTGCTACCACACAATGTCTGTTATTATAAGCCCACTTAATTACCAAAATTGGGGTGTTCCCCTTTTTAAAATATTCAAATATAGTATCGACCTCCCTCTAATAATTAAAATTGCAATCAACTTACGGGGCTTATAGATTGGCACAAAAATATAATGGAAATGAAAGCCCGTCGAAAAATGAACGTTTGAATACGCATTAACAGAAACATTTAATGTTTTAAAAAACCTCACAACTCTATGTGTTTGATTACTGGTTTCGCACATTGCAATATTGAAAACTGAGTACAATTTTGATTTGACAAATTATTTCACTGATTATAATCAAGAACAAACTCCAACATTGGAAAATTGGATTGTAAATAAACCATTTTTTACAAGTTCTAAAAACTAGCTAGAGGTGGAAAATCACAGTTTGAAATTGATCATGCCAGAACTTGAAATGCTACAAGCTAAAAACCAAAAACTTCCTTTTTATCCACAGCTGTCGGCTAAAGTTAAGACTACTACGTTAATCTCAAGTGATTTAACCTTAAAACGCCTGAGCATTTTTTTTCGAAATATTCGCCTGACCCGTATCTCTTATAAAAATAATTATATCTCTTAAACTAGTCAACCTAAGTGGGTATAATAAAAAGCATTAGCAAAATAAAAAAATTGTTTTCTATTTACAAAAAAAGAATTGCACCGCAACTTGTAGGCTTTCTATCCTAGGTAAGCAAATAAACGAAACCATTTTTGGTATGGAAAAAGTCTGTATCCGCATTGAAATATATTCTATCGTCTGAATTAGGTTGATTTTTTACGGTCCACCGGATATAACACAACGCATATCCCAAAATTCAACCTTGTAACGCAGATTTTTATATTCCTCATTATGACAAAAATATTTAACGGAACTGAAAATAAATTAATGGATCAGTATCTCAAAGACATTATTTATCGCAGCTCATATTCATATGTTGAAAAGAAAACTATTATCATAAATCAGTGTAATCCGATAAGTGCACCATAACCACTGGTCCCATACGGGACCGTAGGGCTTTAAAAGGTTAAGAGCTAAAATACTTGGTGGATTTGTAAGATTAATAATTTTCGTATTATTGACAAATAACTATTATGGCTAGGCAGTCTTGGTTGCGTGCAAACAGCGGCTAACCGACACTTCTGCCGGATGAGAGCCTCCCCGGTGTTGCTTCACTCTGCATAATCTTGTGTCATAACGATTATTCAAAACAAAGCGGTAAAAAAACTTTTAGGGGAACATAAGCCTCCGGTACTCGAATCTGCTTTGAAAGCATGCTCTCCGTCTATAATACGAGTATCTTGTGACGGTGTACAGCAGTGACCACGAGTCGTACGCAGGAAAATGTTACCATCAAAATACCGAAAAAAATACATTCAAACATTTTTGTAAATATAATATATGTAAGGGTCACTTATAAAGTGTTCACTGACAATAAGTGGCGGAATGGCTTTAAAAAAATAGTAGCATACGTGTAGTACTTACTGGATTTATTAAGTTCAGGACTGGTTTCGCGCATCGTGAGCATTATCAACAGGTTCTTAAACCGGTTCCGATTTTAATAAATACAATAAGTACTAAATTAAAATAAAAATGTGTCATAATTGTTATTATATGAAAGAGTCTCTCACTCCTCACTTCATTAAAAAAATTGAATTCATAAGATATTTTTTTAATACATATTTGTTATCCACTCCCAACAAGGAGCATATGGCCTCCTAATATAGGTGTTTCACCGTTTTCTTTCTACGAGAACTGCTTGTTTCTCAGTCGCTCAACTTTTTATTTGTTCTATAAGAATGGAGATGGAAAGATAAGGCTAGGACAGGACCAGTGGTTATATAGCCCGCCAATGAGATGAAATTGGGTGGTAAGGAAATTTTTTAAAACACAAACACCCATACCTTCGATATATCGATTGAAAAAAATGCTGCTCGTTCCGTTACTCGAACACGTGATGTCCTTGACGGAATCCAATGATGTTGACCACTGCACCGCCTATCCGACAACTATTATTATCTATTTTATCGATGCCATATCAATAGTTATAAGTAAACTTGAGTAAAAATAATAAATATTTGTATTTAAAACCAATAAGTTTTCATATTTTAAACGTCCACCCTGTTCCATACTCACGATCTTGAACTCTGAAATGGTATCTTCTTTGCATTGATTTATGGATTTGTAATAGAAAATATTTGTTAAAAAAAGCTTTATAATCCATAAATGACCCATGTTAAAAAGCCAAAGCTAAAAGAAAAAGGGTAAAAAGACTTCAGCATTTACCAATAACACGACTCCGACTAAAAAAAGTTTCTTTTCGTCACGTTTTTTTTCCACCTATCATATTTATTTGTATTCAATTATATATCAACCAACCAACCCCGGCAATAGCCAAATTTGACATATTAGATGTAAAAATAACAAGTTCAAACTTTTCAAATCTCCGACTCCAACCAAAACGCCGTGACGACTCCGACCAAAAAACACCGACTCCGATTCCGACTCCACAGCCCCTGAAAAAAACACTTCTTTTTATTATTCTTACAAAAATTTGAAAATACCCGATTTACACACATTGCCTGCGACGCATATACTCTCAATATATTTGCAGTAATGAAATGAATTTATGCAGAACCGACTGAATATTTAGCGCCTCCCTCCGGCGTGCACCCCGGGGCGGCCCTGCCACCCGCTATTGTCCTTTGCCATTTCGTCACCGGCCGAATCCTACCCTGAACTCAATACCGTCCATTTCTATCTTGCGGTAAACGCGTCAATCACTGTTGGATTTAATTAAACAATCGAAACGACGTGTTTTTGCGACGGATTGACAAACGACAGTGGCTCCTTAGTTATTAAGCGATGTAAAGAAACGGGAAAGTGGTGAAACAATGTTTTTACTATATTTCTGTCAACATTATCAATTTAATAGTTCACTAGTTTTAACTTCCAATAGAAAATCTGTTACAAATATACTCTGCCATACTGAAGATACCATATCCATACTGGTATTTGAATCATCGATTATAAAAGTAGTTTGGTATATTCAAAATTCTCACTGTTTGCCACAAAAAGTTGGCTTCAAACGGTTTGTATCAGTATACTGGAGCACCAATATATATATATAGTTAAATGTGTGTTAGAAAAACAATCACTTAAATTAATAACTTGTAAATATGTGAACAATATTACATTAAATTGACATGTGTATGATAATTGTCTTCTTACAGTTTTTTTAATCGATAACAACAACAATAATTATACTATGATGTAAAATGTATAATATTTAAACAAATGCACAGAGCAGTCCAACATTTGTCACGGTGTGCATGTGCATGAGTTTTGCATAATGCTACGACAGGATACATTCAATTAAATCTCTTAAGGATTCTTTATATAAGATATTTACTAAGGAGAAATATATATTTATATATGTATATGTTACAGTGAAAATATATTCTCCTCCAAGCTGTCATTGAAATTAAATTTGACCCTATCTTCAGCCCAATGTTTGCCTGTGTTTTTCTTTGGTTCTCTTTTTATGAAAGGGAACCTTACTTGCTGATTTTGTTTCATTGAGGCAAACCAAAATTTTAGGCTGGCAAATCATCGATATGGACCAATAATTTCAATGATCGTGACCAGTGAAATCATGTTGTCATACACATCTATTACTTGATATATTTTCACTGAGAATACAGTTTCACTGTAACATATACATATATGCATATAAAAATACGGCTGGAAATTTTTGAAATATTTAAGAAATGGTATTAATTTCATTCAATCCCCCCTACAGTATGGTGATTAATTCACTAGTTAAATAGGAACTGGTCTTCCACACAGTTAGGAACAGTCAGCTATGGATTAATTGTGATGTATTCAAAACTATAGTTAACAGGGATATTTATTGGCTAAGAACCATTTCTTATAATTGTGTCGGTCTGGCTGGCAAGCGATAAAGTTTGTAATGAAATATCGAGCTGAAATAAAATTAAATAGACATACTTTTTTTTCGAGTCTTGACAATACGTATACCGTAATTGATTTGATTTCAAATTTGGATTTTAAATGCTAACTCTTGCACAAAGTAAATCTGAAAGACTCCCCGCGGTGGATATCGAATGGGGTTTGTTTCGCGCAAATTATTGCAAAATATGAAGGGTTCGCCGTGCAAGGGTGTCTAGGATGTCAGTGGAAGGATGAGGAAATGAAAGGTTTATGTGTGGACATCATTGTTCCAGACATTTCGATCATGAAACCCTTATGTCACCATGAAAAACATTACGTATAGATCCTGCCGCGCTATATATCTCGAGTAAGATTTTGTGGCCAATATGCAATGCGCTTTCTTTAATTTTATAGTTTCATCAATCACCAATTCGTTATAAGTGATGAATGCAAAATATTAAAAAATAATTCAACATTTTTTGTACCTAATTATTCCACGTTAAACTTATTTTGATTAAGACCGGTTTCGCTCAACGTGAGAATTTTCAACTAAAACTGGTCCTAATCCAAATAAATTGAACTTTGAATAAGTACGAAAAATGTTTTATTATTTTTTAATACAATGCCATTCCTCCAAGTATTGACAGTAAGATGAACACCTTAAGAGTGATCAAAGATTATTGAATTTCACTAAATGAACCTGTTTCACTGTACATATTCTATAGTGCGGATGTTTTTAGCTATTTAAAATTGTTAGTGTCTTGGATCAATTTTCAAATGCTTGGTTGCTGTTTACTGAATGTATGAAAATAAATGCGCACTTTATTTTCCTTTCATATTTCCTAAAACAAATAAAGAAAAAACAATTACAACACTGCAATCATTCGTTCATGCGAATAAATAAATCTTCTAATGATATTAAAAATAATTTGCCAATTCAAAAATAATACCTATCAAATAAAATTCGTGAATTACAATCAAGAGGAAAAGTGAATTATTAAAACAATTCTTTGAAATATTAATTTCAATTATAAAACAAAAACTATTGTTACTGCTTGCGTAAAATTATTGCTTCAATTATAGTGTAATTAATAATTCAATATTCCACTATCTGCCACTGGCATGGAGATAATTTTAAAATATTTTTGTCTGAGAATTATGTAAATAATTTTATAATGTTAATAATTAATATTATCAGAATAAAATTTTCATAGGGACGTTTTACGTCTAGGAACACTGTGATCAGCTATTTAAAATCATTTTCTATTTTCATGAGATATAATTTAATAATTCAATATTTCTCGATAATAATTGATATTCAATCGACTTCTATTGAATATTACTATATTTCACATTTATACAAATACGAAAGACTTTTTCATATTGATTTCTGTCTTTGACACTGAATATTTTGATGTGCGCCAGGGAAAGGAACCTGCAGTTTTCAAGGTCTTCAGGTGTAGCCTTTTAACGGAATCTATATTTTCCATTACAGTTCATAAAATAATATAAATACATATTAAGTACATATATCTTATGTAACCATCTAAAAATACCCTAGTGGTATGGCTTTATTGGCATAGAAAGCCATACCACATACCCATTTAAAAAATGTAATATTTTGCTCTGACGTATCTTAATACACAGTTCTAAAAAAAAAAAAAAACATTTTATATTAAATATTCATATATCAAGTCACGCTTTGATATTCATGACAGACTGACGTAATCAAAACTATGGTTGCGAGCGCTTATCTACGCCTTTTAATGTAAAAAAAACATCCATATGATATGAGACGTACGTTTGAATGAGGCGCGTTTGTGATAATATAGCTTTATCTTATCGCGAATGGACAGTGAATTTTGAATCCTGACTATTTGTAGCGACGCTATAAAGGGTTTTTGGCCAATATTATTGTAATAAATATTGGTTCGTAAGTTTTACTTACTCTTGATTATTTTCAATACACTACATCCCGACGGAAGTTATGAGTGTCTTTTATTGACCGTTGGTTATAATAAAGATCATCGCGAACTTTTCCGTACCAGTAAGTCACTGTAGTCATGAATTATAAAACCTTTTAAGCTCACATGTGTCTACGCATCATTCGTTGAGCTCGATGGGCAGTATCCAGTGGGGTATTTCAATCACAATAATGATATCCATTTAATCAAAAACTGGCTTTGCTAAAACAACATTGTGTCAGAGTAGTCCAAAGATTTTCTGAAAATGTGCGATCAAAGATTTTGGCTTCAATGACTCAATGAAAAAAAAGATTTTCTATATCTTACTATCGTATAGTGTTTGCCCAACCGATACACGTTAATTAAGATAAAATACAAACATTTTTAAAAAGTTTTATTAAATGTATATGAATATTGATAAATGCATAATGAGTGTACAAGACTTTCGGGCCTACCCTCACAAACGTTGGAAAAATAAGATGATAGATTAGTGAATGTGGTTATCCAGAAGAAAAACACTTCTGAATCGAGATGCCAAGAGAATCTACTATTGGAATGGTTGGTTAAAAGTTTTTATTTCTTAAAAATAATATATTAAATCCATTATGTTTCTTTCTAGCATGGTTTCTCAAGTTTTGATGCATATTTTATCAAGCAAATTAAAGCCCTTGGAAAGTTTGATGATTGGGTATCTGGAAGAAATTCAGTGACACCAGAAGAAAATGGGTGCAGTGGACAGAATTAGAAAACATTTGTCTTGCAATGTTAAAAAAGAAGGCTGAAGAATTCTTAATCATTTGGACTATTGAAATTAATTGTATAAAAGTTAATATTGTATCCAAGCATAAAAACATTATTAACTAAAAAATTTTCGCCTCTAAATATGGTTTTTTTAATGAGATTTTAAATTGGTCGACTAAGCGATTAACATCATATTTCATATTTCGTCAGGATGGTGTGCTACTTTGATAACTAAATCTTGCAATGTTCTGCATGCAAATCTGTTCTGGTAAATATAAAATAAATTAAACATAATGATAATTACCATCATTACAAAACGTTTGTCTTCATTATCATTTTGAACTAAAATTCTGTAAAATTAATTTGAAGCAAGTCGATTCGGCTCTCGGCTGAACGAGTTGACCACACTATCAGGTTGACTTTGTATTATAATGCCTTATTATATTTATGTTCTAGATTATTATTTAAGTAAACAAGCATTAAAGTCATGCTTCGCTCAGAACTGATATTATGGTTTTACCTGTATCGACGTATTACTCGGAAGGAGAAGAACGTGGTAAGTTGAAAGAAGTCACAACAATATGGATTTGGCAAGGGCATAATACTATGAAAATTTTAGTGCGCCAGGGCTCATTGTTCGCTAGTTTTTATACAGCGATATTTTTTTTGTATCCGCGGATTATTTACTGGAACATGAAACACAATATACGACAGGAAAAATTTTACTTCTTATAATAAACATAAAGTAGTTAATCTAACTAAAAATATTAAAATCCTCTTTCGTAAAATCATTTTTCAAGCCAGGCACAATTGCGAACGAGATACTGGCGAATTCACCGTTTGCATAGAATTCAAAATAATGTCATCAGACTATTTGTTCGGAAATAGCAGGCTTGTGAGATATCCTCGCAGACCATAGACAATTTCACATGTATGATGTATGCATTCAAAAATTATGTACGTACACGATTTTTCAGGAATTTTAGGTAAATTATGTATATATTGTCACGGGACAGAATTTTTTGAAAGATTTATGAAAAATAAGCACATGAAATGAATGTTAAGCTTACGATTTTTTTGAAATGTTTCTTCTTTAATTATTTTAATTTATTATAATAGAAATCCTAAAGAATACTTCGCAATAAGTATGAAATCGAGTTGTTTTAATTTACAGGAGCAAAAATGCAACCACAAACTACACAAATAATAATATTATACAGATAGAGTCATATAAGTATATTATTTGATTAAAATAAAAAGAATAATTTTATTATAGGCTAATATTAAAAAACAAATTATTCTTTCCGAACTCATACAATAATCAGTAATATTCTTCAGATTTAATCATTTTGATTCCATATTTTATAATAATCCACAAGAACTCAAAGAGTAAAGTCAAAACGTAAAATTATAAGCCAGTATGGAAAAAAAATTTGAGCTTAACTCGAGGGGATTGGGATTCTGTCCCGTGACCATATATCCATAATTTACCGAACTTTTTTACGGTCTACAAATTCAAAACATATTGAGAGCTTTTTGGAATATTGCATTATCATTATCCCCTACAATAATAAATTATGGGCGTTCACTTATCTCTTATTTTCAGAGTGGCATAATACTTCTGAAGTCTTCTGCAAAAATAGAACTGTCTAAAAGTAAATATTGTTTGTCGGCTCTGTGGTCGAGTGTTATCTTGGTAGGGTTCGGAAACATCCCGCACGGGTGCGCGGATCACAGTCCGAGTAGTACAAATTTCCAATCGAATTATTGATTTATGTTCGGAGACATGGATGTCTGTGCTGTCAACAATACTCTCCAACACACATCCGGTTCTATAATCAGGACGTGGCGAGAGTGATTAGATAACCATTAATCTTGTCCTAGTTATATCCTTTCTATCCATACTTTAATCGAAAAAAAGAGATTGAGGAAATGAGTAACATGCGGTTTTCCTATGTTGAGATAAACAACATTCGATGTCTTTATGGACTACATTGGGAGCGGACATGGCTTAAAAAATAAGGTGAAAAAAGCATCATATAAATTTAAAAAATTACCTTTGCTTTAAAAAAAAATAGAGGTCTACTTTACATATTCTATTTCAACCAATATACTTCGTTTGCCTTACTTCTAAGGCATGGATTCATGGATGTTATTTATTTCATCTCAGCCGCATCTTATCAAATCTTGGTAAATGCGAGCGACAACCAAGCCATCGGTTCTGTCCTACCTCATCTTTAGACCCTTGATCTCCTACAGAGGTTGTGCGACGTAAAGCTTAAAATGTGTGCAAAGCTCTTCCAATATCCACCAAATCGTAACCAGAAACGGCTGCAAAAAAATACTTTTTTTTAGTTTACAGTTTCATTTTAACCTAACCTCCAATAATATTTCCAAGAATTATCTTTCCACATTTAACATTAGTTCGTAAATTGAGCGTTGTTAATTTATTTCAACGAACCAGCTTACCTAAAAAAGCTATACCAGCTGACAAACAAATTTTACCTTTTCTTGAGTTAGCCCAGCCAGTTTTCATTTGAGATTTATAGTGGCTACACAAAACCATACTACTGTTTAATATATCGATTATCCACTATAGACATTTCGTATTTCACTGTGCAAATAGTATAATTACACCATATTATTATTTTCTAAATCCGGTACACAATTACGATCATTCTAAAATAATCATTTGGTGAGCTTAGTTTGTTTTATTGTTCCAATGGAATTCGAAAATTCAAAAGTAATTTGAATTTTGTTAAATTGATGTCATTAGATTAGATATTTTTTATACAGAGATTCTTTTTGTATTGCTAATGAATATTATAAAATTTAAATGAATCAATGTCGGTAGCCATTATAGGAAATACATTATGACAACAAAAAGGGAGAAGTCGTAGGTATTTCAGCAATATATTTCCTATCTCCACACTGATGGACGAAACGAATTTAATTCATCCAGCTGTCCCTGTGTAATTAGAAAACAACAGAAAAAATACAAAGGATTGCCATTGGGCTCCGCCATTTTTAATTTATTTTCCCGCGCTCGTGTGTATGTTTGTGTTAGTGTATTCGCTTGTATAAGTGAAGGGGTGTTTGTCCACTTTTTTGTATGTGCGTACACGGAAAAGGCCCAAATGCATTAAAGAATATTCGATTAGGTTCTCGTCATGAATTTTTATAAAATTAACGAATTTTTGCCGATTAACGTTTATTTTTTTAAATTATTTCTTATTATTAAAAATAAAAACAATAAAATATTATGATTTTATCATTATACTGTTTATTAGTACGTACGTTATCGTTTATATAAAAATAGTTTTACGAAAGACGAAAAAATATCTCAAGAAGTAGTTCAGAGATCCAAAGTATGTTTTTTGGCACATGAGTACAAGAAAAATCGAGACAATGTGTTAAACCTTGGTTTGCTTTGTAGGTACATATATATAATACAACATTCTAGTTTCACATCTCGGTACCTAATTATACATTTGGAACATACTAATCTGGGGTCTGGGAAAACTGAATATTTCTCACCATGTTCGCTCACAGTGTGAACTTCTAATAGGGCATATCAACAAGAGTTTTTAAACAAGAACTGGTTGTTATTTGTCGCTTAATGTCTCAATTTAAAATAAAAAAAACGAGAATAAAAATTAATTGATAAATAAATGGCTGTATAATACATGAACTAATTCATTTACGATTTTGAATCGTTCAATTTTTTTACACCTTCAAAAGTTTTTATCAAAACTTCATCGAAACTTACATCAATGTATATTTAGTTCGTTTACTTAATGGTAATGTTGACGTTCTTAAATATTTTACTAGCTGTCAAATTCGTGTTCATCCGTACACTTGAATGTCCGAAGATGCCAAAATGCAAAACCCAAAACTCATGAAAGTGTACGTAATTTTCAACGATTTAATGATTTCAACGATGACATTGAGCAATTTCGATATCTTGAATTACATATCATTAAACGACGTCAACTTTCTCGAGTTTTTTTTAACAATACTGATATGCAATGTTGTATTGATATTTTAACCGTAAAATGGATAATCTTAAACATTCCAATATATTGAATTTTCACTGCATAATTTCAAATATAGAACATTCTTTCGAGAATGTTCTATTTTTGAAATTATGTAGGACCAGAAGTAACTTTTATATGAAACTAGCTGTACCCTGCGCGCGTTGCTACGCCAGCAACTAAAATAAATTTGAAGGAAAGACATTACACAAATATTCAATTCAATTTGCATGTATTCAATACTCGAGAAATTTGTAAAAATTCGATATAAATTTTTGGGGGGAGGGGGGTTGTTTGGCGGGGTGGGGTTTGGGGGTCGTATGGGAGGGTAGGCCAGAAACCTTCGAAGAAGTGAACTCGAAAAATTCGTAAAGTTTAAAAAAAAATTGGGGGTTGGAGGCTGGGGGGAGGGGTTGGTAGGCCAAAAACCATTGCGGGAGTGTACTCAATAAATTTGTAACGTTTCACATCGATCGGTCGAGCGGTTTAGTAGTCCATAGCGGACATACATACAGACATTTATTTTTATATATATATATGAATAATTGATTAGTAGAGTAAAAAACTTTACCCAATGCTACTTCGTCACCAATATATTCGTTGTAAATAAAAGATACCGCTTGATACGCCATCTTTGAAAATCAAAAAAAGTGTTAAGCCTTTCCTTAACGGCCTTAATAACATCCAATCCGGCGATGTCCCGTCACTACGTTTCATGCAAAGATGGTGATTTATTACATACATCATAAACGCAATAAATCAGCATAAAACACCATTTTTGCATGAAGTGTAAGTAACTACACATCACTGGATTGAATGTTTATATTTGCGACCGTAAAGGAAAGGTTAAAAAGCTATATTCGTTAAATTCTTCGTATGCTATATATCTTTTTTATTAATAAATTTGAACTTGCTTAAACTGAGATTTATTTTTTTGATTTTTTTGACTTAAAATAAAACGGTGTTAACTTAAACCCTTGAAAAAATCGTGTAACTATTTTCCAAGTGTTCCATAATTGTTCTTCACGATAAAATGTACGCTTTAGATAAAACATATAATTTATTTTGCATCAATAGTTTTCTGAAATAATTATGTCCAGCACCAAAACCTAAGATTAATATTTTCTAATAACACTTTTGACATTGTTGAAATAGTAAAATATCTAGGTAACTACTTTTGAACAATTGCATTGTTTGTCAGGGAAATTTTGATAAACAAAAACAAACGGAGAAATTACGTAAGCCAAATTTCATTGTATACTTATAAATAAATTTAAAATAACAACATTTGTTCGATAAAAGATAGCCACAAATTTTAATAAAACGTTAACCCTTTGACACCGGTACTTTTTCGAACACCAGCTGATGATTGTGTTTGTATTTTGTACGTGTGGGTGTATGCATGTGTCGCAGTGTGAGTAAGTCCGAACGTCAAATCCCCGAAGCTTTTTTCTGCAAACCTAGGTACCAATTTATTCCATTGCTATTCTGTAATTTTCCTATCCATACCGCGCCATCGATATATTGCCCAAACTCAACCAATCGCCCCTGTGTCGCCCCGCACAAGAGCCGGTGTCCCGTGACAAATTGTGCGGACTAACGGCACTGTTGATGTGAGATGCGATATTTTTTCCAATGCTATTTTTCCAATTCCATTTTACCGCTTTGCAGTAGGTACAATAAAAAAATGAAAAATTAAATTCGCGAAAAAAGTGCGCACTGAAAAATGTTAAAAACACTGATCATAATTTTGTATGGAGCGAAACGTGCAGTGGCACAGTGGAAAAAAACTTTTTTGTGTTCAATACAAAAATTATTAAGTTATTTTCTATTTATTGTTGTTGATTATTGGAAAAGATATAATACATGGCGTAACCATAACCATTCAAACATTCTTGAGAATGATACTTTTTTTGAGGAATCGTTTGTTCTTCCAAAGCTTGCGAATGGGGATGTAACTAAGAAGAGTTTTGACGATTTTAATCGGTATTGCTTCGGTTGTCGACATATTAGACACATTACCGTGAGTGAGTTCAGTCGAGTAATATTTTTTCTCGGAACTCATTGGGTTAACTTCCAATGTATTTTCTTCTCTGTTATTTCTGTAAACCATATTTATTTCCATTTCTCAATCTTTTATCACCTTCTAATTTGTGTTTTTTTTAATTTACAGAAAATACAGCTGACGCAATTGCACCATGCATTTGACAAATTTATAACATAACTAATATGTAGGGAGTGGCATACAAAAAACAATTTATTATTGACATAAAAATTATGAAAAATATACACTTAGTTCACTGATGAAAATATTCACGTCGAACAGCCCTTATGACTAGCAACTCAACTGACCGACGCGACAAAAAAGTACTGATATAAAAATGGTTTGGCTTTGGTAACGACCGCGTAGGTAAAAACTGGTAAAAAAATGAACTTATGTATAATACAGTCTTTCATAATATTTATCTAGCAATAATTACCCATCTTAAAACATCCTCCACTTGTTTGCGCGATCAATGGTTCGAATGCCCAATAGAAGCAGCTTATTTTACGACATTCCATAGAAAATTCACATGCTCCGCGATGGTCATGGATGAAGATATGAATGCCTGCATTAAAACTGTCTATCGAAAAATACCGCATACCTTTAAAAAAACCTCTTTACAAAAATACCAGAAGTTTTAAGATTCTTTACCGACTCGGTTATTCCACTTTTGTGTTATAATATGCTGCAAGACTTATTCTGTATGATCGTGAGTGAGTTCATACAAATACTGTTATATTAGTTGAAAAAACACTAAACTTGAGACGAAGGAAACTTTTGACGCCAACGCTCCTTGGAACTTAAACTCCGTCAAATAGGTATCAAAAAAACTCAAAATTTAATTCACTTTCAGATGGGTTAACAACACTGAATGAATACTTCAACGAAGGTTTTGAAAATAATATTTGAAATATCTCTATAAAAATATGAAATTTTGGGGTTAAATTTTAGGCATTCTTACGGTACATTTACAGATAGAATAAAATTACAACTCGGAGATTTTGTCTAAATTCCAGGATAAATTCACACCAATACAATCAAACGCGTGCAAGTGTGTTATATTATATATTCATTGTGTATTATTTCCAGGAAATAGCCACTCATTTTTCTAGCATTACGTTTAATCACACACAAATGTCAAAGCGATAGAAAGGGAGGCTCATTAGCGTGTCCTCGCGTGTCGTGACAATGACACAAACACACACACTCGATGAAGTGTGATATAAGCAGTTCAGAAACTCTCGGGCTTTCGTTTGAGTTGAATTATTTGGTCATTCGCTGGCGTTTTCAGGACATTAAAACTGCAATTATACTACATTTAAGCTTCAACTTCAATTAGGTAAAGGCATTTCCACGAGTATTTATAATTAACGCTTTAAATCACTACATAAACACCATCTTTACACCAAGTGTAATGACAACATATCATGTAAAGATGGTGTTTTTTAGTGTCGTAAGGGAAAGGTAAACTGCGATTGCAGTACCTATTTGTTATGTCTGTAAATGCCACTTTGGGCGTGAACGGGTTGTGCAGTATTACATTAAAAGTTTCTTCTGCTAATATCTGAATTTTTATTTATGACAGAATTTAAACTTTTTCGACAAGTTTATTGTAGTAGAGACAAGTTCATTGAATAACTCTTTTTTCTTATTTCACTTGTTTGGAATTTAAAAAGAAGTCGGTAATGAAATCATTCGAATGTTTACTTTTGTTTATAATATTTGTCACAAGCTGTGTAATTCAAATCACAAACATTATTATTTATACACACAAAACAGCGAATAATCAAAATAACCATATTTTAATGCTTCACATTTCCATTCTTGGCTGTTAGTCAAAATCCATTTTCCTTCAAATTAAACTGTATTTATTCACAAATTAATTATTCACAATTAAGCTGATTTCTGAATGAAATACAGAAGCCATTCGAAATATTATAAAATGGTCTTTGTTCTGATTCGTCAGTACCCCTTACTAACCCGGCTGGTTTTATTCTTGAATTTACATTCGCTAATTGTATTAATATAAAATGTCTCTACTAACTGAAGCGTGTCCCGTTGTCCAGATGTAATTTTAACATATTAATCTATTATAAACTTTTTTCACGATGAATAAACAACAAGAAGTTTTGTAATAAATATCGTAAGATATATTCAACCTTCTGATATATAATTCATAGATTATATTTATTTGAGTTTTTTTTTTGAAATTAGATCAGAATGGAATGTCTTAGTTTTTAGTTGTGTGCGAAATGAAATATATATTTATAAAAATATCAGATACAATATTTCCATATCGAGCTTAGAACTATTGGTGGGATGTATGGATTGCGTGATACTGAAACAATTATCCCCTGTTCTTTATTAATAAACTACCAAGTAATGTTAATTAAAGACATTTGTTGTATTTGTCTTCAATATATAGCGAAGTTAGAAAATTTATTGATAGTTATTTCAGCATCATGCCATCGTCATTTTTTCTACGTGAACTGCTTTATTTCCTAATTAAACGATGTTATTTCAATGAAATTCTATGTATGTGTATATTTTTTGTACGTTTGGATGACGCTTTTCTATCAAGAATTTTTGTCATTCACAATTTTGAGATTAAATTATTTCTTATACCGAATGGTTTCATCCGTGCGTTAAAGTCAATGTGTGAGGTTAGAGGTTAGAGAATGGAAATACGCCAGTCTCGTTCCGTCAGTTAATACGAAAATATAACATTATGTATAGATTAAAACAACTCAGACTAAAACAATTCCATTCTCTACTTTCACGGTTTATTTGCTGATGCAATCATTGGTGAATTAAAAATCTTTTTTGCATCATGGTCGCTCCCAACGTGAAGCATATGATTTTATAATGAAGTAATGTATAAAAATGATTTTTTTCTTTTCTTAGGCAAGACAAGGTAGGACTCAATTTATACAATTTATGACTAGGAAAATTGATCTTGATGGATGAGATAAAAAAAGACTTATAATTGTATCCTTTTCCAAACAAACCAGCATTAATTACATATAGTCCAGCATGGAGGAAAAGATACAAAGTTAATTTGATGCAATTAGCTGTAATTCACTTGTGTACATATTTAAGCCATGGTGTTGTGTAACACATTTTCCCAAAATAGTAATTCAACAGTATTTATTTAACAAGGTCCAGTTGTAGTTGCATTTTAAAACACGATAAAGGCAATAGTACAAATAAAAACGAGAATTCACTTTGAAAATTTGCAACATGTTCCTGTATCATATATTTATATTACAAGTACATAAAAAATGAATCGATAAAATAATCATTTCTTAAATTTGCCACTTTTGAACAGATTTGAACTTTTTTCTACATTTTTTTGTTTGATGAAAATAATTTTGCCAGATTTTTACATTGAAATTGCCAACTTTTTCCGAAAAGAACAGTTTCATGAGGATTTCATTTTTTATTTGAGGAAAATCTCCACCATTAATTATTTAAAGTAATTAAATTTTTTACTAACCTGGAAAAATTAATTAGTTGTCAAAAGAGTTGTATAAAGGCTTTATTGTAGGAGGAATTTCTGCGAACGCATTTAGCCATTTGTAACTCATATTATTAGGAAAAAAAATAATGGGAATCAAGCCATTATTCGGAGCCCATTTGACTTATTTTCAGTTGAAATGAAACAATCATTATAATCTCTAACCATTATTTTTTTGTCCCTTCGTTCGTGTACTTTCACCCTTTCCGTAACAAGCGATATTTTTTTCATTCATTAAATGACATCATTATTTTTACCCTTACAAAATTCATTTATTTCCATCTCGTATAATTTATTAGGAAATTTAACATAGCCGCGCATCTTTAAATTTCGCGATTCGCCGTCCCCCTTTGACTAATTCGTTTCGCCGGTGTCTTTCTCTTTCGTTCGTTATCCACCGCTGTTTTGGCCTGGCTCGGTTTCAGGTTAACTGCTTCAATTTAGTAAAATCGGAACATTTTGCTCTTAATTATTATTGTAATTACCATGAATAACAATAAAAAATATTTCATTTCAAAAATCTTGCCAGGCTCAGCTTTTGTTTACTGTTTTAAATATTTAAATATGTATATTAGCGTCAAGGACAAATTAGTACAAATACCGTAAGGAAAATAAAACAAAAATTAATTAGATATTAATTGAAATTTTTCCAATATTATGTAGGTGAGACTTATATTTCAGTTTAGAGTTAAGGTGAATTGCAATAATTGCTTCTATAATCTTTTTTTATTTAAAATTTCTTCATTATATAAAGCGCCTTACATATATTAATTTAATGGTTGAAGATATATTAATATTGTTAATATGACATTTTATGCAGCAGGCGGCCTTTCAACCTGTCAACATTCGCTTAGCGCTCATGCACACTTTATATATACGAGTAAAAGGATAACCCAAGAAAAAAATATAATGAGAAATCCTAATTAAATAAGACGTTACCAATGTTCTAGTGAACTGAATGCCAACAGTAACCCTTCAAAAAACACGCACTTTCAAATTTAGTTCATTGATTTGTTCTCGTTCTAGGTTTACAATACTTAAAGTCCCTTAGTAGTAAGTATTTCTTTCGTTGTAATAATTTTCTCTCAAAACAGGCATCGACAATTGAATAAATGATCTGCATATTATGAATTATTCCTTTAAAGTTTTATGATTGATTTCCATATTTTAAAAAAAAAATAGCCGTCCATTTTTTACAATCGAATCGATTCGAGCTCTATAGTTGAAAAATATCTTTTGCCAATCATTATTTTTCCATTTAATGAATTAATATTTAAATAAAACTACAAACTCTTCTTTGTGTTATGTTTTATTAGATAACAACACGTAGACTTGTAGAGTTGATTTTTTTTTAAATAACGCTATAAAAGCTTCATTATTACCCGAGCTTTTATTTATAAAGCTGTTTTTTGTGCTTTTAGGGTCATGCGAAATTTGTTAGTATATGTAAATTGTGTCGATAAATTTTAGCGACAGCTATATTACATTCATTACAGATTTTATAATAAGTAAGAGCGCACTCGCTTTCGTCTTACCAAAGCTGAGTAACAATCCATTAAATAAACAATTAATTCTGTACTAAATGTTATGTAAAAATAATTGAATAACAATCATACGCTGTCGTAAATTTTTAAATGATGGTACTCATCACGTAAACGAAATGAAATTAAAATATTCCTAGAAGACAGAGTGGTATTTTGGGTAAATTTTTTTGTCAGAATTGCATAGTATGTTAGTGACCTTCAGCGCGGTAATATATAAAATTATACAATTTATTAGGATCACGACCGGTTCCGCTCATCGCGAGCATTATCAACTGGTAAGAAATACAGTCAGCTCTAATTTCAATAAATTCAATGTGAAATAAGTACTAAAAATGTGTTATTATTTTTACTATAATGCCATTCCACAGTTGACAGTGAAAACCACTTCTTCCAACTTCCAAACTTCTAACGCCTATGCGTAACAGCGCGCAGAGAGAGTAACTAGTCGAATTCTAGTCATTATATTCTTGCCCTTTCTAGAGATAGGTTGAGTTACTTACTTCCGAATGGCTAGCGCTTAATAGCTTATCTTAAGATACTGCATATAATGCAACTAAATATAAGTTTTCAGTAATCAGGTGATAGTGCTCGCGATGAGCGAAGAGCTTATAAATTGTATGTGAAATAAATACTAAAAATGTGTTATTATTTGACGCCATTCCACCAAGTATAGACAGTGAACACCTAAAATGTGACCTGTAATCAAGATTTTTTCGATTTAACGCGGTGAAACGGCGTTCCGGCACCTGTTTTCACATTATTTTTTTAAAAATTTCAAAATCAAGTAGACGAAACAATGTTTGCGCTTACGTAATTACAATTTATATAATTCGTCAAAATGATAAAAGATGGTATTGTAATGAACCGGATGAGATGTGGATGGATTCGAAATTGGCGCTCTACTGTGGCGACGAGGGAGAAGGGGACTTGTCCACGTTCTCATTGGTCACTCGTGCTCAAGGACTGATAACGGCCAATACGTCTGACGTTTAGACTTAATATACTTTCAATATACTTTCTGTATGCCTGACATTTGTGATTGAATGCTCGTCCCTAGCGATTGACAATGTGCGGAACATTTTCGTAACTTAATTTAACATTAAGTTAACGTCACTATTTTCTTTGATTGTTTCTTTAAATTTTGATATAACATGTCTTAAATAAGAAATAAATCTAACTAAGAACTGTTTTTTTGTGTGTTTCGTGGCATAGGAAAAGCTGCATTAAATTTCATTTAAATGATATTTGAATTAACTTTTATTTAAATTTTATTTAGTAAAAAGCTTGACATAATGTGAGTTACGGCACTATTTCTTTCAAAAAAAGCCCTGTCTTTAATATACTAAAATATATTATGGTAGATCAATACCTGTTCCGTATGCGTTCTTCTATAATTGGGTGTGCATATATTTTATTTAAATAAATCACAGCGATCAAAAATCGTTCACACATCTGAACAAGTGCCCTATTTGTAAAGCGACCCAACCCGCCTGTTGCCCTTCGTTGCTCTCTGGATTTTACATTGTATATCAATTTAAACTTATAATTTGTTAAAATTGATGAAAATTAAGAGCTAAAATGGCTTTTCGAGAAAATGCGTCATTTTCGAAACAAAGTTTATTTAATTTAAGTCTTTTGAAACGAAAAATGGCCGGCTAATTGCTCGCCTAATGTATATCAAAACACTAATTTGCATAGAATTTATTGACAATGACATTAAGATTTCAAATATCTTTGCCCCATAACAATAATATTTGGCTTTCGTCAGATTTTGGTCTGTATATTATTAAATTTTATAACGATCCAAGTAAAGCTAATTTTTTTATGAGAACAAACTTTAACGCGTTAGGTTTATAGGAAATGATAAATTTTATCATTTCCTATAAACCTTTTACGCAAATAATTTAAAATAAATCATGATAGAAAGATGTATGGAATATATTTCAGATTTTTATACAAAGTACCACCAATTTTACCCACATATCGTCCATACCATACCAAAAGAAGGTTAGTAACATTTTGGTGATTCTGAGTTAAATATGAGATTAGGTTTACAAAAGAAATATGCACAAACTGTTAAAAGGATATTCTTAAAAATAAAAATTCATTTTAACAGACTATTATATTTTTTTATATTTTAAGCACACTTGTGCATAGTTTAAAATCAGTGTATGTATAAAAAGGGTGGTGTTGGGAAAACTAACTTCTTTACCATAAAAAAATTGCATACTTTAGTTTTTTTACAATTATATTACTTGATCGTGTCCGGTCCGCTGTACAGTGGTCAACGTCGTTGTATTCCGTGACTCACCGCCCGAACTCGAGTCCCTGTACGAGAAGATTTTTTCAGTTGATAAATCTATTCTTTTTGACGGCAATGGGTGGTGTGTTGCTAAAAATCCCTTCTCACCCTTTCGGTCCAAAAAATCGATGCGTAGCGGTAGCAATTATCTAACCACTACTATTGTTTTAGTCTTCGAATACTTTCAATCCATTCACTCTTTAAAAAGGAAAGGTTTAACAACAAGCAAATCTTGGATAAAAAAACATGTTGAGATAAACTTCATATGCTCCACGATGGGAGCGGACATGGTATATGTATTGGTATATATATTTTACTTGAAGTAGTGTGGTAACTAAAAATGATACTGCTTGTTCAATAATATTCAAATATTTAATATAAAACCATTTCTTGGTTTTCAAATTTTATTAAAGAATGCTTAAAAAACGTTTGTTCAATTAGTGTTGACAAAAAAAAAATATTTCTTTTATACTTTTATCAAATAAATGGATAGATAGCAACAAGTTCATAATTATGACAAGCAGGGTTTTTTTTTCAGCACGTAAGATAATATTAAATGGCGGAAAATTTATCACTTTCCTGAGATATTCGTAATTTTATTTTCTTAGGTCTGACCGAGAGAGCGCTGGTAAGCAAGCCACTCGGGAACATTTTGCATAATGGCGCTTCTTGGTGAGAATATAAAATAAAATGATGGCGACTGCACCCCTGGGGGCCGTAGCACACCTAATAAATTTGACAAAAGTATGTACTAAACTACACCCCTTCTGCAATATGCGTTTCGAGCGGTATCCTATTCAGATTTTCACCCCTAAAAACGAAGCCTTTTTACAAGTTCAAATAAACAATTTAAAATACCAATATAAGATATATACATATGTATGGCGAACAGCGACGTACCATTTGGGAAATAATTACAATGTTAACTTGGGCCTCGTATAACACGGTTATATGGTTCCACAAAAACGTCGTGTAATACAAAACCGTGTTATACAAGGTTTGAAGTTCATACAAAATAAGGGATTGCATTCCAAAAAAAATATCGACTTCAAAATATTATGTAATTCCCTCTTGAATTTCGAACTCTATTCCATTATAGGATCATTTTCAATAAAATAAAATCTAATTTAATAGCTAATTCCAGGCCGTCATTTTTTATTTTAATGTAGGTAATTCGCTGCAACTGCTGTCTGAGTCATTAATTGTGGTAGGTTCATCCAACATTTGGACTAATTCTTCTTCATTCAACGTACGATCTTCCAATATTTCTTGGATGTCATGAATATCCATGTCATAAAAACCTTCTCCATCGATACCACGACAAATGTAAATTGTAATTTTTTTTTCTTAAGCCGTGTTATATAAAAATATGTCACAATTTATACATCCGTGTTATACGAGGCCCTAGTGAATACTTTTTTTTACCATTTCAGCTTTCCAACATAGAGCATGTAATCTCTGCTATTTTTTTAATCGCAACAGACGCTATCTACGTGAACTGCTAGTTATTCAGCAAAACTTTCTTTTTCAAAGAGAGTAGACATAAAAAGTATAGAAACAGGATAGAACTATGTTGTTTTTTCTCACCACCACCCATTATGTATGTACAGCCAATGTTTCGTGACCGCCTTTCACGACGCTTTCGATATAAAAAAAAAAAGATTTTACCCCATACATTGCTCGAGAAGATCTTGAACCTTGCACTAGTGTGCTTGAAAAAAGAAAATAAAATAAAAAATAATAAAATGAAAGAACTATTGCATAGGTTAACACTCTCGTTACGTCCAATGTTTCCCCTAAGTCTAAAGTTTAGCTGCCCGGAAAATTCAAAGGCTGCGCAGGCCAATCCAACATATGCGCGGCATAATTTCAATCATCGAGCAACTTAAGGCCATATGCTGTGAATTCGGACATGGGTTAAAAATAAATACCATCATTTCAAAGTGTAAGTAGTCACTTCTTGGTGCGATGCAGGAATGTCAGCGCGCGGAGCATAAGTGCGCCAGCGTAAGCGTGCAATACTAATTTTAAAAATCATCTAACTGGATAAACGCTCATTTTTATTATGTATTTAAAAAGAAATTTTAAAATTTCACATAATGGAGTATCTTTATCATATTACTTTTTTCCAATCGATATTTTTTTGGAAAGGTTTTTAAAACTAGCAATTAATTATAAATAAGGCTTAATTTTGGCAGAAAAGATATCAGAGATGAGTAAATTTATTTAAATTAGGAGTCAACATGACACAATAATCTTATATTGCGCGCTAGTGTCGGCGCGTTAACGTCAACCGCGTCTGATCTAACTAACCCAAGTAGAATGACATTATTTTATACAATTAAAGCAAGCACATAAAATGTATATATATTTTCTTAGTACTTCCAAGTATAATTTGATAACGATCATAACTGATTTCGCTCATCGCGATAATTTTTCAACCGATCCAAGTGTCATGAAATAATTAACCGGTCTTTTTCATTATCAAATTAAATAATATAAATATTCAATTAGTACTAAAAAAATAGTTTTATTTTTAGTACAGTTTTATTTCCAAAACTATCTAAAAAAGTCTTACCAAAGACATTCAAGAAATATTACGTTACACATTTAAAAGGGACATGCAGTAGTAGAATATTTTACTGCAATTAATTTATAATATTTAATGTAGAAATGCTAAGTTATCTTATATATAAAACCGAAACGGCGTATGTATGTCTGTGGGTCTGTAATTCCCTTTTGCATTGTTGGTCATTAAGTTGCCATAAAAACGAATATGAAAGAAAATATGTTTGAATTTTTATCGGCGAAGACATTTAGTCAAAATGTAATAAATTACTCTTCTACAAAACTTTTCCCGGCTTTTATTAATATAATAATGTTTATTATTTACGTGAAGGTATTATTTGACATCTCTTTGACAGCCAATTAGATTTTTTCCTTGAATTTGGACATTTTAATGGGCGAGAATGGGACTGTCATCAAATTAAATAAAGTTTGTGATTTTATTTTAACTCTATTTTGTATGTTAGATTTTGTGATATAATTATGTCGAATGATTTATTTATTTATTTATTTAAGAAAAAGCAAATCATGGCATTACAGCTGATGCCAATGCGCCATGTATTTGACAAATATATACGTGTATTTATATATATACATACATGTAAATACATAATATTAATCACTAATTAATTAAAAACAAGATGAAAACATTGTAGTCATAAAAACAGAGAAAAAAAAAATTATAAAATCATATTAGAAATTTTCAAAGATGTCAACCGAGTGAGTTCTGACAAAATCAACTTTTATTCATAAAATATAGTATTCGTCTGAACTCACTCACGTTAATATGAAATATGTCGACATCCGAAGCAATGACGTTTAAAATTGTTAAAGCTCTTCCCAGAGGCATTCCCATTGGCAGACTGGTTCTACCCCTTGGAAGAACAAACAACTCATGCTCACGATTCCTCAAAAAATTATCAGGAACATTCAATTTAACATTTTCAAGAATTTTGGAATTCTCATTTTGGCCTCGGATAAGCCGAAAGAAATATAATGCCAAGTACATTTCTCTTCGAGCATTCAAACTATTGACAGTGAGCATCCCTAAGAGAAAGTCTGTTGATATAATGATATAACATTAAATAATTATTGGTCGCTTAGTCCGAGCGACGCCGGGTAGCAATACTAGTTATTTATAATCCATCAAAATTATTGATAGATTATCAATCTCACGAGCAATTAAACTGTAAAGTTTATGGATACCGCCATGTGAAAAGAAAAGATAAACCACAGGGAGGTGAAGGGTCGAATAAAGGTCTTACATGACATAAAGTTTTTATGTCACATTATTTATTAACTGCATACAACACAATTTTGGAAAAAAACATTCTATCACTTCAGTATTTACGACTGTGAATAAATTTTCTCGTCACAGACATTGTGGTGTATTTTTAAAAATTTAATTGTTGCTGATTTTGCGGCCACACACCGTACAACTAAAACGTAACTTGCGTTATAGATTGTAACATAGGTATTAGAGATACATAGGTATTGTATCTATTATTTTTAAACATCGAAATAACGGCTTTCAAATATAAAATATACCGGTATTGAAAATTGGGTGAAATCACGCAATGGGATAAATCGTGAGAAATATTTGTAACACGTCCTATGGCCTTACAAGTATTTGATCTAAAATAAAGCTGTCAGGTCCGGAGTGCCTTGGTCAATATCGTTAGCTTCCGTGTCGGACTTCACTGTTTAAATTCTCAGTGCGAGTAGCATTTTTCTGTCGATTTATCGATTCTGTTCAAAGGCATGGCTGTTTGTGTTGAACAAAAAATCCTCCCTTTCACCCATCTGAGTATATGGTCTCCTAATGGAGGTATATAAACATATTCGTTACTCAGTCGCTCAACATCTCTTCTGTAAAAGAGAGTATCGATTGAAAGGATAATGTCAAAAGAGGACTAGTGGTTAGACAATCGCTCTCGCTAAGCCCACTTATAGGATCCGATGGGTGCGAAGAAATTTTGAGACAACGCAGTCTACAATATTTGATTAGAATAATGTTATCCACCTGGAGTTACACAGCGCTATAGTAAAACAATTTCTATAACTAAAACTAATTTTCGTTCATTACCACTCTAAAAAACCCAGATTATCTTTCATTTTAACAAATACATACATAAAATTAATTTGTCACAATTACTACTATATTATTTTAATTTAAAATTAAGATATAAGAATAGATGACAGATATATTGTTTACATTTTCAACATCAGTTTACAGATAAGTAAATTTATATCATAACATAGTTCTGGCGAGGGCGAAAGACGAAATAGCTACCAACTAGGTATGTATTACATATTTTTTGTAGAACTAAAATACCTTGTTTCAGGGTGCTATGGGCTAAATAAAAGCTTTATTTTTTGAAGAATTATCGTTACTTGACGAACGCAGTCATGCTCATAAATAACGGCACCGTAATGGTTAAAACGCATTTAATTATATTATGGCTTTCTCGTGTAAGTTTTTTTTGTGAGCTGGTCACACTGCTTCTAAATTTAAATTGAGTAACACAACTGTAATGAATGGTACAGATTCCGTCACGTCACGTCATTGATAGACAAAAAATTCTTGGCCCGGGGGTGTTCGTCGTCCGACAATTAGCCGAGTCTGGGCACCCTCGTCCGCTGCATAAATCATACGTTACTTTGACATAAATTTGCATCAACTCGCAACGGATGTGGCCAGCACACACACACAGACTTAGATACTCTACATACGCACCTTAGGGCTGCATTACACACACACATTCACAATAAACCATCATTCGATTTACGAACACCCGTAAGACAATTAATTAAAGCAATCGACAAGAAGTGAGTGCTTAGTGTGATTTTTAAAAAAGTCAATTCTATGATGCATTTTCATCAGAACAAGTTGTGAGTTTGTCACTCAGCTTTATTTATTAGGATTAGATACGGCTAGACGAAAAAGAAAAGTTAAGTGAATGAATAAAAGCCAGTTCTCTCGATGTAATTTGTAGCCTTCTTCTTTCAATCGCTACTCACTTCGAAGTGAAGAGATGTTGAGCGACTGAGTAACAAGCAGTTGTTGTAGAAAAAATATGTTTAGATACCCCCCCCCATTAGGAAGTCATATGCTCCAAATTGGGAGCTCGCTATTCCCCGATACGATCAAATGGGTGGGGAGGAAAGATTTTTTTGAACAACAGCCATACCTTCGATCAGAATTGATAAATCGACTGGAAAAAATGCTGCTCATACTAGGACTCGAACCCGTGAAGTCCGTCATGGAATTTCGTAAAAAAAGCTGTGAGTTATGACTTTTTATATTTGTACATATTATCAAGTAATAAACTGAGTTATCATTTCAGTTTATAATGCTCGCGTTGAGCGAACCGGTCCTGATCTTAATTCATCTAATGTGGGATAAGTACTAAAAATGTGTTAGAGAAGAAAATAGAAACATTCTTTATACCAACGGTCACCAAATTACGGCCCGACAAAGATTCTCATCTGGCCCTCTAAAAATTCTCGATTTATGAAAATAAATATTGAAAGAATAGTATTTTTTTGATCTGGTTGTGAATTCACAACTATTTATTTCAATTCATTAATTGGTAGCTGTAAGATACGACAACGTATGAACCCATAAAATTTATAAATATTTTCTATTATAAATTCCAATAGAAATTACATTTGATTACATTATATAATAATATCACGACAAAGAAATTAATATTCTGATTGGATTCAAATACGAATTTATTTGTCATCCGGCCCGCCAAGTTTTTTAAATTTTAATCCGGCCCTTTTCTCAAAAAGTTTTGTGACCCCTGCTTTACAGTATACAATAGGATCGTTTTAAAACAGATGTTATGTATCAGTTTCTAGAAAAATTTAATTTTGCGCGGGGCTTAAAAAGACGCCAAAACTTTTGCATTAACCCAATAATGTCATTTCACAAAGTATTGACAGTTAACACCTTATAAGTAGTATTATGAAGATATTTGATAACTTATTTATGAAGCGATGTTGAACGGCCTCTGAAATAATGTGATATTCCATATATTAGCTACCATTAGCTCGAAGGTAAGTTTATTCTGCTTCAGAGAACTGTTACCTGAACGGAGATGCATGCATAAGTAATGATGTGTGTCCACCGACGTCATTTGCGTACCGCTCCTACCAAGAACAGGCTCGATAATGCTTGACGTGACTCAACAAATCATATAAATCAACTTGATTTGTACAAATATGGACTAAGTGAGTCAAAGTAGAGATTTTAATAATGCGCGCTGTACAATCAAGGGCTGGCTGATGTCTTTTTATATAAAAAATGTTTGTTTGTTTGTTTGTTTGTCCGTATTTTATGCGTTGCGATACCATTCATCTGATTGCAATAAAACTTTCTCAACTTTTTGCTTGCACTTGCGCAAAGGTTATAGGCATAATAAAATAAACTTATAGTTGGTCTTTTATATAAAAATCATTTTTTTTCATATTTTATGCGCTGACATACCGTTCATTTTGAAAACATATTGTTTCAATTGCGTAATGTTTATATGTATATTACAATTAACTTTCAACAGGTGGCGCGTGTGTCGTACCATAAACAATCGGCAAAAGAAAAACAGAAAAACGTCAAACGGTAAATGTCATAGATACTGATCAATGTTATAAAAATGAAATCAAAATTATTTATCTAAAATATTGTGCATCCAAAAGCACTTCAATAAGCACAAACACTTTTTTTCTTTGGATGGCATTGCAACGCTTGCCGGATACCGGCTAGTAAGAAATAAATACGATAAAATAAAATCAAAAGCGCAATATATACGTGATTTTGAAAACAAAATTGATAAACATGTCGATGAAGATCGACTGGACTAGGAAACAAGATACACTCGAACCTCTTTTTGTGCGATTTCAAAGTTATGCTGTTTATACATATTTTTTGGGACTTTATAAATGTACATATGAAAACGTATGCAAAATCCAGTGTTTCACCTGTTTAATATAATGTGACCTTGACAAGTGCGTTCTTGTAAAAGTTATGTTCCCACATTAAGTCATAGCATCTACCGCACAAAAAAAAGGTTTAGGTGTGCAATTAAATATTGTTAAATTGATATCTAACTTGTTAATATCATCGAACGGGTAAATAATGCTATTCCCGATAGGCAATGGTGGCCGACATATCGTCTTTATAGACACTAGACCAACGTTATTCAAAACAGAAATCGTAAGGTAGGCCACATAAAATATGAGTGGTATTTAGTGGGCCGCACATAAAAAAAATAAACAAATCACTCAACCAAATATTTTTATATACTAATCAGATATCAATAATTCGATTGAAAATTACGCAGCCCGAACTGGCATTCGAAGCCACAACCGAAGTTAACGACGAAGACTCTCTGCCACGACTCGAAACATCTGATATAGTTTGTATAATTTTATGATGATATTAACTTTTAAACAAAACAAATTACGAGCAGTTGAGATATTCTTTTCGCTATAATGTCTTCTTAATGAGGCCGTTAAAAAAACAACTAGAGTATATACTTTAATATCTGCTATTAAGCATGCAAAATTTAACATCATCGTTTAAGCACATTTTAAAATCTACACCATAAGTTAACTTAATTTTTTTGACATACTATTTTTATATTATATTTGCGTCGGTCCCTGTGGTCTAGTGGCAAGAGCTTTGTCCTAGCAATCGGGGGGCCCGGGTTCAATCCCCGGCAAGGTTAGATTTTTTCAATTGAAAAAAAAGATCTTGGGCTGGGTGTTATGTTATTTATCGTTGATTTTGTGCACAACTGATACATTATTTACCATCGAGTTAATCTCGTGTGACTTTCACAACTCAGAATATTTGGCGCATTGGCGCAAGCTGTAATACCAAATATTTTTTTTTAAAAATAAAAAAAATTTAAAAAAAAAAAAAAAAAAAAAATATTTATTTAAAAATAGTTAAAAATTGCAATAATATTCTTTTTCTTTCTCAGAACGCATTGTTAAATTTTAATTAATTTACCCGTTTTATCAAATTAAGGTTCGGAAAAAAAGATTTATTATATTCTATAATATATTTGTGTGATTAGCTTACTTCTATTACTTTCCTAACACAATGATTATATTATTGAATTTTAGAAATGAGAGGTAGAGTGACTGTCATACATAATGTAACAATTTATTTTTGTCCTCAAAACGGGACATCTACCAATTTTTACGTAAAAGTATGTATATTCAAGAAAACACGTATTTTTTTATAGTTTTTATGTATTAATAAAAAGAAAAGGAATGTTGATAAAGAAAATAACAGGAATAAATAATATAAATATGAAAAAAATTATGTTGTTTTTTACGAATTTTCTTAAGTATAACTGAGTTTCCTTTAAAATAAGAATGGCTACAATAACACACGCCAATAAAAAAAATCAATCTTCAAGAAAAACGCTCCAGCTGTCAACGTGTAGTCGTGTACCCACAAACGAGCAAACTGCCGAATTGTAACAAACAAATATGAATGTGTGAGTGTGACGATTGCGCATGCACATGACTCACCACCACCCGCTGTAGCCATATTCACCGAAATCAAGCTAGTATTTTTTCCGTAAAGTTAATCGAAACGGCTATAGTAGGCACCACCGTCGAATTTTTGCACTTTTTTTTAAATTGTTACCGTGTGTTGCCCTCTTTTTTAAAACGGGACATTTCGACGCCCCGAAGCTGTACTTGGGGACAACAGGACAGGCTACCTAAAAACGGGACGTATGGTCACTTTAGTCATACAACCAGTAACCGATGATCAAATACTTCATTGAATGACCATATGATTATTTTTTGGTCGACGAATATTCCGTATAGTTGGAAATATCTTGCTATTTTATAAATCAAAACTTGTTAGAAAGGTATGAGTATATTCAATTTATAAAAATAAAATACAATATATGTAGTTCATTTATTTTTTGAGGAATCGTGAACATGAGTTATTTGATCCAAGGAGTAGAACAAGCTTGCCAATGGGGATGCCATTAGGAAAAGCTCTACCGATTTTAAACGGCATTGCTTCGGATGCCGACATATTTCATATGGACGTGAATGAGTTCAGACGAGCACCATTTTTTATGTATTATAGTCGTTGTTGACTGGACTCACTCGGTTGACTTCTTTGCCAATTTCCAATGTAATTTTTTCACTCTTATATCTGTGAAACGTATATTTTTTCATCCAATGCTTCAACCTTTTTTCACATTGCAAAAGCAATTGGCTTATAATTTGTGATTTTTTTAATGTACTAACATATACAAATATGGGTAAATTATGGATATATGGTCACGGGACAGAATCCCAATCTTCTCGAGCTAAACTCAAAAAGTTTATACATACTGGCTTATAATTTTATGTTTTGACTATATATACTCTTTGAGTTCTTGTGGATTATTATAAAATGTGGAATCAAAATGATTAAATCTGAAGAATATTACTGATTATTGTATGAGTACTGAATAATAAACTTATGTGACTGTCTCTATCTGTATAATATTATTATTTGTGTAGTTTTTAGTTGCATTTTTGCTCCTGTAAAATAAAAACAACTCGATTTCATACTTACATACAAGTAAAACCTTGGTAAATAGAGAGATATATAATATGTATGTAATGGTTTTGAAGGTGCTTTTATGTATACAAATAAACTATACTGCATCAAATGATAGAAATGACTTCAATTTCGAAAGAAATACTGATGAAAGAATTCAGTTCCTAGGGAGTATGATGCATTAAACGGCTATGAATCGAACAGTATGCAGGAAAACATGGTTATCCCATTAACTTTCAGTCCAAGACAGTGATATTTTTATTAAATATTTTTTATTGAATTCATCTTGACACAATAATTTTAGATAACTTATAACAACAAAACTAATTGCGTAAACTACCAAAGTCTATTAGAATTTTTAATAAGTGTGCAGAAACGGTTGTGAATCTAGTTGTAAGATTTAATTTAGTGTTATAACGCAATTAAACTCTACACAGTTTGCATACGCATTAATATAAATGATTCTATAAAAAAATAATTTCGTACTTTTCCATGATTTTGACTTTCGGTATCTTCAGGAATTTCAAGTACACGGATATACTTGAACTGACGCGTAGTAAACAGTTTGTATCTTTTATATAAAAATATAAAAGTTGATCACTAAGTTAAATTGCTCTACGCAACAGCTCAAGTACATCCGTGCACTTGGAATGCCTGAAGATGCCGAAAGGCAAAATCCGCGTCATTAGCGTCAAAGCTCATGGAAAAGTACAAAATTCAAACGATTCAAATTAGAATTGAATTATCATTACAAATGCATAAAAGTATTTAAAAATCCCATCACACATATTATGATATGTGGCCGTTAATACCAGAATGGAGGCGATTTAAAGATATATTATTACTTTTCAGGTTCACTAACCAGTCAAGTATTTATTCAGTAAGAACACTATCATTTGCTAAGCTAATATTATATCTGCAAGGAGCTAACACAACAGTAGCAAATTCGATGTGTTAGTGGGCATTATTTTGCTTGTTAATAAACCAGATCCAAGCCATAATAATTATTATTTCTTTGTCACGCCAATCCACCGTAAGTGAGCTTTGCTGAAATTCATTAATATTCATTGTTTCATTCAATTATATTAAAAATAATAAAACTTTGTTTGTACGTACTCCACAGTTAATTTATTAAGATCCGGACCGGTTTCGCTCATCGCGATATTTTTGCATTATTTATTTTAGCACAATATCAAGACGAAGGCATTTTCGATTGCGCTAAATATTTTAGGACGCTAAACACTGTTTCAACCTTTCAATTATTCCCCCAGTTCATTATTCAAGAGCAGGACCGGTTTTGCTCATCGCGAGCATTTTTAACATAATGCCTTTTCACCAAGTATTCACAGCGAACACATTAAAAGTTATCATTCAATCTTGTTATGTGCACAGTTTTAAATCGCAAAGATTTTAAACAATTCTAAAAGCTTCGCCATTAACTTTTCCAACTTCCTTGACAAACGCTTATCCAAAATGGCGCTTAGGGATATAAACTAGCTAAATTATAGTCCTTCTATTCTTTCTCTCTCTAGAGATAGTTTAAGTAGCTGAATTACAACTAGTAGGTGCTTTAAAACCTATTTTTAAATACTGCATAGTATGGTTCTAAATTACAGCGAATATAAATAGATATTAATATAATTAGGTTTTTAACTGCCTAATAAAAATAAAATAATATCTTATCGCTCAACTTTTAAAACTATCTTCGAAGAAAATTTATTTTGCTTCTGTGTGGGTATTGCATTGTAGAAGCCCAGAGGCGGAGCAAGAAATCGATCATTAATAAATAATATTAAATTAATTATTCATACAATCAGTTCGAACCTAGAGGACTTTCAAATAATGTTTTATCGAAACAATAATTATTTATTAATCACGCTCGTACAACATTATTTTTTTTTATATTGCGGTGAACTACCTGTGTACGAATGTTCATAATGTATTAATATCAGGGCTGTGGAGTCGGTGAAAAAAAGTCCGACTCCGACATTGACCAAAAGTACGACTCCGACAAAAATAAGGTTAAGATCGTCACTTTGTTCCCCTTATTTTCTTATTTATGTGTATTCAATTAAATATCAACCCTATCAATGCGGCCAAAAGTCAAATTTGACATATTAAATGCAAAAATAAAAAGTTCAAACTTTTCAAAATTTCCGACTCCGAGTACGACTCCGGCCATAACGCCGCGACGACTCCGACTCCGGCCAAAAAGCTCCGACTCCACAGCCCTGATTAATATGTTTGAACGGTGGAAGTTATTTCAATAAACAATAAATATGTTTAATATTTACCAATAGAGCTTGTGCTAGTCAAGCACTCTCATCTTCAAGAGGAAAAATGTATGGGAAATGTGACATATATATATGTAAATTTTACTTCAAAAGTCTCCGTCACCGAAATTAATTATAAAAAGATGTTAGAAATTTCCATTGCACCAGATTATTGAGCACGCGTAGCGTTCCAGTGATTTTATTCAGCATCAACACTATCCTACAATGTTTGTGTACTTTTTTTTAACCATGTCCGCTCCCAAGCTTGTATCATATGGACTCCTCACGGAGATTATATCAAGATATTTTTTTCTACGAGAACTGCTTGTTACTCAGTTGCTCAACCTCTCGTATTTGAATAGAGTAGGGATTGAAAGGATACGAGGACATGACAAGAATCGTCTCGTGGTTAGGTAATCACTCTTACTACTCGCTGCTTTTTAAGATAGGAAAGGTGGGAAGGGATTTTCAACAACACAAACGCCGATTGACTTCGAATAGAATTATTCTATCGATTGAAAAAATCTGCTTGTGTCCGGACTTGGAGCCGAGCGGTCCGTCACGGAAGCCAACGACGTTGACAACTGCACCACGGAAACAATAAAACACATACGATACTCAGTAATCGCGGATAAATTACTAATTTGAAGAAAAATTTCTTTTATATTTTAATGATTCATTTTATTTTATATGCAATTTAAAAAAACTTTGAATGTTTGAACAGTAAAATATTTTCAAAATCTTACATATACTTTTGACGGATTCGGCGGTAACTTTGTAGAGTATTGAATTTGATAATTTAGTTATTCCATTTATTGTGTTACAAGAAGTGAAAAGATATCAAAATTAATTGATATTATTACCCTTTGATGCTTAGG
The DNA here is from genome assembly GCA_028554975.1 of Himalopsyche kuldschensis. NCBI lineage: Eukaryota > Metazoa > Arthropoda > Insecta > Trichoptera > Rhyacophilidae > Himalopsyche > Himalopsyche kuldschensis. Next base: position 812,952 of record JAHFWI010000085.1, on the reverse strand, counting down.
AATTATATCATACTAGTATTGCTACCCGGCGTCGCTCGGACTAAGCGACCAATAATTATTTAATGTTATATCATTCGACATAATTATATCACAAAATCCAAAATAGAGTTAAAATAAAATCACAAACTTTATTTACTTTGATGACAGCCCCATTCTCGCCCATTAAAATGTCCAAATTCAAGGAAAAAATCTAATTTGCTGTCAAAGAAATGTCAAATAATACCTTCACGTAAATAATAAACATTATTTTTATAATAAAAGCCGGGAAAATATTCAGTAGAAGACTAATTTATTACATTTTGACTAAACGTCTTCGCTGATAAAAATTCAAACATATTTTCTTTCATATTCGTTTTTATGGCAACTTGCAACAACAATGCAAAAGGGAATTACAGACCCACATACATACATACCCGTTTCGGTTTTATATATAAGATAATATTAATTTTAGCAGCTATTAATTAGTTTAATACGTCGATTTTTTTTTTATTTCATTTATTTTGCAGATGAATCCGGATACACTAATGCAAAGAATCAGACCCTATGGCTGATCACAAATAACATTATAATATCATGCAACAAGAGAAGATACGATCACGTTAAAATTATTTTTTTCGTTTGGTGTAGAAAAATCACCTTTAATATTTTCACGAATATATGTATTATAATCTTTTTCCACCATCGCAATTATTGCCATAAATTGAAACTTCAATGCTATGAAATCAAAGCTACAAGCTAATACGCAAAATAAACAACCATGTTGATAACGACATATTAAAATAAATCGATCTTAGAATAAACCTTAGCTTGACTCTATAATCAATTGTCTTATTACATCCATCTGGTGATAGGTTATCAATGCAAGCCTCGCGTCCGGCGTTCAATCTCTCAGAGTGTATGCATCTGGCCGGGAGCCTCGGTTCAGTACACCTGAAATTATGGCTCGAGAACGAAAAGTTTTTTCAGCTAAAAAAAATTCTTAAGATTTTCTTTTAGAGGTATATTATATCAACAATTTAATTAAAAAGATAAAAACAAAATAACGTAAATGTTGACAGATATTTGGAAATTTTAAAATCGTATGAAATAACGTCGATGATGAAAGAATTCACATACACCTGTGTTCAGACTGTATTTTTTTAAACCATGTCCGCTCCCAGCTTGGAACATATGGACTCTTCATGGAGATTATCTGAACATATATTTTTCTATGAAAACCGCTTGTTACTCAGTTGCTCAAGCCCTCTTTTTCGGAGAGAGTAAGGATGGAACGAACACGAAGACTAGGACTAGTGGTTAGCTAATCGCTGTCGATATGCGTCGTTTTTATGGGATTGGAAAGGTGTGAAAGGATTTTAAGCAACAAAAACACCCATTCCCTACGAACACAATTTATTTAATCACTGAAAAAATCTGGTAGGTATCGGGAATCGAACCCGGGTGGTCCGTCACGGAAGCCTATGACGTTGCCCACTGCACAACAGACCAGGGCAAGATCCTTGTACGAGCAGATTTCTTCAGTCAATTTATCGATTCTTTTCGAAGGCAATGTACGTTTGCGTTGCTTAAGATCCCTCTCCACTAGAGACTCCAATTCGAGTATCGAGTACTCGATACTCGAGTATACTCGTCCATTTTTTAAGTACTCGATACTCGAGTATTTTGAAAAATACTCTAGTAATACTCGTTTTAGTAATAATCGTCGAAGTTTTTTCTACTGCGAGAATTATAAAGAAAAACATCAAACCAATTTAAAATTTGAGTCATTTAATTCTCTATTATTATTGAAATATATGTTGCATAAATGGAAATAAATGTATTAGTAATATTCAATAAGTTTCTTTAATTATTTTTCATTTATATACACAAATTAGAATTAAAAATACATATTTTGTACACCTGAAACTAATCGAGTATACTCGAGTACTCGAGTAATTTGAAATTTAACTACTCGATACTCGAGTAGTTGAGAAGTCGAGTAATTGGAGTCTCTACTCTCCACCTTTCCGGCTTCGTAGCGAGAACGATTATCTAACCACTAGTCCTGTCCTAGTCTTCGTATTCTTTCAATCCATAAACATGGGTTAAGCAACTGAGTCACAAGCAGTTCCCGTAGAAAACAAAACATACGCTGAAAAATAATGCTCCACGTTGGGAGCAGACAGAAGATGAAGATTATAATATAAGTCTCTTATTTTTTTATTTTTAAATGCCAACTGGAAAATCATTACACTATGAGAGGTTCAATCACCATAAATGTTTGGCAAGAGCTTTTCCGCGGTATTTATTGATATATCGGTGTTCAGAGAACGTCGTAGCAGCAGCTACCTCTCGAAAGCTCCCGCTAATTGGGCCCGAGGAATATCGCGACGCTCGGACCCCCCACAAAGCCTGCCTGCGACCCTAAGCCAACTCCGCGAAAGCCTACTGCAATGGTAATTTGCTAACGTATTGAGAATATTACCTTATCATTGTATTGACTACAGGAATCATTTGTACTATTAAATGATCTATATATACAATATGCAACAGAAGGTTATAAACAAAATACTTATTCAACTTTATATTTTCATACACATTGATAACCAGGGCTGTGGAGTCTAGCATTTACCAAAACCACGACACCGACTCCGACTCCAACATTGACCAAAACCACGACACCGACTCCGACCCCGACTAAAAAAAGTTTAATATCGTCACTTTTTTTCCTAATTTTCCAAATTATGTGTATTCAATTAAATATCAACCCTACCAATCCAGCCAATATCCAAATTTGACATATTATATGCAAAAATAAAAAGTTAAAACTTTTAAAAATTTCCGACTCCGACTCCACAGCCCTGTTGATAACCTTTTTAGATTGTTGTGTATTTAAATATTGACAACCCCTGTCTAAAAATATTATTACGGTAATTGAAAAAGTTTGAAATATTGTTGGGAACCTATATTTAAATTTTTATTAAAATCGATAGATAAGTTTAAAAGTTATGTTCAATTTACGAAATCTATTATTTTAATCCATTTTTCAGCAAATCGGCCCGCCCCAGGGAGTATTTTGTAGCGATTTGCTCCCGGCTTTAATGTGTTAATGTTGGAGTCGGAGTCGGAGTCGAACTTTTTTTTACCGACTCAACAGCCCTGATTATCACAGATCGATTGACAATGTTTCATTATTCGTGTATTGACCGCGCAACCGGGTGAAAATAAAGTATCATTTTTCAAGCGGCCACGGAAGCGGTGTAGTTTCACATTGTATACATTAAACACATAATATTATAAACTATTTTACATAGGTGATTTTAATAAATAAAATTATCCACCAATACAAACAAAGCAATTGTATTACACACACACACACACTAATGAGATACATTGTTTTATGACGTAAGACACGGAAAATATTGCCAACCAGCTCCTGACATACACAATGTGCGTACACAAATTTCCCTCACACTGCAATAACGACAGCCTAACAATCTACCGGCGAAATTTATATTCGTCAAAACGAGTTGCGTGTATACATTTCACCGATGATATTAGGTACAAATTGATGCTGGAAACTGGTGAAACTTTGCTATATCATTTGTAATAATTTCTTAACAATCTGTAGCGGCGGCTACAGACCACTCATAAATCGACGAGAAGTTATCGTAAAGGTTACAAGATCAAAATAGTATAAGCGGCACTTTATTTCGATAAAAAAAGTATTATTAAAGCTGTAATATTGATAGCCATATTGATCGTCAATAAGTCATCAATTATCAAGTTAACAATTTGGTAACCGAACCGCAGATGGTATACTTTTTATGTTCTTTCATACAAATTGAGAAATCTTTCCACTTTAGGCCTGCTAAGTGGCTTATAATAATAACATATATTCACGCAAACAATCTAATAATAATATGGGATGGAGTCATAATTTTCCATTGTGAATACAATGATATATAATACTTTCGATGGATTTAGCCGTACCTTTGTGGGGAAGTTCATTTAAATATAAATTTTAAAAAATGTTTAAATATTAGAATCAATTTTACTTTATTTACTAAGCAACCTTTGCCATAGTACGTCTGAAGATGGCTCTGACTCAGGCGAAACACATGTCACGAATAGTAACACAATACATGAAATAATTTAAGATATTTTTAATTTTAGTATGTAAAATAAGTAATATCCTGTAATTATATATCATAAATTTTCTAGACTATGAATATTTCTTATTTTATATTTTAAAGCTACATTTGCAAAAATAGCCGGTATATTCTTTAAATAAATATATCATTATCTACTTTAATTAATTTTATTTTTAATTATTTATACTGTGACTTTTGTTTAATTTGTTTAATCCATTATATAATATTACTCAATATTAATATGATAGTTTGAATTTTGAATTTTTATATAAGCCAACAAAAAATATTGTATATATTTCTTCAAATATTATTTAAGGCGCGGCGCGCCTTATAATACCATATTTTTTCATTTAACCTTTTAAAGCCCTTCGGTTCCGAATGAGACCAGTGATGAAAGTGCACTTTGCTATCGGATTACACTAATTTATGGTAATAGTTATCAACATATGAATATGAGCTGTGATAAATAATGTCTTTGAGATAACGATCCATAATTTTATTTTCGGCTTCGTTAAATATTTTTGCCATAGTGAGGAATATAAAAATCTGCGTTACAAGGTTGACTTTTGGGATATGCGCTGTTATATCCGGTGGACCGTAATAAATCATCTTTATTCACACCATACAATATATTTCAAGAGCTCCAGATCGCACGGATATTTTGCAAAAAAATCTCGTGCGTTTAAAGGTTAATAGTGCAATTATAAGATTGCCAAGAAAATTTAACTCCGCATCTCGATGGAAAAAATGTCATTTAAACATACTGGTTTAATGTATGTTGCTATGTTACAAGTCAAAAGTTACCAATAAATTCATGTATAATGCTTTTAAATGCATATTTGCCCGCTGTTTTGATGTAATGCATGCATAGCCGGCTAAGGATATTGTTAAAATATAATACATGGAGATCAGAGATGTATTATTTGATGTCCCATCGCTTCTGTACCGGAGGCTCTATGAATTACGAGTGTCAATTTCTTTTCGATTTAAATAAAAGCTGGGATGCGGATTGTACATCATTCAGTCATTAAATATCGCGACTCCGACTCTGACTATTGAAATATCAAATCCAAATTTTCTCTATAATTTTCTACAATTTCTCAATTGAAAATCGATAGCTTACTTACAAAAATATATAGTTCTTTTTAACCATGTTCACTTTTAATGTCTAGCATTTATGACTATTTATGGAGATTATCTCAGATGATGTTTTTTCTACGAGATTTTATGGTTACTCAGATGCTCAACGTCAATTTTTATTTTAACCATGACTGTTCCCTATGTGAAGCACATGGACTCTTTTTCAAGATATTCTCAGCAGAAGTTTTTTCTACGATAACCGCTATTTACTCACTTGCTCAATCTTTATTTTTAGCAGAGTGAGGATACAAAGATAGGGCTGGGACAGGACTTGTGGGAGCCTATAGCTCTCGCTACGTCCATTTTTTGTTGGTGTTTATTTTTAATCCTTATTGAATTAATGCGTTTTTTTATATATAAAATTGATCATTATATGGGTGATTTTATTCTAAATTGATTCAGTGCAGAAGAACTCGGATACAATAACGAAAAAATGGAAGCGTCCGTTTAAAGAAAAGTCGAATTGGATTTCAGCGACGCCTTTCAAATTTTACAAATACAAAAACACTTACGATCACTATTTACATTATCAAAACATAAATATATATTTTAGAGTGATGTCACCTAAAACTCTTTGGTGTTACATATGAACAATATGCAAATATCCCAATCACCAATTTAAACGTATTTTATATTCATTTCCTTTTAAATAGAAGGATTTTTTTGTTATTTTCTTTTCTCGGGTTCTTTTTTTACGGTGCAATTCTAAAGTGCATTCGTTGACAGCTTCGTTCGTTGTTTACATAAATAAATAAATTAACCATTAAGTATACAAAATAGTAGCGGAAAATATTTCTCGTCCAAAAACTGGCAACATTATGTGGCTGTGGAAAACATTTGTCCCGTGAATTATGCAAATTTAAGAGTTATGTCTAGCCGCACTATTAAATTATATCAAAATAAAAATCCAAACTGTTTTGTTTCAACTTAATGTATAGAAGCTCTTTACGTTAAAAGCAGCGCACAATACTTCATTCAAAAGTAGTCATCAATATTACCTTGCCAATAAATATCGAAAGTTTATTCTTTGTATGTAAATTCAAAGACTCCTGGATACAATTTTAGCCGATATTAAACGCGCGTCATAATTTGTAATCAGTCCAGTTCAACGGGAGTACCAAGTACGAGAGTAACTGAGTACCGGGTACCAGGTACCAGGTACCTATTCAGAAGTATGAACAACTTCTCTTACTTTGCTGTCATACCAGCTGCTAAATGTGAGATGCAGTGGCAGTCAAACAATCTCGTATGATTTCGTTAGAAATGCATAGTGGCATAAAATACATTAAGAGTGTTTTTACAAAAATTATATTGACAATGAATGTGCAATTTTTAATCATTTATCTTAAATCTTCTCCGCTCCCTATGTGGAGCATAAGGACTCCGAACGAAGTTTATCTCAAAAGAAAATTTCTACGAGAACTGTTTGTTACTCAGTTCAACTTTTTCGAAGAGAGTAGGGAAATAAAACATGAGACTCGTGGTAAGTAAATCTCTCTTGGAAGGGTGTGGGAATAAATTTAGGAACATAGAGATCCATGTCTCCAAACAGAAAGTCGATTGAAAAATGAAACTGCCCGGACAAAGATTCGAGCCCGTGCTATCTGCAACCGAAACACGACAACAACGTTACCACTCGACCACGTGCTTGTTTTTTTTCCAATGAAAAATGTGAGATTTTCCATTTTTCAATGCCTTTGCAAATCGTTGGAGATACGAAATTTTTCATTTCACCAGGACATGTCAAATATCTATAACGATGCCGTGGTAGTATAAAACCAATGAAGATCTAAAAAAATGCTATTTTGTGGCTTAAAGGTTCCAATCCAATTCCCTTATACAATTCTTCTCGGATTCATACTCGGATCAGTCAGGAATCAGACGGACAACAACGTAATTAAAAGCTTATACCGTTCCGGCAACATTATTGTCTTACCGCAGAGGCGTGCGCCGCGGTGGAGTCAGGAGGGGTTGGGGGGGCAAACGAACGAATAGCCTTTCACAATTTACATATTTTAATGAGCAGATCGGTTGCAGAGCAGGCCCGCTAATATATGACGGTAGGCGGCGCCCTATTAACATGGACTTACAAGCAAAATTATGCATGCCTTCGATGACGAAAGATTGGAACTCCTTATTTCTGCATCATCCGAGGAGAGCTTTTCTTTTGTTATTTTCTACATACCCGAACAACTAAAAAAACATTTTTATGCAGTGAAGATATTTTTTACACTCAAAATAATACAATTAAGGATTTCGACTGAGGGTGCTTGATGGAATTTCAATATCAAATTTGAATTGTTTGAATTTTGTACTATTCCATGAGTTTTGTCGCTAACGACCTGGGTTTCGCATTTCGGCATCTTCAGGCATTTCAAGTGCACGGATGTACTTAAACTGACAAGTTATTCTGTACTGTCTTCTTCTGTACTCTGAACTGTCAGTTCAAGTACAGAAGTACATGGAAAAGTACAAAATTCAAACAATTCAAAATAATACGATAAAAACATATTTATAACAAAAATTTTGGGTAATCATTCGAGACTAGGGGCATTTAGTCATTGACTGTCAATTTGACAGATAATCCAAAATGACTGCTGCGGCATACAATAACATACTTTTATATCGAATGTTACTAATTTCTAACCTAACCTATCTAAAATTATATATAAAAGTATGCCGCAGCGGCCATGTTGGATTATTTGTCAAATTATCAGTCAAAGACTTAATGCACCTAGTCTCGATGATTACCAAATTTAGAATCTATGCATCGTTTACTTTATAATTTGAAGTTTATTGAATGGTTAAAAGAAAAACAAAATACCGTTCAGTAAAAACGCCATTTATGAAATCTTCCAAACATTGTAAAATTCACACATTACTAATTTGGGAAAACCAAAAATATTTCACCGATTGAAAATTCTTCGATGACCTCTTAGGGCAAGCAAAATGGCCAAGTCTTCCATGCTATAATTTAGGATATCAACTGGAGGTGCTTGGCAGTATGTCATTATCAAATTTGAATCGTTTGAATTTCGGGTTTTGTCATTCGATATCTTCAGGCATTTCAAGTGCACGGATGAATTAGAACTAACGCGTAGTAGATAATTCAATGAATGACAAAACTGTCTCTTCACTGTCACTTGCAAATCTGATTGAATTAAAAATAAAAATAGTCTTCAATCATTTTCACCATCTTGACTATGGTGTAATACAAAAATGGTCATAGACAATAAAACTGCAATGATGATATTTTTTCTCGCACTCTATGGTTTTTTTGTTTATGGCACTTAGCCCTGACTCGTTGTACAACCTAATGCTAGTACACCAACTGTCTTTGTGGACCGAGGAGAATGACACAAGCTCATAATTGTCCTATTTTCTACATTGAAACGAGCATTTTTTTTGTGAATCAAGGCTGAATCTGATATTTTAAAATATGCAAAAAAACATTTTTACATTAACAAACGACATTATGCGCTAAGGGAATAAATAGTACATGAGATTTTTCCAAGGCTTCCACTGCTACCCAGACAAAGATCTATTAACACACAACATTATTGGAAAAACGAGAATTTTTAACTGGCTTACAACCAGTTCTCATTTAAGCACTTCCTGCTGATAATCTTAATGAACTTTATTAAAAAAACAAAAGACAAAATTTCCTCCGTGCAAATCTGATTCAGAAATTATATTAACGACTGGTGTTATTTGTCTCCATCGTCATTCTTCGTTTCGGCTCGCTTTAAAAGTTGATGATCACAAAATGGAGGTAAATTATGGATATATGGTCACGGGACAGAATCCCAATCTTATCGAGCTAAGCCCAAAAAATTTATATATACTGCCTTATAATTTTATGTTTTGACTTACTCTTTGAGTTCTTGTGGATTATTATAAAATGTAGAATAAAAATGATTAAATCTGAAGAATATTACTGACTATTGTATGAGTTCTAAAAGAAGAATTTGTTTATTAATATTAGCCTATAATAAAATTATTCATTTTTTATTTTAAACAAATAATACACTTATGTGACTGTCTCTATCTGTATAATATTATTATTTGTGTAGTTTGTGGTTGCATTTTTGCTCCTGTAAATTAAAACAACTCGATTTCATACTTATTGCGAAGTATTATTTAGGATCTTTTATTATAATAAATTTAAAAATTAAACACGAAACATTTCAAAAAACATCGTAAGCCTTACATTCATTTCATTTAATGTGCTTATTTTTCATAAATCTTAACAAAAATTCTGTCCCGTGACCATATATCCATAATTTACCAAAATGGACACCAAATCGTTTTTCATGTATCAGTGGCGTGTAGCATGACAATTTGATGTTAATGTATGCCACTGAAAGAAATATAGCCACATTATAATATTTCAAATACGAAGCATTGTTCTATTTATTGTTCACCTCGCTCCATTTAAAGTTTAAAAAAAATTCCGTCCATCAAAAACCCCACTGAAACTTCTTTATTCTCGGGACCAAAAGTTTTATTTTTATTTTCTATATTGATGAAAAACTGGCTTTATTTGAAAATAAATAATATCATAAATCTATGTTGACTTTTGAAGCCGAGTGATTCTTAATTTGGCTTCGATGTTTTGTGTCGGTTATGCCCAATCATAAACGAATGCAAAATATTTCAAAATTAATTAAAAAACACTTACGCCGAATTTGTCAAGGGAAGTGGTGACGTGCGCAAATAATTAATTTGCATTTAATAAAGCATTGTTTTTCATCAAATAAAATAAAATAATTTGATTGAAGTGTGGTGAGAGCAACACCGACGACTTTTATGAACACGTTTTAATGTCAAAAATCAAGCGGGCTTTATTCGTGCAGGTCAAAGTTATTTTTATAAAATTCAAAACCATGTTCGTGATTGATTGGGCAAAAACTACAATGTCCACACCTATCGGATACTTCATATTAAACTGGTAATTTATTGTACGATCATCAACGGTTGATTTTCGTACGATGGCCAAAGATGAAACACAAGATACGGTGAAGATTTATAATATTTTCACTATGTGGGCATCGGAATATAAATTTTGTTTATTTCGACTAACCAACTGTTATCTCAGTGTTATAAGTAGTATATAAGTCAATTTCATATAAAAATCTGTATTTACATATGTACTTATATATACTGGATTCGGTTGATTAATTAAAATTAATAATATTCACGCCTGCAGCTATTTGATATAATTACTACAACATTTAAAAAATCTATACCGGCAACATAGAGCTCTGCAGGGGCCCGGGTAAGGACCAGCCCGATTCGGCACGCGGGCCGGTAACGAATGTTTGGATTCAGCGCCGGGCCGGACTCAGGTTTGGGCACAAAAATTTAATCATATATTTATTTTTGACTAATTAACAGTAGAAAATACTTCCTAATTGTAATATGTGGGTGAGCTTTTTTTATTTGTATTTCCAGTTTTCCCTTCGACCATAATATATATTGATCATTTTAAATCTACTAAAATAAACGTTTAAAGGTTTAAACGTTGAAAGATTTTATAACCCTTTAGTAGTTTGTATATGCCCCGCAATTTGGTATAAATCAAAACTTAATTATAACATAATCCGTAACAAAAATGATAAATACCTCATGGAGGTAATTTTCAAAAGTGGACAATTCCATTTGTTGAAAAACTAAGAATGTGAGATATTTTCATTACTTTTTCCTCATAAATTTGTGTTAACTACCAATATTTTTAAAATATGTTTTAAATTAAAGAATTACGAATGAAGAGTAAAAATTCAAACTTTCCATGTAAATAAAATAGGTCTCAAAAGTTTAATCTTATACTGGCAGTTGAAAAAAAATATTTTGGAATTGACCACATTTGAAAATTACCTCCTGATATATATGTTATTATTTTTATGTGATTCGATATACTTTTAAAACAGTTTTGATAAAGCTTGGTAATATTTTCCGGATGATTTATTTTTTCCCCCTTTACATATATCAGTAAATACACTATGGGCCTGCATTGTAGTTAGCAGAAATTGATATGCTCAGTTATACTAAAAGCCAACAATAATCATTCACGTATCTAGTGGATTCATACCGATCTGCAAGTTACTACGCCAAGCTACTTTTAGGAAAAGTTTGCAGCGACGCACGGTAAAAATTTCACTAAAGTTCAAGTAAATTTTTGAATAAAAAAAAAACCTTAGCACACACCGGAATGTGACGGACATCTTACATCTTGCATTACGACAACAGCTCTCTCTACTAACATCGGGTGTGTCGTTTATCCTAAAATACAACATAACTATGCCAGCATTTTTTACTGCATTTCTGATGTTTGTTTTTCTTCAGCTGTGCGCGCCCGTCCGTGGTTTTCTGATTGAATTTCACTAGCATCGTCGTCAAATTTGCAATGTTTCGTATTTATTATTTTCGCAATATATTGTGCTGGGCTTGTTAGTTTGTCGAATTTTTTATGTTATTATCGTGTTCAATAGAGTTTATCGTAGATTTAAAACAGAAAAGCATTAAAAATAGTATGATATTCTTTTTTCAAATTGACGCTGGTATTTTTCTCTAATGTCTTACTTTTAATGGAGTTTTTTCCTTTCAACATTCTATAGATTTAGTTTTATATGGTGTCTTTTCAAAATAACTGTTTTTTAGTGAAGTACAAAAAATAATAAATTCTAACCAAGCAAAAAAGGGGTCGAAATTTAAATATAAAAACAATTATTCATAACTTATTGTCACCACACATTATTTTAATATGCATATTCTTTAGTATTCATTAACAAATGTGGAAGTTGAAATTGAATTTATCATCAATAAGGTAATTAAAAAAATACGAACATTTCAGATATCTTTTATCTGTAATGTTCAGAAGAAAAGTGTTTCAACGAGGACCGAGAGTAGTTCAGTCACACTACCCCTCTTTACAAAAGAGTAATATATTATAATAATCATAATTTATTTTTTATTAACTAATCGCTCCGATAATTCATTTTAAGGGAAGAGTTGAGTGGCTGATGCAGCCAATAAAATAATAGGCATATCCTTGCATCTGGAAACGATTAAAATATCTAAACACGATAATTTATAACTACGGTTTTGCATTTTTGACTACAATCGAACAGAACCAATGCCTTGCATGTTTCAAGGCTGGCAAGGTTTTTGTAAAGATAAAATCATATTGCAAGCATAATCAAAATCTATATTCGCCACGCCACTGAAGTGGGGATGAATATATGCAGTTGTTTCATTAAGGAACTTTGAGTGCATTTTGAAATACTCTGCTTTTGATATAAATATGACATCGTTTGTCACTTTAAAAGATACGCCCGATTCATTTATTTCGTCAACATTCACATTAACAGTAATCGGTTTTGTATGTACATTATAAATTACTCAACATAAGCAAAATAAAACAATCTAACGATGGACGCTTACGAGACAATCTGTCATGATTTCATAATCTAGCTTAATATATGTAGTTGTATTAGTTTTATTTCTTCTCCGCCTATTTAAAAACTTCAATATTTAGTTCAATTTAATTGAATGAGCAGCGCGATAAAATGGTCATTTTGGAATGAAAGATAGCCGTTCTTCAGTTTCTCTGGCGTAGTAAAATTTTGATCTATTGCCTAAGGCAGTGATTGGCGAACGGTCGCTCGTGAGCGATCGGTAGGTCGCGGTATTTCGCGGTATTCGCGTATTTTACGATATTTATATATATTTTTAGGATCAAATTTTATCAATCGTGTGGCCGAAGCAGCCGTCAACAGCAGTCTTGGAAAATTAAAAGCAAATGCAGCATTATCAGCGTTAATATTTTTAAAATCTAAAAAATTGTTGCAAAATGACTAGATTTTATATTACATAAAATGTTGTTAACACTATATATTCAAAATCAAACACAAATTCTGCATTAAAATAGGTTTAGAGTTTTTTTTTCTCCAACATGCTTTTTTTGTAGGAAGCTAATTTTGCTTCCAAAGCCCTTGTGTATCATGTATAAGTAGCTCATTAGACTATTTCAATTTCGGAAAGTAGCTCATATCCTTATTGAGTTTGGAGAAAGGTTTATCTGAGTTACTTGACCGTATTGGAAAACTTGAATTCCGTATTTTGCATATGAATACAGCTCAAGATAGATTTTCTAATGAAGGCTTGTAAAACAAATAAAATACATAATATATCGACGTTTCTGTGACATATTAACATATAGAGTACAAAATTTAATATTACATTTCAATTTTCATCTTATGAGTGAGTGGAAAGCGACCAAAGCCCTTTACATTAGCTACTCCTCGTGGATTTTAAGATATTAAGACCTCAAAGGTTAATTAAACTAAACCCGTTTTAACTGTTGATTTTTTTTCTTATATTTCCTAAATCTGATAGGGATTTTACTGTACTCTTGCTTGAACGAAAACTCAATAATATTTGATTAATTAAAATTTTTATTGTGATATTATCTAAATGAAGAAAACAGAATATTCATAAGGTATTGTATTTTTTGAATACCATTTAAATATGAAATATCAAACTATCGATATCGATTTATTCTTTTTAAAGATTTAATCGGTAATATTTTTTCCTTTTTTGTATCACCCAGTATCCATATATTCGTCCAGTATTCATATATTCGTCCAGTATTGCAAACTTTATGAGTAGCTGCGGTGAAAATCTATCAATTTTATGTAATTATATTTCATACAATAAATTTGGTTGAATATAATGTCAAGCCGAAACTACGCTAGTACTTAGGTAGAATGAATTCACTATTTCCTCTTTTCAACTCACACCGCCATCTGTCGGTCCACTCAGCAACAACATCACAACGAAAAAACCTCGAAATGTCGAAATATGAAAAATGCCCTGCCGTTCGAAAACCGCGACGGCCAAATCGAAAAATAAGCGACCGCAAATTTTATTTTATTGTAGTGGAAGCCGAAACAAAGCGCGCAGCTAAAAACACCATTTTATAAATAATTAAGTTAACCGAATATTGCCAATTGCAATGCATGCGACTGCCACTTGACATGTAGGGGAGGAATATGAAAATTCCATCGAAATACTCATATTGATTCAATAATGGAATATACGTAGGCCTGTATTTATTTGGACAGTATTCAATAAAAAAGTACAATGGTCAGTGGCTTAAATAAGTGGCTGGTTATATCAAAATGGTCAGATCTAATATAAGATTAAATTGTCATAACTCATAACGTATAAGTTATAATGGAAAGTCAAAACTTTTCTGTGGTTAACTGATCAAATCTCTTAAGTTTTTAAATTTCCCACTATTTGATTCTGAAAACGGGACGTAGGGAGGGCATACAGTTAACTGCAGCTCTCGGTCTTACTCAATCTCTCTAGGAAGTGAGTTGTTGAACCATTGACTTCCAGTTTTTATAGAACTCAGATGTACTCTCGTAAAGATGCTTAAATTGGTAGTGGATATGGCTTAAAAGTATAATAATTTGCATTTTACTTATATTGTCATGAATTTTTACAACAGTGGATATGGCAGACTACTGAATAGATAAACTAATGACATACTAACAGCGTGAGGATCATTAACGATATTATCTGCGTTTAACACAAAGTACAATCATACCAATAAAGTGACAAAAAGTCAACGAGAAATGACTCCAATTACTTATCAGAACGAATTACAAATTCCGATCACCCATATTCGATAGAAAAAAATATAGAGCAATCAACAAGCATTTTAACGTTTTTTATAATTAATCGACTATTCTGCTTAGTTTAATTAATTACGACTTAGCACACAAATATTCAACATCGATTTAATCTACTAAGAAATACTTATTCTTGAAACAAGCTTTATTTCTTAAGCGGTGACAGAATTTTAAGCTAAGTTGAAATATTCAATCAGAATCGGAATACAATTATGATTGAAATAACAGTCCTACTGCATAAAAAATGAAATACTGTCGTGTTTATTTTTAAGTATACATATTCGGACACACAGTTTTACGACAATCGTCGAATACAATCAATTCAGACTAACCGCAAAATTTCAAAAATCGAATGACATTTTTTCCAATTGAGCACAATTGTAATCGATGTTTCGAAATGACAACATAGCAATGTGACGAAAGGGGATATTGACTTAGTTAATTAATTTTCAGTATTTCGTGAAACTAATATTCATATTGGTCTAACATTGTAATGAAACCAGTCTTGGAATATATTTCACTAAAGAAATCTTTCGGCAACGCTGCATTTCAATTCACAAAATCTTTAAAAAAGCACCAAGCTACAAAATTGTAGTTTTTTTGCTTATTTAATAAATTTACTGAGTAAAAAAATACATTTTTACTTCTTTGTCTCGTCCTCACATTCGAAAAATGAAAAACTATTGAAGTATCATATCATGGGAATCTTTTTTTTTGATTATTTCAAATAATGACATCGTTATTTTTTTATTTATTTTGTATTCAATTTATTAGTCACAATTTCTCATTTACCATAACCAATAATTAAAAATATCTAAGCGAGTAAGCACCACGATTTCCCGGAAGCTGCAACATATACCAACATAAAAATCCGACCAGAGACAATCGTGGGCGAATCCGTGAGGTATTATAATAATTCCATATTTAAAAAATAAAAAAAAACATAACCTAGCTATCACAGAGTAGCTATCGAGACAGAGCGAGACTGTGAGATAATTAAGTACCTACACGGTAGGTAAAGAGCGAAACCCGATAATTATATATGCTAATGAGGAATTAATTTATTTATGGTAATGAACCATGTCGACTAAGATATGGGGCCGAGATATCGTTTTAATTTACACTCATGCGTGCGGGAGCATTGGGTTCGGCCCGAATCGATCAGATCAATTAGGTGAAATCTTTCTTGTCAGACTTTAATTAAAAATCTTACGTTGCTCGGGAGTCTTTACAATGTCGACCGAGTGTATTTATTATTAACGGAGGCGTTGTTTTGATTTTAATTATCAAAATGCGTTAATTGCGATGGGCTCTTTTCTAGTCAGCGACGACCACTTCTCTTTGATACCTCCACACCAAGGGTTAAACACCCCAAACGTGGACACCAAAACCGCATCACGTATTTTACATGAGTTTTGTCTTTAACGATCCGGGTTTCAATTGCACGAGATAACTTGAACTGAAGTCAAAATCATCAAGTATATTAAGCTTTTCTTGTATTTACAATCAAAAATAGTGTAACTAAAATGCCAAAAAAAAAATGATTTTTTACCGAGTTTATCATAAAATTTATCAATGATGATTATGTTTTTGATGTGATAAATATTACTTTAGTAAAATTACCTACGATTATAATCAGATACCATGCATAGGCTTACTATAGAAAAAATATATAAATATAAAATATATATAGATTCTATTCTGTGAGATAATTTCAGATTTAAATAATATTATATAAAATAGCAGCGGTTTCTTGTTTTTTGCCATTCGATACAGGATGCATAAATATCCACTTGTGCTGGCTCACGGCCTAGGTTAATTTATAATACCTAAAGTGATTTAAAATGTCGAAATCGTCAAATAATTTACATGCGATTAATTAAGATGACCGGAAATCGACTCCAGTTGCTCCTTCTGGCGTAGCATACATAGTATGTAAATCCAATAAGGAGATCTTTATCCTGTGATATAATGCAGAAATAACCCTTTTTATTATTCAAGTTGCACAGGCTAACTGGAGAGATGGAGAGGTTTTCGGACATTTTTCTCATAAATAAATAAAGCTCATTGAAAGTAACAAAATTCAAAAGATTCAAATTTTAATTTCCACTTTTGGCTGAAAATGACTTAATAATGCCATCTCGTTGTATCATGCAATGTAATGTTCCGTAATTTTTTTATAACCAAAACTTATTTGAGTGCATCGGAAAAACGTTTTATGAAAACTCCATTCTCGTTCTAAAACCTACACTGCTTATTATCCAAATCCGCTATTTTCTATTGTCACCTGTCATTCATTCGTTGTTTTTCAGCGGTGGTACAAATAAATCATTTGAAAGTCCTATTTGAAATTTTCCCGATCGGTTTGAAAACATCAAAAAAAACAGTTAGCAGCACAATAGACAAAAACGGAGATAGCAAATTTACTTTTTAAGCCATCGATATTTTCTTCATATCAATTTCATCAGTCGTGTTGTGTAGAGCCATTCCTCGTAAAATCGAGCTGCGTTGAGATGCTCCATTGACTCCTCACATACTCCAAATTGGGAGTGAACATGGTTAAAAATAAGAGCATACTCTACTTATCATTATATGGTAGGGTTTATCAATTTCCTGAGCAAATAAAATATTTTTAATTACAAAAAATACGATTTCGATTCTATCCGATAACTACTTTTTTAATTAAACTAATAGTCCACGTAATTGCTTTAACTAGTATTATAATAATTACAAGAGAGATTTAAATTTTTCTTACGACGTAGCTATGTTGGTACTAAACTAAAAAATCGATAAATTGCCCATGAAAAGCTTCTGATTGGAAGCTCATTTAAAATTTATTTGGGCGTGTCGATTTTTTAAATTAACTACCAAACGAACAACCATTCAAATACAGTAGTCTTCGACCCAGTACAACGAAACAGGATTTTTCCATACAATAATTTATTATTTATCGTTGTATTCATATTACAAACAACTGTTAACTTTGCCCAAAAATATTTACAGCGCGACATAACTTATTTTACAAATTAATTAATTATTATTATTATTTCTGCCCATAATTCAGTTTTATTGATATATCGATTTACAATACTTTTTTTTTGCCATGATAAAGTCTTTCAAAAATGGCGCTCGTTAAGACATGGTCCATAAATTAATTATTTTATTTAAAGAAACGATTAATAATTACTATCAAAATATTTCGATATCTGACATGTTATAATCTATGCAATCTTAAAATCAACCATGTTCAATGCTTGTATTGATTAATTAATTATTAAAATGTATACTTTACGGCCATGTGTTAGTAGCTGATTAGATAATTATATTCCACAACTGCCAAGCGGCATATTACATGATCATATTTGAATGACAAATACGTCAAACGTGATCAATATTTTAGTTTGTGAAAAAATGTTAATCAATAATGAAACAGCATTAAATATGATCATGCAAAGTTTAAATGTTTTTCAAAGTGACTAGAAACCTTTTTTGTGACTTTCATGGAAATGGTCAAAGTATTAAATAAAAAAGATGACCTGGAATATCAGACAAAAGATAATAGGGTATCACAATTTAAATATACATTAATCATCATCATTTCTCCCGTGGTGAATAACATACTCCAGTCAGCGTGCTCTATATAGAAACTATTTTTTTTCATACTTCACAATGACACCGTTGACGTCTAGAATTAACCCTAAAATAATTGCTTAAATCTTTTCAAGTATCATCGATATCTTCATCGAAAATAGTATATAATATAATTCGTTGTTCAAACGACAAAAATACTTACGACATACGACAGATATGATGAAAACATATTTTTACATATTATTTTACTTGGAAGATTTTTTTTATACCATCTCTTAACAATTATGTAATCGACAGTTTTCCAAAGTAAATTATGCTTCTTAAAATTAACGACTTAAAAAGCAAGATCGTCGCGATGAACGAAACTGGTCGTGATCTAAATAAAACTAATGTGGAATAATTACAAAAACAATGTTATTTTTTTTTTAATATAATGCCATTCCACCAAGTTTCAACAGTGTACACCTTAATATTCAATTACCAACGCTATCAAAAATACGTCAAAAAATATTGCCGTCAAATATCTCACTTTCAATGTGTTCACTGTCAATACTTGGTGGAATTGCATTAAAATAAAAATAATGACACATTTAAGTACTTATTCCATATAAGATGTATAAATTTAAATCTAATTTGGAATATGTACTAAAATGTGATATTATTTTTATGATGAATATCTCAATGAGAAAAATGCATGCCGTTATACAAAAACTATTTTAAATTATATCATTGCATTACGACTAGCTAACAACTAGATCTTTCCAAGTTCCACTATTTTCTTCTTATCATCTAAGATTCTAAGAAGTCAGAATTACTACTAGTTCTCTCAAAAACTATTTAGGTTGATATCACCAATTATGTTGATCGTGGACTTACACAGAAAGCCCGTTCCTATAATTTAAGTAAATTATTTGTAATTCGAACACCAGAATTTTTAACCTGCACAATGTTGCCACTTCAAAAAATCGAACAAAGTCCATTAATTTAATAGCGGTAAGAGATTGGACCATAAATAAAATTTGAAAGACAAAAGATTACCATAAAGAATTGATGACATCGATAAATCAATAGAGCGCATTTGCTGAGATACACGCACACATTCATGCGTAACCATACTTTTTGTTCCTTGTGTACAGTGCACAAAATTTTAATTTCACATATTATAATGAGCAGTGAATTAACCCAGTTCACCTGAATTGAAAAGGTGCCCGTTTTCATATACATACATAAATTAATTGATTCATTTTTATTTTCTTCTTTCCATTACGTCATCAAATTTTTAACCTGTCCTGTAGTTAAGTGTTGGACGCTTTTGACTATTCGGTTGCGCTGTCACAGATTCCAATCATCAAACGGATATATTTATCACGCATATATTTCTCCTCGAAAGAGGCGTGAAGAAAGTAACGAACTTACTACTAATCTTTCCTAAACTCGTTTTTTTTACTTAGTCGCGGGGCTGTGGATTCTAATCCCGCAATGAAAATACGTATGCATCAATCGATTAATGGATTTGTTTTCAAAGGTATAGATTTCTTTAATGTTTGCATTCTTTTACGCCCACTTCCGATCAGATCCTAAATACGAGGCGAGGAAGATCAATAGCAAAAAGTTATTTTCTTTATTTATTAAGTTGTTCGCTAATTACAAATAAATTTAAGAAAGCTGAGTCACGACTCGGTGGCCCTAACTCAATATATTGTAAAAATGAACACAATATAATGTCGTTTACTCACTGGTATTCCTTGCTTCAATGACAGTTATTGTTTATTTTACTTTTATACTCCGATTATATCGTCGTTAATAACAGGTCCCACTCAGAAAATCAGCATTTCCATATGTCTTTTAAGATGTTTCTTTAGTTATACAATATTTTTTTTTAACCATGCTTCTCCCAATTTGGAGCATATGGACTTCTCAACATATTTTTTGTACAAGAACCGCTTGTTACTTTCAGTTGCTCAACCTCTCTAAGGATTGAAAGGATACGAGAACTAGAACAAAAATAGTGGATTAGCTAATCATTCTCGTTATGCGCAGCTCTTTAGGTTCTGGAGGGTGGGAAAGAATTGTTAACAACACAAATGCCATGCCTTCGAGCAGGATCGATAAATCGACTGAAAAAACTACTCGTACAGGGACTCTAACCCGTGAGGTCCGTCACAGAAGTTAACGGCGTTGAACACTGCACCACAGACCCGGCATATAATATAGTTTTATATAACAAACTAATTTCATTTTTTCTTAAATTTATTTTTCGCGTCGCATTTCATTCTAATATGTCTGATATATTTGAAGCAATAAATAATTTATCCATGCATAGCATCTTTTTCGGTTGATTCATCTGTATATTTTTGAATTACGAGTATATCAAGACAGTTGCGAAGAGTACTTACTTCTCGTATGCTAATTTTAAAATAATGTATTCAATAATAACAACATTATTACATTATTATTATTATGTAGCACCTACGGGTAAAAATATTTTTCACCTCTGCAACACACTAGCAAATGCTGTAAGTTTAATTAACTTGTTATATTAAAAATAACAATCAATAAATTTTAATCAAATATCTACCTACACATTTAATCAAATAATTGTTTTGATACATTTTTTGTGTACCAAATATGCGATCATAAGCAATTGTACAATAAACAAGCCATCGATGATTTGGTTTACGTGACGATTTCATTCCATGAAAGATTAGCGCATTCTTTTACAAATATAAGACTTATTCTAATTTTGAATGTATATTAGCGGTAGAAACCATTTCGTGCTGGAAAGCAGAATTCATTTATTTGTTATCAAATGAGGTCACATATAAAAAAAATCAACAATTCGATATATTCAAAAAATATTATGTTTTAATTGAATTAAAAGTGAGCCCCTGAGAAGTGAAGTGAGCCAAGTGGCATTTTTGGTAAAAAAATGAGTTATGTGCGGTGAAATGAGATATTTATAAACACACTGAAATGGTGTTTTCTTCATAAAATAAAATTATGCTCTGCGTCAGTGATGCACAACCTTTTTGAGAGAAGGGCAGGATAATCAATTCGCAGATAGTTTGAGGGCCGAATGGGTAAAACTGATTTAATTCACCATATTTGTCGTGTATATAAAATTGAAAATCTTGTTGTTTTTCCATCGTCCGGAAAAAGCTATGAAGAAAAAAGGTAATTGATATTTGTCATTGCGGGCTGCATGAAATGTCATTGAGGGTCACAGGTTGTGCATCACTGCTCTGAGCTATAAGAAAAGTTACAAGATTTTGCTACTTGGCTCATTTCACTTCTCAAGGGATCAAATGATATGTTAACGGTGAACTTATCACATCCCTTTTATAACATAATTCCCTTAAAATAAAAGCATCATACGTAATGTTTAAATTTAAAGATAGTTCTACAAAAAAACAAAGTAATTGGATTGTACAATAGAAAAGTTTCACCATTTCGAGACTTGGCTCACTTCACCTCTCAAGGGACCAAATATTTGTTTTGGATTCATTCTAAATGTCTCATTTGAAGATGGTAGCATTTAATATTACGAGAACATTCATAACTTTTTATTTAATACTGTGCCATTGTCATCGCAGTTGGCAAAAATGGGAGAATAAGGGTCGATTGTGTCTTTTAATTTTTCATTGTTGATAATTTTATGATATTGACGATCTTAAAAAAATTAATTAGATTGTAATTTACGTATCATGGGGTGATTTATTACGAATTAAATTGCTTTTTGTTTCCACTGAATATGTATAGTGTAAGGACTGCAAAACTTGAATCACACCACTGACTACGTGTTCTATGATGACTAAATTAAATGGTACAGAAAAAAGAATGAACATGGAAGTACGGACAAAATATGCAATTTCGTCTTTGCACCCTTTTGTGCTACCATTGCTTACTATTGCATCAATGCAATATGTATATTTTTTTAGACTTTTAAAAGTAATATCAACATTGTAATTGAAAGCCTGTTTTAAACTGTGCTAATTTTTTAAGCGCGACTTTAACACTCGACCGCGAGCCAGTCAAATAAGTAGTTTATACTAACTCAAAATCCGTCCCGATTCATCTCTGCCTTCTGAAATTCTTCGGTATAGTCAAGGTCACGAAAAAATCGATACAAAATTCTTTTACTCATTTAACTGACGGGGTCAGTAAAATCGTCACTTTGCTTATATCAATACAACGAAAAAGACATACACACACATCTTCAGCCCAGCCTCATGCACACCAATGCAAAATCTCATTACACAAAACTCCATTATAAAGTAATTATATTGTGTATAACGAGTTTTTTAGCTCGTTAATATCGGACTCGTAATAAATTGTAGCTTTACATGACGCATTAAAAGCACGGCCTTTTTGTAGTGGTGAGCTTTTCCGCGTGTGTGTATACGTATGATTATGATTACGTGACAGTGTGCGTCTGTTATCTTATGAGTGTGAGTGTCTTATTTGTGTGTCGATTGGTGTAATACAGCATGTACTCAAAAATTACACCGTGGCTCAAAATAACTTGGCACATTTTTTATCATTTTTGTAAAAATATTTTTCAGAATAAACGATTCCATTTTTTTATATATCTAACAAAGAGGCGCCATGACCCTATTTTATTCAGTAAAATTCGTCCACTTCTAAGAAATAACGTGTGAACTTTGTTCTTTAGTTCACTCACATAAATATTAAAATACTATTTAAATTCAGAAAACATTCACTGTGACAATTGTGATAAAACAAATGTTTAAAAATTGCATTGCAAACCAATGCATAATATTAAAAATTACACATTGGCGACAGTGGATATCAAAAGATATAGAGGAAAGACGCGTATTTCGCGTTCTCCGTAGCCATTGTGTTGAAATGCTAGCATTTACTATCTTGAAGGGATGAAGGGTTGTAATGAAAAACCAAGAAAGATTATGTAACAGGAAAAAAAATCCCATTTAATGAAAAATATTGAACAATACCTTAAAATATTAAAATGCTTGATCAATGGCTATTTTATTTGATAAACAGTAACAGTATTACTAAGCTTGAGTGAATTTATAACTAATGCTAATACAGACATGAATCAAACAAGGATATCTTTTTTATAAAATGAATGCCAAACTTCTTGAAAATAAATAATAGCACGCAATACACTTGTAGCTCAACAAAAGGTTCCAACACACCGGGCCTGTCGTTAATTGGCAAATGTCGTGCGCTTTTTTTCCGGTGTTTTCGAGTTCAAATCTCAACGATTTCATTATGATTGGTTAAGTTTTTAAAAAAATCGATTTCAATTCGAGTAAATTTGCTATATATTTAATCTGTAATTTAAACGATATAAAGAAAAGTTTTTTTTACAATGTGAAGGTAAAATTAAGAATTTTTATAAACAAAATGATGACATGCAAAAATTGCATCATGTGTTTTGGTTAATGTATCTACCGTTAACATTTTTGGGTCACACTTTACTTTAAAGGGCGGTTGTATAGATTAGTTCTTCTCAAACGGTCAATTGTGATCAAATTGATGTATGCCAATCCAAATTATTTCATTATTACTTTTTTACACAGAAAATGCGTATATCAAAATAATTAATTACTTTATATCCATGCCTCATAATTTTTTATTTTGTAAGCCAATGTGAAATCGATACTAAATCAAACTATGAGAACTGCTTGTTACTTAAGCGCTCAATCTCAATGAGCTTAGGTATGGAAAATATAAGGCTAGGACAGTACTAGTAGTAAGCAAATCGCTCTCGCTATGCCCCGCTTATAGGATCGGATGGGTAGTAAGAAATGTTTAGGCAACACACAAACACCCATGCCTCCGAACAGAATCTGAAAATCAAATAAAAGTACTGCTCTTACTAGTACCCGTAAGATCCGTCACGGAAGCCAACGACAAATAATCACTCATTATCTTCCCCTTCAAAAGTTTTTCCATAATTAAGGTTATTAATTGATTAATATATCATTTCATTTTGTTTATGCCTTATAAGATAGGTGTCCAACAATCGACTAAAAATGCTGCTCGTACTGGGACTTGAACCCGTGAGGTCCGTCACGGAGGCGACGTTGGTCTCTGAACCGCGGACCCATATATTATACTACTCAAAATTATTGGGACGAAGGGGTATTTATATCCCCACGGACGCTTTTTGGGTATGTTAAATAATTTAGTTGGCTTAACATTTTAAGCGATGATCAAAAAATACGGGCGCACGTGTTTAGAATCACTTTTATTCAAAATCAGCTTAGGTATGCTGTTAATTACTTACTACATATATTCGTAATTTATATTGTTGAAAATTTATGCATATTAAATATGTACATACTTCCTTTTTATTAAGATTGTATAAGATGTGAGTTATATTGAAGTATTTGACGTGGACCGCTGATGCTGTACAGGAGATTGCGGCCAAGACTTTCGACTGGTTGTGTCCGAACTGGTTATTAAACTTTTGTTTTATTCAAATACATTCACGAGGCAATGAGATGCAAATTATTTTTCCGTCTGCTCATTTTGTATGCTTTTTTTAATTATGACCAGCGAGAGATTTTTCAGCGCGATAAAAATTGGATTACTAATTTTGTAAGTACGCCATTGTTACGAAATTTGTTTACGATACTAATTGAGAAGATGAACAAAACTGACGCTCTCGCGGTGGTGCCATCTGTTTGTGAGAAAATGCAACAAGTGTAATTTATTAAATTTAAAAAGCATCTGTAGGTCTCATCTGTTCCATACAACTAACAGATAGAGAAATGTTATTGTAAGTAATACTTAAATACACTGAAACACTTATTTTTACTATAATTTGCAGCAGAATAAAATCTATCATCCCTGACCTTGAAAACCCGTAGCTTACTTAATAATAATCGCACGGTGTAAAGTTACACGCATTGTTTAATGTACTTTATGTAAATTATAACCAGATGGCACTGCAACCTGTCAATCTTCACTCAATAATATGCTAGATGCGAAAAATGTGCAGATAGAGAAAGTGTATATGTATGATAAAATTCACTCAGAACTTACGCTCTTACACTCTCTCTCTCTCTCTCTCTCTCTCTATATCTGTGCAAACACTATCCGAGAAGTGTGTGTGTGTGTTTCTGCAATACAAATAGACATATCAATCAACAAAAATATCTATTTATATTATATTTTTATGAATATTGTACATTACAAAAATCACAAATTTTAAGTTTGTTGTTCATTGTGAAAAGGGTTAAAGCATTGTAAAAAAAATCACAAGAGAATACATAAAAAAAAATACTCGTATTAATTCACTCACGTCCACGAGGAATATGTCGATATCCGAAGCAATTCGTGACATCCCCATTGACAGGCTGGTTCTACAACTTATAATAACACACAATTCATGTTCACGTATCCTTAAAAAAATATCATGAACATTAAATTTGACATTCTTAAGAATAGTGGAATTCTCATTTTGGTCTCGTATAAGCCGAAAGAAATATATGGTTTGAATATATTTCTCTTCAATTTAACGTGAGAAAATCAGTTGGAAAAAGCCTTGGGTAGTATCCGTGTGCCCTGTGAGCATCATCTTTCGATATCCGGCGGAAATCCGAATAAAAAGGAAAGACCAATATTTTGTAACGGAAAACATAGTATTTTATTAAATTATCTGCGTAAATCAATTTGATAGAAGGCAGTTACTATATTTTTTTTAACTATCGAGTTTTTTATTACCAATTAATTTTATTATAAATCATATTTACTAGTTTTACTACGCATTTAATAATTACACATTAGCATAATATTATGTGAACATTTATCTGACAAGATATATACGTTGTAACGTACCTCTTTAGAATTTATTATCTAGGTGCGTTCTAAAAATCTGGATAATAACATTAGATTACGAGTTCCATGACTAAATAAGTCCGGTTTATTATAGGTACATAATAACGTAATTCATTATATTATTTTACGATCAATAAAATAACTGATTACAGGGTTCGCCAAACTGCAGCTCTCGTGGCAAACACGTGCGGCTCTTCAAATATATCGCTAACAATGTCACTATCGGAAAAAGTGTGTTGGGCTATCAATACCATTTTAAAGAAAACAGAATGATCAACCCAATATAACAATAATGCTGTAACTTTAAAGTTCATTAATTAGCTGGTAATGGCATTCTGAAAAATATTGAAATACTATCAATACGTCAGTTTAACACAATACAATAATTGTGGTACTATAGTATTATAATAAATATGATCTCTTCATCCTAATGTAGCATTACAAATTATACGAACACCTACCTGTCATAATGCAATAGTTCTTTTTTGAACTGTGTAGGCTGTAGGTATTTCAGAAAATTATTGACAACATACAACACACCTAACAGTCATCACCTCGAAACAAAGTTTTTCACATTGTTCCACTGTTGCATCGACATACCTAGCTTTATATTATTTTAAGTTTAACAAGCATTTTTATTATACTTATGTGACCGAGGTTGACAATGGATGCTCATTTTCAATGATAAATTATATGAAGAGTACATTTTGAAACCAAATAATCGAATACATTTTGAAGCCTCATCAAAGATTATAAACTCTAACTTTGATATTTCTTTCCGTAGCCATAAAATTCATATTCGTTTGAGGAAGAAATATCCTTCTGGAAATCTTATTTATAGCCGTGGCCTTAGTTTACCTAAAAGTTTGATGACTCCTGGCTGATTATATTATTATAATACAAAACACGGGCTTGATAACTGTATAATAAATTAAACTTGTACAAAAATATGGGTTAAATACAATAAAATTACGTCATCGGTGGCCATGACGAGAACAATACGTTTGCATTATAAAATAACTAATATGTAGTAACTAATAGCATTTAAATAATATGTCATGCATGTTGCACATTAATTCATTTGTTGGCACTGCAAGAATACTGATAATTATCCATTCTCTTGCTGATTTAGATAATGCAATGATAAAATGTCTCGCCATTAATTGATTTTCTTAATTGCTAATGCAAGAAACACACTGAGATAATTATTGTCAGTGTGTTTCTGCTGCCCACGCCACAATGTAAAATTATTTAATTGTATTGTGGCCCAAGGAGATTATTCAAAATGCGGATTTACTTATCATAATATATTTGAAACTCGTAATGGGTATTTCATGTTATATATTTATACAAACATTTATTATTACGGCCGTCACGCATGTTTTTAATGCGATCTCTTTGGGGTTAAGTCCGTTTCGAAGTTTTTTCTCAATTAAAATAATTTTCAGTCGAGTTACACATTAATTTGAAGCAAAAATACTCACGGAATTGATTTAAGTAATATGTATAGTGGTTTACGGCTACAAGTAATTCGTGGGATTCTTGTATGAATCAGTCTGATAGTAATAGCAACAGTTTGAAAACATATAATAAGTACACATAATAAGAAAACATATAATAACACCTCGTACAGATATGTATATAATATAAATATCTGTACGAGGTGATGTCTCGTAATTCCGTAGGTAACAGTTCCAGACAGCTGATGGTTCAATGATTATTGATTCGGTGACCTTTAAGTCATTACATTTGATTTTTTTTATATCTGCTGGTATGGAAAACAATATCGCCATTTAATAGTAAAAAATGTGAAAATGCCCGATAAATGCGAAGCAATTATTGGACAATATATTGCCCTGTCTATTTACTGTATTGGTGTTATATACCAGTGTTCCCATACCTTTAAGACCTGCGAAACGGTAAAAAATATATCAGTCATATTGCTTATAGGCATATTACTGAAAATGTCGGTGGACCAATACCGGTCCGCCGACTATCGGTTGACAAACACTGCTACAGAACATTAAGATATATCAAATACACATATATTCTCTTTAAAGCTTGATGCCGAGAATTTTCTTTTCGTTAAGGGTCATAGTCGAATCTGACATTTTTTTACTAAACTTTCTATAATACTCGTCCTTCTGATTATTCTTGCCTTCGATAAGATGATTACACAAGAATAAGAGGTCAGCATATTGACGGATTCGGCATTCTTATACCGGTCAAAGTATTCGTCGAATAGATTTTATTTCAATTATGTCAATTCCCATTATTTCTTTGTGTATGTTCAAGAGTCTCCGTACACCTGCTGTACGAACATGCTATGCGATTTTTTAAATAAAAAATTGTTTGAAAATACTTAAATACGTTAGTGTGCGCATTCAGTAAGCGTTGTGAAATGTAACTGATAATATTTAATCCTGTCTTTTATAAAAGTTTGGTGAATTTCAAATCATTCGACCCTACGCCAATGATTATAATATATTCATAAAGATATTATCTCCAACCGAAGAAGTCAATTTAAAAAAAAACCTTGTTTATATCCAGGGGCTGTGGAAGCGGTGTCGGAGTCGGAGTCGTGGAGTCGGAGCTTTTTGGCCGGAGTCGGAGTCGTCGCGGCGTTTTGGCCGGAGTCATACCCGGAGTCGGAAATTTTTGAAAAGTTTGAGTTTTTTATTTTCGCATTTAATATGTCAAATTTGAAATTAGGCCGCATTGATAGGGCTGATATTTAATTGAATACACATAAATAGGAAAATAAGGGAAAAAAGTGACGATATTAACCTTTTTTTAGTCGGAGTCGGAGTCGTATTTTTGGTCAATGTCAGAGTCGGAGTCGGAGTCGTGGTTTTGGTAAATGCTGGAGTCGGAGTCGGACTTTTTTTTATCGACTCCACATGACTTGTGCCCATACAGTGAATCGCCAAGATTAAATGCATACAAGAATATTTTCCTCTCTTAAAATCCTTAATTCTGATTCGAGAGCTTCTACGAATGCAGGTTTAATAGAAACACAATCCTATTTAAGACTTAATTCCAATCATTAAAGTTTGAACTTGTTTTATTTATGTCTTTTGAACACATGTATCATATGAAAAATTTTGCTATTTACCTGACTAGTTGGTTGATCATTAATTTAATACACATGAATAGGAAAAGTAGAATAAAACCTGACAATATTATTTGTTGGAGTCGAGTTGATCAATGTCCGAGTCGGTGTCATGATTTTTTCTTAACAACTTTTTGAGTCTTGGTGCTTGATTTTTTACGTTGCTGTTTGAAAATCAAAATATATATTTGCGACAGCCTGTTTATGATGTAATTCTCGGCTAAAGTCGAGTCTGGAATAATGTGTAATTGCAGTGAAGTACTTACGGAGATAATGTAATTGCTTAGCAGTGAGTCGGATGTCATTTGTGTTTTGGCTAACCATCAAATATAACAGCTATTTGGTCCAAGTGCATCATAAATGCAATGGCATCGTACATTTGCAACTGTTTAATGTTCTCCTTAATGTTTGCGCCATCGCTAATTCTGATTATTAAATGCATACATTTGTCTTTCTTTATTTGACGTTTTTAATTCGGTGCATCATTTTTAATTATATAGTTATCTTATTTTTCAATTAATAATTCATTGGCTTTTAAATTTACTAGTCATAGGAACTATGTAATTGCTCAACACCACATACATAGTTACGAGATTCGCCTTGTAAGGTCTGCAAGCTCGGTGGTGGCGGGTACACGACGGGTACCCGCCACCAACGGAAGATAGATTTGGCAAGCGCAATTTATAGTTATAGACTATTTGGTCTTCATTTGCATCCCCCGCTCTATCTATCTCATAGGTTCCCAACGATTTTCGCGTAGCGACCCTTTTTTAAAAAAGCCATGTGTCTTGCGACCTCTAGGCATTTCAAAAAAGGCATTTTTAATAAGGTAATTACTAGGTAGGTAGGTTTTAATAAGGCGACCCATGGGTTGGGAGCCCGTAATCTATCTCATAGATACCTACTTATTTTAATTATTAACTGAGAAATAATTCTTTCGTTCTTAAGTTCATTTGAATATAAAATTTAAAATAACTTTGATTATTCCACGTATTGTGCTAACCGTGACACGTGTTTCGTCGTCTCTTTCAGAGGCATCTTCGAAACAATTAAGTAATTACTTAACCCTTTTAATACCCTATATTTTTTTTAAGGTTTCCAAAAATACCCTGGAAATTAACTGTTTTTTAGTGTTTTCGTAAATCTATAAAAAAAATTAAAAATAATGACATTTTGGTGAAATATTTTTTATTTTATAGAAAACAACATTACAGAGTGATGATACTCTGTTAAAAACAAAATGCTAAAACGAAAAATACGTAAGAAAATATACTAAAAGACAAAAAAAAGATTTTCAAAATATTATTTGCATATTTAAAAAAATTATACATGTTTCCATTTTATTTTACATGAAAAAGTGAACGCACAATAAAAGATAAAGATAAAAAAAAATGTCGTTTTTTAATTCCTTAAAAAAAAAATTCAAAAAAGATAAAAAGGAACAATAAATTCATTTAAAAAACAATCAACGCTTGGCGGGGCCGTATTATTATATAACTGGGATCTGTAAGTGGCTCGGATGTCAAAGGTTAGGTCCCCTTAGTATGTTATGACACTTCTTATTTTAACTTCAAAATATGTAACATACAATAAAATATAAGTACCATTTAGAAAAGCTGGTATATCAGCTCAGGGTTTTTTTGGCGATTATATGATAGCCGATATATCGGCTCCAGGGTACTAAGAGGGTTAAGCAAACTTTGCGATAGGATATATTTGGGGTGGCGGCCCATGGGTTGGGAACCCGTGATGAGAATACACTCAAACCTCTTTTTGCGCGATTACAAAGTTATGCAGTTCTTCTTTTTAATACAATTTCATACAGAAAAACGGAGCTAATACACAGCCCTCTCTAGCCCCGGTTGAGATTCCATGCCATTCGGTAGTTATGTTGCTGAGTCTTATGCAGCATTTGCTGTCCTCATACAAGCATTTGATGATGGCAATAATCTTGGTTGGGATTCCATAAAGCCGTTAATAATATAATATTAAATACACGATAATAAAAGGACTATTTATGATTGTGATACAAGATGGCTAGCAAAATAAATTAAATATAAAAATAATATCTTTTTACAATTTTTGCAAATTGAATCTACAAACGTGAATTCAAACAAATTAAAAAATATCATTAGAATATGAATTTATAAAAGGTTTGTCACTAGTTTATATCAAAGCCAAAATATTGTAAAGTATTTTTCATTTGAGAAGCCATCCTAAAAATTCTTTCATGTCAACGTGGAATAACATTAGTTGGGAAATATCATTTGTGTTAATAAAAAATAATTAAAAAATAACAGGAAATAGTGTTTCTTTATTTTGAAACATCAACATGGTGTCATTTTCACCATTATTTCATTCATCTCATTTGTACCCATGTTTTTACTGGCTGGACCTTAACCTCAGGAGAACTCTTGACTATTCAAAGGGTTGAGGAGGATAGTCCTGGAGAGGGTCAAAATCCTATCAATGCCACTGTAGACAGGTATGTAGTGATCTGCCTTGTGTATATATGTAGTGCTGTATTTATTTGTCATATTAAAATGTATATGTAGAACTTGCATTTAAATATTCAATAGCTGTAACACAGGTGCAATCTTTGAATTTTTTACATTTAAACTGCCAACATCTTACAAAAAATCATCATAAACAACTCTTCGAGTATTCAAAAGAATACCAACTTCAACAAACGTAATTGGTTTTTGTACTTCTATAAAAGTAGAACAGGTGAAAAAAAAAGATTACTTATTTAATTATGTCAAGTCAATAGTGTCATCATTTTGATCTGTATCATAGACACTATCAATCGCATAGTCTTTTGCTGTGATATTTTTCATGAAACTAGGAATCGCTTCAATTCCTTTTGGAGGAAAAATACTATTACTAGTGCTGCTTGTGCTGGGTTGCACAATGTTACTACTTATAGGTGTAGATATTGTTGCACGTTTCTTTTTGTTATCTTTTGGAGCCGGGGGTACGTTGGTTTCTGCCATCTTGGTAATATGCTCCTTCTAAAATGACAAAATTGTACATACAAAGGTTTATAAAAAAGGTCATCTTTGTTACACTTTTTTCTACTGCAGTTATGTTAGGTATTATAGACAGGGCTGTGGAGTCGGTAAAAAAAAATTCCGACTCCGACTCCAGCGTTTACCAAAACCACGACTCCGACATTGACCAAAAACACGACTCCGACTAAAAAAACGTTAATATCGTCACTTTTTTGCTCTAAATTTCCTATTTATGTGTATTCAATTAAATATCAACCCTATCAATGCGGCCAAAAGTCAAATTTGACATATTAAATGCAAAAATAAAAAGTTCAAACTTTTCAAAATTTCCGACTCCGGGTACGACTCCGGCCAAAACGCCGCGACGACTCCGACTCTGGCCAAAAAGCTTCGACACCACAGCCCTGATTATAGATATACCATCATTACGTGACCTTGATGTATTTTGTATTTCATCTAAATTGATAACTGGAAATGAAATACACTGAAGTGAATAAAGGTATTTCATCCCACAGATGACTTCAAAGAAACGGATATTTATTTGTCTCGACTACAATGTCTTAAAATTAAATTTGATATGGATTACTGCTACGTTAATATGTTGAAAGAATTACCAAGGATGGATTTCTTCTTACAAGTAGTTTAACATCTTCAGGTTTTATAGTACTGCGTTTTGCATGGCTGAAAAATAGAAATATATTATTGATATATTTGCAAGGCAAATAATAACAGCACAACATTGCCAGTTCAAGATACTTAGGTGTCCAGATAAATGTCTACGGCTTATACACTTTGAATAATATATCCACAAAATTGTGGTTATAGGATCACATCCCCTGAAATAAAGTAAACCAAAGACACAAGTAAACTCACGCAGAAAATTGTTCTAGATCTGTTGCATAAACTTGTATTTTCTTCCAAACTAACTCAGCAATCAGTTCCGTAGCATGTGACTGCAACTCCATCCCAATAAAGTGAGTTGCTTCTTGACATATTGTTCGTACATCTCTGTGGATGGTCATGCGAAGTTTCTAATGACAAATCATAAAATGAATTGAATTATTTTAATAATAAAGGTGTGCAAATAATAAAATTGAAACAAGAGTTTTACTGGGGAAATTTTGTGTTCGAATTACCTGTTCTGCCGTCAAAGAATCAAATCCAGTTCCCGCCATACCATTTAAGATTTCTGTCAACTGGACTGAGCCATAAAGTAATGACATTTTAGCTATGTTAAAAGCTTGTCTATGCTAAAACTTGATTCTGTCAAATAATTTTAAATTCAACCATTTTTGTACATTATCAAAAGCAATATTTGTTTTTACTCTCTAACATTTTGAAATATTAAATATTAAGTCTTATAAATGCCTAAGCAAAGTGTTTTTTTTTTGTATCAATACTGTAGGTATGTTTCAAAATTTGAAAACAACTTATTTTTGTGAATAAAATAAATATAATATATTCAAAAATGATAACTTCTTAGTTATAATAATTACTCTAAAATGAAAGACCACACAAAATACGATTCATATAATTTTATTGTTTTCAATACAAGAAAGATATTTTTTTTCAATCGTTATTTTATTCCATTGGGAAAAGTTCATCCCAGATTTTGTATCTTTCGCAATACATACATTTTTCTATTTTTAATTGTGCTCCAATATCAAGGAAAGACTTTTCATTTTTTTCAAATAGCGGCCAAATTATACTGTCTAATTTTTCATCATTCTCTGGCGTCGGATTACTGCAAAAAATATTGAGCTTATGTCATTGAAAAATCATTATATCTACAAAAATTTTATAAAAGTTTTACAAAATCTACATTTTTTTCGGTTACTATGTCCATAATTTTCCACAAATTCTTTTTATTATTGTCAGCAATACAGTTGTGCATGTACCTTATCATCACCAGTATATTATAAATAATTTGAATTAGTTCACTGAATCCAACAAAATATTGTGCAATATGAAATTTGAATTTTGGTCAAATTATTCATAAGAATCAATTTTATTTTTCTTACCCAAATTTTGCAAAATTTGTCCACATTTTTGTAATCTTAAAAACCATGGAGTATTCTTTATCATCAGGGGTAAATGGTTTTTCCAGAAATGCTTTCATTGAAAATAAATACATCAATTCGTCATTGTGAATGGGACCTGAAAATAAAAACATAATTATTTTCACATTTTTTTTGAATGATTAATTATATTTGTACCAATTGCTGTTGATAACTTCGCATAATAATAATTCATTATAAAACCATCGATATCCAGTTTTTACATAAGACACTAAAACTATTCACTTAGTATTTATGCCAACTATATTTGGATCATTTATCTTTCATTTGCTGGTTTCATGTTATTGGCAATATCGTATTTATTATGACTGAGGTTTATCAAAATAAATTAATTGACAAAGTAATAGAGTTTGTAAAAGACACAATTATTTTATTGGTTAAGTAAAATAAATAAATCAGTGGCAAAGAAGTTGAAAATATTTATAATTTGTATCATTATTTATTAAACTGTTCCATATATTTGAATTGTTTAAATTCTGAAGAATCAAAATAGCACAAAAATAAAACAAACCTGACGGAATATCATGTTTTGTAAAATTCATTGTATCAAGAAAACTGTAATTTCCTGAAAAACTAAAACGGTAGTTGTAGATACGATTCTTCCGATTTTCTGCCAACAAATCGACAGAACGATGCACGTTAAAACCAATCACTCCATCAGTACACAAAGTTCTCAACCTTATCAGAGATTCATCATCATTTTTAAGATCACGAGAATCCAAATAAAATTCTCTTAATTTTTTACTGATTAATTGTGATCTAGAAGTATTTCTTTCATAATGAAATACTGTCGGTGCTATAAGATCCCATTCTTCATTCACTTTCTT
Source organism: Himalopsyche kuldschensis (assembly GCA_028554975.1). Taxonomy (NCBI): domain Eukaryota; kingdom Metazoa; phylum Arthropoda; class Insecta; order Trichoptera; family Rhyacophilidae; genus Himalopsyche; species Himalopsyche kuldschensis. The sequence continues at coordinate 777,529 of JAHFWI010000085.1, read as the reverse complement.
CAATAATTTGTCATGTTCCACAATAGCTAAAAAAAGAGACAGATAATTGAATGAATCACGCATTTAAATAAACTCATTAATAATGAAATGTAATCAGTTCTCATTAATTTCACTTTACTCTTCTTCTTGAAGTGAAGGTGGTTGCAGGTCAGTACGGTAACCTCATTTTTTGACAAGGGTAAAAGGAGAAGAGTACAGCTATAATTAAGATCAAGTGTAAGAAAGTTTCCACTAGGGATTCCAAACTTAACCACATAAACAAGTAAAATAAAAGCTTAAGAGCATCAAGCACACATCAAGCTACATTTTGAAAACCTTGTCCCAAATTAAAGTAATTCTTTGAGAGCACCATATTTTTAGTATCTTATATATCAGGGGTGGCCAGACTGTTTTGCCCGTGATCGACTTTCATTTGAAATTATTGGCGGCGATCGACCAACATTAAAAGTAGTAGATAATATAAAACCTATATTAATCTAATAGCCAACCCTTGTTTGACCGGGGTTTTAGAAAGAGATTTTCGTCGATAAACGACTAAGTGCTAACTTCGAGATTTTAGCGTGCTGTCTGTCACACGACTTGTCTCGCATGCTTCTTGGGACGGGCACCAGAGATTTGTACAGATCAGGTAGGCGATCGACTAGGAATCACTCCACGATCGACGCTTTCGCCACCCCTGTTATATATACTTATAAATAAATAAAAATAATAACACATTTTATGTGGAATAAGTACTAAAAATGTGTTATTAAAATGCCATTACACCAAGTAATGACAGTGAACACCTTAAAAGTGATATAAATAAATGTTTTGTATTATCATAATAATCTTTCTTAGGTTAAAAAAATATCTATCAACAACAATAAAAAAAAAATGATATGAATTTGTTGTAGCCATAATATTGATGTACTATTATATTTGTTTATCATACTATACGCAGGATCGACCATTTCATACTGTGATATGCCAATCATTATTGGAATATCAGAAAGATCTGTTTGTCTGATGAGTTTTCTGGGATCATCAGTCAAAAACCTTTCTTGTCCAAAGTCTTTCTCGATGACTGGACCCCATGATATGACCGGAAATCCAAGAAACTCCTGAAATAAAAATATGTTTATTAGTTTCAAAAACAAAATCTTAACAAATCTTGCATTTTTTCCCATTGTTTACGTTTACGGTGTGCACAAATTTGTGCGTAATTACTATGGTAATTAAGAAGTTACCGTAAACAAAGTGTTAATACATATTTATAAACATATTTGTGTGTAATTTATAAGTCCATTTGACAATAAGTTGCATGAAAATGTTTCAAATAAATATATTAAAAATCGGTGTGTTATTATCAGTATACAAATGTGAAAGGGCTACAAAACTCTAAATAACTAATTTGTACATATTTAAACTTAACCAATAAAGAAAATATTAAGACAGGCTTATGAGTATCAAGCACACGTATTTACTCACACTGAACATTTAAATATAAGCAACATGGCCAATTTCTTCAAAAATTATCAGTACAATTGTTATTCCTGCACATATCGTCATATCAGGTAAGCCAGTTTACCTTAAGTGTTCATGAGAATGTTAAGACTGAATATTTCAACTTACAAAAAAAAAATCGTTTTGTATAAGTACTTAATGTTTTACTCAGAATAATGCAAAATTATTTCCGTTTCAACAACATATTTTGTGGGTTGTATGTATTATAAACCAGTTATCATTGAAGCCCCCAGGTTTTGGAGGCCCCAAAGCGCGCAACTCTTGCACTTATGGGGTAATCCTCCACTGATACAGTAGTTTGTAAGTATTTTTCTGAATAATTCACTTAATTACAAATACAGAAATTTATTACACAACTTACAAACATCTGCTCATGATGCTGTGTAATGTAGCTGGCATTTATCTGTCGCAGGCATGATAAAATCGATTCTGAAGAATCCTTCGGACACCCAGCACGAGTTGCTTGCTCTTCAGCATAATAACGATTATAAGTTGGTGGAGTCCATGATCCACTCATTGCAATTGCTTTATGAAATAGCCCTGTAAAAATTCATATTATAATTGAATTCTCTAGAAGGATTCGTTTGATTAAAATTAAAAAATATTGTGTGCCCTTTTTTTAGAATCTCAAAATAGTTTTGCATTCCGTTACTCATAGACTTCATTATCGTGATTCCTCCATTCAGATATTATCTAAGATGAGATAGCAATATATTTTTCTTGCATAATGAAGTCCTGTCATTATGACCTGACACAAAGTAGCTCCACAAATAGGCTGTCCTCCAATTAGCTACAATCACATTGTCTCAATCGACATTTTAAAAATTTGAGCAATGTTATATTGTATGTATGCTCATAAAATCACCTCATCTACCAATTCAAGAATTGAAATTATGGTTAACTTCCTTACAAGGAACAAAAAAAAATTGAGTGAAATCAAAATAGCCAGAACGTGTAAAACCATGAAAAACCAAATAGTAACCCCATGATTATTTTCTATTGGAACCTAGGTACTTAATTTTGTGTATCATCATTTCCATCTTAGAAAAAAAAGATGTTGAATGTTTGTGTGTCAATCTCAGTCTTGCATAATAATGTATTGCTCAAATATAAAAAAATAAAAACTGTTTGGCAATGAATAGAAGTGATAGATTTTTTACTTCACTTTATTTATACAAAAATGTAATTAACCTTGCATTTTATGTGCTTTTAAAAAGGATTTATTTTCAATATTTTTTTAGATAATACATCCAGTGCGGCGTACGCGACAGGCACGTACGCAACTACAATATTTAGAGCGTGAATCTATCGGGCAAGGCATGCTATCTCATCCATTGCAATTTCTGTTAATAGTTGAGCATTGATTCCTCGTGTCTTCAGCCTTCCTCACATAATTATTCACCACCTTGGTCGGTATCTAGTTGCACTTTGGAGCAACATCACTTTATTATTCTGCAGTGATTGTGTTAAGATTTTTTGCCAGAACCGTGATGATTCATAATTATCCAACAGCTTGATATGATTACATAAAAGTGATTAGAATACAAGTAAGTATATATGTCTACAAAACAGGGCCAGAGAGAGTGATATTTTTTTAAGTTTATGAATCGTTTTTAATTCATTGATGTGATCACTTTGAATCAATTATTAAAGAAATGACTTCAACGCTATCAAATTAACAACCATAAATAATATTATAAAAATAAAAAATCATTACCTGCCTTTAGACATTGGCGATATAAGATGGTAAAGGACACTCACAGATCCAGCACTATATCCAAAGACTGTGACATTATCAGGATCGCCGCCAAAGGACGCAATATTTTCTTTCACCCATTTTAGAGCCAATACCTGATCCTTTAAACCATTATTGCCTGGTGCTACTTTGTCATTGGTGCTCAGAAATCCTGGAAATTAAATAAATTATTTAGGTATCTAGATTCATTGAAATTAGTTAGGAAATCTTTCAATGAAACATATATTATTGTTTTCATTTTGCATTTTTCTTGAATTTAATATTATAGTCAGTCTTTATCTTCAAGGGCATTTCTAGTTTATCCATGAAAAAGTCAATTCAATGATTTCTTATTTTATTTTAATTCAAAATGACAGAGATACTCGATATGAAATAATTATGAACCCAAGAAAAATTTACCAAGTGATCCTAAGCGATAATTGATTGAAACTAAAACAATATCTTGATCTAGTAAATAATGTGGTCCAGCAAAATCACTTCGCCCTGTCAAACTGTGAAATCCTCCGGGGTGAATATACACTATAACTGCTTTCTTCTGGCAATTAGTTTCAACTGGTATATCACTTGTGTACACATTAAGTCGAAGACAGTCTTCGGATGAAGGCCATCCTGGGTCAAGTTGGTAACAAGCAGGACCTTCATATTGTGCATCAAACACGTCAATAAATTTTGCAGCTGGTATCGGAGGCTGTTAAAACACAGTATATTATTTTTAATATAATATTCACTCAAATATAGAATCAAGTTTTTTATAATAATTACATTAACCCCTTCCCAGGCATGCCCGAGTATACTCGGGCATTGAAAATCGTCAAAAACGGACATAACGAGATAGCTCGGGCAAACTACATACGAAAATTACGAATTTGATATAGTCCAAGCAAGGGCTGGACACAGACTAACAGATAAAAAAATATGTTATCACAAATTTGTGTGTGTATTTTGCATTTTCAAGTAAGAATTACAAGTTATGACAAACAATTGGTATTACAACTGAGCAAATAAATTGAAGAAAAATAGACTATAATTAAAATGTTGAAGACCTCTTAGTAATGCAAGCTATACTTAACATCAAAAATATAAATTATAGAATATATAAAAATAGTATATAATTACTACATTATTTTGAGATTGACTTCACGTAACCAACAATGCTGTTGCTTAAATTATAATTATGTAATACCAGTAATATGAGTACTTACTTCATACCGCAAGTCACCAATTGGGGCTTCAGCAAATGGAATTCCTCTGAAGGCATGAATTGTATTACCAAGAATGGATTCCATAAGAATGCCTTTAATTTTTCCAGCAGGTGTGTTGACAATTGTCTTACAGAGGGTCCCATTTTCACAATAAATTGTGTTAAAGAAAAGAACAAAAAGTAGAAAAAAGATTGTTGACATTCTCTCTGATTCAAAACTCTTTCTAATGTAGTTGAAGTAACTTTGACGACTGAAATGAATCTTATCGCATTTCAACTTATCGAAAAGTAATTGACATTCTTTACAAAAACCGGTAATAAAACCACGATTAGCCACTTGATTGAATTATTTTCATATCACTCATTCAAGGTGTAAAGTTTTCTTTCTAATAATAGTTAACTCTTAATTTTTATTGTAATAATATGAAATATTTACAGTCAACATTATTTCATAACACGCAGCTTGAAAATAGCTAGCAGAGAACTGAGTTCATACTGTGACAAATATTGTAATGATATAACATTTCTGATATTTGAAGGAATAAATGTTGAATAATTATTCTTGACATTTATTTGCATAAATATCACAAAAAATGTTATGCTCAACGTTTTGACAGGGCTGAGAAATTATACATGATATATAATAATTATCATTTAATGTAATGTCTTACTCTTCAAAATTAAATCAGTATTGCACTATATAGGTATCAAACCTGTAGACCGCCCATGTAAAAGAAAGCTAGACAATGTTTAAATTGATGCTGAATGATCTGAAATACAATGTCTATAATCATTCTAGCTTCTAATAGGAAATAAAATTATGTTATCAAGATTTGATAAGCCTTAACTATTCTTTAATGCTACATATTTCATATATTACTTTTATGTATGTAATTTCTAATTCTTCACTTGTCTGCTATTGATATTATAAGTAGACTTGGTCAGTTCTAAATTATATAAAAATCTGAATAAGCAATTGGTTTTTACAAAAATTTTCCCTCCGGCAAGCTACTCACTACAGTATCTCTCAGAAAAAGTCTACTTGACACATCCTTGTCACCTGGCAATAGCTTTAACATGGCTTTAACTGCCTAATAATCCTACCAGTTGAATAAAATAACTTCTGTTAGCTCCTTTTTAAGGCCTACCAGATCCTATTCAACATTGTAGTCAAATTGTTTTTTTTTAAATATTATGTTTTGAAATACAGAAAATCCCAATTTAAAATATGTTTGTCATTATTGTGTGTTAAATTGTCACATCATAAAAAAGAAAAATATTGAAACACCCTGATCTATGTAATAAAATGTTTATGTTTAAATTGCAGTCTTAAAAAATTTAATGTACAATGACCTGTGATTTGGTAGTTTCATTATTTTAAATATTCAAAAATCAATACAATGTAAAAAATTTGGAGTTAAGCCATAGTCAAAAAAAAATCTCAGTGCTTTTTGTTCAAATTATAAATAAGCGGCACATGTCTCCACACGGAATTGAACGAAGCACATTTTTCTTACAGCAAAATTCTAAATACATAAACCTAAAATGCTAAAAATTTGAGATTTAAGCTTATTGAAATAGTTGAAAGCGCTACAAAAAATAATGCCGGACCTGATCATTTTATTAAATTGTAAATGCCTTCAAGCCAAGAATTCATAGTTAACAAGCTAAAAAAAGCTGTGCAGATCTAACATAAAATGCTTATAAAAAACTTCAAGTTCATTTGTGAACTTGAAATTCCTGAAGATGTCGAAAGGCGACAACACTCACGGAAAAGAAAAAACTCAAACAATTCTATTTTGATATTGAAAATCCATCTAGCACCTTCAGTTGCTATCCATGGGCTTAAATAAACTAAATTTATTTAATTTAGAATTTCGACTGAAGGTGCCTGATGGAATTTCAATCTCAAATTTAAACTTTATACTTTCGATGAGTCGGTTCAAGTTTATTCGTGCACTTGAAATGTCTGAAGATGCCGAAAGTCAAAACCCGGGTCGTTAGCGACAAAACTCTTGGAAAAGTACAAAATTTGAATGATTTAAATTTGAATTTATTTAATTTCAAAATAATGTTACAACTCAATAGATTTATAATGTGGGATTAATTTACTATGTACGGTGAGCGAAACCGGTTCTGATCTTTACAAAATATATATAAGATTTTTCAAATATTAAGCCTTTCCACCAAAAATTTACAGTTTCTCATGAAAAGTGATTTACAGAAACTGTCTATGATATTTTTGATATGCATGGCGCATCGGCGTTTGCTGCCATGTATTGTACTTTTCATTGAAGCAATTTGAAGATATTTAGCGATGATCTTTTCATGGCAAGGTTTTATTAAAATTAAATTAGTTGCATTACATATTTTTTCAGTTAACCATATTTTTTGCAATTGCGATATTCTAACATGCCGTGAAACGGATTGTCGTTTATTGCACAAGCTATGCGAATTTCAAGACGTTTCACCCATTTATCCGAGAAGAATATAATTTCTGACTACCTGTATATTTCATTTGCTATAATTGTTTTCTATTCTCGCTTAAAGTTTGTCAATTTTACCTCTGAATCTATCGAATATTTTGAAATACAACTTTCCTGCAAAAACATTAATTCAGACAAATACCCTATAAATATATAAATGCTTATTCGCTAAAAAAAAATGATTGAAAACTAATGTCATCAAAAATGGCAATGGCTATTGTAATATGGTTCAACTCAAAGAGTGTAATAATTATTTTAAATAATAATTGAATCGTATAATATTATAAATGTTCATAATAATTGCATGGGTAATTTTTATTATAACTAGACCACACTGTAAATGTTGCCAAATGTTTGAAGCTACGATGTTATATAAAAAAATCCATATTTTTATTAAAATATTTTAATGCAAAACCTTAAAATTTCAAATTATACTTTAAAGAAAGAGAAGATTTTCTAACGTATTTTTTGAACTAGTCACCTTGCCAAAACATTCCCATTTTGTCTTGCACAATATTATGAAAATCTAATATTTTTTCACGGTGCCACATTATGTTATTCAGAGAAATACATAAATGACATTTACAATCCCCACGTGAAAACGAGCATTCTTAGTGAAGTTTTGCAACTGCTCGATATACAAAAAAAAACACGCCTAATACACCAAAATGGCACTAAGAGTTCAATTCGAGAATAATAACGAAGTAGGAGTGTTTAGTAAATTAACAAATGCATATTGCGTTGTCGCGATTGGTGGCTCTGAAAACTTTTACAGCGTCTTCGAAGCCGAACTCGCAGACACGATTCCCGTGGTTCACGCAAGTATAGCGGGATGTCGAATAATAGGTCGACTGACAGTAGGAAACAAAAACGGAATATTGGTTCCGTCATCGACGACAGACACAGAATTACAACATTTAAGAAACAGTCTCCCGGATGCCGTCAGAATTCAGAGAGTTGAGGAACGATTGAGCGCCCTTGGAAATGTTATCGCTTGCAACGATTACGTCGCTCTCGTGCATCCAGATCTGGACAGAGAAACGGAAGAAGTCCTCGCCGACGTTTTAAACGTAGAAGTATTCAGACAGACTATCGCCAGTAATGTCCTGGTAGGGTCATACACAGTTCTCAGCAATCAAGGAGGGTTAGTGCACCCGAAAACCACAATCCAGGATCAAGACGAGCTGTCGTCGCTTCTGCAAGTTCCGCTGGTTGCGGGAACTATCAACAGAGGTAGTGAAGTCTTGGCTGCCGGCATGGTTGTCAATGATTGGTGCTCATTCTGCGGAATGGACACGACTTCTACAGAGATTTCCGTTATTGAAAGTGTTTTCAAACTGAACGAAGCTCAACCAAGCGCCATAACATCTACCATGCGTGCCTCTTTGATTGAGAGCATGTCGTAAATTAAACACTTGTTGAAATTTTTTATGATATATTTGTATAGGTGCCGATTTGTCCAAGTGAAAACCACTGATTAAACAAATTGTGGGAGGCTGTTGACAAGCCATTTGCAAACAATTTAAATATCAATAAAAGCTGTAGCTTTCGTTTGAATACTTCAGCAATTATCAAAACCTATATGTTAAATGTGCACTAATCTCGTTGACTAATTCCCTTTATAAAATCGTTAGAATTCGTTCATAATGGCTTGTCATAACACACTTCAACTTACCGATTATTTATATATCTGCCGAAATTGATTTCCTTGCATACAGTCTTAAATGTTATCATATCTAATGACATCTCAATATAACCTAAATTACTCGACCCCATTTTGTTCACCTCCTGAAAAAACTCAGTTACGGTTGAATTGTCTTTCTAGATAATAATACATAAATAAATGATAACTTGGCTTATAAAAATATGCACTCGAATAAAGGTGGAATTAGTGATATAATTTATATGTAACTCTTTCGTTAGGCTTACTGATATTTTGTCAGCTTGATGTTATATCAGACTAATTAGATCTGATCTAGAAAATTAATTCTACATCTTGGGCTATGTTTGGAAATTCAATTACACAATTCCACTATAAATAATAATAGGTAAATTTTCAACTGAATTGATTCAAAAATTGGATTCTTGCTTGGTTATATTCAAAGATTTTCATAATCTCTTGTGAAATGTCTGTTATTTATCTTTCCAAATTTTGATAGGATGTTTATATCTTGTAATTTACAAGATTCTGTTAATGGACATGTATATAATTATAAGAAATAAAATATTTGAAACACCATCTGTTATTAATTTACCAACTCATATATTTGATTTTTTTTTTAAATAAAAAAAAAATATTTGGCATTACAGCTTACGCCAATGCGCCAAATATTCTTAATTGTGAAAGTCATACGAGATCAACTCAATGATAAGTAATGAATCAGTTGTGCACAAAATCAACGATAAATAACATATACCCAGCCCAAGATCTCTTTTTTCAATTGAAAAAATCAGACCTGGCCGGGAATTCAACCCGGGTCTCCAGATCGCTAGGACAAAGCTCTTGCCACTAGACCATGCACTAAACCACAGGGACCGACTATTATTATAATATTATTTCATCATTCAATAATTAATCCCAATCACAAAATTTTGAAACACCTATCTAGGTGATTTTAAATGGGGACATCATTTGGATGGAGGGTATTGCATTTCACCTCCCTCTTTACGAATTTGAAGAAACTTATATTATCCCTTCTTGCACTGGCTTGCACATGTGGACAAAATTTAAAAAGCTGAGAATTTTTCTACCACTCCCCCGGAAACAATCTCAAATTACATCTCTGATCTGAGCCAGGGTTCAGGGATTCTTTACAGTGGCTGGCCTGGAAAATGAGTTGTAGAATTGATATTACTTCTAGTTGAAAAATCAAAGAGTATTTATGAGTATGGAAATCAAATTTATTACTTAAGCATTGAACACTTAAAATATACAATACACGTGTCAAGTAAATTTACACAAAACAATTTAAATATTGTGACACAAATCTAATTGTATGTTTATTATTGGGTGGCACTGTACAATCAAATATAATACACTTCAAAAAAATATTAGACTAGCAATTTTATCTTTTTTTTGGTGGGTTTGCCATAAATGATTAGGGATACTGGCTTCTATTGACAGAATAATGAAAGATTGGGATGAGTTTTATCACTTCACTACTAAACCATACTAAAGCTATTTTTCAACTAGATTCTAGGTGGTAAGTTAGTCTAATTCAGAGTGTCGCACGACTGAATTTGGAGCTTAGTTAGTTTGAAAATTTATGTACAGGGCAGAGTAAAATATGTATAGTCACACCTGTATTAGGGTACACTAACTATATGATAAATGTAAATTCTTCTTTCTTTCATACGTAATATGTGACAATAAAAATGATATATAAGTGAAACTAGAGACTTTAATTCTAAATCATGATTAATCCAAATAAATAAGCACTGTTTAATATTAAATCAAATAAATAGTCATAACTCAAGATTTAACTATTCTAAACAATTAACATCACCAATACTGATTTAAAGTTAAATATTTTACACCGGTTTTTTTTGAATTGTCACGTGATTACCACCAACCAAAACACGGTTGAAGTCTTCCCAGTATAATATTTTACATTTGAAAAGGTGTGCTACTCAGATATAAAAGTGTTAATCGATCCAAAATCCTTTATGACATTTCCAATAATAATACGAAAGATTTCTTTAAATGCAACATTTAATTCAAAAGATACAGAATCATAATAGAAAACCATCAGATAAGAAAAATGTTAAGTAGAGGTCTGCACGGGCCAAAATTTAAAAATTCTACCTGACCGGAGCCCGAGGCTCATTACCGAACATCTCGCCTGAACCCAACCGTTTTTTCATCTTTTCAAGAAAATTTAAATCCAAATTCAAAATAATTTAATATCAACTCATCAAACTATAATGTGTATGAAATTAAGATATACATTAATGGCATATACATCCGGAATAATCGTATTAATGTTTTATTTTTTGTGTACCCAGGCTTGAGCCTGGCCTGGGCCCGAATTCATACCTTCATTACCCGGCCCACGGGCCAGGCCTGCAGGCTAACCCAAGCTCGTGCAGACCTCTAATGTAAAGTATCATTTCATTTAAAAGCCCTCTGCATCCATAGATAATTAATTCCGCAATCACAACTAGGTGTCTTTAATATCCTATATTACATACATAATACCTTTGAATTAAAATTACACAACTTACGTGAAATAATCCTATTTCTTTGGCACCATTCAAAATCCATTATTATTGAATACGTATAATATCTTCCAAGTGTAATTCAACATTTCAATGCCCAAATATTATGAGGCATTACTTATTGATTAATGTATAAACATGAAAATACAAATCGGTCGAACGTTCGAAGAGTTACACAAACTAAGAATTATGACAGCTTCAAAAAATTATTAAATTAATTAATTAACTTTTTACACATGGAAACAAGCGATGTCAAGTATAGAATTTTTCTACATCGTTTTAATAGAAACAGTTTTACGTTATTCAAGTATCTGTTCAGTTTAAAGATCCATCTAATACACTGACAGAGAAATATGTCTCTATCCTTTCTGAAAGATCTTCAAAGTAAAAGAATTGTAATATGAGTGTGGGCTGATTATATTCAAGCAAGGCTTTCTAACCCAATGCCAGCTGAGATATTTTTATAGACCCATTAATTAAGGAAAAACACAATTGAATCCAATGTTTTCTTTAAATGCCCTCACATGCCTCTACAAATGTAACGGTTTACAATCAATAAAGTAATTTTGTTTTATTTATTGTAACCACAAATTTTTTCAATCTTCGATGTACGTAAAATCACAATTAGGTTGAGGGCTCTTATTGAGCAACTTAATGAGGTTGGAAAGCAAAGACAAGCCTTCTTTTTCCCTTGCATGAAGGAGTTAGCTAATCTTGTTTAAGGTTTGCGAAAAAGTATAAACTTTTCTACATTTGTCGCTAGATTTCTTGGTTTATTTAAAAACATCTGCATTAGATATAATTGGGAATTTTCGCATAGCATGCAGCCAATGATTGTATTTGTTCAACAATTTGAAATCGAGTATATCATTTCTGACTCGTATCAAAAATATGAATGAAGCAGGGTTTTACTTCAATTAAGATTCTTGCAAATTTTTCAATTATTTATTATATTATTATCCTTATTATAAAATGATCGGTGACTGAACGACTTATTTATAAAATGATCGGTACTATTTCTTTGATAAAATCAAGAGTAATAATTGAGCGATTGGAATCAATACACATAAGATGGCATTTAAATTACAGCAAAGCAAATGTCACTCAAACTGGTAATTTTTGTAATCTAATAAAAAAAAATACACAAATTTACTTTTTGCTACTGTTGCATACGTATATTATGTACCCATTATTTTCCTTCCTAAAAACTATTTATTTTGAGACTTGAGCTAAGTAATAATAGTTTATATTAGGCCTTATTCATTCCAACTGTCTATAATAAACACTAAATAAATCTAATTCTTTTGGAATGGAAATAAATAATTTTTGATATAAGTATGTAACTAAATTACTAGCCATCAGTGAGAGTGCCAGCGTAATCACTCGGTACTTCTGAGCTTAACAAATAACACAACCATGAAAAGCAATAAGAACATTCAGCTACCAATAAAAGAGGCAATAAAATATAATATTCATAAATTTCAATTCCATTTATGCATTATGACTTGGATGTTTTTTTAAATGTTTTTGTTTGCAAAATTTGTGTTTTGTGTAGTGTAATGCAAGCATTCAATTTATTATATTACAAAAATTCATGCTCACTATCACATCAATACTTAATTTGATCAATAAATTTGCCATTTTCAGTTAAATAATATTGTAAAAAAAGGAAGTCATATATTGCATAAAATTAGTAACAAATCATTGTTTATATGTTATTAAAATAACTTGTAAGAGCAATTAATGAAGGTGAACTTTCTATAGGATAAAGATCTTAGTTTTCTTAAATCCAATTAAAATTATTTGTTCATTGAAGTGACAAGGATTTTAACTAAATAATTTGGCGGTAACATCCTGGAATTTAATTAAAAATATATTTGGTTTGCCAAAACAGTAGTGATATTGATTGGTTTTTGACATTTTTAATATAGTTAGTGGAAAAGTAGCTGAATTTGATTGAATCCTTCATTCATATATTAGCTCAATGGGAAAGAACTTGTGCAGGGAATAATATAATCTGTCAATACGCCACAATATGATTGGGTAAATTTATTAATCTTTATGTATCACCTCAATATACAACAAATACACTAAAATAAATAACATTAATAGCTGGAATAGTATTTAAAATCGTATCTATGTCACCATATAAAATACAAGATAACATTAAATTATCTAAGCCATAAAATGAGATCTCAAATTGATTAAAAACCCAGTACCTTCATAATTATATTTAGCAAAATTCAATGGATAAAGAGTAATTCAGGTAAGTAAAACCATACAATCATTTTTTTTACAAATATAGTGCCCAAATTCATTACTGTCCATGAGAATAAATAATATAAGCAAATAGTTATTTTGTAGCATAGACAAGTATACACAAAAGCAAGGTAAGTAATGGAACTATATTTGTTCTGTGCTGCACATCTTTGTAAAACAGTAATAGCTCAAATTTTCATACACAATTTCACATTGAAGTCATGTATGAATTCGGAAGTAACATCTCTCACTCGTTTCTTCATATGGGTGCATTCTCATTTTATGTTGACACACATTGTAGTGAGTGAGAAGTGGTGAATGTGCGTTTTGTGTATGGTTATACTTAAAATACATATTGATGATGTATGCTTCTTACCCAGCATTTACAATACGCCTGTCAAAATGTTCTGTACAACAATGAAAGAAAATAAATATCAAACATCATTAATACTACATATAGCTAAATAAAATGATAAACTGTCATCTAACATTAGTTTGTTTTGAAATGTTTCAACCATCAATAAAGGAAAATGTTTTCTCAATTTAGTACATGAAAAAACAAGCATTGTAGTTTTTGATGAATCAAAATGGTGATATTCAATTGAAAAATACAGCAGTGTCCGTGATGAGATTAGATAATATCAAATTCTTGGTTCATTTTTGGGCTGATTTCAACCAGCTAAGGCTTTCATTTCCATCTCAGTCTTCATACATCTTACCAAGCAATATTTAAATTCAAATTCAAATTTAAATTATTTTATCGATATTAATTACACAACGCCTCGCTTCTCCAATAATACTGCAGGAATTATGAGTTGAATGATTTGCAATAATGTTTAAAATTAAAATTTTTGTAAACTTCTAAAGTGACACTCACATCTTAGATATTTCAATGTTTTTATGAATAAAAAATTGAATTTGATACACTGATAATATTATAAAAGGTTAAAACTGTGTTTAAAATATTATTGAGCCAACACTACCCAATATTTTATAATTGCGTAAAGAATTTTCGATACATTGTGATATTTTTGAGTGACAAATAATCGTGTCAAAACAAACGGTAGTTTTGGAATTATTAAAATTATTTTATTTAAAGTGACCCTTTGGAGAAACATGTATTAATTTTAAAAAGCTACCAGCTCTTGAAGGTAAAAATGATGGCATTATGAGAAACCATGTAAAAAGCTCTCTATTCAAATGAAGAAACATAGAACTGTAATCAAAAATTTTAAAAATTCCCTAGAATATTTCTAGTAGAATACAACTGTTCCACCTTTATTGCCGCAAAGTACAATAAGTCTTCCCAGCTATAAAAAAACATGAAAATTGTGACCAGTTTTAGGGAAAAGATTACAGGAAAACATGAAGCATCATACTCAAACTATATAATTGAATATGGAACCCTGAAAAAAACAGTGATATCTGAAAGATTTAAGAATAAAAATTATAAAAAAAAAATATCTACTATAGGTGGAGACCTACTTTAATGTGTGCCACATGACATTATAGGCAATTTTTGGTATAGTAATCGATTACAGTAAAACCTCAATATAACTGACTTTGTATTCAATGGACAAAATTATCATAGGACTATTCGACAAGTGATCGAAAAATAATTGCCAAATGCATTTATTTATTTGTCAGGTATGATAACTGTCTTTGATATTTTTACATAAAAGAATAGAGAAAATAAAAAAAAAAACAATTTTATTTGAGCATTTATTTTCTATGGAAATGATAAACTAATTATAATTAACTAATTAATTGTGATTAAATAATGGAAAAGTAAATTTCGATTGAAGAGATAAAATAAGCATCAGGCGACACGTTTAAAAATAAATAATTTATCGAATGACTACAATATCATTTTTTTAAATAGAAAAAAACAATGTATATAAATAAATAGGAATACAGCAAGAAATAGAACAAGTGAATTCCAAACAAAACTCACCAACAATAAATATTATAAATGTCACTACAAGACCAGCTTGTTAGAACATTAAACATTTTATAACTATTATATTACAACAATTTCTTAAATGCAAGATTAAATTTATGTAACAAGACAATTGAAGAAGATTCTTTAAGCCGGGTGGTTAATTTATAGTTTTGCAAAATGCAATAACAAACAATTGATGTTATATAAAATTTATATGTTGTACAAAATTTAGGACTGCAAACATTTTTGCACGCAATTTTCACAAAAGAGAGATTGAGTAAGTTGAAAGAGATGGAGCAGAAAGAGTAGGACAGGCATATACTTGGAAATCCTTGATAACAGAGCATTTATAGAAAAGAATTCTTCATTGAAAGACTGTATTTCTTAATATTTATGATACATCTGATAATTTATTATACACTATTGTTGAAGCAACAATAAAAAGCTAAATAATTACTGGGATTTGTTGAACTGTAAATCAAAAAAATGTTTACAACATTGTTGTCGAGAGATATAAAATAATATTTTTTTAAGTTGTCAGTGGAATGCAGTCTGAAAAAAATAGTTGACAATGGATTACACAATTTTATAATTTTTTTAAAATTCTCAGCTATCTTTTAAGACTGTATGCGACATACGTTATGTCACATACGGTTGGAAAACAATTTAGGTTGCCTGTGACAGTATTATGGAAGGTTTTTAATCCATTTCTACATTTCTGTCATCTTTAATTTGGCTAAAAACAAAATTTTGTAGTTTGATTAAGCGGTAAACAGTAAGATTAAAATAAAATTCATACGCTTCAGGGGTTGTAGTGATTAATAGTAATTTATAATTGTTGTAAACACACATTACTGACAATATTTTAAAACCAATAAACACGGCTCATCATTAAATAATGCCGTTCATACGTAAAAACGTTAGTGCGAAAAGTATTTATTTTATTCTAAAGGTACATTGCATATCCACAACCAAAATGTCAAGACATTTCATTGCTCCGTGACCAATAAATATATCAATATCGATGGATTGTTCTGAAGGGCTGGTAAATAATTGAAGTTTTATTAAATTTGAACAGCCGCAGAGATACCGTACACGTATCATATATTTCTCATCAAAGATTCAGTACGTTATGCGAAAGCCACTTCAGGACAATATGACCTCAATAAATGCAATCGATAAACTCCCTTTATAGTGGAGGAGAAATTTAGCAACCCGATCGGATAACGAATTATCTCAATTCAATATTTCAAGCGTGCGTCGCTCTGAACGCCATCTTCTGATTCATCAAGTTGTATTTTTCATAGAAGAGCATGTACGCAGAGCTATGTAAAACTTCATCCAATGTCACCTCGTGAACGACGGTGTCGCTCGTGTAGAACCACCTGAAAAACATTTCCTCATATATATTATAAACTCTTTGAATTCCCTATATTGGGCAAAGAAGACAATGGCTACTATTCAAAAAATGTATATGCCAACCAAGCATTTTGTCATCTATTATCTGTTGCCATTCTCATATTGATTTTTGAATTATTATCATTTATTCAGATATAATACAGTGGGGCGTCTACTTGCACAGTCTCAAGTAATAAAATTCATTACATATATATTTAAAATAATAAAAGAAAATACTGCTAGACAATTTATGAAATTTTTGGGATTGAATTATTTAACTTTTAAAAACAAATAAATAATTTCAAAGTAATAACCTTTTTGCTTCGAAGGCATTTCCTCTCCTGTAAGTGACAAAATGCCCCGATCGAGGTCCCCCAACGTGCACCACAACAGCTTGAAGTCTGTAAAGAGCTCGCCATTCATCGTTTGGTTTGTCGCCTGTGCCTCCTAAACCCTCCAGCCAGGTTAACCCGGCGGATGGTACACTTTGAGACATTCCCGGGGCAAGAGGAATGGTTAAGTCAACCTGTAACAGAAAATTCATTTTTATGAAATGTCATATTTTCGACTGGAAATAAGAAAAAGATTATTTTCACCATTTGAAAACAACTTTTGAAATTTGGACATGATGTTACATCATATATCTGACTACAGCAATGGAACCAGGCATTCAAATGTTTTCTCACCTTGGGTGGAAGTGTTGAAGTGTAGGGTGCGAGAGATAAAGTCTCTTGAATGGAAACATGATCTCCACGCTTCGTCAGGCCCGAGGCGCTCCACTGTGTTCTGCCAATGTGTAGACACAGGCATAATGGTAACTAAAAAGGTTGAATAAAAAAAAATACAGTTAAGTATTATGGCAGTTAAATTCATAAGATGCCGAAGTGATTCATGTATAAATAATTCATAAGTCTCTTAAGTCAATATATTTCAGTTACAAGAATAAGCCAATAGTGATAGTTACTTTTAATTATACAGTAAAAGTCCGTTAAATCGAAATTCAAGGGACCGGATTTCCCAAAAAAATTGGAATTACAGGATTGGTAGGAAAAATTGAATTTTCGCGTCAATTGTCGACGGCTTTGAACATCGCGACCATTTTTTCGATTTATTATGGAACAAAAAAATCGAATTACGATTTACACGATCACTAAAAAAAATGAATTTTCGCGGCAATTGTAGACGGCTTGGACAATCACGGCGATTTTTTCGATTTTTATAGACCAAAAAAATTTAAATACGAATTACGCGATCACTAAAAAAAAAACTAATATATAGATGTCTCGCTTACGCTAATGTTATAAATGCTCGAATTGGATTTTGACATAGGTATCGTATTCACTTTAAATAGATGTCTCACTTACACTAATGGTTTACATACGCTTTACTCATCAAAACAATGTGCCAACTAACTTTTAATCCAACAAACTCGCGAAATTGTAAAAATTTCGAAATTGTTGAACTGTCAAAATTTCGAATTACTAGAAATCGTTTGTACATTTTGACGAAAAACATTACGAATTACGAATTAACGATACATTTTACTATGAAAAGTCAATCTTGGGACGAGCAAATTATGAAAATTTCGAATTACGAATTATCGTTGTTCGAATTAACAGACTTTTACTGTATTAGCTTTTATTGTAAGTATAATTAATATTATATTGTGATTAAAATCTATTCCTTTACCTTTCCTATACTTAGTGACTTAATATGTGTGGTAAGTATGGGAGAAAGCGATGGCTCTCTTCCTTGATTGCAGCGATCGCAAGCCACTCCTCGAACCAACTCGGGTGCAGTGAACGCTCGCAGAAGTGACACCACACTGAGCGGACCCATTGTCGAACCCAGGTGCAGCGATATGCTGTCAAACTTGTCATACCGAATAGGCGACTGAAAATAAGCGCATGCGACTGTTGAATATAATTCATTTATCGATGCCTAGTGGCAGTTGATGATGATGATGAAATTTCACGAATACTCAATATTTAGTTTGACTTCATTACTCGCAGTGATTGAACTCTCTGGCTTTTCACAGTAAAATTTGTGGGTAGTCTATTTGACTGCGACAGTCTTTTTTATCACTTTTAAGGTGTTTACTGTCAATACTTGGTGGAAAGGCATTATAATAAAAATAATAATACATTTTTAGTACTTTTCTGAGTACTGAGTTCAGTTGAAATTGCTCGCCATGAGCGAAACCGGTCCTGATAATAAATTTAATGTGGAAAAAGTACTAAAAATGTATTATTATTTTTAGTCTTTTTTATGTTCACACAACAAAAATAAAATATAAATGAAATATAAAGGATAATTATTGAAAGTTGTATTTTCCTATGGAAACGTTAAATAAGATATTTTAATAGCTGTTAAGGTATACCATGCCAATCTCTTCACTTACTCTTACTCAGTATTGTATAACTATAGCCACATAATTTTAAATAAAAATTTACGAGAACATCTAATAAAATTTTACATGGAGATATTTTACACATGATAGTAAAAAAGTTAATTTAATTTACTTTCTGAGAGCAGATGGTACACTGTAATCTTGTGGCAGTGGATCCGTTGAAAGGAGGCTGAGGAGCCGGAGGAGGGGGAGGAGCTGGTCTTCCAAGTCGGTCCAGTTGGCAGAAAGAACGAGAAACACCACGTGCTAAGAGACTGTTGCTGCTGAATTCGCCAAGAGATGAAGGACCGTTTGAATCTGAAAGTTGATGGTAATTTGTTTTCAGTAAACTGACACTAACGTATACAACCTTATTTCCAATTTGTGCTTCAAATGTTTCTACACGGTTAGTCGATACTTCAATTAATCAAGCAATATAGGCATACCGTTATGAGGCTTGTTATTCCTATTAGGTAACGGGATTGTTGCTTGCGAAAGTGAGCGGGCGCATTTGACCAATGGTGAATCAGGTGTAGCAGGCGAGCTGACTGATCTCAAAGCGTGAGCAGGCCCGGGAACTGGCAGAGCTGATAATCCTTCCGAATTACCCCAGTTCGAACCGAAGATTGGATTCGGAGTGCCTCCAGTCAGCAATCCCAGAGCGTCGGAAAGGCAGCCAGGCCTCTAGAAATAAAAATATACATTATTACCAATTACACAGGCATGAACTATAGCACATGTTTGTGAAGCATAAAGCCACCAGAATTCTTCATCACATGTCGATCCCTTTGCATCAGCCATGGTTCTCTCCTGTATTTTTTAGATCTTCCAAAATGCCAGAATATCAATGTACAAGCAAAAGAGAATCTGAATGATTACTTTGAATTTTTAGTTTAAATTTTGTGAGCATTTTTCATCATCAAATCAAGGCAATAATCTTTGTAATTGGTTTAAGTAAACTAAACGGATTATTTCAAATACATTTACTGGATATGCGCTCAGCAATGGTAAGGAAATTATAGCATTGGATCACACACTTAGTATTAATGATACCACATGATAATTGAATACCCTTTTGGCGGTAGCCTGTGTCTCTTCATCGACACAAGACAGCAGCACATGGAGCAATTCGTGTGCGTCATGTTGATCTTCAGGAACTACCCATCCCAGCGCTCCTAGACATCGTAGAACTCCCAGCGGACAGACAGGCCCTGCACATCGAGCACCCTCGTGACTGCCATTCACAACTGAAATGTAACTGCTTCTTGAATTTGCGACAAGATTATCTTTCAATATAAACAATATAGACAGAACATGATTCATATTATATAAAATTGATAAATTGATTTTTTGTATGTCAATAATATTTGTGTTGGGTTATTTTTATGTATTTACTAATAACTTGGTACTTGTTGAGGAAATAGACTCGTAATAGAGTTCATCTTAGTTTTCTACGAGAACTGCTTATTACATAGTTGATCAAACTCTAATTTTTTGGAGGCAAGATTGAGCAAGCTAGTGGGAAGTTAATTTCTTTCACTACTTACGCTCCATTTTTAAGATCAAATGGGTGTGAAAGAAATATTAGATATGTCAGACAACCATGCTTCCGAAACCAAATATATAAATTGATTAATGTATCAGCGTTACCACTCATCTACAGCCTGCCTACCACGACAGGCAATTTTAATTTTATAAAAATATTCATATAATTTTATTTGAAGCATTTTACCAGCTTGAATCTTAGTATGGTCGACAGGGTTCATGAAAATAAAGGTTTATTTTTAATAAAGAAATATTTAATAGTAAAATATTTTAACAGTAAACAAAACAATTTTTGGACATACATACATACGTGGTAAAAAGGGTGAGTGATAAAAAGAAGATGAAAAAGAATATTTCTTCGTTCGTAAAGTATTGCTAGTGGCATAAAGATTATAAGCTAATTCATCGATTTGCAAACAAAACAAACCTTCAATGACAGTTGATAACGTAGTTATCATACTATTATTAACACTAGAAGTCGTATACTTCTTCAACCAGCAAGTAAACTGGGGGCAGGCAGCCATGGCCTGCAGCAGGGTATTCAAGAAACATGTCCTGCCCAAGTTGTGGAGACCGGCGATCTGGCCGCGTCGCTTTCGACCCCGCGGTGCCCCGCCGGGCCCCCACAGCACGAAGGCGCCGACTACTACGGCCGCGGTGAGGCCCGCCGCCACAAGAATTCGATCGCCGCTTTCCATCAAAGCGTTGCGGAAAAAATTCTTATAAAAAAAGGAAGTATACGAAGGAAACAGATTACACAATCATATTTCACGCAGCCTTTATCAAGGAGCTTTTTGTATTATTGTGTCTTGAAGTGCGTAACAAAATAATACCCTTTTTGACGTTTCGTACAAGTATAGCCAGCCATGAATAATAATCCCAAGTATAGATTTTGATTTCGTAGAATTAGGGATTCTGAATTTTGACATACAATTTTCAAGTCCCGGGAAATTTTTAAGTTGCCGAGACCATAGTATCGACTATCTCGTTTTATTATTACGTCAAAATAATTTTATGAATATTTGCGTGTATGAAATACAAAACCGATATTTATAAATATATATTTTTTAATATATTTATATTTTTAAAATAAGTATATAAAATATTAACGTTTTTAAATTAAAAATATTCATTTCAAGAATGTTAGCTAATGTTTGCTAAGTAAGCCCATCAATGCATACCCACATGTTCCATAATATTTTTAGTGATATAAAGTTAGTTTTTATTATAGATACATTTTAAGAGCATTAACTATGAATTATATATTGAAAATAAATAACTATGAAACTATTTGTACCAGCATCGATAATAAAATAATATTTGTGTGGAATGAAATTTGTGCGTTTGTTAGATGGACTGAATCATTCATGCTGGGATTGAATTTTATTATTTGAATACACAATAAACACATAATGAATATTGAAAATCTGTCTAATTGGATTATTACTGACGAGTAAATTATTTTTACAACTATCATTCATATTTCTGATTTTGGGATACAAATTAAAAGATTTATTTTGAAGAATTTTATTATCACTTATTTTTATTATTTTGACTTACATAAAATAAAAACTGAATCTGAAGTATTATTCATCTTACCATCAGTGTTTTCTTTTGATGCCAACAGTGTAGAGACAATTAGTTGCTTATTGCAGAGATGCACAACCTTTTTGTAAGAAGGGCCAGATAATAAATTCTCAGATAGTTCGAGGGCCGAATGGATAAAACTGATTAAATTATCAATATTTGTAGTGTATATAAAATTGAAAACTTTGGGAAAAAAATTGGCACGAATGTGGTGCATCACTGGCTTATTGTATGTAATAATACCAATACTAATAACAGTTACATTAAATGCAATCCGAATCTCAGTTGCTTTGAACAGCCTTTGAGTTATCACTATTTTTTAATGCATTTATAAAGGTATCGTCCCTTCCTAGCCTAAAGGGTTAGTAAAAAATCGCCACTTTTCAGGAGAGCAAAAAGAGTGAACAAATATTGTGTCAATTAGAACAACTTCATTTCTTTACCACTTCTTTCCATGTTTTGAAGTTTTTTTAAAACATTCTTTTAGCAGCCTGTGCTTATTTTTCATACATATTTAACCGTTCAGACGCCACGGCATGCAGGCACGCAAACGCGATTACGAGCTTATTAATGAATAAATTAAATATTTTTAAATGCAATATTATGCACACATTCTGGAGGCAATGTGATTGTTAGAATACCCATATGTTGAACCGATTTCTTTTTATTTGAAGTTGGGCTAACAGATGTCACTAGGGCTGGCACCTTATTATCGCAATGATCGCTCGATTGATAGAGCGCATCAGAGTGAGAAGAGAATAGCTAAATATCAGTAAGTGCGAGTAGACAACACATAGCATTTTGTGCTATTTATAAAATATAGTTTATTATAAAAAAAATAACTTTCCAGTCATAACAAAAGAATTCTAATTTATTCATAAATTACATTATTTTTTGTGGCAGCCCTAGATGCAATTTGTGATACCTATATAATTTGTTTTATTATAGAAAAAATATATACATATATATATTTCATATTTTTATTTATAATATTTATTGTTTTTGGCAGCCCTAGAGACGTTTTTTAAATCTTGTACTTTTGATATATTTTATTCACTTTTCTATGAAAATCAATAATCCTTGAGTATAAAATTATTTTCCGGGTATGTTACGTGGCATTTTCGTGGAAAAATCGATGATTGAAAATGATGGCGTACAGCAAAATTCCATGGAATTGGCTTGGTGTTTAAAGGGTTAACTCAGAATCACCAAAATGTTAGTAGTATCCTTTCCGCTTGGTAGGGACGATATATTCTAAGTGATTAATACCTACCTGTTAAATCTTGTTGTCAGCAGTTTTCTTGGTAGTAGATCCAGGGTGACCATTTGTAAATCAAAAGGCAAAAAAACTCAATTTCCAAATATATACATTTATTAAATATATTTTATTTCCAATATTATAATTTAACAATAGAATTTCAAATACATAACATGTTTAATTTTTAAGTGCAGACATTTTTAACCTGCACTGTGGAAACATTACATACATGAAATGTGTATATTAAAGGAATAAAGGTATTCATAATAAATTCTTTCAAATTAAACAAGGTTAAGTGTGGATATATATTTTTAAAACAATCTGATACAATCTATTTTCAGTTAAATAAGTTTAATAACATTCAAGGCGGAATGTTTTTCTTTTACGTTCATAAATTAGAGAAAGATTTAAAAAATCTAAAAAAGTTTTGCAATGAGAGAATATGTATAAGTTATGGAGATTTAATACAACACTTTGTGAAATTATTGTACTATACCCGTTGAATTGCATATCACTAAAATGGTGAGTTTTATTCAAAAGTAAATATTTTATATTCTCAATAGTCGGTATTGATTCGATAAACTCTCATTGCTCATTTAATGAAGTAGATAAATTGGCTTACTCCAACTATTTAACGGACAATAATATCTTATCAAATCTACCTTATATTTTGTTTTATATAATTTGTAAAAATCATCGTTGATAATATTCATACTATTTTATATCATTATAATTATTTTAATCTTGTCTCTGTTAAAATATCTATCTCGTATATATATAAATATGTATTCATATATTCCAGCATTTTTAATTATCATCATAACACATTGGGAATGTCTAAGTATCTATACAAAAATCTCACATTCGAAACTAGCACGTGACAGCTCGGCTGGCGAGCGTTGCAATTCTCTGCAGCATGCATCATACTTCTCGCGAGTAAAATACAAACATTTTCGCCTTTAAATAACGCACCAGTACATATTTCACAGTCATTTCATAGTACGAATATCGCTCAGCCTAACGACTAGCTTACGGCAAACATTTACAAAATAGTCTGCATCCATTTATACGCAATGAAAAATATTTACTACCGAGATTCACATATATCAAACAAAAAGCGCAGATAACCTTTTCGATACCCGTTCAAATTCTCGGAACATTGTGAACGTACTAATTTCCACCCTGTCGCTTTTAATATAACTTAAAACGAGAACGGACAGATGTCCTTCGGCTCGGCGCGCACATAACACCCGCACACAATCACTCGACAAAAGAAACTTAAAAAGTGACCTGCACTTTGGGGTTTACGAAAAAAATTATAAATGTACATAGAAATTAAAACCTTCATCGGTTACAACGCAAAAATAAAAAATCTAATCACTAATTACGATATTGAGTGAATTATAAAATCATTGAATGTTACAATATTGTATAAAATTACTTACATTTAATGAATATGTACGTTTACTGTTATACAACACGACAAAAACTGTTTGGAAAAAACGTTGAGAACTTTTCTGAAAGGTCAGAAAAAGGAATCATCAATTTTTAACAGATACCGAAAAGAGTGATATTCAGTTACGATTCGCAGCCTAAAAACTTACAGTGTGCAACGTTTCATATTCAATGTAAATAAACATAATCTGCGACGCGGGTCTCTATCGACCACTTCAAACAGGCTCGCTATTCAGGTTTCGTTGCCTTGTTTAAGGTCACTCAATTAACAGTTTGTCTTGAAAAATATATATCATATTACCATAACACGTCAATAAAACTTTGAACATTATAAAAATATGCCATGACATCAATCAAACGCCTAACAGCGCCGACCGCGATTTCATATTGACAACTCCAAGTGAATAAAAACATTAAGTATACTCCTCATCCGACGGTGAAAGAAGTCATCGTTGACATCTTTCGTTAAACTAACTTAGCTTTGGTATCTCGGCGCAGTCCCGAACGTGTCGAGCTGCGCTTTATAACAACAACACCTAACTAAACTATCCTTAGCGATAAAAATAAACATCCCAGAAATGTTACCCTCGGCCTCGAAGTGAACACAATGCACGCTTCGGGGCGCCGAGTAATGTCATGCATTATATTTCAAGAACAACATAAATCATACATTTTGTATATAGATTATTTACTCTTACACAACATCACATATTTTATTCACTTAATTAAAATGACCCCTTCATGAGATTGAGCCGCCGCGGTACACGATGAACTTGCTCAGCGGCAGCAGTCGTCTTGGGATTATTTTAAGTATATATTTTTTTTTAGATATCTCCATCAGAAGAATCTGTCAGCGACGGTCGTCTCGCGGTCACAGTGCAGAGCGGAGACTTCAATCGCTAACGGTGTGCTTTAAACAGTAGAACCAAATTACGGAATTAGCGTTCTTCATTTTGTTTCGTCCTGTTCCATTGGTTCTTCCACTTCCTCGTGGCTATGATCTGGAGTCCTGAAACAACAAGACAATATTTATTATAATCTCGTATAATATTAAAAAGCTGTATACTAAATGAGTCAATATGCAACAATGTTCTATTTCCTAAAATATTGAAAATAAAATTTAAATGCTAGTGAGCATTGAGGCTTTTTTGTATTATATTGACAAATATTTATTTACCAAAAATAAATAAAACAGATATATTTGTTTTTTTATAATCCCTACGAATAGGGATTTGGTACAAAAAGAAAATTACATAAAAAAAAAACTTACAGAGTGGCATGATGCTGATGATGCATGGAGAGTGAAGCCATTGCGCTGACAGTGTCTGCGGCTTCTCTCTCGCTCTCTCGTTGGACACCAATTGCACCAGATCCCAGTGCACCAGCAGAACGCTTGATACATGGCCAGTGAGAGAGCTATAAATAGATTAATATGTAATAATAATATGTGGAAAATTAAATAATAGCTGAAGAAATGATTCTTTTCAACGGTAATTTTTCATCCATAATAAATCTATAGGCTAAAATCTTACCTACTATTTCTAGAATTTCGATTTTTTATTTTCTCAATGGATATGACTAATATGGCATGTTTTCAATTTTAGGATGAGAGTTGAGAATATGCTTTGTGGTTGGTCCACAAATGACTCATAATATTTTAGCATCAAATATTACTTTGTTAAAGAGATATTGGTGTTTTGATATAAACTTACTACTCATGTAGTAAGTTTATTACGCATTAATAAATTGTTTTTCAGTAATCTCGTTTTGTTTTTTAAGTCAATTTGAAAAATCTAGACAGTTATTGATTTCTGATTTACCTATTAATGAAATAAAGGTTTTTCTCATTGCTCAGCTGTGTTTAAGACTTCCTTATTTTTTATAAACACACGGAAAAAAAAGATATATGGAGAAGTAAAGTTCTTATGGAATATCATATCGTTTATTATGGATTATTACCTGAATGGCGATGGTCTTCTGCAGCGTATCGATGGCACACTGAGCCGGAGGTCTCGCTAATTCCTCGGGAGAAATGGGCGAAGGATCGTCTCCCAAAAGAGCACGGACACATTCTTGAGCGCAGTCGCAGATAGCTGGCAGGTCGTATCCTCCCTCCAATGCAAGAACCACCTGTAAGAGAATCAGATAATTTCCGTGAGAATGTTTTAATTTTTCAACAAAACCAAAATATAACAAAAACCATTTACAATGTTGTTTACCTTTCCATTGGCGATTTGCAGAAGTTCTTTTGTCATATGACCAAAGCATGCTGGTGAAACTTTGTAGCCGCCGAGTGGTGGCGGATGGCCGATCGCGGCGTCAAAACCACAGGACACCAACACTATTGACGGGTCAAATTCCTGCAAATGAAGAGTCACATGATAAAATACATTGTTTCACTTGTAATAAAATTATTAAACTTATCATTTTCCTGAATCAGTCATTTACTTTAGTGGTCTTCATAAGGACTACAGATAATTGAGTATCTGATCTGCAATTTTAGTAAAAAATTATAATGAGTATGTTTTATGTAACTATTTGTTTTTCTACTTTTAAAAATATGAAAAATGTTATCTTATAAAACAGAGATGGTCATCTTGTTTTGTACTGAAATGGGCTTTACATTATATAAAGCAACGGAAAGCTATCTATGTTAAGTTTGATTTGATGTCATTTAAATTAAAAATTGAGACGAGAGTAGTTTTACAAACCTTTGCAATCGGTATGACGATAGATCGAAACGCGGCCAGGTATTCTGCATCTCCTAACGGTGGATTGAGTCCTCCTGACCAAGCGATGTTAACATTGAACCCGACACCCATTCCACTGCCGCACTGAATAAAAAAATACATATTTAAATAAATATTCCTGTTAAAATAATAACATAAAAATTTAAATTTGAATTTTTGTACAGTATTAATACTACTACTTATACATTATTTGAGAAAATTTACCTCGGTTGGCCCTCCAGTTCCTGGGAAGAAGTTTCCATCGTCATGTCTGTGAATGGAGAGGTATAAAACACGGGGATCATCATAGAAGATTTGCTGCGTCCCGTTGCCATGATGGACATCCTAAAATAAACCAGTCATTTAATATTCAAATTCAACTGTGTTCACAGAATACGGTAGACGGAGAATATAAATAAGTTTTTACCCAATCGATGATAAGTATCCTTTTGACATCGAGTCTCTGTTGAAGAAGTCGTGCTGCTACAGCGACGGAGTTGAAGAAACAGAAGCCCATCGCTTGGGAGGCTTCCGCGTGATGACCGGGTGGTCTCACTACCGCGAAACCATTCTAAAAAAACAATTTGATTGTATTATTATATAAATCAACTTTAACTCGACTCTTTCAGTTAAAATAATGATTGCTATAATAAGTTTACCTTAGTATCACCCATATAAGTCTTGAAAGCCAGGTCAACTACACATCCGGCAGCCATTCTAGCAGCGGGGGCGGTGTGAAGTTCGTTCCATGTGGTATCAGAGTCGACTCCGATACCTCCACATCCTAATCGAACGAAACTCTTGATAGGCATTGCGGAGAATTTTGACATGTCAAGTTTCTGGCGATTCAATGGATTGGTTCCTGAAATAAATGAACAGATGTTGTTGTTTATGTTTGGCATGATATTTAACCTTTTGATTAGTGAGTTAATTATCATACATATCATGGGATTAAGTTATATTAAATTTTTTTTTACTATATAAAATAAAATTGAACTTTTTCTGATAACATTATAAATTACAGTGTTTTCTTTAAATCATGATTTAATCCAAATTGCAAACGTGTTATAGAAAGAATGTAATAAAGCCGTTCGGCCACACATATGCTGCAATACTCTATATGGATCTATCGAGTGCTGCCGCACACGTGCGACAATACTAAGCAAAGGGTTTATGAGTTCCTAAAGAACAAACTCTTGAAGTAAGAAAGAAATAAAATCTTTGGAGCATAATTATTAAAAAGATACAGAAAGAATTTTTATGCATATGAAAATTTACAATAGATAACAATTACTCACCAAATAGTAAGGTGTGAGCTTCTTGATGGCAGGTCTGCAATTCCTCAAGCGTGGCCTTGCGGGACCTCACACGATCGCACCTGGCAACGAGACCGGTCTCCATTAACCTGGCCCAGACGCTTTGCAGTCTGCCCCCGTGCTCAGGATGAGTGGCATTGTCCCCGCATATGCACGCATGTTTCAACATGAGGTTGTCAAATGCGAGGCCGGTGGTGGGAGCCGAGCCGTGTTCCCTGGGTATCCTGGATACGGTTAAGTTAACTCCCGTCTCCATTGGGGACGTTGGCGATGTAGGGGTAGGTGGCAGAGGTACAGGTGGTGGTCCCAAATGGACCAGAGGGGAGCTTAATGCACGACAGAGGGGTCTGCCTCGCATGGCTGCTTCATCGACGCTAGCTTGCAAGGAGTGCCTCATCAAAATGCTTCTTTGCTGTTGCATAAACGTGGGTCTGTCATTTTCTGCCGCCTCCGCTGAGGCTTTAGCTTTCTTGTCAGTCAGATCGATAACCTCAGCGGTTTCTTCCCGTTCGTCCAATTCGCCGGCCTCTCGGGCTCCCGCTCTCGTGAGAACGGTCTGCCGAATCTGCTGTTTGAGGTAATAATGATGATGAGGGTTGTCAGGCTGGGGGGCAGTCCCTGCGAGTAAAGGATTCCCGAGGGGAAGGGGCGCTGACTGCGTTCGACCGAGAGGTCGTTTGTTGAGACGAGCGTGCGCCACTTGGACATCGGTGATCGGCTGATGAGGGGGAGGTTTGGCATGGTACGACTCAACGGGTAGCATCGGATAGTAAGGTAGTGACGGAGGTAGCATGCTCTCAGTGAGGGGAGTTCCTAGCCGTGCGGTGAATGCCGCACGGACTTCAGCTTCTGATACAGGCGGCAGCATATTTGACTCCTGTTATTAAATACAAGTAAATATTGATTATTGACATAAAAGAAAAAGCTTTTAGAGTGTCAGAATTATATTGAGCAATCATTATCACCTACTGGTGTTTTTACACCATAGAGACTGAAAATATCTTGAATCAATTCAGGGAAACCCATAAGCCAGAGGAAGTTGCGTTTCAATTTTGAAATCTTATTGAAATAATTGTAAATCGTCTCGTGTGTAATATTTGGCTTTCTTCTAAGTTGAAGTTGGATCAACTGACATAATACTGTAGTTAGACACGAGTGATAATTATAGTACATTTTATTGAGGAGATTCTCAATGATTTAAAAACACAAATGTACTTACAGTGGCAGCGCTAGAGACATGAGGTCTTCCAAGTGAGATATTGGGCATAGACGGGCTGCTGAAAAGAGCCATATCTCCGCTTCCTTGTTGAGCGTATCCTCCTTCTTCCGCTTCTTCCAGTATCGAAGCGGCAGTCGGAGAACCACGAGATCCTCCGGCATTTGCTGGCGGCGAGTTGGGCCCTGAATCAGGATTACTGCTGCCCGATGTTCCGCAATCTGTAGAAAAAGTGAAGATAATTTGGTTAGAACGCTTATCATTTTTTGTTGACTGACTTAATAAATAATTGTCTTATACTATTGAAAATTCCACATTATTTTTTTTACAAATTTATCTTTACTTAAATCAGCAAATAAAACAACATGTATTAACCGTGGCTTTTGGGAAATAATGTTCAAGGTACCATAAAAAAATATTTGAATATTTATGTATACAGAACTAACAATCTGCAATTCTGATATCATTAATGGATCAAACTCTTAAATTGCAATTATTCTGTTGGATGTTTTTTGTTTACCAACATGCAACCTGGTAATCTAACGAAATGGACAGGAATTATTTACAATATCTTCTTAGATTATCAAAAGTTTTGACTGTCGCGATATTTCTGATACCAAAATACAGATGGCCTAAAACGTATTCAGTACCAATATTTATTTAAATTGTAGTAAATTAACAGCTGGGCTGCACTAGCAACATTGTGATATGAGGGAACTATAATGAGTTAACAAATGATATAGATGGATCTTTACATCTTGAGTTAAATTTTCTCTTTGGAACAATCGGGATTAGCATAAATAAGTGATTTCAAAGTAATTATGTTTATTTTGTTAAACTAAGCGGTGGAAAGTTAATTAATATTACTTTTTAGTCTAATGTATATGTTTTAATATAATACTGATCTACTTAACATGCGGTCTTGATTAAAATGCGTTAAGCACACTAATTATTTATTCTACGTCATGCAATTAATACAAAAAAAAAAAAACTGCAACAAAACAAGAAATTATGTCTGATTCAATACAACGGAAAAAATACATTCAAAATACACCTTGAATAAAATGATTATGAATTTTATTATTATGTTTTTGTGTGTCAAAGATTATTTGAGTAAAAATAATGTTGTCATGTCACCTAGAGAAAACCATAACTTGTGAAAGTTATGTATACTTCATAATCAAGATTAGCTAGTAGCATAGATTAATTTCTAATCCGGGTGGATCAAAAATTCCAGGCGAGGTCATCAACTACTAAATATTGAGAATAAGTCTGTCTATCTATAGTTTTAAGTTGAACTGCTTGAAAAAATATAGTTTTTCTGTTTTGCCACAAAAAACATCTGTAAAATAAATTTTCAATGATTCTTCAGATGGACAAAATTAAAATAGCAGCCAATTAGTTGTAGTTTAACATAGTAACTAACCAGTTTAGTAACATGGTCCCATAGAAATGTAATTAAGAATCTGAATGAAATTTATAGATTTCGGCACATTTCATCAGCCCAACAAAAAAAGAATGGATTCACTTACAAAATAATAAAGCAAGGGAACCTATATCCTTCTCAAAAATATATTTAGAGCTTAACTGCACCTATGCTATATTAAATTAGAATTTTTTGAATTTTGTACTTTTCCATGAGTTTTGTCGCTAACGACCCGGGTTTCGCCTTTCGGCATCTTCAGGCATTCCAAGTGCACGGATGTACTTGAACTGACGCCAGTTCAAGTACATCCGTCAGTTTGCGTCAGTTCAAGTACATCCGTGCACTTGGAATGCCTGAAGATGCCGAAAGGCGAAACCCGGGTCGTTAGCGACAAAACTCATGGAAAAGTACAAAATTCAAAAATTTCTAATTTGATATTGAAATTCCATCAAGCACCCTCAGTCGAAATACTTAATTATGCTATATTAGTTCCAAAACACATCCCTATTGCGGATTGCTGGAAACTCGTTTTGAAATTAAGACATCGCCGATTCTACCAATTGACAATATTATTTATCTGTAAGTGTACTATCGATTGATCTATTTGTCAGATGAAAACGAGGACAGACGACACCATCACCCTTGTGCCAATGCTGAGTACATACTTGCTGCGTTTCTGATAGCGTGATGGGCCAACTTCCCGGGACTGCGGTGTTTGAGGAGGCGGTCCTGTCTCCTGGCCATGGGCGAGGGTCTCTTGTCGGCCACCCGCTGCCTCAGCCTCAGCTTCAGCAGGTTCGGCTCCGACGCTTCGCAACACCATCACACAACAGACAGGTTAGTATAGGGGGAAACACACACACGCGATTCGATACTACATTGTAACATAGGATGGGAGTATGGGAAGGACGAGGAATTTGATATTGTCGAGCTCAAAATAAAATAAAGGCCTGTGCCAGCTTGTTTCCTAGATTCAAAATGTTTATTCATTTATCTCGATGAACACTTCTAGAAAAAATGCAATTATTGTCAAGGAAATGGGATATGGTGAAGGCACATGGATCAGATAAAATAATAGAAATAAAAAACTGAGAGATATGAATTATTCGTCAAGATGTGAAATCTATTATAGATTTTAATGATCGTTAATAATCACTAAATCAATAAAAAATCAATTCTAATTTTAATATTCAACTTTAAACATTGAATGGAGAATGCATTATGGACTTTTAAAATATTTAAGTTGAATTGGTTTCATATTAGATAAGGAAGATTAGGAATGGTAAAGGAGTATTAACACATTTGCTAATTCTATTCTATTCGCAATATCAATATACATTTAATGTCATTTTCATATAAGAAATAACCTTCAAGTTCACCAAGAGATATGTATCTATTCACTTCATTCAATTAACAATTCACAAATTGACTTTTAACATTTATTACAGTAATAAAGTTTTGTGCTAATGGACACAATTTTACCGACCGACATGGTTTCATGAATATATTATTATAAATGAATTATCAATAATTAAAAACGCAGCCCATAGAAACATATTCTATTTCCGTCGCTTGTATTTTATTAGACACTTGACATCAAAAGGCATTTCATCGACTATAATATTCTGCTAGAGTTAGTTAAGAGTACAGTAGATTTCAAAATAGGAACCATATTAGCCAGAACACACTACAAACATTTTTTTTATCAATTAATCATTTACAATACATTAAGACAAGAACTTACTAAACATTAATTTAGATTGATGAGGTCTGTTTAAATGAAAATAGTACGGTAGAATATCAATACCAGAAGACTCCCTCTAACAGGAAAAAACCGGAAAGATATCTATATAATATAAAAGATGAGAGATAGAAATTTTAAATTTTAAATTCTGACAAACCCTTCTCGGGTTTAAATGCACTCTGTAAACCCTGTCTGGGTCTATGAAATGTAAAGCGCGGTCTATTCATTTCACCTTGATATAATTAACCCCGAAAATAAATAAATTTAATAAATTGAAACAATATTAAGCAAAAGAAATAGTTCAGGCTAATGCGGTACCTCCATAAAAAGAATGAAAGATTTGTGTATAATCAATCCCTTCACAAAGGAACAAAGCTGTAGCCGACATATAATATAATTTTACGTGAAGGTATTTCTTGAGATGGTGTAGATCTGTAAACAACACATGTTGATTAAATTTATAATAGAAAATGGTTGTGTTATTCTGAATCTATGTTAATACACTTCAATTGACGATATAGTGCGGGGTAAAAGCATAACACAAATTTATCATTCCGTATTAGTAATTCTGCACCTACATTTTCACACACAAAACACATAATCTATATAAATGAATGCACAGAGATCATTCTAACGATGCAGTAAACTATAGTAATAGGCCAACAGCAAATTAAGCTATTGCAGATTAAAATTTTGGTCGATCAAGGCCCACAGATAAAGACTTTTCATTGAACTGTTAAACTATCCCAGCTTCCTTTTGAAAATTGTTTGCTTTATTTTTATTAAATATTTGTAATAAAAAATTAAATATTTACACATATCAGACAGATATAGTTTCATATAAAAAAAGGATTTTTGACCCCCTCAACATAAATTCCATTCTCACATTTCATCTGATCTTCACCTTTCCCAGTGAACTGCGTAACATTTTTGAATCCCTGCATAATTTTTTGATTTTTTGTAATATTTTATTCAAGAAAAGTTGGTATTTTAAATATGTATCCCCTTTGTCATAATTTATCAAATAATATTGAACCCCTTCTCACCGAGACCGTGATATAATTTACCAAGACTCCTTTAAAACCCTTTTCAAAAATTTGTATCTTTTAGCATTTACCTTTTTTTTTTATTTGTAGGGAATGATATTTTCACCGCTGGCAATATTACACAGGTTTACACACTCACAATCAAGAAGATCTAGCGTATTCATATTTAAACGCTAATTAATATAAACTACAGTGATATTATATATATAATATTAACGAATATAAGCATACCAGTTTTCCTGAGGGGGAAGTCTGTAGAGTCATACTTTGCTATGACGGGTTGCTGCTGGGTTGGCAATCTGTACGGATGAGAGTTGCTGATTCCAGATGTGATTGATTCTCCCGACGAACTCTTGACTACGCCCCTGCAGACAAGATAAAAACATTTCAAAATAAGTTATATATAAAAAAACAATCACCTTCTAAAAATAGTAATTCACAATGACAAATTCGAGTGCCACAGACATCATAAATAATATTTAACAGCCAATAAAATTAATGTTTTCTATCAAATAAAACGGAATTAAACTATGGAAAATAAATTCACAAAATTTGCATAATATTGGCATAGATAATAATGTGTTATTAAGCATAATATTTCAATGTAAATATGTTAACTCTGTATCAACAATCTCAAAACCGATTATATCTGCATATTATGATAAACAAAACAAAACAACTTCTTTATTTACCCTTAGGCTCCAGAGAAACAGAACAGAGGAAAAATGCAGCCACGATAATAAAATATATGAGGTAATACTCTTTACAACGCATATTCTTTCTATGCTTCTAAAAAAAACACCATGTATAAAATTTACCTATATTTGTCTATGCCCGAGCCCCCTGTGAGCCAGTTTGTCAACTCTTATGATTTTTGCTTCTCAAACCATAACTGCATTCTTTTGTATGTTTTTATGCAGTCAGCTACTATATACTGCAGAGCTAACCTTTCATCAGTGATCCAACGCGTTCCGGCAAATAAAGACATAACAAGAACCGGATGCCGAAAGGCGAAAGCTGATCGTTAGTGACAAAATGCATGGAAATGTACAAAATTCTAACTACTAGAATTTATGACTGTAAACACTATACATATACAAACTGGCGGAAAGAATTTGTCTGTATAGCAAGTTTTCTCTTACACATTTTCTTTTAACTTCAAAATAAGAAATGCATTACATTAGTATACAACAACACGATTTTCACACCTTGTTCCATACAGAGGTTTAGTAATTAGTAAATTTACTTTAAAAACTGTAGCCATATATATTAGTTAACCTGATGATGCCAAGCTACTTTAACATCATGAAATTTTAGGTTTAGCTATGTTTTTGTTTCCCATGCTGCATAGTACCTCATAGAATTATAACATCGAGTTTACAACATAAAATATAAATTAAGTAAAATAAAAAAACGTTTGATTATGAGATTAAATCTATATAAAAGAAAAGGATGTTACCAATTTCTATATGGTGATCCAGGGGCTGTACCATTCGCAGAAGCAATAGCTTGTTTCTTCATCAAAAAAACCTGAAGATATAAAAATAATATCATTTAGATTGTTATATTAAAGTGGAATATGTTTTATTGAATAAATCTTGAATAAAATAATCAATTACTTGTAATTTTTGTTTGACTTCTGTGGAAGCGACAGCGCTGTGATCTTGCCTGTCCTTCTTCCTCAGGGCGTCGAGTCTCTCTCTCTCCCTCCGTTCTCGGGCCTCTCTGGCTTGCTGCTGCTGCTCCTCCAACGCTCGCTGCTGCTCCCAAAACTGAAACGCCAGAAATTTCATCCATGGATCAATGACAACTGCTTATCCAAAGTGTATTAGAAAGATCACAGATGCTTAGATATTATTTAATGTTTTAAAAATCATTGAGCATAAAAGAATACATAATACCTAGTTCTCTCATAGTTTCTATCAATATCTAAACCTAATCAATGTTCAAAATGTTTTTACACATTTTCTCTTTTGAATTCAATGAAAACTCAAAATACCTATACTTAGTGAACACGTCAGAATGGAAATATTTCTTATTGTAAAGGATAATCAAGAGTTCTACTGTATTCACTTTTACAAGACAACGATAACTAAATAACTTTTTTAGTTCATTAATAAAATAATGATAGCGATACCTTCATGTGCTGGCGGAGCTGTGCCTCATGTTGTTCGGCCAGCTGTTGTTGTTGGGCTTGGAAGTGCTGCAGCAGTATTTGCTGCTGCAGCTGCTGCTGCTTCTTCAACTGCGGAAACGGACAATACTGACAATTGGTGAATGCTGCCGTTATATAAGTCCAACCGTTTCAAGTCATAATAATAGCATGGGAATAATTCATATACAGTGTGGCATTATCATTGTAATTATAAGACGACACTATTTTTCTAGATTAGGGTTCAAGACACTCCCACTATCCAGGTGGGTCGGAAAGTTTTCAAGTATCTATTATGATTGAGAAGTCAATCTGATGAGGCCAAACAGCTTCAAATCATTTGTGTATCGATTATAAAAATTATCAAAAATTAATCAAGTACCAAAACTAAACAATAGAAATTTCTAAAGGTTTATTCATTCTAATAAAAACAATCTATTGTCAAAGGCACTTTTTCTAATAAAAGTATATAATGGGGTAAATTAAAATTACAATTATATAAAATATATTCATAATATAATATGTCATGAAAACACATTAGAAAAAGATTTTTCAGAATAATTCCAGGGTTTACTAAGTTTTTTAGCATATTCCCCATTTGAGCATAAAACGAATACTTAACCTAATATAAAAATTGTACTACACAAAAATATATGCAATAAACATTTTATACAATCTTTCTTTTTTAACCAGCAGCTCGATGGGACTATAAACTCACTGAACTCAGCCTATGTTACATATATGGTACTACTTGTGTTCATGAATTATTATGATGATTAAAATTTTGCAGTCTAACATTGCGATGATAGATGACCTCGTATTTTTTCGAAGGTTTTAAAAAAAATTGTATATTATTAAAAAAAACAGACAGTAATGAAAAAT
Source organism: Himalopsyche kuldschensis (assembly GCA_028554975.1). Lineage (NCBI taxonomy): Eukaryota > Metazoa > Arthropoda > Insecta > Trichoptera > Rhyacophilidae > Himalopsyche > Himalopsyche kuldschensis. The sequence continues at coordinate 740,021 of JAHFWI010000085.1, read as the reverse complement.
GATACATCTTATTAAAATAGCTTTAAGTTTTTTTATTTTTTAAATTGACAAATCCCAATTTCTGTAAACACTGATCGGTTTAAAATGCTCATGCTCGATGAGCGAAACCGTGTAAGAATTGACAGCTAACATCCTTAAACTTATGTCAGTTTCTAATCTACTCAGTAGTTTTCGAACCACTTGTTGGGAAGCTGGTCTCAAGTATCCACTACATTGTATTCAATAATAATTGTTATAATACAACTATGATGATAATAATGTGAGGCGACATCTGTCAGTTATAACACTGCGACGTGTTGTGAGTGGGCGATCATTTCAAAAATAGAAACTGTCGGTAATAAGGAAAATTTCAATTACCCTCGTTAGTTTCAATTTTGTTTAATGGGCGACAATTTTATTCCGCTAAACAGACGTTTGTTTAACTACGTAAATGTCTATATTTAACATTATTTTCGTCTGTTTGGCGGATGTTTCAATCAGATTCTCACGCGCTTTACAGAACAAATGGACGATTATTGAATTTCACAGATGACACTGGAGTTTTTTTTTCGTTTTCTATTCAGGGCGATGAGTGAAAACAAGTAGGAAAAAATATAAAGCAGGTGGCATCATTGATAATTATATCTCGTAAAATTTATAATTGTGCAGCCACTGTAAAATAGATAAAAATGGCAATAAATAGATAAAAGTAAACTACCACCACAAGTTATATTTAAATCGCATAGTTTAATTGTTTTAATTTTTATTTGTTTTTCAATTACAAAAATTTCACTTTCGTTTGAAGTTGAAACTTGTAAAGTTCTAACAAGATGGTAAATAATATCAATAGCTTAGCGCAAGAAGAAGAGTTAAAAATGAAGGAATTGCGGATTTTGAGGTAATTCTGAACATCGAAAAAAAAAAAAAAAAAAGCGAATATTTCAGTCAGAAAAATCGATACTGCCTTCAATTAGTTTTTCTTTAACAATTAATCGATCCATTTTTGTTAATTAACATAAAAAAAAATTCCATATAGTTTTAGTGATAAGAGCGAAGTCGAAAAATCTGGGAATTGTTTCGCTACTTGTGGTTTATCTGATACGATATCACTAGAAAAAAAATTAAAACAAATCACACCTAATGAGTATTTGTATATTTTGAATTGGTGGCGCCACTAAGTTCTCATTGACGATAAAGTTATATTGAAATTGAAAACGGAAAAAACGATTTTCAAGCAATAATTAAAATACGCAGTTCTTCTTTCGCGATGTTTGATATCGATAAAATAAAATGTTACGATTATTTTTCTATACATATTCCATTTGCATTTACATAGCGATCTATGCCGTGAATATTCAATTGATACGGAGCATCAATAAATTGATGTGGATTTATACTTAAGCGCTCCAAATATGTATGTAATAGTAATTAATGAAATCGACCAAGTCGACAACATGGCAACCGGACTGGCGTATAATTTTGCACCTAAAAAGTCAGATATCTCGATTACAGTTTAAAGTATCTCCTGCTGTTCTAAGCGGCTTCATGCTTTTGCCAAGAAGAATAATTTAAATGGAAATGTGTGATATTTAAATGTTTTATGGCTACCCCAGCTATCCGACAGGAACACAATGCCGTCATGTCAAATTTAATGTTCATCAATTTTACGATTATCTTTCAACACTTCATTAGATTTTTAAGAGCGGCATAAAAACTACGAAAGCATAATTCTTTTTCCTTTGATAGCACTTGTTCAAAGCGTTGCAAATTAACATTATAAATCTATTTTAGCAATTCATTAAATACCAGACCTTTGACTGTATTCTGAACACAGGCGCGTTTAATAAATAGATTCGAATAACAAACTACATCAAGATGGTTTTATCACATTTCCAAAACAAGTGAAATCTATATTTTTGAATAGGTTTATTAAAAATGAGCGTCGAATCTTGATGAAAATCTTACCGGGTGATTAGAATGACGCGAGACTATATAAAAACTTTAACCATTTCTCGGCCCAACTAAAATGCACTCCGATGCCAAAGATATTGTTCAAATTATTCAATAAGGTTTTATAATTACCATTTTTAACGTTTTTCTGTACCGCAAGAACCAATCTTCGATTTTCTACGTATGCACTAAAATTCAATTACACACATACTTTGATGCCTATCCACGTGTCTTCACACAATAGTATTTATTAAACGTGGAGATAAAACAAAAACACAAATTGCGACGTTTTTCAAGCGACACAAATAATTTACTGTTTCATCTTTATTTTGGGTGTGTAAATATTTACGTGTCACATTTTATAGTGTTTCTTGTTTTAAATTTGGAACCCCCGGGAAAAAGAAGCTGCATTTCTGCTTACAATTTAATATGTTGCCAGTGTGACATGCAATAAAATTCGCATAAAAAAACACTAATCCCCAAACGATCAACAATGCTTCTTCAAAGCGATTCGTTTATAATTTTGACTAATGAATAGTAAATGTCATTAATGCACACTAAATCAAATAAATACATATACAGCAAAATTTATATTTATCACCAGCTCGACTCGTGGCGTTTGCAAGTGTTGCCAGTTCTCGCTTGTTTATATTATTTTAACAATTTATCCGTAGCTAAAGGTCAATTGACTTTATAAATAGAATTACTTTAATGTGTATCAAGCGAAATAAAATAAAGAGACATCTCTGTTTGCCGACGCATTAATTGTAACGGTATCAACATTGCAACTATTGAAAGATGTTTGACGTCTTGCGCATTTCACACCTGTATTCATATAATTAATTTAATTTACACAATCTAAGTGTACATATTTAACACTTGCGATTCTTATAAAAAGATAAGATATTCGCACAAGAATTTCAATTTACAAATAATAAATATCGATTCAATGATTTTTAACAATAAGACGAACGAACCATTTTTTTTTAATTTCACGATTCTACATTTTTTGCTCACAGTTTGAAGAACATGTGCCACAGTTGAGCTATAGATACTACCGTTCAAAGCAAGAAGGCAGTAAGTGACTAACAAACTTTTGAGAAAAATGACATAATGTATTTTTTATTTATTGATTGAGTACATTGTTATTTTTCTTTCCGTAGTATTTTTTATTATTATTTAGAATTTATAAAGAGCGGTTACTGCGAAAATTAACTAATTTCTTTGTAAACAAGCAGTAAGTCGTTGCACCGACTGCCTCTTTGCTAAGAACACTAGAATTGCTTAGAAATTCTTATACTCTTTGCAGATGTCCATTTTTAGTAGAGTATTTTAGTTATTATACTGTTATGAAAGTGAGCACCATGGCTTTCAAAATAAAAAAATGGCATTCATAACTCAATTTCAGAAATCTTGCGTGACACTGCCTTCTTCCTTGAAACCTTTCCTTGCTAGGAAACAATTAAAATCACAGGATTGCATCCCCTAATAATTAAATGCGTCGCAGACACTGTAATAGAAGTCAACTAACCTAGACATTTATTACAATAAATTTGCATGAAATAAAAAAAGGACTACGAAATGATAACAGCATTTAAAAGTTTAACTTGCCGAACGACTCAAATATATTCTGAACAAAAATATTTTAACTGATTTTCTCAACTGAAATAATGAAACAGGCCTGAATATTAAAATACATTTTTTTCAAAAACCAATTATTTTTTATAAACGTATAAACGATTTTGCGGTGTTCTAATAAAAGATGTCAGTAAAATAAATATTTGATCATAATTGATGTTATATATATAATTTCGCTCGCGTGTTTCTTGATAAATTAAATACGTCGATAAAAATAATCTAGACATATTTATAATTACATGGTATTGAATGTATATTTTAATATAATTTAAAACATTTACAGTTTTCATTCTCGTGTTGTAATCAAACACAGACAGTGCCATTTTGTCAATCTAATATAACGCAAAAATTGAAACATATCTTTTTTATATATAGAAAATCCATGCCCAAAATATCTTTTTAAATTAAAAAAATCTGATTTTTTGGGACTTGAAAGTGGCAAAGCCTTTGCCACTAGACCATAGAAGTCGACAAATAATAGCCAGAAAAGATCTCAGCGTCATTGCATGACTTTGGATCCAAGGGCGGGTGTGATCATGGTTAAGAATGGGAATAAGGGTGAATATATTTTTTTTAATAATATTCAATGAAGAACCTCATCGAGCAATCAAATATTTCAAATGAATACGAACATGTTCTAAATAAACAGGGAGAGATTTTTTTTAGAGAGAAGGGTGGTTCAAACATCATAAATCTAATATTCACCTGCAGTATTTGATTTTGAAAAGCATGGTCATTGGGCTGTGGTGGTTGCTGGTCGTGGGGCGCCGCAGCCTGGAGCGGATGCGACTGCTGCTGCTGAGACGAGGTCTGCGAATGTTGGCGAGGAAGGGCTGACGACGCGAGGGCCAAGGCCGGGGTTGGCGCTCCAATTGCCGACACGGGGGGCGACCCGACGCCGCCCGACTCGTGGGCCATTTCTGGAAATAACAGAAAACACTATCGTCAGTATTTGATACATTAGTTTCCTGATTGAATTAAGCATTGAAAATAACTTAATAATTGTCAATTTTTCAACATTTGAGAATCAACTGGATGAGGAATAAGTCACAAACAATAAAATTTTACACAACCGGGAATCGAACGTAAGATATAAAGAAACTCATGACCGTGGTTCTAATCACCCAAAAATCTTTATCGTAGTCGACGGTTGGACTTCGATTCTAGTTGCGCCACAGGTCTTAATATAGTGAAATCTTAACAATATTGAATATATTTCATTTCGATCCAGGGCAAAATATTATATGATATTTATCTAATCTCTGCGAACTGGCATCGTGCAATCTCTTAATATGATCACTTAGCTATTTGATATATTAGTGAATTGTAAGTTATATAACAAAGTTAATAGATTTTTTTAATTCGTTGTACCGTTTCAAATTAAGTTATTATTAATATCAAAGTTATTGAAGAATAATTATTTCAATACAAAAATCATTGTGTATCTCATGAGATATTAGGAATATGAAATAATTCATTAGAAAACGGTTTATAAAGATAAAATTAATTATATATGCAATTAAACATTACATGTATACTATAAACAAACGACTCGATATCGGTCGACTTTTATCGGAAAAATGAAATACTTTCAAATAAAAAGATGCGGTAAAATTTTCCGGTCACTTTTCCACCACGACGTTTTAATCTGGCAGGCGCCTGAACCAAGCCTTTCTGCCGAAAGTGTCGAGTATACACAAGTCTTCGTTCAAACAATGTCTAAAAATAAACGCCCCACACTTTTCGCGCTTTTCTTTACAATATACGCTGCGAGTGGAGGCTTTCACATTCCACCCCGACTTATTAAAAAGACAATTATTCTGAAAAAAGTAAATGCAGTACGATTCGCAACCAGCCGATCAGAAAATACGAATCGCACGAAGACTATTAAAAAAAAATATTGGCTTCTTGAGATAATTATAAATTGGGTAATAAAAAAGATGGAAGCATAAAACAGAAAGAATTATAGAATAATTGTCATTTTTCGTTTGATCGTGACATAATTTTACAATAGTACATAGGTTCCCAACCCTTTTCGGATGGCGACCCCTTTTTACTAAAACCATTTGAACCGCAACCGAGAAGGCAATTAAAAAAGGCATTTTTCATAATGTAATTTAAAAAAACAATGAAAATGCCTTAAGAGTGAATATTTTTTTAGTTGACTGTATAAGTTGGCGACCCATGGGTTGGGAGCCCATGCTAAAGTACCTATTATTATTCATTTTTCGCTAACAAGAGTAAACTATGTACATCGTAATACATACAAAAAATGTATATTAAGACAAAAATAAGAGATAAAAATGTGTTATTATTTTTAAATATAATGCCATTCCACCAAGTATTGACAGTGAACGAACACATTGAAGGTGAGAGTAAGAGATATTGATGCTCATAACCCACAAAGTTCTGGATCAATTTTGGTGTTTTTTTAGTACAAATCATATTTGAATTTTCGTATACTTTTTGTGTCTTAGTAATCATTGAGTATATTTAGAGGTCTGCAGAGGTCTGGTCTACAGGCCCGGCCCGTAGGCCGTGTCGGGCCGGGTAACGAAGGTTTGGATTCGGGCCCGGGCCTTGTTAAACTGTCGGGCTCGAGTCGGGTTCGGAAATTAACCTCGGGCTCGGGTCGGAGATTTTGGAGCTCAGGCCGGGTAGAATTTTAAAATTTCGGCCCGTGCAGACCTCATAGACCTCATGTTCAGTCAAAATATTTTTTATTAAGAAAAATTTTGTTGGTGGAACATCACTAAATCGATGATGAGATATTTATTTTCCGTTTGTAGTGTATTGTCTATTGTGAATTAAAATAATCCGCCTTTGAATAATATTGACAGATGGCATTTGGCACCGGGTAATTTTTAGTAAAAAAACAAGTCTTGAATTGCACGGTTTTCCATTTAACGTTATTTGAAAGAACTTATCCAAGATACATATCTAGATGGCATTTTCTCCCGGTAATTTTTGATTGAAAAATACATGTTAAAAAAAATCATGCTTTGCACGGTTTTCTTTTAATCGTTATTTAAAAGAACTTATCCAAGATATCTTCACGAATTCTATATATATGTTACAGTGAAATTGTATTCTCATTGAAAATGTATTAAGTAATAGATTTGTATGACAACATGATTTCACTGGTCACGATCATTGAAATTATTGGCCCAAGTCGATGATTTGCCGGCCTAAAATTTTGGTTTGCTTCAATGAAACAAAATCAACAAGTAGTCCCTTTCATAAAAAGAAAAATAAAGAAAAACAAAGAAAAACACAGACAAACATTGGGCTGAAGATAGGGCCGGTCAAATTTAATTTCAATGACAGCTTGGAGAAGAATATATTTTCACTGTAACATACATATATTAATAAAAATAAATAAGTATGTAAATGTAATTAATTATTCAATAACGCACGTGCTGTAGGCTCCTCGTTGGTTCGTTACGCAATAACCATCGCCAATCGCTTCTGCGCCGTTAGATTATTTTATTTTACTACAAGGTTGAACTAAAATTAGATTTAATATCCTGATCGGGCATCGCTTACGTGTGGGTTGAATGCAGTATCGACAGATCAGCAATGGCCGATAATGTAATAAACTCACGTAATGATTATATGTATGCGAATAATTACTTAGGGCATCATTAAGAAAATCGCGACCACATTTACAGTTTGGCGTTTTATTTTGTATAATACGCTCTAGTTTGAAAAAGATTGAAGAACACTTATTTTCCTTCAACGGAGCTTTATCGAGTCCTGCTCGACATTGTACAGCTTGATTGGAAAACTGTTTTTTAATAATTTTAAATTATCCTTATTTCAAAAACCGTACATATTGGATTGTGTGCCTTACGGGTCGTCTTAGCTGGGCGAATCTGGGCGAGGCGATCCGGCGCAGCTTTGAAAGCGGCAGAGTTTTAAAATATCAAACGGTCCTCGCCCATGCAAGTGTCATATGTAGGCGAAGCGATCCGGTCAGGACGGCATATGTCGCAAGTCGCCTTAAGTGCGCACTCATGGCGCACGCGAATCGCTTGAAAATATGAAACGGTCCAAGCTCACCAGAGCGTTAATTGCGTCTGGCCGAGCTATGGCACATAAGACCTTTGATCAACTACGTTTTAAATTGACTGGATTCGCCTAAATTCTCTTGCCGGTTCGCGTCGCTTACCTAAGACACGGGGTTAGAGTTTGTAACATGTCATAATGTGGTATATTTTCCGGTATTTTTTTAACCATACTAATAAATACGCAAACCCTGTGATCAGTGGCGGCCGGTGACCAGAATATTAGGGAGTGCAATAAAACAACCTATTTATGCAAAAAATCCATCCTCCGATTCTTGGATTTTGAAAATACATCTATAACACGGATATTAAAGTCCGACATTGACGATACTAACTGCTTCTCTATACTTAGCATGGCAAGGGAATTGAGCCTATCTTGGGTCATAGTATTTCTTAAAAATGATTTATTCTATTTAAAGTTGAAAAACAACGTTCACTTTCAACTGAAGTCATCGGAATTGTACAAATGATTCGTAATATTTTAACGCTTTCGCTAAAGACTTCGAGTAAATTATTCTTTGTGAAAAGTTGAAGAATGGACAATGCCCCATCGGTGACGTAAAAATCGTCCCTACTGTATATGACAGTAAGTTCGCTTTTAAGTTTGAGCTTGTCAATAAAATTGTACGCTGATGTTGCGATATTAAAGTCTGATATTGGAAAATGTCTGTTAAAAATTGGGAATTTTTCGCTGAAAAACAATTTAGCTGCCATCAAATGACCATGATATGCGAAACGATCTTTTGCTTGATTTACAATAGTATCGCATACTTCATTGCATATGACATAATGGGGCAAATCATTCGGTCTACGTTTTTTTTGCAGGTTCGACATTTGCGAGGCTATTTTCCCGAATATTTTGAATTGAACGCGTAAAATTTTCGATGTCATTATTTATCTCTGATACGTCTTTAGACCTCGATTGAAGTTGCTTGAAAAGTATATCACAGTTTGGCATTACTTTGGCAAAGAAATCTAGCCAATAATTAAAATTATCTTTGTTGAGGTATCGTAACAACATTCCAGCTTGATTGATGGTATCGGCGTCTAAATTTACGGTTTCTAGGATGCTTTCCATGCACTCTTTCAATTGCTCGCGATAAGTGTGCACGACTGTGACTGTCCTAATATTAAAATTCCACCTAGTTGTTGGTGCCGAAGGTATTCTTTTATGAACTATATCTTTCAATACGTCAGCTCTCTTTGCTGATCTCGAAAAAAATTGGGAATGACCGTAAATTAGCAAAAAATTACGAACCATGTAGTGACCCGAAGCACTTCTTTCCATTATCAAATTCAATTGATGCGCATAACAATGAATGAAATATGCGTATGGATACGAAGCTTTTATCAAAGCCTGTACACCACCTAATCGCCCACTCATCACTGCTGCACCATCATAGCTTTGCCCAATTAATTGGCATGGCTTAATGTCGAGATATTCCAGTTCTTTAAGAATCTCAGATGCAATACCTATCGCGGTGTGATCTTTTGGCGTCATAAATTTCCAGAAACGCTCATGTATATTCCCGCGCAATTCGTACCGTATCACTAAAACAAGTTGTTGCGAAGTAGCAACATCGGTGGTTTCATCTGCTTGTATAGCGACAAATTTGCTCTGCGAAATTTCATTTTTAATTTCGTTTCGACACACCTCCAAAATTGAATCTAGAATATCATTTTGGATTGTTTTGGACGTACCCTTAAAAACACTATTACTTTCTAGATGCTGTTTCATTGCGTTGTCAATTTCACTTACAAAGTCAATGAGTCCTCGATAAACACCTGGATTATTTGAATCTACAGATTCATCATTTCCCCTCAAAGCTAACTCAAATAATCCACAAAATTTAATACAGTCAATTAATCTTGATAAAATATGACGATTTTTGTCTACACGTTCATTAAATTGTTTCATGGACGAACGATATCCAGAATCCAATTGAGATCGAATATCTAACGATCCTAAAACCGCAAGTTGCATTTCGTTTAAAATATGCTTTTCAGAGCTACTATGTTTTTTATTTTTGTTGACAGGTGTGCTAAATCTTTAATTCCACTTTCTGACCAATTCGACTCGCCCTTGAAAATTAAGCAAGGAAAACAAAAACTCTATTAAGGCTAGTACAGCCACAGAGCCATGGAGCTTTTTTATAAATCGCTACATTAAAATACCGATTGACTACTTTAGTTTTGGCCGTACACTTCTGAACTATATTTAAAACTGGCAAAGGCCGTCCTCCTGCTTTTATTTCTAGCCTTTTAGAAAAATCTCGACGATTTTCTTTGATATAGGACACTGAGTTTGCAGGAAACATTATTGATTATTATTTAGTATTATTAATAAATAATAAATATATATAATAATATTCAATGCTATAATACATATATTAATAATACTTGTTATATTAATTTATTATATATGTTAATATTTATTTATAATATATGTTAATATTATATAGTAGATATATAATAATAAAGTTAAATTATATTGTAGAATATTATATAGTAGGATATTGTATTTAAAGTTATTAAACAGTTTTATATAGACAAAGCCTTTCCATATAACAAAAACTTACAAAGATTCATATTATATACGCTAATAGGGTTTGTATTAAGATGTCTATGAAATGAAAACAAGTATGAAAAAATAATAATAAAAATGTTATAGTTGCGTGTTGCGTGAATCAAGTCGAAACTACAGATGAGGTTAGAATGCACTGTCACAAACGCACTTCACAAATCACCCGCAAATATCTTTATTTTTCCGTTCGTCAAAGGACCTTATCTGCCAAAATTTGGGCCAATACTGAATGACAGAATACAAATATATGTGTTTTCGCTCAATTTCTTTACACAAGTCATTTTGGTGCATTGGGTCTTAATGCACCGGGTTAGTCGAAATTTCAAAAGATTTTTTTTGCATACGCCTTCGCCGTGTGAAATAAAGTCATGTTTTCTACCTACTTTTTTTATGCCAAATGGGACATTTCGAGAATTTCCAAGAAATGCACCATATTGAGGAACATCTGGAATCAGCTTATTTCGGGGAATCTACTTATATAATATTTGTGTGTTTAGGTCGCATGCGTGAAAGATCGTTTTATGAAACCATACATCGTTGGAATTTTGAATGAACAAATTGGTATATATATTTTGAAATTGATGAGCTCGATTCTTGGGGGACTAATGCACGTTTGCTCCTTCACACGAGCCGTCCCTGCCTGTGATATCAATCAAAATTTATCAGATTTATTGAGGAGTGAAAAAAAAATAAGGAATTTAAGCCTTAGGTTATAAGATATCGAAACTAACCTCTTGTTTTCATTTGTTTATAGCAACTTTTTTTTACACGGTAGCGCGCATGGAACCTGTAAATAATTTGTAAGCAATGCAATAAATGCATGGTTTCTTATTTTATAGAGCATGAAGAAATATTGTGTACGAAATTATTAATATCTCACAAATAGCGCTTTTTAATTCATAGGAAAACCAAATTGCAGTAGATACCATAACGACTGTGATAAACCATGTTTAAGGTATTCACTGAAATACTTGGTTGAATGGCATTATAATAGAAATAAGAACACATGTTTAGTAATTATTCCACATTAAATTTATTGGATCAGGACCGGTTTCGCTATGGCGAGCATTATCAACTGATATCAGTTATTTTTATTGTTAAAAACCATCTTCAAAGACATAATTTGTCACAATAGAGTAATATTTGTCTACAGCTGATAATTGACATTGAAACCATTTTTAATTTTATCAATTTGCATAAAATACTTATGTAAATATGCAGAGATACTACATAAATGTATTTATTTAATTAAATATAAAGCCCTAGCGCCAAGGATTGGCAGCTAACAACACATAAATGATATTGCGCTTGGAAACATATCCATGGTATCATTTTCACGATTATTTGTATAGAATATAACTCAAACAGTAAAATACGATAGATTAGTTGCACGATAAAAAAAATATCCGCGTGAATAGCTAGCTCATTGATAAAAAGGAGACAACAAAATAAATCGCTTCATATTAATGGCTCATATATTTAAAATTCAACTGGTTTGAAATCAGTTTCATCATCGCTACAAGTAAAAGTCAATAGATTTCCACTTCAGCGGAAAATTGTGCTGCACGAGTAGTTTTTTATTGAGAAATTCTGTGATTGTTTTCAAAAATTTCTTTATCCATCACTTCGGACGCGTTAAGGTGAAACGTTACGATATCGAAATAATTAATTAAATAAGAAAAATACTACGAAACTAAGAACTTCGTTTGCATAATATTATTATAAGAAAATTATAACTTAATAAATTTATGTTATAAATGTGTAGACTTCTGTAAAATTATAGGTAATGGAATTACTAACTTAACGCTATTTTCTGTTGATTTTATTTACGATCAACGAGGCATGGTTGTAAAATTAGTACCGAGGGTAATCTTATATATAAAACCGAAACGGCGTATGTATGTCTGTAATTCCCTTTTGCATTGTTGTTGCAAGTTGCCATAAAAACGAATATGAAAGAAAATATGTTTGAATTTTTATCGGCGAAGACATTTAGTCAAAGTGTAATAAATTAGTCTTCTACCAACTTTTTCCCGGCTTTTATTAATATAATAATGTTTATAATTTACGTGAAGGTATTATTTGACATTTCTTTGACAGCAAATTAGATTTTTTCCTTGAATTTGGACATTTTAATGGGCGAGAATGGGGCTGTCATCAAATTAAATAAAGTTTGTGATTTTATTTTAACTCTATTTTGGATGTTAGATTTTGTGATATAATTATGTCGAATGATATAACAATAAATAATTATTGGTCGCTTAGTCCGAGTGACGCCGGGTAGCAATACTAGTATTGTAATATATATTTTGAGGTTTGTTTACACTCGTATATTGCCGATACGATATTGTAGAAGGTTATGAATTAGTTAACTCTGCACTTGTTGCCATGCTTCAAATAATTCGATATTCAATATAATGGAATTTTAATTTATTTTTACGGAGAACGTAAATGAATTAAGGTAGTATTCCGGTCTAGGATTTTGGAGAAATCATTTTTTTGCATATTTTCAAAGTTCAAAACTTTTGAATATGCCCGAGTATTTTCAGAGATACAGCTACTTTAGTGACGTAGTATCTAAGGGGTCTGGGCGGACTACCCGAGCTCGGGTTCCCTTGTAAAAAAATATTTATTCTTAATATTTATTTAAAAACCGATGAACATAGAAAGAACATCTGAAAATGCTTATTTTGAAGAAGAGGAAGGCCCATTGTATGGAGCAGGAATTGCGGATTAAATAAATGTAAGTGTAAAGTACCATTATATGACTAAGACTGTTTGAAACTTCGCCCAAAACTTTAAACACGTTTATCTCGAAACTACTTTTTCAAAAATAGTTGCCTTGATATCTTAAGTTTTACTGAACCGATTTACATGAAATTTGGTGTGAACCTTCTTAATACATCCAGTTTTCGCGCATATTTAGATTATATAAAAAAAACAATTTTTACTATTTTAAAAAAAATCGGAAGTCTAAAAATACAGGAATAAACGATTTTTTTTCAAACCTCTGCCATTTTGCGAAAAATAAATATTTTTACATTTCTCTTATATGCGCGAAAATGACATCTTTACCAATTAAGGATATATTTTAGGTGACTAGAAAAGTTGGAATCGTGGCAACTATGGAGCGGCATTTTTTTGAGACCCCCTACTTTACCAGCCTGTAACTTTTTAGGTTATTAGTTTTTTGGTTTGATTATTTTTTATTATATTTTTAAAACATTAATAAATATCTGGTAAAAAAATGGACGAAAAATTGTTATTACTTTTTTTTCTAAAGCACTTGCAAAAACACCTAAAATTTCAGCCTCTAGACCGGAATACTGCATTAAAATAAATAAACAAATGTGATAGCAATCTGGTTTGACGAGTGTCTGATAAGCATTGCCAATGAAATTGATATCATTTTTAAATAAATCGCTACCAAGTTGAGTATTTCATAATGATTACATAAATCGGGTGTCGAAAATTATTTCTTATCGTTCATTCACTAATAAATACTTAAATACATATTAATTTTTGCCGGATAAGAAAAAGTCCATGCTGAGGAATAAATTCATGAAAAATCTCGAACGTTTTTCTTCATACAACGGCGTTGACAATTCAGAGTGTAAATACCACGAAATATAGCCGTAGTATATAACGCCGACAAAGCAAGCTCCTATTTTATTACGTCCTCTATACTGCCCTTCCAACGAAGAAGGCAGAAGCTAGCAAAATTTCTGAAATTTAATTATGAATGCCATTTGCTCAATATTTTTGAAAGCTATATATCGTGCTCACTTTTATAGCAGTATATAATAAACTTATATACTCAAAAAATCCTGTGAAATACTTGATATATGCTAAAATTAAAAGCATTTCCTAGCAAAAAGGCAGCAACTCTAGTTTTCATAGCAAACAGGCAGTCAATGCAACTACATACTGCATGTTGCATCAACCGCTTTCAAAAAACATTGTGTTATTTTTCTCAAAAGTTTGTCAGAGTCACTTAATGCCTTCTTGCTCGGAAAGGCAGTAAAGTATATTGATTTGTGCAATTGCACCATGAAGTCGCGAATAATTGCTATCTCTTATGTGGTTATTGTTTGTAACAATAAACTACCAATCTGCATGTTGGTAATCTTTCAAATTTAAATTCTCCGCCGTTTAATAAAACAGTCTAAACATACCCCTCGGGATTTCCCGAATCACTAACGATTTCCCGCTGTCGCACGCAATACGGCACTAAATAATCGAAATGACAGAATGTCGTTCGGATTTTCTACCACGTCACACTCGAATTGGGCTGCAACGGATAGAGGTCACGATCAAGGTAGATTGGAAGGTGTGTGGCCGGGGAACGGGTTGAGTCTATATTCGGGCAAATACAAAAATACGACAGTGCGCTTTATTGGGTGCCTACCGTCGGTATACTAGAACTAAAATTCAAATTGAGAACAATTTTGAATTCTTTTTTTTGTCTTCGTAATTGCCAGACACAAGATTTGGCGAATTTTATCACGCCGAGTTATTTTTATGTTATCTATTCATACGGGATATGCCGAACATTAAATCATTATGCCCTGCTGCGTTAATTTGTTTTTGCATCTCGCGATAGAAAACAAAAACATCGCTAACCTAGAGAACAAAGTGCATACATAACTCGCATAATACTGCATACGACATTTAAAATAAATCATTGAAGCTTTATTTTTGGAAAGATACATAATGTATAGACAAGTAAACATATTTATAATGGATTTTTTGAAGCCGTGAATCCAAATTAATTTTAGCATAAAATAACGCGATTATGCGACAAAGAAGGAGGTTTTTAGTTTTATGATAAATACAAACCAAGTAAGATAAACCAACAACAACCAACATATCGTCGTTTGCCGCACACTGCTTCTTATGTGGATAATAGCACATAAGGAGATAATCAATAAAAACTGTTTATTATTTACTATTATTATTAATTGTAGAGTTAAATTACACACCTTATTTTCAAAGAAAAGTGGAGTTAATATAAAATTTCTATGAACTTTGCACATACGATTTATTGTGCAAGATAGGTAAAGCCAATACCGTGCTAGGAAAAAAATATCCTCGGTCGTCACATGGGATATTTTGTGTTGTGGCACATTGGATTTATTTGAAAATCAGTATATTTACGAAACGAAATAAATTATTGTGTCACACGGAGGAAAAAAATCCGAATGCAATGGTATACAAAACTTATTTTGGCGAAAAACGTTACATCGAATATAGTGTGCGGGAATCGACGATATTGAACTTCGAAAATGAAAAACCAAAACATACGTAAAAAAGAACATGAACTCGGCTCAGGTTGTGCTAAGGGGCTGGGAGTATTGGAGGGGAAATTACTGCGAATTGTCACCGTGAGTACGGTGACGCCATTAGCCCTTATCCACATGCAAAAGCTGTGTACCTAATGTTGGCACCAGCTTAACAGGTAGGCAATTAACACGGAAGTTACGCTGCGCTGCGGTGGCTATTAAAAACGACGCACGCCGACCCCTCTTGCATAGCGACGCACGTGCACGCCTTCGCTCAAGGTTAGGACCTTGAGATACGACCTTCGGGTCACCCTCACCCCACCGCAGCTCAATTCCCAAGTCCTTCCGCCATTTTATTAACCCAGGGCACCCAACTATCGAGTGATTTAACGATGCTTCAGACACGAGACAAAAGCAACGTGCAATGACGGATCTTTTCAGTTTATTCTTTTTTCGAACGGGGCATGCGTGAAAAAAATCGTTAAATTTAATATACATATGGTGAATGTAAAAGAAATGTGGTTCCATGAAATTACAGCTCAATTACAATATTTCTAACAATAATAATTCGCGTGATAATATTTTCGCTTGTTAAATATAAATGAAGACACATACTATTTGCTTCTAAATAAAAGCAAAATAATCAGTTTGTTAAGACCGTGCAACAAGGGGAAAACGTGTATAATTAATTGAAAAATGTTTTTAGTTGCATTATAGATTTTTTTTTAAATCATCTTTGACAAAACTTTGAATTTGAATAGCTAACAAAATAAATGTTTATATTTAATTAAAACAAAATAGTCTCATACATATTTTAAATAAAATACATTTGTTTCACATATAATACTATAATGATCAAAATACCGGTTACGCGCTTCGCGAAGATTGAGCGAAATTGGTCCTGATTTTTGTACAATTTTATGTGAAAGTATGTAACATAATGCATTTCCACCAAAAAGTGACAGTCGCCCTCAAACATAATTAAATATCTACTTTATATCAATATGAAAAAAAAAAACATTTACAACTTTATCAGTTTAAATGCATTGTATGTTATCTTTGAAATAAAAAAAGGGGATGTGTCTAATTCTTACAGTAAAGTCTAATTGGGTCGTTTTGTATATTCTTTTGCTGTGAGTTACACGAGTTAAGTTGGTGATGCTTTCAAAGGAAGCGAAAACATAATTGTCAACAGCATCCACAATTGAATGTTAAAAAAATCATTTTATATATACTGTTTATGTTTTTGTTGAAAAATATAAACGTTTCTACATCGATTTCATTGTGTTTGCAAAATAAAAATAACAAGGGGACATTGAAATCGGTTTGACTACTACAAGAATATATATGTATTTTGATATTAGCTTACGGCCACATTTGAATATCTATTCGATATTCAAAAATATCTACCGCGATTAATTTCATTTGTTTATTATTTTACGCTTCGGTATTGCCACAACAATGAGAATGGAAGGCAATATCAAATATTAATTGCGAATTTATGACATACATAAATTACGCACGAAAATATTTGCTTTTATTAAACTAACATAAAACCCTTGAAGGATTTAAAGGGCGAACTATAAATAGACGAATCGATAAATGTGACTGAAAAGGTAAGAAATATTATTTAGCATGAAGCCATAATGCCCGTAACGTGTTTATTGTATCACATTACGCCGTTGTGGTTTCATCACGTGAAAATTCACAAAATAAATAATTATTGATTGAGTAGGCATTTACTTGGTAGAACTCCATTATAATACGGTAAGAAAAATAACAATGTATTTTAGTTCTGACGAAGGCGTAAGCCGAAATAGCTATCAACAAATATATAAAATAATTTATGTAGAACTAAAATACATTGTTATTTTTCTTACCGTATTATAAATAATTATGTTGTATCTATATTTAAAAAAAATGTTTGATTGTAATAATTACC
Source organism: Himalopsyche kuldschensis (assembly GCA_028554975.1). Classification (NCBI taxonomy): domain Eukaryota; kingdom Metazoa; phylum Arthropoda; class Insecta; order Trichoptera; family Rhyacophilidae; genus Himalopsyche; species Himalopsyche kuldschensis. The sequence continues at coordinate 722,579 of JAHFWI010000085.1, read as the reverse complement.
TTGTTTTAATTATCGATTGGAAACCATGCTACGAAAAAATATAAATTTGATTTAATATGATTTTTTTCCGGTATCGTTTCGTTATCGTTACTTATTTATTATATAATTAAAACCGGTTATAATGATTTTTTATGTTTTTTTTAAATGGACACGAAATGTAATCAGAATTATTGAATAAATTCTTATGAAAGTGAAAAACAATGTATTTTATTCATTTTAAGCAAATAGCCATAAAAAAAGTACAAATATATACTACTGTTCCACACGCCCTCATTATCCTTCAATGAATTTGTTAGTTTGATATGGCCAATACCTATAGTGACCATACGTCCCGTTTTTAGGTAGCCTGTCCCGCTGTCTCCAAGTACAGCTTCGGGGCGTCGAAATGTCCCGTTTTCAAAAAGAGGGCAACACACGGTAACAATTAAAAATAAAGAAAAAGTGCAAAAATCGACGGTGGTGCGTAGTATAGTCGTTTCGTATAACTTTGCGGAAAAGATACTAGCTTGATTTCGGTGCATATGGTTACAGCGGGTGGCTGGTTAGTCATGTGCATGCGCAATCTTCACTCCCACACATTCATATTTGTTTTTTACAATTCGGCAGTTTGCTCGTTTGTGGGTACACGACTACACGTTGACAACTGTTGCGGCTTTCTTGAAGATTATTTTTTTTTATTGGCGTGTGTTATTGTAGACATTTTTTACGTGAACCCTTCATTTTAACAATGCCTAAACGCAAGTGCACTTTTAATGTTAACTTACAAACTAAGTACCCGTTTATAAAATACAATTACAAGCCGGAGTACTTAAAGCGATGATGTTAGTTAAAATGGCACCCAGAGCGTTTGACCTCCTCTCGAGTCTAAATAACAAAAAAAAGAGGGCAAAAAAGAAAATAGATGTCAGCTGCATAACACAGCTGACATGAATATTTATAAAAAATCATAATAAATAACATAGCCCCAAAAAAAACCTTTAAAACGAAAAATTTCCACTCGAGGTTATTGTATCACCGCTCTGGGCGACCACCCTCAAGAAACCGACACCATTTAACCAACATGCATATAGATGAAAGGGATTAGGCTACCGAAAGAGTCCCCGTTAAAGTTGCCACTATAAAAGTCAAGTCAAGTTAAAATAAATTTTAAAAAATCCTGCCAAGAATTCCATTCTTATTTAAAAGCAAACCCAGTTATACTTAAGAAAATTTGTTCATCATAAAAATATAAAACAACAATTTTTTTTTCATATTTATACTAGTTATTCCTGTTTTTTTCTTTATCAACATTCCTTTTCTTTTTATTAATACATAAAAACTATGAAAAATATGTGTTTTCTTGAATATACATACTATTACGTAAAAATTGGTAGATGTCCCGTTCTGAGAACAAAGATAAATGGTCACATTACCAATACCCCAATTTGGTAAATATCTATATCAGAGATTCTCAACTGAAATCACCAAGTGGGTCACATAAAAAAATGCATGACTATGGTGGGCCACACATAAATATTTTAAGCTATATTATAATTTTGTACTTTTTCATGAGATTTTCACTGACTTTAGTTTCGCCTTTCGGCATCTACAGGCCTTTCAGTTGACAGGAATTTCAAGTGGACGAATGAGCTTGAACTGACGCGTAATAAATAGCTTGTATCCAACGTATCAATGTAGAATTTAAAAAAAAAACATCTTTTAATTCGCAGTTGAACTATTTCGATTCGTCGATTTTATGTTTACGTTTACAAATGTAGTAAATGCCTTAATTTCTGAAATATATATTTTTGATACAATTCTTCTTTTACATTATAATTTGTCACAAGTGTATTATATCTTTTTAATGTATTTTACCAATAACCAAATGTATACCTACATAAACCATAAGTTGGACCACATAGCCCGCGAGACAAGGTTTGGGCATGCCTGATCTACATGATTATTAAACGACAAAAATTGTATGCTAAGACTCCGGAAAATATGATGTCACTTTGGATGGGAAAATAAATATTTGCAAAAAAAACATTCCGAGCATACAAAAATAAAAAAAGTGATTCAAATGTAAAATTCTAATATCGAGTGGTATAATCTGTGACAATAAATAAAGCTGACTATTCAAATATAGAACACATTCACAGTGATGCTGAACTGTATGAGTGTATTTTAATTTAGATAAATGATACTAAATAATGTTGCAGATAGCGAAAAAGATTTTTCCAATACTGTAAAGATTCACCGCCAGCCAGAGTACGAACAGAAAACAAATAATAATAAGTTTTTATTTTGTACTTTTCCATAAGTTTTGTCATATCATAAGTGATGTACTTGAACTGTCAGTTCGAGTACATCCGTGCACTTAAAATGCCTGAGGATGCCGAAAGGTGAAACCCTGGTTGTTAGTGATAAAACTTATGGAAAAGTACAAAATTCAAACGATTCAAATTTGATTTTGAAATTCTATCAAGCACCCTCAGTCGAAATTCTTAATTAAAATGTATAAGTTTCAAAATGAAGCCAGAAAAAATATTTATTAGAGTAAGGTAATGAAGCAAAAAAAGTTATAGAACATGTGAGAAGTATTGGACGAATTTGCATTGATAATGATGACATTCTTTTAAAATACTTATTGAAAAAAAAAGCATTAAATGTATCACCAACTGTAAAACACTATTAACTTAGCTTTAAGGTCAAACAGGTTGCGTTATGTCACTAAAATCAAAATCAAAATTCAAATTAATTTTAAGGTCATTATGAATATTCAGTTGATAATCGCATGTTTAATATCTGAAGCATACATGTGAAAAAAAACTCGTTCATTAGGTAAAATACAAGTTTCATCACTGCACTTCGGTATGCTGCGGAAGCGAAAATTAGTTTATTCAAGATGTCGGTTCTTGGATGGAAAATCGTTTTTCTTTCGTTTCACAACAATGACAGAGAACGCGTTCCGAAATAGAAACGGAATCCACACACGAACGTGGGCGATGACAAAATTAACGCGCATCATTTTTCTATTTCTCTCTCTTTATCTCGGCGAAAGATTGAAATGTCTTCTCCAGAGTTTTTAAATTTAAACTTTAACCATTACACTGCTATGCACGACACAACACAAGTAAAAAGTATACACAATAGTTGTACGAACATTAGGAAGCAAGCGATGTTGTCATTTGTCTTTTGAATTTTGTATTTAGAAGTCGTGACAATTCATAATCTAGAACAGTGGTTCTCATGTGCGGCCACTAGAGGATTTTGCTGCGGCCACCAACAGCTTAATAGTTAATATTGATATTTAATAAAAATGTGTTTTTACAAGTTAATTTGTCAACAAATACAATGAAAATTTGATATTTTGTATGCATTGTATTGTGCATCAAGAATTGTTAGTTCGCAAAAACGTGCTTAGATATTTTTGACAAAGAAGACTCAACACAAAAATTTTCTGCGGTCACCAGACATTTTCGTAGGACCACTGATGTTTCTAATGCGGCCACAGCCAAATTTTACGTGAGAAGCACTGGTCTAGAGCATTGGTTTTCACATACAATTTCACATTGACTACATCAGCGGTTTTAAGGTAATGCCTAGTGACCGCGCAAATTGGTATATTTTTTCAAATATACCTTATTTTACATTTTTCATTGATTTTTTTTAACAGTTTGCTGACTAACACTTAATGCACAATACAATGCATACTAAATATTTGATTTTCAGAATCTTTTTAACAAATTAACTTAATTAAATTATTTTTTTTGTAAATATCTATATTTACTATGTAGCTGTTGTGGCCGTACACGAGAACCACTAATCTAGAATAATCTCTGCCGTAGATTGTTAAGCGGTTATGTACGTGTATTTGGTTATTGATTTACATTGCAAGTTTGTTTATTTCACTGAATATGATAAACTAAATAAACGATAACATTTTCAAAGCCGTTGCCTTTTTGACATTTTCCGCTTATTAATATTCTTTCTTAATAACGAGGTTAAAAAAAATGTGAAGTAATTCAGTGAACATAGCATAAGCGCCCAATTGATATGGTTGTTTTAAAATATAATTTCGACGTTGCATTGGAAACATTATCACGTTTTCATGTTAGCGTAGTGTATGTTTGTAATATGAAAGCGATAAAAAAATTAATTGAACATTCAACCGGTAATTGCATACAAAAAAAAAATAATTCGCGAATCTAATATCATATTCACCACCGTTTAGTTTTAATAGATCAAGTCAACATACTCGTTATAAATATTTGTTTGCAATTTTATGGAATACATATTGACTTAACAACTCTACAAATACCCGTTTTATGAAAATGAATTTAATGGCATTTGATAATAAAGATTTTTATTTCAAGCAATCACGGAAGTAAAGCGATGATAAATTAAAATAACTGATGTCAAAATAATTAATGCTAATGTATGTAAATGCATAACTTTCCTATATTTATAAAGTATAAACGCTTTATAATAATAGATACTTAATAAACGAACAACTATGACACGCTGCTACGTGTAAAAATCTAATAAAATATATCAAAACTCAGAAAACTACCTTAAATACTAAGCGAGTAGAAAAAGAAAAAAACTAAAAATGCTTTAAATACGCAAAACTTTATAGTGGAAATTCTCACGCGGTCGTATCTATAATATAAACTCAACAGCCGCAAAAGAAAATAAAGAAAAAAAGACGAGAGAGAAAAAAGAAAGCGAATCGCCGGGGGTTTGGAAAATAGAACAGATTTAAAAATAGAACAGATTTACACGCTTCAAGACGGAGCTTATGTTTTCATCTCTATTGAAAAACCAAAATGGCTGACAAGAATTTTGACATTTAGATTGATGCTAATCCTGCGTAAAATATGTTCAGTAAAAAATGATTCTTGGTAATTATTACAAGTATTCAAAAACGTAAACAAATGATTTGAAACAATATAACTAACCCGGCGAATGTAATAAGCAAATCGATACACTGTAAGTACTGTTAAATACCTAGAGACGAGTTTGAGCTGAATATATTCTATATAGCATGTATAAAAAACGCAATAAAATCACAATTATGTATTATATTTTATTATTATCAGCACGATTGTGGAGTCGGAGTCGTGGATTAACAATGTTTTGAGATGTCGGAGTTGCCAAAAATCTACTCTAATCTAATCTACGAGTCAACTGTAGTGCATTGAAATCCACTCTTCACCAAAAAGTAGGAGTTGGATAATAAGTAACTCGTGTACGAATATAAAAAGAAATGGTAAAATCGGAGAGCCTTATTTAAAGAAATCACAACCCAGATGATATAAATACCTGTGTATTTTCATTAATTAGAAAATAAAAAAGCTAGATATAATTTGGAGTGCATTCGTTTTGAGAATAATTCTTTCAATTGTAAAACTGTGTAAAGATGTCACTTGACAATTCTGTTTTTGAAATATGACTAGCGTCTTTCTCATTTTCGCGCAATGTAAAAAGCGAGAAATATACATTTTAATATCTGTAATAACCACATAGCATTGCCAGACGTCCTGTCTCGCTTTAGTTGAACATTCTCTTTCAGACTCAATGTCAGAATTTCTTTCGCACGCTTACAGAAAGAGACGAAAGTAAGTCATTGGCTACGTTCTAATTACGTACCGAGTTTTCCATGTAAAATGTAGTACACTTTGGCGCATAAAAATAATAAACTTAACCAATAGTAAGTCGGTATGTAACGTATACTTTTTATTCGAATATGCACGAAAATGCTAATAAATTCATTTATTGCTGTGAAAAAACTGTAAGAACATTAATAATTAATTAATAGTTAACCTAGAGCAGAAAGATAAAACATCATACAATTATCGATAAATCAGAACAATAATGTTCATGGTTTGCAATATTATTCAAACTTCGAATCTTTTGTCTTGAGACGACCTTGATTCGGCTCCCTCGTAAATCGAGAAGGAGCCTCCTATCCGACACTCAGGAAGAGGAATTTTGGGAACGGAGTAGGAGAAACATGGTGCTCTTATAAACAAAAGACGATCTCAAAGCGTTATGTGGGTGCGGTTAGCACCCATTATTTAATTGTTAAGAATTTTCACAGACACGGATTTACAATACACGTTACGTATAATACATAATACACGACTATTATAATTGCGAAGGCGATATCAGGAATTTACTAAACTTTATCCTTAGGGAGAGGATTAGGAGCTTGCAGGCTACTTCCAGGGCTTACAGTTGGGAGAAGCCCTCAACCACGACTGTAAGACTTATCTGGCAAACAAATGCACACTCAATGCTCTCCAATCTCTAACTAATTGTATGAAAAAAAAGCGGTTGGTTTAGGTAGAAAAACCGTTACAAAAAAGACCGCTAAAAAGTCCGCCCGATAACCCATTATTTATGGTCCATCGAACATTGCATGAAATACTTCGTATCTCATGCACTCAGGGCGTGAAAGAGTCAGAGACATTTAGAGCGAGACGTCCGCAATACCATTCCGGAACGTCAGCATAAATGTCTCTTTTACAAATTTGAAATTACTCTATATTGAAACGCTATAGATTTCAATATAGAGTATTATTAGAATGAATTTATTTCCTGATATCGACTTAAACTCATAGACTGAGGTGAAAAATAGATCGTTCGAGAGAGTTCTGATGACCTACCATTTAGGGCGGTATCAGTCTATATAAATATTGTTTGATAAAAATTCCTTACTTGTAATATTGACGGAAAAGTCCGATCCATTATCGGTCGACACCAGAAAAGTCGGCATATGTTATTATCTCACGAGTTTCAAAAAATCATTCAATGTTTGAAACTGGACGCAACGTCCGAAAGTCCGAAGTGATTATGGAATATTGGATAGTATTTGTCTTGCAAATACATGTATTTAAATAATCATACAAACACGGAAAAGTGTAATATAGCACGGTTTATTATCGAAATATATAAATGAATGTTTATTTGTTGGTTTGTCTCGTATGCTTTCCTATATGTTCTATTCGATTGCGATAAAACTTTGGTGATTTGTTGTGTGGACGCCCATGAAGGTTTTTTAATTATCTATTTTTGTAAAAATGAATGTTTGTTTGTTTGACCCGTTTGCGTTCCTATACCGTTTATCCGATTGCGATACAACTTTGGTGAATGTTTTTTTTAATTATCTTGTATTGTATATCCAAAAGCACTTCAATAAAAAATATTAAAACACAAACACTTACATTCTTTGAGTGGCATTGCAACGCTTGCAGGGTACACGCTACAAAAATGATATCTGAGATACCAATGAGCAAAACTTATTCCCAATTTTCCATGTAAAAAATAATACATACTACTGGGATTTGCAATCGTATTGTCATATGATAATTTTCCGAAGATATATAAATATTTTGCAAAACTTTTTTTATTTACAGTCGGAGCTGCTGCTTGACCACCGACTTTTTTGTATTGCAAAATACCTTACGTTTTTTCCCATCATAAAATAATTGATACTTATAAAAGTAAATCAACGGATTATTAAATATATTCTAAAGATTATTGTTTTATTTTTTTGTAATATTATGTCATTTACTAGAGGTGACCTCCTCAGACATCGATAAAAAAACTAGTTTAAAATTTCCAAACATATGAATGAAGTCACGACGATGATACCAACTTATATTAATATAAAAAGAGAGGTGAAGGACTAGGGTCGGCTACAAAGTTCAAATTGTATCTTTTTAGTCTATCAAACACTTGTTACTTACGCCTTATTTTGAAAAAAAAGTCAATATATTTCAGTGTTCTTCAACCAGTGGTCCGCAAAAAATTGATTACAAACAGATTTCGCACTAAAGGAACGTTGTAATTTTATAAGATTTAACTAATAAAATTCTATGTTATGTTGACTTGACGTTTCAATTGTCACTTTTTGATTTTATTATCATCAACTTATATGTACACTCAGTTCTCGACTTGCATCGTTAAGTCAGAAATTTAAATATGTATTTTATTATATTTACTTCCAATTTTGATTGGAGATTTTTTTCTTATTTATAATTACTCCGTCGTAAGTTCAAATCGTCGTCAATCGAGAACTGACTGTAAATATATGTATATGGTCGACGTCGGTATGCGAAATATTTTCCAATTCTCACCGGTCCGCGGATGTAAAAAGGTTGAAGAACTCTGCCCTCATCGACGTAGAAACGATATTAATAATACTATATATTCTCGAAATAAATGTATGTGAAACAATTATCCGAGTTGAATTATGTTAAGAGTGAAAGGATCTTTGTGGTCTTCAACTGTCATTTTATTTTCCTAAATAGCCAGCCGGCCGAAGCTCACACATCCAGCCACGTCCTAAACATCCCTCGCAATATCATTTCCCGACCTTCGGCGGGTAGAGCCTCCCTGGGAGTTTCCAGAGGGGTATGGGCGGTTGTCATAGCGACGTAAAACAGCGCGCCTCTCTCGAAATAGAACAGCTGATTTATTTTTAGAGCCGCAAGGGTGCGGTGAGATGGTGGCTCGGGGACGCGGAATGGGTTGGGAGGTACCGAGGGAAAACTAAAGATTTCAAAACAATAGAGAAACCTTCGTGGAAATAGACAAGCGGTGTTTGTTAATTAAATGTGTTTACTTGGAGAAAGGTTGTCCGATTTAGATAATGTGAAATGGAGACCATTTAAATTATTCGTTCTAAATACATGGTACTATTATTTTTTGTTAGTATGTACAAAGGTAATTATTTTACACCATTTAATTAATTCATCTAGGGGAAAAGGTAATGATATCGCGCACCAAAAATTTATATTGAATTTATAAAACTATTTTTGATTTAGATTGAATTTCTTTTCGGTGGTTAGTTAGAGGAAATTCACTATCAATATTCAAATAACATATTGGAATTTGTTATTCACACTGTTCTGTACCTTGGGGAATAAACTTTGTTAGATGAACGTCATCGTATTTTAGAAACATTCTTTACGACAAACATTGATTATAATCCATTAATAATTGAATATACAAAAAAGTATCAATGGGATTTAAACGGTGACCCGGCGGGAAACTAAATGAAATTGGCAAAGTAGTCTGAAACAAGTCATCACAGTAGCAATGACAAATCGCACTAAACGATATTTGACAATCTAATTCGACAATCATTCTATGCCGCTTATAAAAACAGGTTCTGATCATATTAAAAATATATACATAAATTTAAAAAATATAATTTTATCGTCAACGACATACAATTCAGAAATTCATCCCAAAAAGAGTAAATTAAACGCCTGATGAGTGTTTAGGAACTCTAAGAAAACTTTTAATTGTGTTTAATATTAAATTTCGAATGGATATCACGCGAAATTTTGAATCCATGGTGATAGGATATTTATATCAATGTTATTTCGCAAATCATTCTATCTTTGGATTTCATCATTTATTTGACTTGAAAATATATTATATCTGAGAAACACCGACAGTTTTATTATTTCTGATCAGCTTGACTTTTTATTCTATTATAGTTATAAACTAACACAGAGCCATTTTGAGAAAGGTGATATTATATTGTGCGTTGTTAGTTTTATTCTAAGAAAAGATTTCTTCCATGAGCTAAAAATAAGTTATTCTAAAACTGACTTTCAAGATAAATATGTACACTTATAACATGCCAATATAAAATGTATTGGTAGTAAAAATAGTAGTATTTGTTGTAGAAAATGTTTTAATAAGAAACGGCTTCACAATAGTGAGACAAAATTAACATCGATAGAGGCTGCGTTTATAATCTGTATTGTGGTATGTAAAGGGTATTTCAATAGGGACGCTCAAAATATGTTACTTTGTCCTGCTGAGTAGATTATTCATTGTTTAGTGGCCAAATTTGAGTCAACCAGTTTGGTAAATAATCGGCCAACACCTACCTGTACGTCATCAAAATACAATATCTGGTGAAAACATTGCTGCTGTGTGTGAAAGTGTACAGGAAAACCCAAGGCAGCTTATTTCTCGTTGTTCACAAGAACTTGGCTTTTCTGCGACTTATGTCTGCACCCGTATAAAATCCAACTAACCAAGGAACTTCAGGTAAACGACCACAGACAACGCCTGATTGGGTTCTGGAGCAGTTGGAAGTTTACCCAAATTTGTCAAAAAAGTCAACTTTAGCGACATGGCCCATTTTATAATGAATGGATATTGGCAGACATTTGATGCTATATTCCATATTTAATGCCGTAAAATATACTTACAAATGAAATTAAAATTTAGTCGAAATCTCACAAACAACTTGTTTTATTTACATTTCAAAACTAAGCGTCCTTATAAAGACCCTTTATAATACGTTTTTACACGAGACAGACAGAAAGCAGTAATTCATATAGATTCGGCCATCAAATAACAAAATATTCGCATAGCACAAATTCCAGTAAAGCAACAGTGTCTCCATTTTTGCATCGACGCATCGCGATTAAATGAGGTTAGATATTTTAAATAAATAAAAACACATTTTTTTTGTTCTATTTATATACGTGATATGTGTATCAGGACCGGTTTCGCTCATCGCGTAAATTTCCAAAAGGCAGATTTAAAATATGAAAATGATCGCAATGAGCAAAACTGGTCCCGATCTATATAAAATTGGAAAAAGTCCTCCACTAGTTTGATGAATTTGTCAGTATTGCTGCGATTCTGACATTAAAATTAACTCGCAAAATGAGTTCTATAACTGTTTTCGGAAAATATTCTATTCAGCTGTATGTATGCAATATATGTATGTGGATACTTTTTTTAGACATGCAGAATTGACCATGTACATTAATAAATAATATTTTCCTTTCATTTTGGATTTTAGTGTATGCATGTAGAACCATTTTAATTTTATTTATTGAATTGGCATTTACTTGGTAGAACTCCATTGTAATACGATGAAAAAATAACAAAAAACATTGTTATTTTTTTAATTTTACTTATCCATTGAAACTAACACATATTATTTGACAAAAATCCTGCTTTTAAGTATTCCTCGACTTACACGAATTTTCGCCTCACACGAAAACCTTTCGAACAAATACATCGCGTAAGTCGATATTGTAAAAAAAATGTTTTTATTTATTGAAATAAGTCGGCTCATAAATATGTAATAAATAAATAAATCAGCAACTGATTGAAAAACCCTTCGCATTCGTCAAATATTTTAGTGACTAAAAATATACCACGGTTATCTATTGCCTGACCGATGCCGCACACAAACGAGCTATTTTTTAGAATGATAAATTTATCTGCGGTCCGTTTTAATCATCCAAAAATACCTATTCTTCCCTCACGTGTTGTTCACACAATATACACACCGGTCCACGTCGAAACTTTGAAGATATAATTTAAACCAGTATTACCCAACCTCTTTACACCTCCGGACAGGTCAAAAAAAAAAATCGCGGACCACTAATATTGAAATAAAAATGGTTTTTTTTCATACTTTTTTAATAAAGAATTTCGACAATCTTTTGAATTTTGTACTTTTCCATGAGTATGGTCTTTAACGATACGGGTTTGCATTTCGGCATCTTCAGACATTTCAAGTACTTGGACTGTCGCGTGGTAAACAGTTTGTGTCGTTTATGTACAAAAATAAAAGTAGTTCACGCAAATTAATTGTTATGAACGTAATTTATTAGCGCAAATTTTGATGTAAATGAGTTTCAATGAGATAAATCATAATTATCGCGTATTTTGAATGTAGTATCGCAATTACTAATTACCAATTATAATAACATGGAAGTGTCCATAAATAATTTATGGGTTTAATCTCAAGTGTTTGAGTTTATAATAAGCGATCGAAATTTGGCATAATGTTTGCGGCCCGGCGGAAAGTTTCTGCGGTCCAGCACCGGGCCGCGGACCACCGGTTGAGGAGCACTGATTTAAACTAAACCAAGAGTCTGGAGCGGCATTTTTTTTATCACGCTACGTGTTGGGTGTTTGCACGCCGGCATAATAATTTGGGAAAAATAAATTTTCTTTTCCTTCTGAGGCTATAAATAGACGTCGTAAATACCGAGCTATGTATAAAAGCGTATTTCACTTCGGTATCGGCGTCTCTTCAGCTTCGAGGAAAAACAACTGCTACTTGATATCGGACGGTGTTTTATTAAAGAATTTTTAAAATCATTAAAAAAAAGTTTACTCAAATTTCTCCGACCATCAGCACTATTTTGCGTTCAGTTATGAAATATAAGTGTCGTATGAATAAAAGTATATCGATCACGAAATTTTCAATAAGACCTGAATCTCTTTTTTGTCACGTGGGTACGCACGCTCCTGTGCAAATATAAAATCGCGTAAAATAGAATCGTTCGATGGATTCGGCGGTAGCTTTGTGGAAGATCATGTCAGTATAAAAGTAAATTAGAATATTCCATGTATTGTGCTACTATTCGTAACACGTTTTTCGCCTCTTTCGTACGTCTGGCGATGCATCTAGGTTTATGCATCCTGCATGTTTATGGATCCCATATATTGGATTCAAAGAGTAAACGAAAAATCAGATTTAGTTTTGATAATTCCAATATCTGATAATTACATTATTTTAGATTTATTTAAATGAATTGATCAACAAATGTATTGTTGTCGATTTATGTAGAAAATTTTACATTTATCAATCGGGAAAGAAATAGATAATGAAAATTACGTGACATCTATTTCAACAGTCAATTTTGAATTGAATTAATTTTAATCTTTTGGATGAGTTTTGTGGCTATGGATCCGGGTTTCGCTTTTCAGCATCTTCAAACATTTCAAATGCACGAATGTACTTGGACTGAGTACAAATTCGATCGATTCAAATTTAATATTGAAATTCAAACACCTTCAGTCGTCCTCAGAAGTCCTCGACTATTTTCAGTGTTGCCAATTTTGAAAAAAGCAATAGCCATAAAAACAGAATGTTTGAGAATACAAAAATGTTTCCGACAGGAAAGAATTACTTATCTGTGAATAACTAACGATTGCCTTGTCATCGATAATTCCGATCGAACATTAATAGTCTAAATATAGCTATATGAACTGCCAAAAAGATTGAAGGGTAGTATAACAGTAGAACAGGGCTACTCAAGTGTTGGTCATGGACCAGTAACGGGTCGCAATGAGCTGATGACATCACCGAGGATCAGACAGGTATATATTGTTTTAATTTAAGTTAAGCTGATCAGTAAGTAGTATACTATACAAAATATATCGATAGTTAAAAATGATTGTTTTTTTTCTGTACCTCTTGAAAGCTCTTAGGGTGGAAACTTTTGATTCTACAAGAACCGCGGCACCACGCCATCTGCAGAATTATCCTTCAAGTATTTTGGCACGATTTATAAAAGTAATGCCATTTTATGTATTCGTATGTAATAAAGAAATCATACAGAATAATCATTGATATATTTATAATCAGTGTGACGTTACAAATCTATGAAAAAACTCAGAGATTACGTCACGTTGAATATACCCAATATGAGAAGAGTCAATATAATTTATAAATAAACTGGTAATTTTAGCTCAACTCTGTCACCAACTGGTTAATTAATGAAAACATTATATAAAAAAATCATCCGATTTTGCGTCCTTGAAAATTTGAGCACCATAATTATTTTAATTAATTTCTTTACAGCGAAAAGGATTATTTATTTCTGAAAATGACGTACGATTTCTTCCCATAGTGTATATTTATATGCCAGAGTTTGAAATATATTTCAATTTTATTACCAAAAATCAAGTTTGTAAAGAATGGAGTCATTTATTATTTTCGTACAAGCGAAAATATGTTGGAAAGTTGTCATGTTTTCTACCAATATTAACCCACTAAATAATATGTGGAGCCTGTGAAGCGGACTCTCAGTTTCCTAGTTTTTAGACCACATACAGGCTAAGCCTCTCTATCATTCTCTAGGATGTATTCTAGCGAAGTACTGTGCTTCCAAAATGCTGTCAGCTGAAGGCTTTCGATAAGTAAAATAATTAAGAAAATCCTCCTACGATTATTGGTGCTCAATTATAGATATACAAGATATAGAATATATATAAAGATACTGGTGAAGGAATATTGATTCTAATAAGCTGATTGGATGAGAAGTGTTAATTGAATTAGCATACACTTGGCGGAACTCCATTAAAATAAAGAAATACTATCAATGTATTAGGTCCACAACAGATATTTTAGCTATTTCGGTTTTAGGTGACCGTGTAAACTAGTAGAAGAGTTCATGTTTGATATAATAATTTATTGTAACAGGCAATAAATATTATTTTATCAAGTTTTTAATGGAAGCCCTCGTGTGATATTGTTTTACCGGTGCTTATGGATGGTTAAATGACAGAATTCATAGATATGAATATATGGTTAAATTAGTATGTGTTAAATCTTGGGGACATAAGATTGTATGTGTTCAATGTCAGTTTTAAGAAAATGTTTTCACCAATTTTCCGACGCCAGCTCATCATTGTCTCTTCTTGGTATTCGATTATTTCCGAAGCTTACCTGAAATAAAAAAAAATCATTAGACAATGTCGGTGACGTAAAAGTGCATTTTTTTTTTAATTCGAAGCCATAAAAAAATGTTTATTCATATAATTTGGGATTTCGATATAGGGCTTGCAATTTAGCGTCAAATTCCAAAAACCGGTAAACGGTAAATAATTTCACCCATTACCGGTTTACCGATTATTTACCGGTAAATGAAACAAAATAGTTAAAATTAAATCAAATAGCTATATGTGGCTACTTTTACTAAAAACGGTATCCTAAAACGTAAAGAATTTAAAATACGTTTCATGAAAATAACATTGTCATGAAATGTACTTATATGTTTGTCCTTTTTGTTTAACTGAGATATGGGAATGGGAGATCAGATAATCTTTTATTTGCCACATAAAGCTTGGTTAAGTTAAATTACGACTGTGTAATATTTGGTTTACCTGTCTGTGAGAAGTTTATAAGCTTAACTATTAGTTTATCCATTAACTTATTGATGTATGTACATATGTAATTCATACATTAGATGTATGCATGCATACTTTGTATGCAAACACCAACTAATATAAATTCTTAATTAAAATAATAAAACAATTTATTGGTTTATAGTTTATCAAAAAAAAAAAAATGTTTTTGGTATAATGATTTTTCAGAATTAAAACATGCTTTCATGAAACAAATCATATCAATACTTTCGTCTTTAGACTTGACCTAAATTTTGTACATATTTGTCCTGCAGGTGAAAACGCTCGTTCTGATTCAATGCTAGTTGGTCGGCAAGTCATCAGATGTTCAAATGCAAGTTCAAATATTTACCACGATTTTTTTCGAGTTCCAAATATGACATTTCTCTATGAATAATATTGTTAATATCTTTTTTCGGTTTATTCACTTTATTTTTGTCATTTATTTTTATACTTTTGTAATTTATCGTAATTTAAGCTTTTCTTCCAGCGTTAGTATTTTGACAATTTCTATCTCATCTTCTTCTCTGTCGTTTTGTTCAGAAATTTTATAATTTTCATCCCTTGAAAATTCATGCTAAGTTATATCTATGATTTTCGCCAATATTGTAGTTTTATTTGTTATATTAAATATTCCATATGTATCAAAATCATTAATTGTATCAGGATCACTAAGATAATTAATCACATCAGAATATATCGTTCTTCTTTCCTTTATTAGAATTATTAGCTGTTCTTTAGGTTCCATGGCTAAAATAGAATTGAATTTAGACAGCTCATCAAGCATAAATTTCAATGTTATGTCGGCTGTATAAAGATTTATGTCTTCACGACACAGAGCTTCTACAGCTACTTTTACTGGTTTGGTTGTAATGCCGATATTATGTCCGAGATCTTATCAAATTCGATTCCGCATGCATATCTCAATAAACATTCGTTATAAGATGCCTGTATCTGTCCTTATTTCTCGATAAAATCATTTCCGGTAAAAACCGGTAAAATTTCCAATTTACCGGTAATTACCGATGTTGTATTTTGACCTATTTACCGGTAATGCAAGCCCCATTTCGATTTCAAAGTCAGTTTGTCAGTTCAAATTCATCCGTACACTTTAAATGTATGAAGATGCCAAAAGGCGAACCCCGGGGATTCAAATTTCGATAAAATTCACGAAAATGTACAGAATTCAAACGAGTCATTTAAAAAAAATATATTATACATATTTTAAATATCAGTGAGTAAAAATTGTTTATTTGCTTAAGTTTTACTGATGGCATTACCTTTTGGCTACGGGATTGACTTGATGAGACTTTTTGTTTCAATATAAAGAAATAGTTATTTCGAAAGGTATATTGCAAACTATATGCAGCTATATAAACCGCATATTTGTTTTGCTATCAATGTTAAAATATCAGTTGAAAAACGCTCTACCGTAACTAATTATGTTTTAATGGTATATTACTGAGAAATGCACAGCAAAACACATTTACAACGAAGAGATACAATTAAAATTTATCGCACTAAAAGGTTCTGAATCGCATGAGTAGTTGATCACCTTCGACGTACACAAATGATGGCGTGAGTCAAAGTTTAAAAATAACTTTTTATTTGTGTATCATTTAAAAGGCACACAAAGAAAAATTTGGATTCCAAGAAAAACTTCATTATTTCATTGTTCATTGAATTGAATTATCTAGCTCGTACCACTTGTGTGTGCTGTAAACGTTGTTGACAGCCAAAATAAATCAGTTTTTTTGTGAACGAAGACAAATATGATTATTTCTTATAGAATAAATCTGTGTTCCCCAACCAGAGGTCCGCGGCACAGTCCCGAGCCGCAGAGACCTTTCGCCAAAGTAAGCCAAATCTCAAGAAATTTGCAATGCAAAAATTTTATATACAGAATTATTTCTCGTGCATGTTTACTTGTATTTTTAGTAATTGTTTAATTATAATAATTGGTAGGATGATGCGACACGACATCGTAATATATGTCCATCTTTCACAATATAATAAAAAAATATATATATAAAAACTAGTTTTATTTCAGTATTAGTAGTCCGCGATTTTTTATTTTTTTTCTACCGGTCCGCAGATGTAAAAAGGTTGGGGAACACTGGTATAAATATAATGTATATTTAATACAATCATTGCATTCTGAATATTCTTAAATTCTTAAAATCATGCCAATTCTTCATGGTTGAAAAATAGTAAAGAATTTGATGGTGTCAGTGACTTTTGATGAATACACAAGGGGTGGACTATTTTTCCTAACGTTATTTTGAAAATTCACGAAACTTTTTACGGCCCATCGCCGGAATGACCCAATAAAAGCTCAATTCGAGTGTAGCGGTTCTATTTTTAGTTACTGCCAGAGACAAAACACTTGACATTTGGTGGAGGCGGGTGTTTCCCGCGCCAACGGAAATAAACAACATGGCGGCCGAACAATTGCGGTTTAAAATTAGAACAGCGCGCGTTTCCGAAGCGCGGGAACGCACAACATCTGATGACAGGCGTCCATTTTGAACACGCAAATATTGAGGGGGGAAAACTAGCGTCGAATGGCCGGGAGCTATTTTGGCCTCGAGGCATTAATGAAACTCGTAATTTAGCGTTGCCAATATTTAATGCTTATTTTCTAATAATATTTCTGCGTTCATGCATTACAGTACTTCCAAACAGGGCCGCCACAGGGGAACAGCCGTCGGTACTCAAAAAAATGACGTCTTAGATCTCGATCAAAACATTCGGCCTAGTCATCAAAACAGTTTTTGTTACTTATTTATCGCATAAAAAACATAATGTAGGTATCGAATATTTTGTACGATAAGATCTATTTCATATCCACGTAAAGCTGTACTGTTTCATACGCCAATTTGCATTTATTTTTATACGCATATTTCAATATATTGTACATCCATCATGAGCTTCGAATCAAAAGATGAACGACGCACGGATACATTCAATAGGCGCCCCTCATTTCGACGGCCCGCGTGCGCCGCTCACATTTGCCATATGGATGCGGCGACCCTGCTTCCAAATGTATTTATAGACAAAATGTTTTGCTTGCTGTAAAAATGTTATACAGAGATACGGCGAGGCAATATGTGTGGGACGATCGATTATGCTTCCCGATGCTGTTGTGTTGATTTGCATTATATGCATTGGAAACGGCGCAATTATCATAGTAAATTAGAAGGGCACAATTATGCAGACATATACATTTAATTTAGAAGTTATTTTTAACTTTTATCACTCAAAGTATTATTGCATATGCCGATACTTAAATGAGAAAACTGGACAATATTGGACGGTTCTACTTCTGATACTATACGACTCAATTGCAAGAGAACAATGAAAGCGGTAAAATGTCTACAAACCATAGATAGAAATATAAAAAAAATGCGGGAATCTATTGAATATAACAAGTCTCTTTCGTGATAACTATTATTTGATAAAGTTTCAGTGTAACTGAAAGGATGGCCCAATTATTATATATGATGTATAGTTACATACGCGAGCTGTCACGTTAGGCACAGTTATAGTATCTATGTATGTACGTTTTTGGCTCGCGGGACACGCCCCCTAGACTACTTATCATTCTAATTCGGTCGAAATTAATCGTTTACGTCTGCAGCTAAGATGTAAATCAAACAAGATAATATCTCATTCAAAGTACATATTATCAGTGATTAACGATTACTTTTTGAGTGCAAAGTATGCCTTGCTTAATAAGTTAGGAGATAATAAATCCATTTCCATTTAAATTAGCAAGACGAAGATTTCGTTGGTCTATATTTTGGAAATAATTAATCAGATAACGTCGCTGGTAAATCAGTGTAAAGTAAATTTAAATAATGATAAAACGGCAGTAAGTCCCACTGTATGTGATTGATATAACTGAAAAATCCCAATATCTATATTATTTCTGGTTACAGGATGGTGATTCATATACAGTTACAATTCCCCGAAGTTACGCGATAGGTAAACACGACGAAATCGCGTACGCCGAATTCTCATAGGTTTGGAGATATCGCTGGATGTAGTTTCCAGTCAAAGCTCACTCAGTCAATAAAAATAGATACGTAGATTTTTTAAATATGCTGCAAATTTATTTAAATAATTAAATATTTAAAAAAAAAAAATAGAAATTATGCATACATTGTTCTGGCAATGTGACAACTTTTGCTGTGAGAATTCATAATTTTATATTTGCAACGGAAGTAACTACAGAGATTTACTTTGCCAAACATTCGTATTTTTAGTTACTGTTAACGTACGGATATTTTGTATTAGGATTAAAATAATAACAGAACGTCCTTTAACTCAATATTTAATTCCACTTTTTAACTAGTATTTACGGCATAAATGCCACATAATACGCCATCAAATGTTGAATGATATTTTTTGGACCACAAAAAAACTTCGTCATAGTTACCCTATTACATTATCATTATTATATGGTTTATGTCATACAAAATTATCATGTAATATGCCGCATACATAATATATAATTACGAGTCAACATTGACTCGTGGGTTTATTTTGACAGGGGTCAAAATGTTAAAGTAAGAATTGCAAAATTTGTTATTTGTTTACAGTTTCGGTATACATATGCGGATGTTTAGTTTAAAATGGCGGCAAGCGAAACGTCATTGCAACCCGATTTGGCCCGCGCAAAAGCCGCGTTTAAAAATAGAAACGGGGGGTGGTGGGCGTGTGTTCTATTTGCAGGTCGGGTCAGTGGGGCAAGGGTGCACTCGATATTCTATTTATAGCGAGAAAGGGATTCCCCATCTCCCCCGGCAAGCCTGGAAGGGGAGAGTTGAATAACTGGCCCACGGGGAAACAGGTGTTGCCAGGCATGATTTATTTGATGCATGTTATACTGTCATGTTGCTAGTTGACTTCCTGCGAGCGGGACTATTACGATGCAATAAGAGCCATATTATAACGTAAATAAGGCTGGGTAGATAGCCTCTGTGTCGGTTATAAAATTAAATAATCGTTGAATATTCCAACTATGATCCAATTAGATTTTTTTCGACATTGATATTAAGTATTCCTCAATTCCTGTTTCTACTGCTGCGTCGATTTTATCTGATACCTTTATGAAAATATATCGGTTAGGGGACAGCGAATTTATAATTTAAAGTATTAGCATAAACAACAACAAAAACGATTGTTGTATAAAGTATGCGATATTCAAACCTTCGAATTGAAGTATCTATGGTATGTAAAGTGTCTATGATACGAGGCTAGAGTAACATCTTCAGCACAATGTCAAAAATTTACGACTCGCAAAATATTCTTGAAAAAACGCTTTGTGAAAGGAAATAAATATAAAACTGCTAAAGTACTAGTGTGGCATACGTATTGAAGACAAAAATAAATTATAATAGTCTAACATTGCATGTGGATAAGATAGTAAATAAAAATAAAACGTATTTTAAAAATGGAACCATATTTTCGTGTCATAGTGTTTATGGTACTATTCGGGTAATTTGGCGTGCCTATAAAATACGGTTCATTTACTATTCTAAATGTATATATTTTCCGAGGCACCCGTGCCGAAGAATGAAAATTTGATGACGTCAGAACGACTCGATTTTTTTTTTATACGGAAATGATCGGCTATTTTTATAATACGCATATTTTTTTTTTTATTATAATGAAATAGGTGAGCAAAGATATAAAAACAATATAAAAATCATTTGTTTTTCAATTTATGGACATTCATTTATGTATTACGAAATGCGTTAAGTGAAATGGGAGGGTCATTTCGAAAAACGTATTATGAGTAGTTGGAATATTAGATTCATTGGAGTGTCTTTTTCAGATTGCGACAAAGACTTCAGCTAAAATTTATCAATGTTTCAACATTTATTTTAGATACTTAATAGCTTAGACATAACTGTGTCTATATGGCCAAGTGGTTATACTATTATGTTCGAATTCCGCAATGAAAACAATAATTAATCTTTCAATATTTTATGTATTAATGGAGTTGAGTGGTGATTGCATTTTCTACTCTATATGAAAAGCTGTAACTGTTTTTTTTTTAAAGAAAGATGAAAAGTCAGCAATTAGCCATACAGTAACTAAAACAAAGTTGATTGAGCGATTGACTAACAACTAGTAATCATATCGCAGATGTGTTTCATATTGGTAAATAACATGGTAAATAGCCATGTCTACATTTAAAAAATATTAAATTGATTTATTATTCTTTCTAATGAGTTGTTTTTCATAATCGTACAAATAAGCGTGTTTAAAAATCAAATGAGATTGAATATTGCTTTCATAAGTATTAAATAGTAGTTGATATTGAATGGTACGTGTAAGACGTTTACGTTTAAAGCTTAAATGGAGATTGAATGGACAATGTAAAACATTGTTTGATACCCAAGATAGGTTATATATAAGAAGGTTGAGATAAAATGAATAGTTCCAAATCAACCATGAAAACGTGGTTGTTTGTGAAAATCAACCCTTCGACTCATAATTGCGTCAGTACTAAAATTGTTACGCTTTTCATTTCTAGGCTTTGATTAAGTTCATAAAGGGGAGATATTAATTAAACATCGTCTAGAGTCTAGACACAAGATACAACAAAAATAAACAATGCAAATTCAAGCCTAAATATAAATTAACTCCCGCTTTAATTAGAAATATAAATGTGCGTAACCACTTCGTATTTTAAAACGAAAAACAAATTAAAATCGGTTATTTTAAGAATAACAGATTTCTGGAAAAGCTTTTAACCAAAACAAAGTCATAGTAATTACGGCACAGAATGTTATTATAGGAATCTATTTTGAACGATATTAAAATTAAAATTAATTGAAATCGTTATCATTTATGAATAATGAATTCGGTTCGTAGAAAAAGTAACTGTTCCCTAAAATATGCCCAGCAATGGTTTAGTTTCGCGACTAGAGGGGAGTAAAGATAATGTTATTCCATCCATAGGACTGGATATGAATAAAGTTAGGGCGTCATCCCAAAAGGTCAAAAAGCCATAAATATATATTTGAACGTATATATTTTGAAGTAAGTGAGCTCAAAAACATTTACAATTATTTACTTATGAAGAACGTTTTTATGAATAAAACTGAAGTATCATCTAACAATTGTAAATGTAAATTATTCTTTAACCACTTCAGTACCGAGGAAAATGGTCGCATTAATCAAATCTACCGCCAGACTACTAAAAATCATTTTTTCAACAAGACTCATGACAGAAGAACTATTTTTTTCTAGAGACAGTGTATAAATGTCACTAGATATGAAAAGAAAAATATCATAAGAATTCATACAGGAAGATTTTTGATATATTTTACGACTTAATTCGCAACGTCCATATGCCGCAGCTACCATTGGCCTTACGGTACTGAAGTGGTTAAGCCATTTATAATTAAAATTTAGGTATTATTTTTAAAATATTTTAAATGAGTTCTCATCAATTAATTGACTTCTCAATATACTCTTTATATAAATCAGGGCTGTGGAGTCGGAGTCGGAGTCAGAGTCGTGGAGTCGGAATCGTTGCGGCGTTTTGGCCGGAGTCGTACTCGGAGTCGGAAATTTTGAAAAGTTTGAACTTTTTATTTTTGCATTTAATATGTCAAATTTGACTTTTGGCCGCATTGATAGGGTTGATATTTAATTGAATACACATACATAGGAAAATTAGGGGGAAAAGTGATGATATTAACCTTTTTTTAGTCGATGTCGGAGTCGTATTTTTGGTCAATGTCGTAGTCAGAGTCGTGGTTTTGGTAAATGCTGGAGTCGGAGTCGGACTTTTTTAGACCGACTCCACAGCCCTGATATAAATTATGATTAACAATTATACTTAATTTGTAATACCTGTATAAACTACGCATCAAAATCTGACTACACCTGTTATACTTCAATCAATTATAATAAAATGTATTTATAAAACTAAACAAATTCCGAATATTAATATGAGATCACCAGATGGCGTGTATTTTTACATTTAAATAATTCAAATGAATAAATAGTTTTAAAATTATTATTATTCAACAGCCAGTGCACTTCAGTCTCCTGATAACATTCGAATGGCAGGCAACACTAATAAAAACTTATTTATAGCGAGGCGATAAAAGTTAAAAATATACTATGAGGTAAATAATGTACAATGAAATCACGAATATTAAATGCGCTATAACTGTTTATTTAAGATGTATCGCAAACATAATAGCGAGATTTGTAAATCAAAATATAAAACCATTTTAGTTTTTTTTTACACATATTGACAGCAAGTACAATTTAACAAATCAGCGCAACGCGACTGTGCTAAAAGCCACTGTAGCCGTACAAACCCAACGTGGGGCTTGACTTTAATGACTCAACTCGCCTATAGGTAATCTAGCTATCAATTTATTGACTTGCCTCTCATCTTACTGCTATCACAACCAACCAACAGTACATATATTACCTCGATCGATTTAGGACCCAGCAGATAGAATAAACTTTCTAGGAGAAGATTCCATATATCCAAAATTATACAAGAGTCTTTATTAATTGACTGTTTTTTCAAATTTTATTATCAATAAAGATGTTTAAAAATCTGATTAATTCAGTCCGTGAAAATTAAGGTTTGAAAATGAAGAGCGTTGAATTTAGTGAGGTTAAAATTAAATGGGTGCTTTTCTCTCACAAATTTATTCCCCCTGGAACTCTCTCAACTACTCTCAACACAAGTATGTAATTTGTAATTTTAAGATGTGAATTACTCACCTATCTACGCCTGGCTCAAGGAAAAATACCCGTAACTAAAGGTGAGGCCTGCGGCCTATAAACTGATTCTATTTTTTCAGTTAAAAAAAATACAAATATTCAACAATAAACGTATTAGAATTAATACTTTTTTCACGAGTAAATTTTATTCTAAAGATAATCTTCAAAGTAACATTTATAACAGAACAGGTAGAGTAGCTAAAATATACAAAGTAACCACTGAATCAATTGGAAATATGAAAAGATTTTGATTTAAACGAATACTGATGAAAATAAATAGCGCCTGCGCGAGTATGCTATAAATTATAAAAGCCTGTCTGTAAAATTTTCCAGAGATATCCGTATGCATGGGAAAATTGCAATTAATAACTATTACATACGTGACAAGCAAACTGACAAAGTGACATGCTGTGTCATAAACACGCAGTCTATTTTGGGATCAGGGAAAAGTTTATTGTATAACGTTGCATTTATGTCAGTCATAAAAATCTACGACTTACTTACTGAACGATTTTATATATGCGGAGAAACAATACCAGATGGCGAGGCACAGCGTTAAGAAAAGATTGAATTTACTGTTTCAATTCAATTCACTGAAAGCCCCGGTGTCATCAAATTTACAATGCATCAAAAATCCGGAAGATAGGAACGGTAGATATGTACATAATATAAGAAAAATACATACAATATGTATAAGTGCTTAACCATTTTATATTACAAAATGGTTAAGCACTACGAGTATAAATATTTTAAAAGTGGAACGTAATAACGTGTAAAGAATATAAATATAGAAATGTATATATTTTGGGATTGCAGCCAGGGATGCCACACGGCCCAATTTGAACGTGACTGAGATCAATATACAAATCCCGAAATTCCCAAAAATCAATGAGCATGTTGACATGACAGGGTATCACTTTATGAATGACATTTGAAAATGCCAGCCAGCGTCAGATGAAGCTGTTCGAATCACAGCTGTATTCAGCTTAATCAGCCATATTGCAGTCGTTTTAAAAAGATGATGCATTTTAAAGAAGCGTATCTAAATTAATGCACTGATGACACCAAAGTAACCCTTTTGGAAAATGGCAAATATTTTTTTTTTAAAAAGAAATTTATAATAAAAGTGTAATTGTATCTAATCAGTGAGTAAAAAAACTGTAATTTCTTCAGATGTGTTACCTTACAATATTTAATATGTTCTCTTCTGTATACATATGTAGTTATTTACATGTACCTAGAAACATTTAATTAAAATGATGTACTTCAGGTTCATTTTTTTTATCGTTCGAAATTAGAAATAGTAATAATCCCGATCTACAGTTTTGGAAATCTGGCAGCCCCGTTGCAGCTGATGATTGTAAAACCCACGCAAGATATTTTGATATTTCAAATCACTCGAGATAAACTCGAGGAGAAAAAAAATGACTAGTTAAGTCGAATTTACTATTGGTATATAAAAACTTGGCGATTCAGACTATTTATAAAAAACAGTTGTAAAAATGAATACACGTGGAATGGCGAATGGCAGTGAAAATCTCGACATAAAAAGCAATTAGCGCAAAAAACTTTTCACCGGAGAATTTTATTCCGCTACGGCTTCGTTCGTAAGATGTATTTAAATAATTTATTTCCCTATAAATAGTCAGCGTCGCTCCAAACAATTTTGTTATTATTCCATTCGGCTGTCGTAATGTCGTATGGTATTGCATAACTCCAGAAGCTCAACAACCAAGAATCCTTAAAAATACTGTTAAAATAACATTACTGGTACACGAACAAAAGGTGAGTTACATAACATTCAACGTTTTTTTAGACGTAGCATTTAATTCTGTGAAATATTAAACGTATTTATCTGCCCTCGCAAAATACCCCAAATCCATTATGACTAGCTTCGGCAGCTACTTTATATTAAGGATTAAGGCGCGCATGTCCAATTTGCATGATTTCAGTGCCAAAATGTACCACTCAGGAACGATTAATTTGCATTATCGCTAGTTAATCGATATGCACGTGATTAAGAACGTTTATTTTGTATAAATTTTGAGTTAAGAGTCTGGATATGATATGATATCATCCTTTTTTATTTATTTATTTTTACCATGTCCGTTCCCAACTTGGAGCATATGGACTGCTCATGGAGTTTATCTCAACATATGTTTATTCTACGAGAACTGCTTGTTACTCATTTGCTCAACCTCTCCTTCTCGAAGAGAATAGGGATGGAAAGGAAACGAGGACTATGACAGGACTAGTGGTTGGCTAATCGCTGTCACTATGCGTCGCTCTTTAGGATCGGAAAAGTGGGAAGGGATTTTTAACAAAACAAACACCCATTGCTTCTGACCAGAATCGATTAATCTACTGGAAAAATCTGCTCGTACTGGAAATCTAAACCTGGCGGTCCAACACGGTAGTCAACGACGTTGACCACTGCGCCACGGACCGGGCTGAATACGCAGTGTGACAAATAAAAGCAGAAATCTTTGTTTTACACTGATACAAGAACACAGTATCAATAAAAATTAGTCGAAATAAGTAAGTTGAAATTGCATTGCACCGCCATTA
Source organism: Himalopsyche kuldschensis (assembly GCA_028554975.1). Lineage (NCBI taxonomy): Eukaryota > Metazoa > Arthropoda > Insecta > Trichoptera > Rhyacophilidae > Himalopsyche > Himalopsyche kuldschensis. Next base: position 696,290 of record JAHFWI010000085.1, on the reverse strand, counting down.
ATTAACTACCAATATTTTTCTTCAGCAAACCTGTTGCAACGGTTCGCGTCAAAAAACTAACTTCAATTATGCACCGGAAAAAGATAGCCCACTTTGAAAAGATATATTACATAATACTTTTCTAGAATTTGTAGCAGTAACAATGTGTAATAGGAACACGGTGGCAGCAGTTTTTTGATTTTTTGTTAAACAGTCAAGCATTAAATTCACCACGTTTTTAGCTGTTGACCCTTTGCAGTCCTCAATAATTTTTTTTTTCTTTCCAGCCACTCCTCAATAGATCTAAGAAATTTCAGAACATGAAAAAACAGAACATGACTTTTCAGAACATGACAATTCAGAACAATCGGCCTACTTACGGACGCCTGAATCCTGGCGCCTTGACACCGTCCGATCGCGCTCGCTCTATAATATTGGGTTTTCACATACATATTTGTTTATAAACAATTTACCAATTATGAATAGGGTTGCCATAACAAGAAAATATCTGCATTTCCGAGATATCCGAAATTACAATAAATGGTTACTAGCTATTGTAGTTTGCATGCGGCATTTAAAAAAAATATTCGTAGGGCTGAATTGTCATGTTCTGAAAAGTCATGTTCTGATTTGTCCCGTTACCAAGAAATTGATTGGTATAACAGACAGAGCTTGTGTATTTATTAGCATGGTAAAACGAAATGCCGAAAAATATACCACATTATGACATGTTATAACCCTTAATTAAGGCACACAATCCAATATATACGGTTTTTGAAATAAGGATAATTTTAAATTAACTAAAAGTATTATTCCAACCTAGTTTTACATTGTCGATTAAGAATCGACATTGGAATTACGTGTGACCTATTCGATGTCGACCTAGGAGTTCTAAGAGTTAAGTACACGTATTGTACAAGAAATTTAACCACAAATTCAAGTGTATATCCTACACCAATCGCCAGAAGTAAGCAGAAGAACCCGCTAACACAAAACGTAGATATTACCGAATTGTTTTTATTGCAATAGGTCACCTGTCAGGAAAACAGCCGTAAACTGTAACTGCAGCAGGTACATTGTGTAAATGCAGCAAGCATAGAAGTTGCATTGCGCAATCGGAAATAGCAAAGAAGGTTTCGAGTCGCTAAAAATAGCTGCTTATTATGCAATGCCATGGAAACAGAACCGCTTGCAGGCTGGCTTTGAAGCAAATGCATTTACACTCTTCAAATAGCCACTGCACAAAAATAGCTGAGAACCAGGGGTGATATACAATAATAGATATAATAGATACATAGCTATGGATTTATGTAAAAGATTAAGGCTTGTATTTATTTCGTCAGTAAATAAGTAACTTACGTTGCCGGTAGTATGCTGTATCAGTTTTTTATGGGCACTACGTATGAATGAGTCAGTAACCGAATTATACGGTCAGTAATTTAAACAAAACTGACGAGAGTTTAAATGAAATACTTAGTAATTTATTAACAAAATCAAATGTAACCAAATTTGGCTAACGTTCTTGGAAAAAATACTTAGTGCTGATTTCAATTAAATATTAGTTTTATCTTATCGTAAATACACTTAACATGTTATAAATAATAGTGGTGTGAGGTGTCTATCATTTTTGACATGTGGTTTTCGTTTCAAATATAAATCATGCATTAAATTGATTCAAATTATACAATTACGTAAAAAAAAAAATTCTAGAGAGAAATAATGTCGAGAAAGTTGGTCAAACACGAGATGTCCTTTGGCATATTGAACTTTCATATCAATAAAACCGATAATTATTTACATAAAAACACTTGTCAACAATTCCAGACTAAAAACGAGATTTTCATATTGAAAAAGAAAACCGGTCCATATAAAGTGGTGATGAATATTCAAACCGTTAACGATGAAAATTTAAAGATAAACTACATTTAAAAAAACGTTTAGTAGCTTTATAGAAATACTTGCCAATATCCGAAATAATATATAGTAAGACAATATTCAAATAACCAATAATCTCTTATCTTTAACTGATCTATCACACGCTAATTCAAATCAAGAAAACAATTAAGAAAAATCGCAACGTGATTTCGAATATGTATTAACCTTGCTAATTGGTCTTAAAAAATAACTAAGTACTGTAATGAATGTTGGCGGACGTACATTGCCACTCCTGTAATACTTTTAAGATTTACAGTTGCACATAATTTTGTTTCATAAGTGTGGCCATCTCTGGTACGTGGCTCAGCCATAAAATTATACAAAAATACGAGTAGATACGCCTGGGAAATTTCCAATACTCGAATTGTCCGTTTTTGATGTGAGCATAAATTATACAAATTAACATTTAGTAAAATTCCACTATAATTAAAATCAAGACACATCCAGTATTCAATAAACAAACCTACTCGAACGATCGCCATGTTTTTTAATACCTGTTTATAAACGGAGTGACCTTCGTATATAAATAGAAATGCACTTTTGCCAGTGTCGTAATCATTAATAAGCGATTAGATTGTATTCCTAAGGTAACGTGCAATAGCATATACAAATGATAATTGTTTTACACATTCAAAGTATCGTGCCTGTCTGTTTTATGTGTTTAGTGCATATCAATTAGAGAACAATGGAGTTGCACTAAGCGACATTATTGCGATGCTTTAAAAATATTTCAATCCATAGATTTTAAACTCAATACTTTTTTTTAAATTTCTAAAAACTAAGATAGTAAAAATGTTTTATTATAATGCCTTTCCACCAAGTATTGACAGTGAACTAAGATAATATAAACAAACTGATGTAACAAATAACACCATACGGAACACCTGAGAGATGGTAAATTGAATATGAATTTATTTAGATCAATCTAACTGTATCATGAATTAATAATGCCGCCAATCGTCAAAAATAATGACCATATTCAAGGCATCGTGTTGCAAACGGCAAAGCTGCCCGGCAGGAAAATGAGACGACGTTTTTTCTGCGTTGACTGTCAATACGAAAAATTAAAACGATATGCAATTAAAGAAAAAGAGATGATAAATTAATGTAACGATATAACTTTAAATGAATCTTTACCGCTCATTGGCTTTTCAGAATCTAAGCTATTTGTATATTTTTATTTTGAATCGTTTGATTTTCAACGCTAAAGATCTGGGTTTCACCTGTAGTCATTTCAAGTGCACAAATTAAGTCACTAAAAACAATTGCTATCATGATGAATCAGCAAATTTCGTGAATTTAAATGAAGTAATTGTATGGGAATTTAAAATGTGATATCATAAAAATTTATAGCATTGAAATACCTACTAATTTATTAGGTGGGCTTAAATCCAACGGATCAAGAATCCGAAAAGTGAAACCCGGGTCGTTCGCGACAACGCTCATGGAAAAGTACAAAATCCAATCGATTTAAAATTCTATCGAGGACATTCAGTCTAAATCCTCAATTATGAGCTATATTTGTTGCAATATTCTAGTGGTCATAATATAAAACACAAATATTCTCCTTTACAAATAAAATAACTATACACTCATACATTATATTGGTGATTAGATGTATCAGATAACTGTGACATAATGTGCAAAATGCACGATCGTGTAAAATGTTATAACAACAATATATGCAGCACTGTGTTATTTTAACAGCCAGAAATTATCCCTGTTTGTAGGTTACCTTAATTGACAGAAAAACTATACAGCGTTTCGGTCGTGATGCTTCACGGAGTCAAGGATCATCGTGACCAGGCTCTTCCATAAAGAATCTCGCGATGCAATACAATTATGTTATTTATTTTCTGTGACCACGTATTTCTCGTAATAGTGTTTTATAAATATTCCAATTATTCAAATAGAATTACGCATGGAATAATATTTTTTTATAAATTCAAAGGTTGATAGTAAGAGGTTTATTACTAAGAAATTTTCGCTAATCGCACGAATTCAATCAAAAAAGTACGCGGATAATATACGGCGTCTACGAAAAATGAGTTCTGCCGTAGAGCCAGCTTCGTAGCGGTGTAACGATCCAGGAAGACTAAGATAAAACATTTCATTGCGTCTAATTAAATAGTCAGAATTGCGTATGTCTACGCCGTTTTAATAATATGTCGTATAGTTGATTTCAAACAATTTACCGCGTGAATTATTGCTTGACTTCGTAGAGGGATCTTGCCAATCGAATGGACAAAGGTGATTTACTGTCTCTGTCACTTTGTTTTAAATATTTTATATCGTTTAGCAAACGATATCATCAAATACAGAACTTTTTAGAACATACATAGTACCCAACAACTATCAGAAGAAATAGTAAAACGATCATAAGCGTTTAAGGAGGGTAACAAAAATAATAAGCGATCATTGTATTATTCCGTAAATTCCTCTTTGTGAAAAATGGTCAGTACTGCCTAAGGGTACGGTCACAGTGACAGACGTAACTTCTTGCCTGGCGAATCGTGACTTGCTTCATTATCAAAGGTTGTCGCAATGACTTTAACGATGGCGCCGTCTAAGAAGTCGAAGCGCAGCGTAAAAGCCGAAGACGAATCAGTTTGAAATTTAACAGCGCTCGCTTCAACGTACAAATTGTTTACGGTATGGCGATACGTTTTGACTTCTCAGACGGCGCGATCGTTTAAGTCACCGCGGCAACCTTTGATTATGAAGCAAGTCTCAATACGCTACGCCAAAAAATACGTCCGTCACTGTGGCCATACGCTAAAGATGCAGTCTTTTTTTTACTTATTTCACTTTTCATATTTTTTGGAGTTCATTTTCAAAATTGAAAATTTATTATAATGAGACGTACATAGTTGAAAAATAAAATTGCCATTTTCTTACGATTATTGATGCTCTGGAAAATTCCAGTAAAGTAGGATTAAAGGTGGCAGATAAAAATATTACATCGATAGTGCTTGTATATGATTTATAAATTATCACACATGCCGTGTTTTATCTAATATCTCCTATATCGTATTTACTCATATCTACGAATTTACACATTTATATATTATATAAATAAATTTAAATATTATCATCGTACATTTCGTGATAAATACAATTGTTTATTTAACCAGATGGTACGGACTTTAAACCATTTTGTGCATTGAACAAAATCTATTTCCAGTGTTTTATATAGAATCATGATAAATATTGTTTGCTATTAGAAATACTATAATGCGGTCGAAGTTGCTCTCGATTTTCGGGAGTTGGTTAGTTGGTGACTTGTGATCAACGTTTTCAGGCTCGAATGGGAAGAAATAATGTAGGTACCTAATCACCATCAAATCCTTGACCGCAATGTCGTGTAAGAAGATATTACTGGAGTGCTGAACACCTCTCTAAATCAGAAATTCTCAAACTGAATTTTTTTCATATTTAGTGGGCCGTTGCATGAAAAGTTTGGGAAGCACTACTAACAATTATGGAAAAACACTTTCATATAATTTACACCAAAAAGGCGATGCTAATAGTCGATGATCAAAAACAATATAAATTATATCATGGTATGTGTATATTCAGAAATTGCTAATTGGAAAAGTCGAGTAATATCTTGATATTTTAATCATATTACCTTGTCAAATCGACAACTGTTGCCGACATGATATAAATCCCAGAAAATAAAGTGTATAAAATTAATACTGACTTCTAGACGGCGACCAATAATGAATGTTAACGAGTGTGGAATCTAAAATAGCTTCTTCAATAACGTATTAATGATAGCTTCCCAAAATAAAAGCTGTCAGCCACTTTGATCATACACTGCCAAAAGTAAAAAATACACATGCACTATTGCTAATCGATCCATTTCAACGTCACATCTATCATGATGCAACGTTAGCAAAATGTCGAGCTATAAATATAGCCAAGGTGTCTAAATAAGGTGTCAATCACACAGATGCGACACGATGAACTTTTTTAGAGCTTTGGCTGGTACAGCGTATCGAAATGATTAGCGAGGTGTGCAATTCTTTCAATACCTCTAGTGTCTCAATACGAATATAATCATTACAGATTGCATTAACTCTAGTGTCTGACATTTCAGTTCGAGGATGCGATGAAGGTCCGAAGAAGCTCTTTATACTCTGCATTATCGACATTTGCAACCATAATATGCATATTTTAAAACAATTAAAGTCACCTTTTTTTGGAAATTTTCAAACAGCCATGTCGTAAAGCAGTGATGCACAACCTATGTCCCAATATAACAGTTCGTTACCTTACTTTGAAAAGGTTCTAACTGACATTTTTGCCTAAAATTACGTTTTGATCGTAAAAGTTTATATTTACCGCATTCTATCATATACATATGTATGTATGTACATGAATTATCTATGGTTGAATAATAGATTTAGCAGAATTCCGGAGTTGCACTGCATCTGCACACGTTTTTTAAATTTTAAAATTTATATGAGTTTAATCAATTTTTCTTTTCAACCCTTCGCCGTTCTTGGTATGTAGTACCGATAAAGGGACAAATTCAATACAATTATACCGGTAATTTGAACGTTTAAATTTAGATATCAGTTGAGAATTATTGAGATTACAGAAAGTAGCATATTTATATCTAATACCGCGATTTGATGTGATTTTTTATCTTTAATATATTATTATTGCACAATACAGATATCATAATATTTTGCATCAAAAAACCATTTATCTCCAATCAATTTAAATATACCAATATGGAAATACAACCTAAAAAATAAATATGATAATTATTAAACATTAATCATCGTTAATCCGGTCACTCAAAATGATACATTTTTTCACTATCATTATATTCTCCATCGATTGGTTGAAAGTAGATTTATAATAAATTATCGGTGTTAAATAACAACCGATAAGATTATTAAAAACATCTCTTTGCTGTTGTTTGTTTTCCTCCGTTTATTAATTCTTGATAATTATAATTTTATGTAACCCATATTTTATCAATCGTCAGCTAAAAATATGGCCAATGTTATTTTACGTAATTTCGCAGATGTATAATAATAATTTCTGCAAATATAAATCGATTAAGATAAGAAGTTTCTTAGATTACATTTAGTAAGCCACGCAAATTGAATAACATCGGAATTATTTCATTGCAATGTACGCACTATACATTTTAAATTTGGTCATAACGGGGAAGAAGAAGGAACATAAACGAGAGACCTGTGAACTATCCAATGTTTTCTTTGGTCAGTATATTCTGTATGTTTTGCCTGGTCCGTGATGCAGTGGTAGCGTCATTGGTCTCCGTGACATTGTTAAAATCCCTTGCCACAGGCATATATCGCGGATGCATCGCCTCAATCTATGATCAAGAGTTTTATAAAATTACCTATGTACGTTAAAAAATGTTGTACACAATTGATTCGTTACTAAACGTGACGACTGGGTGGGGGGAAGGGGGTTAATGAAAACTGCAACAATCAATGTCATTGGCAGTATTTGCATTCGGCAATATGTTGGCGATAATTCGATACCGGCACAAAAATAGCCAGCCCTGACCTGATAATGTGTAATGGCGAGATTAAAAAATGTCGCGCCAGATGACATGACCCGTGGCGTAGAGCTTATTTCGGGCGTACATACAAACAGGGATGTCACAAAAGTTAGCCGAATTAATTGGTTAACTCTACTAATCGACGGATATTTTTATGATAACTCACCAATAATAAAAAAAAACTCATAAAAAAGTCATTTTATGATAATCTACTGGTTACATTTTTTCATAATTCGCAAAAACTGGACAATCCGTATTTATGCCACACCCTGAACAAATAGAATCGGTAAATACATGGCAACAAAATTAGCATATATGTATGTATATATACATATATGTAACGATATTGAAACATAATTATTTTTAAGAGTTAAAGCAGTGTAATAAACAGCATTTCAACATGATAACAATTTGTATTTATATACACACAAAATTAAATTTTAGAGATAATTTTCCATTCGACCAATTTGTAATATGTATATTATTACATAATACGTATAGCTGCCGTATATGTGGTAACTCGAGATTGACCAAATATGAAATTATTATACGATATTAACGGCGATTCCATTTCACATCTTTTATCAGACTCTTCTGTCAAGAAACTCACAGATCTTAAAGTATTTATATTTTTTTGTATATTCGTCGTATTAAATAATATTCTTTCGAGTTAAATAGTTTTGTTTTCTTCATCATTTGCAGATAATATTTTACATACAATCTGACTAAATTGTGTGTAGGGAATGCAGGAAAACATTATTATAGTGAAATTAAAATTTGAGAATATAGAATGGCTATTAAATTGCTACTTTAAAATTAATGCCGTCTGAGCTTTTGATAAAATGGTCAGTGTGAAAAAATCAACGTTATTACTATCGCTCCTAAAATATTATTTAATAATATTATACTTCTATAATATTTTATGTCGGTTTAGCATAGTAAAAAATAAAAATCATTATTCAATAATACACTATACTCCAATATAATATCGACTTTAGAAAGGCAAAAGGACGTAACCTGCAAGCTATGCACACTGCAAACTCAGTATTAGTATCAACTTTGGGTTATTCATTAAGTAAGAAAAAAGGAGGGCCTGTGAAGTTTACGGCGACTAGAACATTAATAACATAATTTGTTCTCTGTGGGTTACGCTCTGTTTTCCTTTCTATAGTCGATATTTTAGTTTGACTTCTTCATGCCAGTTAAATGATACAAGCACACTTTTTAGCGCAATTAAAAATAGTCTGAATTTGAAAGTTTTTACTTTTGCGTTATAATGCGTAATATTATTTTATGATTATGATAGAAATTTTTGAAATTTCTCTTCCCGATGCCAAAATATCGAGTCGAATTTCAGCGAACCCATACCGCCACGTCAGCTGCGAAAAATTCCGCGCATCTTCTGGAATGCTTTGCTCTCGAGTCACAAGGTCGTTTTGGGTGAGTAAGATCCACCGTAAGTGCTTAGGATTAAATGAAAATACTGTATATCATGTCAAACTAAGAAAAGCATGCATGTTCTCAGCAATTCAGAATTAAAGCAAGGAATGTGTTTTAATATTTATCGGTGTAAAAGCCTGTCACTCTGTTATTATTATAAGTAGAAAAAATCTAGGTAAACATATGTAAACATAGAAAAGTTCATCATCTTAACGGTGTTTAATCAATCTTGTTTTTGAAAGGGAATAATTACATTGGTTTAAACGGTTTTCGTACAATCTTTAAGGAAAAGCGGTCGTGGTCTTCGATTTTTCTAAATCGACGCCGTCAGCGAGCAAAGTATGTATAAAATAGTAATTCAATTTTAATCATTTTGGATCTCCTGGATCGAAATATTATAAATTATCTGACTAAAAATATTTTCATTAGAAATCATAGAAATAACATTTGTTCAAGTGTCAAACTGCCTTTTACTTTGAATATGTCGAAGTTATGAAAATCTTTATTTCTCCATCAACTTTTATTTTGCCCGAAAAGGCGTGCAAAAAAATTAGCCCTGCTATATAATAATAACTAAGCAATAAGGTAATTAAAATTTTACAATTTTTTTTTTTTCAATCAACTTCGAAAAAATAGTTGAGTAAAAATAAGTAAAGAACATAAAATGACGTCCTATATATATATAATACATATATGTACGTGAGGCACAAAGAAGAATAAATAGACAATGATCTTCGCCGTTTACAAAACAGACAGCGTTATATACGAATTCTGCGGCAAATTTGCGGATATTCGACGCTGCATACATGTTACTCCCATTTAGATTCCGTGTGTATTATTAGTAAACGTCAAACATATAATACATATAAAACAGCGTATTCATGGGCACGCCGAAATATGGACAGAATATGGCCGAATAACTAAGAAAATGAAAACCAAATGCATAATCGCACACAGGCTACACGTCACGTGATTTTTTCAAATTTAGAAGACAACAAATGTTGCGGAATCTTACCAGGTTTACCACAGTTTGAAATTTAAAATTGCGAACTAAATAAGAAAAACAATTAATTACCTTATATGAAGATCATTCATCATACTTCTTTAATGAAAATCATAAAATTTATTATAAAACTACATATAAAATATACGGCGAAAGCATATGATTAATAGAGAAAAAGACAGGAAAAAGAAAAAATGATCAATCAATTCACCGAAAAAATACAAGTAAGGGTTGAACAATGTAAGTATAGTCAAGATCAGTGGTTCTCATGTGCGGCAACCAATAGCTTCATATTTAATATTGATACTTAATAAAAATGTGTTTTTACAAGTTAATTTGTCAACAAAGACATTAAAAAAATTATATTTTGTATGTTTTGTATTATGCATCAAGAGTTTTTAGTCAGAGCAAACTGAAACACATACATTTTAGGTATTTTTGACAAAAAAGACTCAATGCGTGAATTTGGTGGGGCCACCAGGCATATTCGTAAGACTGCTGGCGTTTCTAATACGGCCACAGCCAAATTTTACGTGAGAAGCACTGGTCTAGATTCCATCTACACTGTATTGCAGCGTTTCCCAATTCAATTTTGCATCGGAATCATTTAAAGAAAACTAGAAGGTGTTATTTCAATCTATAATTTTATTTGGCATGTATTTAATGGGTCAGTAACTAATTCAAGTTTCGATCAGTTAAATAAATAAATGGTCAGTTAAAAATCAAAATGGTCAGTTAATATTATAAACGGTCAGTTGTCATTGTATCAGTGTGAATGTGGTCAGTTATTAAATAAAACGGTCAGGATTTAATTTAAATGGTCAGTAATTTAAAGTTTTATTTCGACAGCTTGTGAATTTTATCAAATATGGTCGTAAGAGGCAAATTTATGACATCTGCTATGAAAAATAAGCGCATGAAATGAAATTTTTTCTTAAGTTCAGGAATTTGAAGGCAGATATTGTTATTTTAATAAGTGTAAACTGACCATTTATTATTTTAACTGACCATTTATTATTTTTAACTGACCGTTTAAAATATTTATTACTGACAATTTTTAGAATTTATAACTGACCATTTATCGAATTAGAAACTGACCAAATAATTAGTAGTCATTTTATTTCGTGTACCGCCAGGGGAGTTGAGCTTAAGGAAACGCTACATATAAAGAAAGAATACCTAAGACAATCCAATTTAAAATCATACCTTCCCAGCGTTACAAAACATAATGTATACAATAAGCAAGTATTTAATTGCCTATTATATAAATACATTAACAAAGCCGATGGATCAGTTTCGTATATTTAGAACACGAGATCAAAATTAAGCGATTACAACGTTTACGGCATAATAAATACACACATGACGGAAATAAATGCTTAAAAATGTTTTCTTATTATAATATATCATTATATCACAATCTATATATAACAGAATCAGAATTACTAGGAATTATTTTATCTCATCGCGAGCTGTGAATAAATAGTATAAAAATAGATCGCACGAAAATATGTAATATTTTAATACAAAAAAATCTTTCAACACTATTAGGTGACCTTTTTGAAAAAATGGGCCTGTATTTATTTTCTCTATATAAAATGAAACTTTTTCGCCAGCAAATGAACATTTGTAAATATATCACGATGTTTATCTCAAAGCACATACGTTTAAGCCAAGCTATTTTATTAAAAAATGATAATACTTTTATTGTACTTATTCCACATTCAATTTATTAGGATCAGAACTGGTTTCATTTTCACTTGAACATTGATTAATGTTGATGAAAAATGTGTAATAATTTTTAATAAAAAGCCATTCCGCCAAATATTGACAGTGAACACTTTGAAAGTAACCAAGCTATTTTGTTAATTGAAAAACAACTCTCAGTTTGGTAACAGTTGACGGTAAACAACTTATCTAAACTATCCAATCGTAAATTCATGTATTCTTCAGTGAATATTAATAATAAAAAACGGAGAAAATATTAATGATAAAAAACTTATAGATACTTTTTGTATGATATTTTATACGACAATAATGTTGTAAAATTTACTTAAAAGTAAGTCTACATCAATAAGAAATTGTGCTTGAATAAACGCATTCGAATCATTTGTACAAAACTGTGTATGCGAAATTATCAATGAATTTCTTATTAAATTTCAAATAATTATTTAAAATGGTTCCAAACGTGTTCTAGAAAATATGACAAAAAATATTCAAATGTTGAAAATCGAACATATCGATTGCGAAGTAATTTAAAAATAAGTACGGAAAATCGTTTTTCGCCGGTTGGTAACCTTATTGGAATAGGAAGGCCGATGTAGCCAGGTCTAAGAACAAAAAGGATTTCTCCCACGACGGTTTGTAGGGATTTATAAATAAAGTTATTCCAGAACCCGGCTTCGCACGGCTGAGCGCTGGATGGTATAGCCATAAATAAATAAACATACCACAAAGCGCGCGATCAGGGTTAGTGAAATCAAAATGGCTTTTTGAACAGACGTTATTAACAAACAATCAATAGGCTGATTGTAAATATATAGTAAAAAAATCCCGTACTTCCCGGATACAATCATTTGTAATATAAACTGAGTCATAAAAGTCGCAATCAAATTGTGATGAAATGTAAATTTGCACAATATGACAACTGTCAAAAATACAACCAACGGGAAAAGTGATATTTTGAGCAATGGACCTTATATCAACGCTGTTTCTGCTTAATAGTATCTTCTACATAAAATATTCATATTTTTTTTACGTTAATAAATGTCGCAAACCTGTAAATTACATGTTTAAGAGTGCATTAAAAACAAACAGATTAACATTGAAGGAAACCGTGTGAAAGTGTCTTCACATATGGGCGACAAATTAAAACAATAATTTTCCATAATTAATTAATTAATTATAAATGTGGAAGTTGAGCGACAAACCTCTTTGATATGACAAAATCTTGAGGACATACCTCCTTTTAAATAATTTAAATCTTTTTGTGTATAATTTCGAATTATCATTTCATACGAAATACAATTAGATCGTCAATATGCATTTGTGTGAAATTGAAACGTCAGTCTTAGCATGTGTGAATAATTCAATAGAAATTATTCACCCGTCGATTTAGATACATACCTTGGGTATCCCTGGCTATATTGCAAGAGACTATCAGCAGTGGAGCGTCTGGTGAACTCGCAAGGGCTAAAACGATCCAAACCAAACCGACACAAAGAAAATGACGAGTCGCACAGAAATAGCTGATGCGCTGCCATTTTATGGCTATAAATGGAAGGATAAATCGGGACGAGCGCATGGTCTGTTTTAGTATGCTACTTTGGCTAAGATCGAGCGACAAAGGATATTTATTTTGGGCTAAGGTATAATACTTTGTTATGGCTTCGATACAACACTCAAAATGCAGTTCGTACGAAGAGAAACGTACATATATCTACATAGGAATTATACGCTTCATTACACAGACAAAAATAATGTTATGCTGCTATTGAGAGAAAAACTATTTATCACTATCGACTGCTGTATCGAATTAGAAATGCTTTTGCCCATGATTAGATTCCATTAATTTTTGTACGAGCAATCGTGAGATAGTTGATATTTGAATTTAAATGCAATTGAATATTTTACGCTGTGTATTTATTTTACATGTGAATTATCTGAACTTATGCTACTAGACCAGCGGTTTTCACGTAAAATTTGGCTGTGGCCGCATTAGGATCATCACCGGTCCTACGGAAATGCCTGGCGGCCGCACCAAATTATTCTTTACACCAAAAGAATATTTGTTGCCAAAAAGACCTAAACATATATGGATGTGTATGAGTTTTTTCAATGCTTGATGCACAATACAATGCATACGAAATATTTAATTTTCAGTGTTTTGTTGACTAATTAACTCGTAAAATCACATTTTTATTAAATATCAAATAATCTGTGAAGCTGTTTTGGTGGCCGCACATGAGAACCACTGTACTAGACCCAAGACTCAGAAATAACAATTTTCATATTATTCAATTCTTCGTTTTTAATGAAATATAAAGTTTACCATGGTATACTTGAAACTTACTGTGTTAGTAAAATATCATTTTTGTCCAAGCATTGACAAATGTATAGAACACAAATTAGTTAGTATTTCACTTTTAAGGTGTTCACTGTCAATACTTGGTGGAATGGCATAATAATAAAAATAATAAAACGTTTTTAGTACTTATTCCATATCAAATTTATTGGATCAGGACAGGTTTCGCTCATGGCGAGCATTGTCAACTGATAAGAAATACAACAAACAATTAGTATTATAACTAAGCAAATAAATGGGAAAAAAATGTAAGAAAAATAGATTATAATAGATTTTTCGAACATTTTGCGTCAATTTATTGGTCATATATATATATGTATATTTATGTCCAACATGCTGTCTTAGAAATTTGAAACGCAAAATAGATACAGTCTTTCTAAATAAACCCTATAGTTTTAAAAAAAAAAAAGTTAAGAAAGTGCAAAGATTTATTATCAAAATAAGTTACGTTTATATCATATGTTTGATATTATCACATCAATCGTATAAATGATTCGATAAAATTTAAAATAATAAGCAAAAGATAATTTCGAATTGAATAGAAATTTATCAAACAAGAATTATTGAGAATAATAAAACTTTTAAGACATCAAGACAGCGTTCCAAAAATAAACGACGTCTGGAGATTGATGCAATAAAGATAATGAGTTTAAAATGTTGCATGTTGCTGATGATTATGATCTACGCAAAACATCAAAAAAACAATGCAAATATTACGAAAAATAAACATAATTAATGTTTGTTGCTTGCACAGTTCTCGGGTAGGCCTTGTTTTTTTGAATTTTTGAATTTATTTTCGGGTGAAAAGGTAATAATTTATTTCACATCTGTTTTCATGACCTCGCTGTAATCTTATATATAAAACCGAAACGGGGGATGTATGTCTGTAATTCCCTTTTGCATTGTTGTTGCAAGTTCAAACAAACGAATTGATTTCGCTCGCGAAAGTTTCGACGGTAAATTTGTTTCGTTATCAATGTGTGTGTAGAGACTCCAATTACTCGAGTATCGAGTAGTACATATATAAAACCGAAACGGCGTATGTATGTCTGTGGGTCTGTAATTCCCTTTTGCATTGTTGGTCATTAAGTTGCCATAAAAACGAATATGAAAGAAAATATGTTTGATTTTTTCCTTGAATTTGGACATTTTAATGGGCGAGAATGGGGCTGTCAATATATGAAAGGGGCTGTGAAATGTCAAAGCCAGTCGGAAATGTTCATTTTAATTCCATTTTAATTGACCTAGACTTTTGAATTTTGAAAAAAGTTGTTTCAACTTGGCCCGTCTGAATTTACGCGCCTAGCTGAACATAACCCAAACTGGTCCGAGCGAAGCCGGGTTCGAATACTAGTTATTTCATAAGCAGAATATTGTAATGGGTAGATGAAGGATACAAATCTGCGCGGAACGGTGTGAACTACAGTAACCTCCCGGTTAAGTACGCATATTGAATCAAAGGGTATTGTGCGTACTTAACCGGGAGGTGCGTACTTACGTATTTTAAGGCCCGCCCCCTTTCTTTTCTGCACCTCTCCCACTTACATTGAAACTCGTGGAAAAAAGAAAACAAAAGATAGAATTACTTTGACGGTATGTGCTAATGCAACAGGCACACACAAAATCCCTTGCACAATTATTGGGAAACCAAAACGTCCAGCATGCATCAAAAATCGAGAATGCCCGGTTAAATATTTTAATCAATCAAGAGCTTGGATGGATGTGGCAACCTGTTGGAAGTGGTTTAGTGAAGTTTTTTATCCCGAAATCAAAAAGAGAACAGGATGGCCAGTTATTTTGCTTATGGACAATGCATATTTGTATCTCAAAGAAGTCCTTAACTTTTATGAAATGGATGATGGTTTAAATAGCATCAAAGCAGTTCAAGGAAAACAGCTTTCAAGGGGTGCAGCTGGTGTTGCATATGGAAATGCAGCACATTTATTAGATGCTGTCAATTTTGTTAAGGAGGCATGGGACGCCATCTCAGCAGAGACAATCCCAAACCTTTACACCCGTTCCTGTTGAGAATTCTGAGAACGAATGGATCAATGAAATCATTTCAATGTTTGCAAAAGTAAGCATTGAAATTGACGTCAACGATGCTATAAACTTCGAAACAATTGACGAGGAAAACACTGAAGAATATGTTCAGGAAATTCTCAAAGATGTGGACGATGTTTTGGAAGATGTGAAAGAAGTACCGGATGAAAGCCACTTATCTGATGATTCCGATCTGGAAAACAACGAATGTCTAGTCAAGTTTAAAGACTTTGACAACTTGTGTGAAATGGCAATAAATATAGAAAATCAGCTTTCATGCCCAGTTGCTAAAAGTGCAGCAGGAGCTGATTACAACGATCGTCTATGCTCTTTTGAAAACTTTCAAAAAAAACTAATAAAAATAGCATCAATTTCAAAAAAATCAAACAATAAAAACAATGTGCAGTTGACACTTTACGATATGTTTGTACCTAAATAAAAATGTAAATTTGTTTTTTTCTCTTTGTATAATAGTAAATTGTTATCTTAACTGTTTTCCATTTTATAAAATAATTGTGTTCAGTTTTCTTTAATTTTTTGAATAATAAATATTGATCCAAGTTTTTTGCCATTTTTCATGCGTACTTAACCGGGATGCGTACCACATTTTTTGCGTACTTAACCGGGAGCTTACTGTACATTCAAGTCAAAAACAGGTATTGATTTACAAACACGTGCCAGATAATTATTCCTTGCATCGTATTATATTATCATCACATTTGTGGATCGAACAAATCGCTTACTAAAGTAATTAAATGCGTGAATACATAATAGCTGCGGGATTTTTTTTTTGTTTTGCCATTAGTTATTTAATTATACTCAATCACCGCCTTTTGACATCAAATTTCGTTAGCTCTTCTGGAAACTCTTAGCACGGTTTGTTTATCGGTTATTTGAAAACTCAAAACAAAATTTAAATTAATTAGTTCTGCACGTTTAATCGACGCCAGTTTTGCTAAATATAATTTAAAGCCGATCCCACACTACATAATTACTGATAGTATTTTTAATGCGATAAATAAGGATACTCTTGTAAAATTCTACAATAACAGATTTATAAATCAAATATTAATTTAAACGTTTTGTATGCATACAATTACACAGAACGGTACAAAAACATCTAACTTGGGAATACAGTCAACCATCCTACTGCTTCTGATAAACATTCTTCGAATGCACATTTGTACAATATTATATATTTACCAAACATATAAATTACGCTATGAAAACCTGCTTTATAGCTGAGGTTGCTGTAGGAGGGTTGTCTGTATTTATTATAACGATCAGTACATAGTCAAACATAACAATATTTACCTCAATCGCAATATAAGATGTTATCCAATAAGAAGTAGACACAAAGTTTACGCGTAAATGTTACCATTATTTCATTTCAAGTTAATACGCTACTTAATAAATTAAGACAAATTTTATATTTTTATAAGTATAAAATACTATTAATAATTTCCAAGGCCATCGATTTCAATATTTAAAACTAATTTTACCGACACTTGTATAAGATATTTAAGGTAGCATAGAATGGCTAGTGATTCCTATAAAATAATCAAAAATATATCGTGTCTCGTTTTCATAAAAATATACAAAACTAATAACGTCTTAAAATGAACACTAATTGTTTTAAGTTATTTTAAGCTAATAACCTTTATAATAAAACAATATAATGAGAAAATAAAAATGTATATCATCTCATTTATTTATTTTAATTTCTTTACGGTGGGTTTATAGGATATTTTATTATTTATCATCCACTTATCAAAGTCATACGAACGCAAAACACTTTGTATTTGACGCGATCGGTGTAATCTTTACGTAAGAGCTTTGTGTGCTTAGTAGCATCGTCTTGGTGGCATGTCGGTCACTAAACTAGTTGTCGAGATGACGAGAAATCGGGGTGAAGCGAAGCCGTGGCCAGCTACTTGTTGATACGATGACAACTCCTCCGAATTGGTCCTGTGACTCAACGGGAGGGCGCCAGCCCAATCCGACGCACGATTATTATGAGAGAGGACACGTGGAGTGTCAGGGGAATCCCGACAGCGCATGTTGCTGATGATAGAACCGAAGAGGCGCTTGGTAAACAGACACCTTTGTTATTCGGGATAAAAATAATACATTTCGCGAAATACAATGGTAATAATATCATACACGTGGAGGACGAAAGAAATATTTTCTTATGCAATGATAAACTCGAGAAATAATAACAAATAAATCAATCTCGTAGCCGAGTGGTCGATGCTGTCGGACAGTGAATATGACAAATATAGAAAATAATAAATAAATTATATATATACCTGACGTCGTTATTTTAAATCACCTTTTCCATGCGGCCCATGAATAGTCTGAAAATTGATATGCTGGCCCTTCAACCAAAAAGGTTGCTGGCCCGTCATATTCGGTTGTCGTATCCACCGGATTAAATTTCTTATAACGAATATTGTATTTGGAACACTACAAAACATAATCAACTAACAGAAAAAATAAATTAAAATACAAATGAACTAAAAATCTTAATACCCAAATATATACATGATTTTAGCAGAGATAAGTTAAATATGTATATCGCGACTGTTTTGGTAAATAAACGTTAAATCGGTTTTTTTGAAGAAATATAAAAAATTGAATTCATCAATAGTATATATTATAATATCTTATGCGCTATAAAATAAACATGCATCTGGGCTGTTTCATCTTATCTGTTCAAAACAAACAGTCGACATGAAGAGTATAAGCAAATAGTTTTTCATTTTATTGATTAAATTTAAGCTTATCTATTAAACAGCATCGTTAATTAATTTTAAACATGTATATTTAATTGCTCACATAGACATTATTTTTTACATCTCGGTTTATTTTACTTCAATATTCCATTTCTTCGACTATACTAATGGTAAAACATAATAGTCAAATAAACCAGTTTTTATCTTCATCACGATTCAGATGAATTAATGATCATAATTTAAACAGTCAAGACGCGTTTAATTAATGCTTTAACCTATATTCATAAGTTGGAGAATTTAGTATGCATAAAGCTAATTAAACCTCGCATCAGTTGAGCCTTTTGTTTTTGGCGCTTTGTCTAACAATGTCTGAACCAAAAAAAACTCTTTACTGAGATAAAAACAAATTACCAAAATGAAGAAGCAAAACCAGAACCTTTCGAAAAACTACGATTTGTTGATCGATTATCAAAACAAAATGATGGCAATTTTTAACATCTTTAAGCGTTCTAAGCCATTCAGTGCGCCTGTACCCAAAACTAAGAAAAAATAATACATAGTTAAGTAATTGGTTTGTATAAATTAATTTAGGTAACTTGTTGAGAGGCCGATGAAGGACAAAGTAAAGACCGTTCCGGTTTTAGAAGAAAATACAACTTTTTTTTTTTACATTAACTTATAATAATATATTCAAATACAGGGTGTAGTTTCAACTACATTGGGTAATATTTCATGGAAAAAAACAATATTTAATATAACAGAGTAAGTATAGCTTCAATTTGTTTATTTTAATCAACACATAGTCTACGGGGAATCAAGACACAGAGAAACGACGCGTTCCGGGTAACCAATGTGTTAAACACTGAATACCGTTAGGAAAACATGTCATTCACCGTCGCATTATGTATTGATATTTTAAATAAATAAAACACATTTTTTTATTACTACTTCTACATATAAATTGATAAGGGATCGGTTTCGTTCATTGTGAGTATTATCAACTGATATAACTTTAAATTATGGCGTAGTAAAAAAACATTTAATTTATTTAAAATAATGCCTTTCTATCGAGAAGTGACATTTAACACCTTAAAAGTGATGTTTTGATATAATACGTAATAATAATCATAAAACGCACTTAAAGCACTCTGGAAACCAGTTTGCGTTTGAAATTAAAGCGTAAAAAATAATATAAATGACGAATTATATTCATACAACGAATATATATTCGAAAACTAGGTTTTAATATACACCTGGCGGTACCAATATTGTGTAAATAGGTTGTGTATATTATTGAAGATCGGAAATCTACATTTTTTTTTAAATAAGTTTAAAGCAGTTGGTAACTATTATATTATAACTGGTCTATGACTATTGGCACAACGTTGCAAGTGAGTGTGATCTGCATATCACTAAATAGGCATACAGGTTTTGAAATAAATCGACATTCCAAGAAAATAATAAACCCCAAGATATCGAATCATTCGGAACACGGTTTATTGATTAGTATTGTCTTTAATTGATCTTTTATCACCTTGAGACAAGGCCAACAAAACAACATGGAAAAACACTTGGTGCCAGGTTCGTTTTGATTATGTTGAAATGTAAATAACTTTCACAAACCAGTGATACATCTAAAAGATTAAAAAAAGAGTAACTCAACTATTAAAAACGAATACCTTAAATATTATATCAAACAACCGCTTAAGTCAATTGTTCCAATTTCATTCGGTTCAAGTATCACTTTTTACGATTTATACATTGAATTAATGTTTAATTGGTAGAACTGCATCATACAAAGATAAAAGAAACCAAGCTTCAAAGAGGTAAGTAATACAATTGATTTTTCGGCTTTACGTCGTCGTTAGAACTGACGATTATGTGATCCAAAAATACTTTATAGTTCTTGAGTAAGCAATTGTATACTTTTTTTTTAAATCTCATTGTAACGATCACTAAAATGAAGACCAAAGCGGTCTACTAAAATGAAAAAAAAAACGTTTTTTATCTAATATAAAATTGTTCCTGTAGTCGTGTAGTCTGTAGTATTTTTGGTCTGCATTCAATTCTATCAACAAATTAAGAATGCGCGATGTTGTGACAAATATCGTTTTAACGTAATTGCATTTTTTGAATTTTGTACTTTTCCATGAGTTTTGTCGCTAACGACCCGGGTTTCGCCTTTCGGCATCTTCAGGCATTCCAAGTGCACGGATGTACTTGAACTCCGTGCACTAGGAATGCCTGAAGATGCCGAAAGGCGAAACCCGGGTCGTTAGCGACAAAACTCATGGAAAAGTACAAAATTCAAATTTGATATTGAAATTCCATCAAGCACCCTCAGTCGAAATACTTAAGTAATTGCATTTTTTTTTCTCCGAAAGATAAACAAATCAAAAATGGTGTTCGTATATTATTTAAAAAAATATCGGGACACTTTTTCCAAGTGAATTTGCGTTGCTACTTGAACGTTGCGGCCCTCAGTTTGGGAATCTGAGATATAGAGCAGTACTTCCCAAATACAGACACAGTATGCGACATTGAATATTTATACTGAGTATCTGAATATCGACGACATTTTATGATGTGATCCAACCTTCAATAACCATGCTATGGGAAACGTGGGAAGAAGAAGACTTAAGCGCACACTCAATTCTGACGCAATAAAATATTTACAGTCAACCGACACGCGCCGTCGAAATATATTGAAACATCGCGTGAGCTTACAAATTTCCGCCAGCAGAATTCCTGGGTAAATAATTTATTTTTGCAAAAAAATCGGATCATCCCAATTTTTTCATGCCTCTGCAGTCCCAGGGAGATGAAAAAAGGCGGAAAATGTAGGCGACGTTATATAGAGCATTTTAACCGCTTCAGTGCCTAGTTGGTAAATAAAGTACAAAAGTGTAATAAATCTTATCACAAACACACATTTATTGTTTCTACTCACCCGTATTTTGCCTCGAGTAAGTTCGAATAAGTAAGTTCAATCGAACAAACGACCTTTCTATTTTAGTCGACACATGGTAAGAATAGGTTGGTAACTAACATTAAAGATATGTTTTTACAAACCCATTTTTGCTTATATTTATTAATTATTTACGCTCTAAATTTTCAGTTTAAATATATATTTTCTTGTAAAATGAGGGATGTTTCTTTCCCGATATTACTTTTCCTATTTTTCTGTTTTATCGTTATATGATTCTGGTAATTTTAATTTATTACGATGAAGTACAGATGGAACGAAACGTTCGCTAATGCTACCTAAAAATATTACACGTCGCGCGATTCGAGACATCAAAGTTGCTCCCGCACCCGTGCGTATTAGGCACTCGACTCGTTAAGATCGCGGAGAAAAAATTTCAGCGGGGGTGAAATTTGTAAACAGCTTACTGCTGAAAAAATGAATCGTGATTCACGATCGTTTTAAAAATAATAAATCTCGACCGAGGACGTTCTTGCAATTATATATCATTCTAACCTATCCCGAAATTAAATTCTCCGTACTGGGGTTCGAGGTTCGGTTCAACACTGCAACCGAATAGGACGTGTAAAGGCGTTTACCACTCAGCTACAGACCGGCACGACATTTTTGTAATCAGATATGAAAATACGAATTTATCAATAAATATTCGATAAGTAAATTATCTAATCTAATAAAACTCAGGCATTTCTGATAAAATAATGAAACTATATGAAAATAAGTCTCTTTTTGAATAATTACGTTCATTTGAATAAATAACAAAAATTATTAATTCGATCACGATAAGAATGTTTTTGCATAAAGCGTTCACGTTTTATTTATATGTTATCTATATTTAATAATAAAACCTACAGATAAGTTATTAATAAACAAGCCGGCTTATTGAAATAACTCAGATTAAAAGTAACAAAAACTATTTTCAGCTTAGTAAAATATAGAGCGAAATAAATAATAAAATTCAAAATCTATTTTTGAAATAGAAAAAGCTAAAAATATCGCAAATTTTTTATATACGGAGATATATTATTTCATACAGAAATATATTAATAGTACATAAGTAAACAGGGATAGGGGCCAGGGTAAGAGACTTAACGACAGACAGTTACGGTGATGATTAAATTATATTTATGGGAAAAATATTCATACAACTATTTTTCAAATTACAGAACTAAAAAAAAGACTTATGGCTTGAAATTACTTTACGAAAGACAATGACAGCAATATCCGAACAATGAACAACACGATAGTAAAAATTTTACCTTTTATGTCAATGTTAAGTTTAATGATCATTTTCGCGGAAATGAATTTAAAAACGCCAAATAAAGTGGGTCACTTACTTCCATGTTATCAAGCCGCGGTTTAACGGTGATGAATAATTTTACTAATGTTTTATACTTGGAGGCAAAATTTGCAAAGATTTTTTTAAATTAAAAATAAATACATTGATAAAATAACATTTCAATAACTCATTTAATATTTAAGAGCGTCAAATCGTTGATAAAATTAGTGTCAACATGACGCAAATGACACTCACCCCAAGAGTACTTGTACCGTAAGTATAGATTACGTTAACTCTAGCCCTACCAGCAGACAATGAATTGAAAATACATTTTTTTGATATTACTTTTTATTAAAGTCAAAATTTTTCAATACGCACAGTTGTAATTAATAACAGTCGATTAGTCTAGCGGAATATTTTGACTGACTTATATAACTAATTAAGCTTCAAAATATTCTGTATGTTTGTACTCTAATTCTCGTTTTGGTTTCATAGTTGCATTTAGTATACATACTAAGTGTTTAGTTATCATTATAGTATCAGAATTGATTTACTAAATAAACATCCATTTCCTGTATATACATATATCATACAATGCATTGATCATAATAATGTTAAACACATTCCCACCTTAATTATATTCGAGTATTGTTTATTTATCATACATTTGGATATAATTGACATCGCTTTAGCTTTTTATGATACGATAGGTTAAATAAAATGAATTGTATGTACTATCTGCATAATAAATTCGTCAGTATAAAGCTAAATATATAGCCAACATTTCTAGAATGCAATGATAAAGTTTTCATGTCTATTTTACTACGGGGAACATCAATTATCCGACAATTTTCTTGAAACAGTTCAAAAAATTTCACGATGAATTAAATAGGTACTATAATTTACAACAACAAATTAAGAAAACTTGATCATTAAAACTCATGCTTTTATAATATTTGTTAGGCTGTCGATTCGTTTAAAATCGAACATTTGTTCGTATTATTATAATATAACTATGGATCAAGCTTCAATAAAATATAGTGTATAATACAATCAAATGCATTAATTACGAATGCTACTGTAAAAGTTCGGTAAAATGATACTCCTCTTCGTATCTGTCAATTTGAAAGCGAGATCCTGATTTGTTGTGAAACGGTTGAAAGATTAAAACAGGATTCATTTCAAACGCGTTTAGTAACATGATTGTTGCAGAAAAAAAAGAAATCCAACCAAACGCTAAAAAAATATGAATATAGTAAAAACAGTCACATGGATATATATTATTCGCCTTACTGTTTGCCTAGTAACAAAGATTTAAGCCAAGACCGTGCCTAATTAAATAAGTATCGAATGTAATGGTAGTAAGTGTTTAATTCGATTAACACATTCGAAAACAAGAAAAGCCTCGTGATCATCACACGACCAGCGTACGTACGTCAGGCATGTCTGATGGTGGAACTGAAACACGACTTCAGCTAATATTTAATTTGTTCAGCCAGACATGATTACGCCAACCAAACAGAATAAATACCGGCCAGAAACACTTTTTTGAACCATATATCAAACAAATCTAAGACTTAGTCTCGTTTGCATTGCAAGAAGACTATTTGATTCCGATATTGAAGCTGTGCATTAAAAATAATTATTGCAACGGCTTTCAAAGGTATACAGGTTAAACAAAGTCAAAGCGTGCATGGAATTTGCTACGTTGGTCTATTCACTATTGCCGTGGTCAACACGGACATTCAAGTAGTGTCAAATAATTCGAATGATATGTGTAGCTGTCCACGCATTCAAAGCGAAAAACGTAATTCCGTTCAAAACAGCCATTCAATAGCTGTGTCAAAATGGTTAAAACATTTCATTTATGACATTTTCTTATTAGATGGCAAGTTGATTTTCAATTGAAAGTGCCAATGTTATATATTCAACAGTACCGCCATCTATAGAAACTAGCGTGCGAAGTGTATTAAACGTGGATCCTGCCTATATTATTATATTATTTGTTGCGTGAGATACCTGATTGCCAGCATATAAAATAAAATACTAAAGTTTATTCACATAAAATATTAAAAAGATTCCACAACAAAATCGATTTTTTGCATTTGATTTACGCAAAAAATGCCCCCTTTCTCTGCCTAATTCAATGTCAATTCCACCAAAAAGGATATTCGAGAACTAATCCAAAAGCGACGTCGTTTTAATGCCGTATTATTTATCCGATTACATACGATCTATTAAATAGTTACATTGAACCATAGTTCTTACACACTTCCCCCCCTCAATGGATCGCAGTTCTCTGCGGTGTTAACTAATTGTACAATCTATTTAAAATATAATCAGTCTGTATTAACAATCCAGACACGCTATCCAGTAGCACAGAATTATTAATAATTAAATACTATTGTTTGAGGGTGCGACATTGAGGGTTCGTTGGCCTGGTCTCACAATTGGAATTAAATTCGTAATGTGATAACAAACAAGGAAATTGCAGATTTTTATAAAAAAAAATCTTATGCCCAAAACACCGATCCTAATACATTATTATATCATATTTACGAGTAAAAAGTTTCCAAGATTAGTTTATTACACAGCGAGTGGCCGGGCCCGCATAGCCCATATACTAACATCGCCAGCAAAAAGCTATAAGCTGTGTATATGAACACACTCAATAATAATACAGATACATATGAATTAAATATGTTTGCTTTGATAAATAAACTAAATTTTTCAAAGCATGCGAATGTTACGATTTTCGATGAATACGTCGCAGTACTTTCTGACAATTCAATTTTAACCGAATTGACAATGTTATGAGTATGTATTACCGCTCACTTTTGGCGGCTGGATACTGCATGTATCACTGACATTTTAAACATTAACAGTTTTAATACCAATCAAATTGTCTTTAATTATATTAATATAAATTATCCAGACCTATACCAGGATTGTTTATTGTTGTGTAATTTTAAATCTCCCTCCAGATAGTCTAGTAAATGGCGAAAAGAGAATGTATCAAACTATTTATATAACATAATCAATCATTGGCTTTTTTATGAAATTCCAAAGAGAAAAATGTGGTCATAAAAATATTGTATATAAATTATTCGATTCTTCGAAAAAAAATTCCGGTAATTTATGGATATATATGGTCACGGGACAGAATTTTTGTAAAGATTTATGAAAAATAAGCACATTAAATGAAATGATTTCTCATGCTCAGGTATTTGAAATCAGGTAACATTATTTTAATTAATGTAAGGCTTACGATTTTTTTTTAAATGTGTCGTCTTTAATTTTTAAATTTATTATAATAGAAGATCCTAAAGAATATTTCGCAATAAGTATGAATTTGAGTTGTTTTACATTACAGGAGCAAAAATGCAACCACAAACTACACAAATAATAATATTGTACAGATAGAGACAGTCACATAAGTTTATTATTCAGTACTCATACAATAATCAGTAATATTATTCAGATTTAATCATTTAGATTTCACATTTTATAATAATCCACAAGAGCTCAAAAAGTAAAGTCAAAACATAAAATTATAAGCCAGTATGTATAAATCTTTTAGGCTTAGCTCGAGAGGATTGGGATTCTGTCCCGTGACCATATATCCATAATTAACCAAAATTCCTATGTTGATGCTTAAATCAGAAACTTCTCAAGTTGGTACCGGAATTTTGAAATTTTATAAAACAGATTAAATATTAATATTATTATTTATAATTTGGTTATTCCGTGACTGTGTCCGTAAAATTTTCCAAAACAACAAGGAATAAAAAAAAATATAAATATTGTGTCGTATCATAATAATTACAAACATTAATACTGCTGTGTTTTTTCGTTTTGTTTATATTTTTGTATGGCGATATTGTCGATTCCTAGAAATAATAGAGAAGAGATACTGAAAGGTCAATACGCCTCCACATTATGTTCTGTTCCATGAGGTTTTTTTTTGTTGTAATATGTGCGGATATCCGGAAGGTTTCGCTACTGAATGTAGGTAGGTACTCTGCTATCGATATTTTTTACAACTTTTGTTACAACAGTATTGTATGTTTGATATTTTTTGTTTTGTGTAAAAATGCAACCGCCATAAACAAACGCTTATCGTTTAGTTGATAAGCTAGTGGCAACATAAGGTTTCCTAGAAAAGATTTCAAAGTTGTTTTTATTTTATTTAACTATCTCTAAAAATGAGAATCGAAAAATAAACAAAAAGTAAGTATTTTTCAAGTTTATTTTAATTAGCACCATTGATAATATTTATTATCATCAAGTGTTAATCCAAGAGGTTGGCTTTAGTGTTTGGAGAATAGCCCCGATTGTTCAAAAATAGTCCTGAGATTGAAAGTTTATATCATGTATACTTTTTAAAAAGCCTAAAAGAATATTATACAAATCATTGACGCATAAGAGAAAATAACTCAAACATTCAAATGTATTATTCCCAATTAGGCGAATAATAGAAAAGACCCGAAATTAAGGGAATATGTTTCTTTATGTATTCAAGAATTAACATTTTTGTTAAGGCAGGTTTTGCAAATTTTTTAACATAATATTTTTAACCATTTCCGCTCCCAACTTGGAGCATATGGACTCACGGAGTTTGTCTCAACATACGTTTTTATTTCTACGAGAACTGCTTGTTACACAGTTGCTCAACCTCTCTTTTTCAAAGAGAATAGGGATGAAAAGGATACGAGGACTAGGTCAGGACTAGTGATTTGCTAATCGCTGTCACTATGCGTCACTCTTTGGGATCGGAAAGGTGGGAATGGAATTTCAACAACACAACTACCGATGCCTTTGAATAGATTTATCGACTGAAAAAATCCGCTCGTACCGGGAATCGAGCCCGGGCGGTCCGGCACGCAAGCCAAAACCATGGCCACGGACCGGACATAATATAGTTGGTATTAAAAATAATATTTTACGCATGAATGCCATGTTTTGCACTGGATATCTCAGAAAATTATTTTTTACGTATGGTCGTACACAATCAATGATTTTGTGTTTATATTCTTGAAATAAGATGCTACAAACATCTAAATATTCTAAATCAGGGGTTCTTAACCTTATTGCGGTGGCGGGCGCATTTGAGATTTAAGAAATGAGTGACGGGCACATGCCGGATTTTTTTTAAAAAACAAGATTTAGGTAGTACATATTTATGTATTTATTTAAGTATTGTTCCCTTGGCAGCTTTACATGTGTTAAATTCATTATATTACTAGTATTGGAACCCGGCTTCGCTCGGACCAGTCTGGGGTTATGTTCAGCTCGGTGCGTAAATTAGACGGGCCAAGTTGAAACAACTTTTTTCAAAATTCAAAAGTCTAGGTCAATTAAAATGGAATTAAAATGAACATTTCAGACTGGCATTGACATTTCACAGCCCCTTTCATATATTGACAGCCCCATTCTCGCTCATTAAAATGTCCAAATTCAAGGAAAAAATCTAATTTGCTGTCAAAGAAATGTCAAATAATACCTTCACGTAAATAAAAACATTATTATATTAATAAAAGCCGGGAAAAGTTCAGTAGAAGACTAATTTATTACATTTTGACTAATGTCTTCGCCGATAAAAATATCAAACATATTTTCTTTCATATTCGTTTTTATTGCAACTTAATGACCAACAATGCAAAAGGGAATTACAGACCCACAGACATACATACGCCGTTTTGGTTTTATATATGTACTACTCGATACTCGAGTAATTGGAGTCTCTACACACACATTGATAACGAAACAAATTTACCGTCGAAACTTTCGCGAGCGAAATCAATTCGTTTGTTTGAACTTGCAACAACAATGCAAAAGGGAATTACAGACATACATCCCCCGTTTCGGTTTTATATATAAGATTACTAAGCTATTTATTATAAATCGGAAGATTATGGATTTATTTACATTTACAAGCAAAATCATTACTATTCACATTTATAACGATATTTGACATTGCATTTCATTAACTAACTTTTCAAAATGGGGAGTGTAAGATGATAATCTCAATCGTAAACAATTATCAAGGTTGGCATTGGTAAGTCGAGATCTTGTTTTTGATTTTATTATTTTCATGGTAGAAACAATGATTCAAACAAATATGTGGAACCAAAACAGGACTTTATTTTGTAAGCTACTTTTTTCAAAAGAGGGTAGGTACTTTTTATGGTCAGCTAAATTCCAAACGTTTACAGTCAGTCCGTTCGATTTTAAAATGATGTCATTTTGAAAATCTAAAATTTCTTCTTCAATATTTGGCGTGTCTTCTTGAAGAATTTCCGCTAGGGAATTAGCTATTTTATTATTATCTACGTATGCATTGAAAGGATTTAAGAACAATGTAGCCACTGGTTCGATGATGGAAAATTGCAGGTCTCGTACTTTACTTGTCATAAAGTACGTGAAGGATTCATCTCTCTAGCAATGGGAAATAAATCCATTATTGCAGCCCACCGTTGCTAGAGCACCATCGGTTATTATTGCCGACACCTTTTGTAAAGGCATATTAATTTCTCTCGCGTAGTTTTTAAAAATATTAAAAATATCATCGCCTCTTGTTCGATCTTGCATTAGTAGTAACTTTAACAGTTCTTCTTGTATACTTAAATCACTGAATACCAGCCTTATGCATACTGCCAATTGCGCTGTATCAGATATATCTGTCTAGTTCAGTGGTTCTCATGTGCGGCCACCAAGAGCTTCATAGAAAATATTTTATTACAAAAATGTGGTTTTACAAGGAAAAACTATGAAAATTAAATGTTTCGGCGGCCACCAGACATTTTTATAGGACCCCTTATGTTTAAGATGCGGCCACAGTGCCATTTTCCGTGAGAACCACTGGTCTAGTTGCGACAAGAACCATTCATACTTTTCCATATCATTATTCAACTGACTTTGTAAATCAGTTGACATCTTCTGGATTCTCACAGTAGCTGTGTCATTAGACAACGGACATCGTGATTTATTTTTTTAAATTGATATGCTAATATTTTTGAGATTTCAATAAATATGTGGAACCAAATCTTTTCTTATTTCATTGCTGGGCGCACGAAAATGGCTTCGCCGGCACAAATGTGCCTGCGGGCACGCGGTTAAGAACCCCCGTTCATAACCGTAAGTAATTCAGGGTTCGAAGTCCACCGAATGCATTTTGAGCCGTTAATCAAATGCATAGAAGATGTACGTCATTTAGCAGAGAGTATGATGCAATGGAAGATGCGTGTTAATACCCTCATCTCCGAAACTATTATAATATTAATATAAACAAAGATGTATGTATATGCCATAGCCCGGCCCGTGGTCAACGTAGATGGTTTAAGTTGCGGTGATCTAGTGTTCAAATAACAATACAGACAGGTTTATTAATTGATTTCTCAATCCAATTTTTGGATTTCCAAAATTCCTTCGAATCCATCCGATCCTAAAAGAGGTCGTACCGAGTAAACTCCACAATGACTCCAAATCCTCTATCATCGTGAGCGGAAATAGTTATATAAAATATAACAAATATGGGTTTAATAGATGTCCACCTAAAGTTAAACTTACTGCTAAAATTCACTTTTACGAAATTAAAACGTTTAGATGTCCAGTACAACAATAAATAATAAAGGTCGTTCATCCGATTAATATTATACGAAACTTCGATTTGGCACGCGGCGTTTCGCAAGGTGGTACGTTTATTTAACACACGCACGCTGGTTGAAGAATGCTGTTTGACATGTCCATTAAGAGATTCCATCAAATTCGTACTGATTTGTAAAGGTTCCATGGACTTTAACTAAGACGCAATGCTCCGAAATAGCCATTAGTGTTATGCGATCGTCATTTATAAACATACATGTGCATATTATTGATTTTTTTAAGCGGTAAAAAAAAGTTTAATCATTATCAGTTTGTGATAAACGTCAAAATCATATGGGCAACTGGGCGCCATTTTAAATACAAAATACATGGAGCGCAGTGATGCCACCCTTATCAGTGGCCGGTATTAGGTACATATATTTTTTTATTTATTCTTCTTATAGAAAGATTGACAATTCTTTACAAATAGTTAAGTATATCATCATTAAATGAGATGAACTGAACAATGATTTATTATCATTCGCTGTATCCAAATACCATATAAGATAAACAAATATAAATATATGAAAAAAACTTTTTTCTTCTGAATACTAGTATTTTATCGTTCACGAGCACCGCCGAATTTTTAAATAAAGTATCACCGCCAAGATTTTACACATGTATAGACAAAATAAAGGTCATACAGATTTAAAGGTAAATATCAGTTATCGTAAAATATTCAATAGATTCCGTAATGAATGATTGCACTTACCCAGTTTCATAACATACATAATCTAAAACTCGTCGGCCACTAAATAGCGCCGTGTCTTCATTTATAAATAGACTGGATATCCAACCGTTCGCCGATATTCGAACACACCACAAAACAATATTATTATTACGTAGCTGCGACCCGGACAATTGTTATTTAGTTTATTAGATGAATAATGAAAATAAAGTGTATCACTGTTGCAGAACAAAAGCCTGCCGAGACGGGATAACGAACCCGGTCCGTTATCTTGGAACTTCTCTGCGATTGCCGATCAGCCAGTCAGCGACGGGTCGACGAACCTCGGTAGGGATGTTTGACACGTAGCAATTCAAGATTAAAATGTTTAAATAGTGTTCAAATCAAATATTCAGTCCGCAAAGTTGATTTGACAAGTCCAAGTTTGAGATGAATAACAAACTTATTAAAAAAAAATGTATGAAAATTATGAAATATCCACAGTATTGTTTTTTTAACGCTGCAGATACATATAACGTACTAATAATATGTCACAATCAGTCATTATAAGGACCTTCACAGATGAAAAAGTAATTTAATGTTGTGTACACGTTTCCGCAATATTGCTGCCACTTCTTACTATGTCAACAACAAAAAAACGGTAACTGTCAAAATAATGTACGATGATCAACTGTAGTAATAAACGTTAAAGTGATATCATTTAGTTTATCACACATATATTAAGTTTGTAGCACTAGTTAATAAAATATTGTCGATTTGGTAAATATTTGGCGATTCAACAGGCAGGCAGCGGCTATAAATAGTAGCCGAGTTTGCGTTTCACAAAAATCACCGAGTCGAACACAAATACACGTTTGTAGCACTGGCAAGTGAGTCACTGATAAAAGTAAATATTATTTAGGAGTTACGGCTTCGAACGGAACGTACAAGTGCGCGAGCGAATGCGCAAACAACCTATTTCATCGAAGACGCACTTTCGACTGACGAATGGCCGCCGATTTTTGCGCCGCCTGCCGATCTAATTCACAAACTACTGCATGACACAAGAAAACGCGGCAATTTATGTATTCGGATTCCAATCGGAATCTTGTTGGGATTGAAAATGTATCAACAAAAATTAAATAAGAAATACGCATAAACAACTGAAATTGTAAATTACGCACACGGATTTGAAATTTTACTTTTAAGGTCATCTGGAAGAGAATAAAACTAAAATGAACCGAACAATTGTTTGAATTAACATGGGGAAATGCAATTCTATGATTCCTATTATGTTTAAAATATATAAATTTGAGGACATTTACTGTCAATAATAAACCAATTTCTAATATATGTAGGCAGCATCATAATCAAACATATATTACATATTACAATCTACTTTTTGCGTCTCTAAGTGAGAAAATGAGTTTCTAGCTGGTTCGTATGCAATTTTTTGAAAGGGCTTCCGGTCAAAATGAAAGATTTATAACGATGATTTATACTTCGAATAAAAAAGACATTTATTGGTTTGCATTCCCAGTTTTTTTCCATTCACAGCAATTATTACTTTCTCGCGTAATCTATCGATCGATTCCATATAGACTTATAGACTCCCTTTATTGTCTTTAAATCAATATTATGAGCAGCTGTAGTGCCTTTTAAAATATCCAGTGTATAAAATCAGTTGTTTGGAATTTTTTTTAAATGGAATCGCAAAATTTTTCAAATATACCAAGTGGCTGTTCTTTTTGGAAATTTATTAAATATAGGGAAATATTCATACTAGATATGGCAATTCCTATTCACCTCCGCGAATAAATAAGCGCTTTATTGAATCGAGTCAGTAGAGCGATCACCTCAACACCTGTTTTAAGAGAAGAGGGATCTGATGATGATGAAATGTTATGATGTGACATTGAGGCGGCCCCAGAGCAAAGTCATTAACTCGCGAAGGGCGACAAACAAAAATAGCTCGTTATGCACGTTATCCAGTCACAATCTTCGTCATTATAAGCCGATAAAAAATAATCTGACACGATCGAATACTAAAAACTTATAATAACTAAAGCTATATATCTATAAATAGTTGAATGAATAATCTGTACATTATATACCATTGGTGAAGAAATTAAGTCTTAAAATCGACAGAACTGATTTAAAAAGTTGAACTAATTGTTTTTAATCAGTACCCAAAACGACCGAAACACGACATGTTATAAATATTGTTTATAATTATGAATAAATCAATTTTATGATTAGTTCCAATGATTAAATAGCTCAAATGTATCAAAGATTTCATCCTCATGGTTTTTTTACATATTATGTTAAGGTTATTTAGTATTTTTACGTATACGACCTCGACGATCAAAACAAGTATTTGTTATGTACAGTGAAACCCCGATTCTACGTTTTTCAAGGGACCGTATAAAACAAACGTTAAATGCGGGAAAGTTTAATATACGAACTAAATGCCGGGACTATAGAAAATGAACGCACAACGCGGGAAAACGTATAAGGCGAGTACGTAAGATCGGGGTTCCACTGAAATGAAAGAAAATAATTTTACAATTTAATTAAATCAGTAAGTAAAAAGAAACTTTTTTACTAACCACTGTGACGATTAATTTGGAAAAATATGGTATGTACAACTTAAAATGATTTAGTTGAACAAGAGATAAAATTTTCAAAATGTGATAGATATTTCGACATCACGCCATCGTCAGAGCTATACGAATGATTCCCCATTTTTTATCTAAAATTTATATCATTGAAGTATTTTTGTAGCTAAAAAAGAACAACCTTTTTGTAAAATTTGTTCATTGACATATTAATGTTTGCAATGTGAATCGCAAACAGATAAAATTGATATATGTATAACTGCATTTTAATAAGATAAATTATAGTGTATTTCTCAAAAACATAAAATTTAAAAAATGATATTATTTAGCACATCTAGAATAATAAAATACAGAATTTCTGACGATGGCGGCGTGATAGCAGTTATCAACCATATTTTATAATTCTTACTGAACTCAATATTATTCTCTGTTATTTTATCCTTATTATATTATATTATGAGAGTGAGACAAATATAGTTTTAAGAACATTTGCAACGCCTTTAAATCGTAATAAAACGAGAAGAAATACTTATATTTATGATACAATATAATATTTCAAAATAAGAATTGAAGTTATTGTATTAATAATTAAGTTATTGTTTACCTGTGCGTGTATATATCATAATATATACCAAACTATGCCCGCGTAGTTTTGAGCATGCTATTAAAGAAGGCGAAACTAAATACGTATAAGAATTGTTTATCTGTAAATATCCCAAAATAGCTGAAGGATAAATTTAATAATGAGCTGATAAAAATAGAATTTTGGACTGAGATATACGTAGAAAAGTCGTGGTATATGAGACATACTTGTGTGTGTGTATGTATATACTGTACTCGGAACAATATAATAGTTTAATTTCACAGAATAATTATTATTTTAGAAACTACCTAGTAAATGTGTTAATTTGATGTTGCAGAAAACAAAAACAAAAACGATATTTCTTAAAATTCTAAATTCAAATTATATAATTTGAATAGCTCGAGAAAGAACGTAATTTGGATTTTGGGGAAGAACGGGATAAGTATGTTTTAATATAAGTATCAAAAACTTCTGTACAACGGATTTTTACGGATACGTTTTTCTAAAAGAAGTTTTACTTAAGCGAGAGTTTTCATAACACTGTTTAAGCACTACGGGAGCAATTATTGACCGGAGAAGAATTATTCACATGCAGATAAAAATTGTAATTCTCTAGAAATAGTTCATTAGGATAAAATATCAATTGAAACAATTATAAATAGTGTAGTTAGGTAAGTGGCTCATTATTAAAAAATGACGGAAAAACGTTTGTTTTAATAAATATAAAAAAGTCTGACCACAAATCTTCTATGTAACACTAAACATCTAAATCGCGAAACCTAAGCACGTGTAAGAGAAGGCTTGATTAAATTTGTAGCGTTAGATCATAGATTCCCAACTTTTTTCAGGTAATGACACCTTTTTATAAAAGCCATGTGAACCGACGCAATTGAAAAAGGTATTTTTAATAAGGTAATTAAAAAATACTAACGAAAATGCAGTATAGTATTTTTTTTTTAGGTGACTAGAAGTTGGCGACCCCACAGAAAACCCATCGCGTCCCATGGGTTGGGAATTTTGATTATGGGTTTTAGATTAATCATTAAAGCCCTTTTCAACATGTCAAGATATTTATTTTGGCTTTTTCCTGATATTTTTTTCATAAATTCCGTCTGGTCATATAACAATTTTATTCATTCTATAGTTCCAGTGAAAAACTCCGAAATAATAATTTTCAAAAGATATACTATTGTAGATAGAAGTTGACAAAAAATGATTATTGTAATATCTTGGTTTTGCCAGAAAAAACTGAATAAAAACCAAAGTGATTTTAATTTTCATTTATTTGTTTAACTGAAAAAATAATAGTGTGCATTAATAGATTAAAATGCAGTTTATTCTTAGAAATCGTAATTATTCTGTAATAATGTAAAAAAACTTGCAACAATTGCGTCATAATATTCAAAGTTGTATAATAAAAATGCATATTAATTAACAAAAAAAAAAAACAATTTAGTTAAAGAGACGCAACATTTCTTGCAAATTATCTCACAACTTAGTATGTATTGGAGAACGCGTAAATAAATATACGTTAAATCAAGTACATACAAACATAATGCTATGACGTCAAATATTATACATAGCAACGTCATAGATTATTAGTTTGGTGTATTTTTAAGTTTGTGCTATATTTATTTACATTTAAATACACTTTTACAATTTCGTAATCATATGTGACATCACTAATTTGACTTAACACACTTTTGTAGATAACAATCTTAAAGCCACAAATTAAAAATATATTTAAGACAAAGAGTAGTGAGATACGAACGATTCTCCAATTAAGAATTCGTCGGCTAATCCGGAACACACTAATTAGTAAATTAAGGAGTCAAATTATTTTAATATTAATGAAAATCCATCGACCGAGCGTTTTTTCTTTAAGCACCATAGTGCATGACTGCATGATCAGTTCCGTACAACTCTGTATCGAGCCAAGAAAAATATGACGTTAATTCGCTTATTTTCTTGGTTGTGTGGCGTAATGCAGTGATGCATAAACTGCAGCCCTCGTGAAATTTCATGCGGCCCGGAATGACAAATATCAACAACCGTTTTTCTTCAGAATCTTTTACGAACGATGGAAGAACAATATAAAACGATATAAAATATTTTTAAAATCGATAATGTATTCGGTTTAACAGATTCGGCCCTCGAACTATCTGATAATTGATTATCTGACCCTTCTCGCAAAAAGGTTGTGCATCACTGGCGTAATGGAAAGTGAGATAGGTCGGAGAAGGTGAAACAAACTTGTATTTATTTTTGGCTTTATATTAAATATCCTGATATGCGTGGCTGATAGGCCAGATTTTTAAATATGGAATTAAAATATGGGATATTTTCGATGTATTTAATCTTATATATAAAACCGAAACGGCGTATGTGTGTATGTGGGTCTGTAATTCCCTTTTGCATTGTTGTTGAAAGTTCAAACAAACGAATAGATTTCGCTCGCGAAAGTTTCGACGGTAAATTTGTTTCGTTATCAATGTGTGTGTAGAGACTCCAATTACTCGAGTATCGAGTAGTACATTTTAAAAATACTCGAGTACTCGAGTAGTTTCATATGAACCAAAATATCTTATATATAAAACCGAAACGGCGAATGTATGTCTGTGGGTCTGTAATTCCCTTTTGCATTGTTGGTCATTAAGTTGCCATAAAAACGAATATGAAAGAAAATATGTTTGAATTTTTATCGGCGAAGACATTTAGTCAAAATGTAATAAATTAGTCTTCTACTGAATTTTTCCCGGCTTTTATTAATATAATAATGTTTTTATTTACGTGAAGGTATTATTTGACATTTCTTTGACAGCAAATTAGATTTTTTTCCTTGAATTTGGGCATTTTAATGGGCAAGAATGGGGCTGTCATCAAATTAAATAAAGTTTGTGATTTTATTTTAACTCTATTTTGGATGTTTGAATTTGTGATATAATTATGTCGAATGATATAACATTAGTCCGAGCGACGCCGGGTAGCAATATTAGTTTTATATAAAACCACACGATGATGTTAACATTTACTGAAATGTAAAGATAACGACTGTAGCCATTTTTGTGCCTAGAGCGCCCAGCGGTTCTTATCGGCAATTCGTGGGACACAGTCATACAATTGATAAAAGGATAAAATAGTGAAATGGTGTAACTAGTTCAAACCTGTGAAAAAGATAATCGTATTAACCTTTAAAGCTCTACGGCCCTGTATGGGACCAGTAATTATGGTGCACTTCGCTATCGGATTACACTGATTTATTATAATAGTAACAACATATGAGCAACAGAATATAAGCTTTCATAAATAATGTCTTTAAGATACCGATCAATAATTTTATTTTCGGTTTCATTAAATATTTTTGTCATCATGAGGAATATAAACATCTGCGTTACAAGGCTGACTCTTGTGATATGCGCTCTGTTTTATCCCGCGGACCTTAGTAAATCAGCTTTATTCACACCATACAAGATATTTCAATGCGAATACATATTTTTTTTTTCCATATCTAGAAATGTATCCATTGCGTAGACCGATTCTTTTTTGAAGATAGCTGTAGCTAAAATGGATTCCTTTATTTGTTAGCCTAGAGAATTAGAAAGCGTACAAGTTGCGGTGCTGGTCTTTGTTCGTAAATTATATGCAATCTTTTCTTTTGCTAAACCTTTTTATTTTACCCACATAGGCTGACTTGTTTTAGAGATGTAAATATTTTTATGAGGGCTGCGGGTCAAGCGGATATTTCGCAAAAAATGCTCGGGCGTTAAAAGGTTAAGTGATGTCGTGTTAAATTTGACAAACATTGACATGTGATTTAAAGTTGTCGAGTTTTTATATCGACGACTGTCATCAAAAATGCTTATAACAAAATATGAATCAAGAAAAATATCATGGAATTTTAGATGAAATAACACGGTAAAATTAATCTCAATTGTTTCCCCTGTGGTTCATATGACCCCATAACCGAGCACTCGAATGTTCTCATAAATACTTCATAATGACAGTAATTGATATCAATAACATAACCTATAATTTATTCAATCTATACTTGGATTATTTATTTCTAAACCATACGGATTATTCTCTATGCTCGTCAATAAATTTCAGGAATAAAATATTAGCTAGTGTAGTTATCTACGTGGATATGGTTAAGACTTTGAGATGAGTTAAACACCATTATCACAACTTCACACATCATTGTATGACGTAGAGCAGAGGGGGGCAAACTTCCCGAACTCTTCGAAGCACTTTTTCAAGCAAAGCCATCGAATTTGACTGTGAAAAGGAATATCAGTATACTCACTCAATATCTTGAAGAATTTATTTGATTTTCAATATTTAATTAAAAATATAAAAAAAATATTCTTACTTAGAATTAGGATTTATGGTGGCGGGCCGCAGTTTACCCATGCCTGACGTAGAGATTTGATCACGTAACACTTATACTATCAGTTTTAAAACAGTCCAGTAAAATATATTACAATTTAAACGGCTACAACAGTTACGTATATTATTTGTTTCGTGTATGGGGGCCTTTAGGGAGCAAAATTGCAATGTGTACATGGCTCAACAAAAGAATGAAAAATTGCAAGTAGCGAGATAATATCGATTAGGAAAGTCGAGGATCTGATCCCGAGGCGAAAATAATCTGATGTGGGTGTGTAATTGCTTCTAAAATTATCTTGACTCGATTCGTGACGTAGTCAGCATCAGGCATCTCGCTCTGATTGCTAGCGGTCCTGGTCCGACGCCAGAAGATGGCGGACAACGCATGCGCGATTCTCTGCGCATGGGGCTATTAATAACACATCAAAACTTTGCCAATTTAATGCCCACCTACTTATCACAATATGGTAAAATTATTTTAAAATGCATCTAATAAAAGAACAATACAATATCGCAGAAAATCGGCACCGTTCTTCGTAATGTAAAATGAATATAGGGAAACTCTAAGCATTAATTAGCAATAGTAAGAGTGATCAACTCCAATGATTTACGAATTATTAATAAACTGCTTATTAAAAAATAAAAGTCCAACACTTCAAATGAATATTTGAGAATCATTGGGAGGTGTAGATTCCAGTCATAGAAATATGGAAATCGAAAAAAAATTGTAATTACAGTTAATCAATTTCCAATACGCCAAATATTTTAAATTCCAAAAGACGAACAACCGGAGAATTATATAGAAGTAAATCAACATGAATTCGAAAAGAAGTCAATTACACTTCATTTGAGATCTATTGGCTTCCTAACTATCGCCCTTTTCGTGATAATTATGTTTTTTCTTTAACCTTTCCTAATAAGTAAGGTTAAGAAACCTTTTGGGCGAAATGGAACTTTTTTTATCAACTTTTTGTCAGGATTCTAAATTTACAGTTACTTGCTACAGCAATATCAAAGATTGAGGTATCTACATTTGGGCGTTCAGAACTTTGCCTAGTGATCAGAATGTTTGAGATATCGAGGGTAGATTTTTATATCTTAATTCGAAATTCGCAGTGGCGGATGAAGAACTTGGGTGGCCCCAGGCGTAATATAATTATGGAAGCACTATTTTTCGAATGAAAAAAAGCATCGCAAAATTTATTCTGGATTAAACTCATCATACATATTTTGTATTTGATGTTGATTTAATTTTGAGTCGTTTCCACAAATTGTAATTTAAGTAATGAGCGGTATTCCCTGCAGTTCAATAGGAAAATTCAGAATGAGTACCTAGCTCACCCGCACACTATACTTTATGATTTTTTCGGTGTTACATCATAATATATTAATAGCCAAATACATATTTGTCTGTGTTATGTGGGCTAATGAACGCATAAAAAAACGCATTATGTGGGCTATACATAAATAATTTTTGAAGTCACCAAAACTTTCTTATAGTTTTATAAGAAGTCTTATAGCCTTTCCACAGCCAACATTGAATGATTGCCTCTTAGTATTTATACATAAACGCATCTTGCCCTGTTTCATATTCGAATTATCGAACCGTATGAACCTTAAATTAGGAAAGAAAGGAAATAATCAACAACAAAAAAACGGAATATGTTTTCCGGTCAGTCTTAAAAGCACAGTGATGCGATTTTTTTAAAGTGCAGATGGTGAAGTATTTTTGATTTGAATTATCGAACCGCATAACACGAAACTCAGCAAAAGAATGACCGTGCATCAACGCTTTTTAAAACAATGTTACTTTTCCGGTTTTATCACCTGGCATTCTAAGCATGTGGAAACCTTCGCAAGGTGACATGTTGAGGAAGAGACTGGCAATATTGTTTTATAATAATTCGTCACCGTTTATTTATAGCTCACATCGCAACAGAATTAAAATTAAATTACGTGGGTGACGTATTATTGTTGTTACTTTGTTGGGGGGGGGGGGGGAATAATATTAACACTTTATATCCAGGCGAAGATATTTTATCAAGTAATACAAAAAAAAATAGTAATGGTGAAAATATCTTAGCATGAAAATCAACAGATTTTGTTGTTTTAGTTTAATCTTAGCCAGGCAATACGCAGAAAGTCGCTTTTTAATCTGGATATCACCTTTTATGAAAGCATGGGTTCTTAATCGATATTACGTTAGATAACAAACTTTTATTGCGGCTAAGCAGAGTGTGTCACTTAATTTGCATGTGGTCAACGCTTTTCTGCGTTTGTTCAAATTGGTAGCGGTTTTTACTGGCTCGATTCCTGAACGTACAAAATTCATTTTGCTTTATATGAATTTTGTGTTGAAAATGATGAATGTATGTGATGGATACATTCCCTTTCTACCCATCATATCGTAAAAACAAGAGTAGGTACTCGTATTATCCTCTATCTATACTTACTCTCGGCGAAATAGAGAGATTTAGTAACTGCATGTAAAGCAGTTTTCGCAACGTTGTAATTCTTCAAAATGAGGCCGTATTACATTTTTTTTCACTCGCGTCGTAAAAACACAATGTAAACATATTTTTTATTCAGTGTTTTGCAACATAAGTTTCAAGTTTTTACCATCTATCTACCTCAGGGGTCCTTAACCTTATGCCCGCGAGCACGTGTGCGCGCGTACAAAAGAAAAATACAAATTTTATCATAAATTGCAAAAATATTACCATTTATGTTATTTCTCGAATAAGTTTTTATTTCGCACATATTTTATCTTCTTCGTGTAACTGTATGGTATATTTTATAATTCCTTTGTCAAGACTCTGGTAAATTAAAGCATAATCTATCGGCTTAAAATAATTCAGTAATAAGAAAATTAATGTTACATATGAGTAAAGCTGCCCAGGAAAAAATAATAAAATATGAACTAATTAGTTTTAAGTTATAAGTTTTAATTACTATTTAAGTTTTGTTTGTCACTATTTTTCTAAATCTCAAATGCACCCGGAGTGACATTAAGAGCCCCTGATCTACCTCCTGAAACTATTTGGAATCTACGAAACTATTTTGATTTCTAGGATGGGTGCAGACTAAATCATTAACCCATTTCACGCGTTGTGTATCAATAAATATTCTGTCAGATCAAAAACCCTTTACGAATACTGATGTTTGGTAGTTAGTCAAGAAATGTTCAATTTTTATTAGAAATTATCCGTAACTAGTTATCATTTTGCATATTATTATTTATGAGATGCAGATCCTAAATTTAACAAGCTTAATATTTTAATTTATTTGTGTTTGCCTTTAGACACCTGGCGGAAAATCGTAACAATTAGGACAACATTATGATATTTTCTTAATATAACATGACTTGTTTTCTGAGTAAGACGGAATTTAGTTCTCGTAGGTGTTGAATACTTTGAAAAAAGAGAGATAAAAATGTAATTATGAGAAAACCTAGCAAACAAATACTCAAATAAACTATCGAAAGAGTGTGTGGGTAAAATTACCGTCAACGACATTGCAGACTGAGAGACGTCATCGTCCGTGGCACGGTGTAGGATGAAATAAATGATTAAGCTCACCTGAAACGGAACAAAAGAAAAATATATTAAAGATTATTTAATCAATCTGGAACAAAACTTTATTTCCATAAAATTTACAGCTCTGTTTTGCGTAATGATTTTTTTGAATCATGTATTTTTATGGGCAAAAATTTTCTTTTCGCTCAAATTAATGCCAAATGATTATTTCGAT
Source organism: Himalopsyche kuldschensis (assembly GCA_028554975.1). Lineage (NCBI taxonomy): Eukaryota > Metazoa > Arthropoda > Insecta > Trichoptera > Rhyacophilidae > Himalopsyche > Himalopsyche kuldschensis. Next base: position 653,613 of record JAHFWI010000085.1, on the reverse strand, counting down.
TCATATCTGATTATAAGGTTAGTACAAACATGTAAGAAAGAGGAATTAAGTTATATCCACATTTATGCAATCGATACAAATTTACTTCCAAATTAATTAGTAAACGTTGAAAAAATATAAAGTAAAAACAATACAGTCAATTCGGGTAACTTTAGACTTAAATATATGTTACATTGGACAAAACTTGAGGAAGTACCGTTTATTTATTTTTCAGCTGACTAGTAATCGTGATCATTCTTGCGATTGATGAATATAACAAATCGATCTTTTGTTTTATACTTGGTCAACAAAAAGAGCCACATTCACCTCTCAAATTATTTTTTATCTTTTTATATTTTGTGAAATAAACCAAAAAAACTATTAAAATATACGACTTTTTATTTTTTTCACAGGTGGCTTCGTTTAAGCCATGTGTTACGGATAGGGAATGGGCAAAAAGTTGTATTTTTTTTTTAATATTTTCCATTGACAGACTATCCTTCTTTATAAAAGTTCAATTCAATGTCACCAAGCTGGATGATTCAGCTAAAATTCGCTCATCGAAAGTGGTAGTGTCCAATGTTACTCAATTATAAATTTAACGTTGGACAGCCCGTAAAAGCAGTTTTAAGTTAGTTTTCCTTGTATTTTCATAATATTTGAATTCAAAATTATATAAAGGAAGTAGTAAGAACTCATAATAGTCAAAAAATGGAACTATATTTGAAAATAAATATATCACAAAAAGTGTCCAAAGTTACCCGAATTGACTATAACACATGCTTTGTACTTATTCCATATTGTATTTATTTTATCAGGACCGTTTTCGCTAATGGCATAATGCTCGCCATGCCATCTGATAAATTTAATGTGGAATACGTACTAAAAATGTGTTATTATTTTTATTATAATGTCATTCCACCATGTATTGACAGTGAACACCTTAAAATTGATAAATGTATTTTAGCTCTACAAATATTATATAATAAATGGTTGATATTCCTTCGCCAGAATTTTGTAGCCCTAAAATACATTTCCATTTTTCACCGTCTTATAAAAGAGATCAACTTGGTAAATATCAATTCAGCAATAATTTAATTTATTTTATTTTTAAAATTTTTTTTTAGTCGTGGATATTTTTTGTGTTACAATTAAAATCGAAAATTTATAATTCGATGCATTAATCTTGAGAGACTAAGTAAACTCAGCGGTGGGAAAAAATCCTACTCAGATATGTTACAATGAATAATAAATCTATTTCTAATACGGTAAGAGGCGTTGTGATTGCAAAATTGAAAATAAGACCGCAAAATCCCCTTGAAATTGTTATTATATCGGCCGGAAATCTAATATAAGTCATTGATTGCGTGATGTATTTATAGATATTCATATCTCATACTTATGCGAAAAGATTGTAACTGTGATGTATGATTTTTTAAACCAAACAAATTCACCACGAAAACTAGAAGCATATAATTCAGATTGGGATAAGTTAACGAATAAAGCTTTCTAGTATATCATTACCACTCGGCTACGGTGACCAACGAATTTTTTTAGTTTATTTATTTATATGTATATTATACAGGGCTGTGGAGTCGGTGAAAAAAAGTTCGACTTCGACTCCGACTCCAGCATTTACCAAATTCACGACTCCGACTCCGACTCCAACATTGACCAAAAACACGACTCCGACTAAAAAAGTTTAATATCGTCACATTTTTTCTGCCTAATTTTCATAATTATGTGTATTCAATTAAAAATCAACCCTACCAATCCGGCAAATAGCCTAATTTTACATATAATATGCAAAAATAAAAAGTTCAAACTTTTAAAAATTTCCGACTCCGAGTACGACTCCGGCCAATATTATATCAAAACAGGCGTTTAAGTTGTTTTGTTACTACCCATACTTTTGCTGATTGTGTTACACATTATCATTTCATTATATAGTACATACTACTTCCACATATATTATGATAAAGATCAGGACCGGTTTCGCTCAAGGCAAACAATGTCAACTTATAAAATATGCAATTAAACAAGGTTTTTTTTAGCAAAAAGAGTGGCATAAGATACGGTACTACAAAAAAATGGTTTAAGAAATGTTACAAGAATTTAAAGATAATAGACACATTCATAAGTATGATTAAATTGTCAATAATAAAAATGTCGATGATATCTTACACATGAAATGAAACTGAAAAGGAATCCTTAATAATTAATTAAACGCGCATGTTTTTTTTTATATTGCATGACCGAAGATACTACAGAAGAAAACTGTCGATCGCTTCTAGAAAACAGAAGCATGAAAATGACTAATAAACAAGGGTGTTGGATCATCGATGTAAAATAAATTCAGTTATTGGCTAAACTCCTGCTGAAAATAGAGATTTTATTTGAAAATTTGTAGTGTTCGAGTACAGCTCATTGACAGCTCGAACATTATTAATAAGGGAGGAAAAAGACTGTCGGAAAATTCGATCTGTCATGGCGAGCAGCGAAGTCGAGCCAAATTGCCATTTAAATTTGTGTATGTTCAAGTGTATGTGTGTACTTGTTGAAAAAAACTCGAATTTGAATCGTTTATCCGCATCAAAGTTAACGCCAAACGGACGTGTTGTGGTTTTCTAAAAATAAGCAAGTATTTTTAGACTCTATGTCTGTGAAAGAGCGAAACAGGCGAGTGGGGCCGCGACGACGCTACTGTATGTATATTTGGGAAAGTTTTCCTCAAAAAATTAAGCGCATTACACCGAATTATGTCTACGAATAGACAATAATTTCCAGATTCCGCTTGGAACTAACACATCGGTATCTAAAATTATTATATCGACAGATTTTTTAAAAATAAATAAACTGTAAACGTTTTCATTTTACGAAGCAGAAAGCTTCGATTTTTATCCAATTTAAAAACTGCATATTATATATAGATCTATCATGGAAGAACGCAAGTCAATTCTACTTTACTCGCTCAACCTCTGATTTGGGAAACGTTAATTTTTTAAAGCATTTCCGCTCTATATGAAGCATATGGACTCTTAATGGAGCTTAATTTAAGGTGCCATCGCACAACTAGTGGTGAGCTTACCGCTATCGCAATCGATTGATTGAAAACCAACGATGAAGCTCGACCACGGACTAAGCAATTTAGGAAAAGCCATTTAAAGCACAATCTACATAACTTATTTCTAAGCTGTATAATATGACCAGGACCGGTTTATCTGAGTGAGTGATATAGTATTATAAAAGTAATAATCGTTTTAGATTCCATCAGTTGAAAATTCGTAAAATTGCAGATGGAAAAGAATTTTAAAAAAAATGTATAATATATCCATTAGCAATTAATAACTAACGAAACTCAAGAGAAATTGCACATTGTTATCATTTTAAATTGAAATATATCAATAGAAAGCTTTTGGGGATGAAAATAACTAACGAAGTATTTTCATACGACAACTTATCTTTATTATCACCAATTTCAAGTTATCAACGCTCGGACGGATTATATATGTATGTATTATCAAAGTCACCGAGTTACTGCCGAATCTATCGAACATATGATTCTATTAATTCCAAGAAAAAATTAAGAGCTGCTGCCAACTTATACACTTGATAACATTGTAACGAAAAAAAGATAAGATGATCTAACGCTGACCATTTGTAACCGTGCGATGATACCAGAGCTAGATGCACTTTGCATGTTATTAAAATCTGCTCACTTCTTTTCTTTGCCATTGTTCTATTTTTGCTTCCTCTTTGAAATATATTTAAAAAAACAAAACCCATCCACGATTCACAACCAGTCGCAAACTTCTTTTACTTCATATGAGGAGCTTGGGATCAAACATGCTCAAATCCAGTTTTGATAAAAAAAAGAGTTAGCGATGTAATATGGAAGTACGTATTCAAAAGCTTAGAATTCCATTTTCAAACTCTCTGAAATCCTCATAGCTTCCATGTAATTCAATATCAAAATATGACTATAGAATCAAAACTGCCCAAATCCTGTTGAGTTTTGGTTTCATTAATGCCCAAATCCTAAATCGGCCAATAGCGTGTTTGCATTTGTCGGCCATGACAGTTCAGTCGGTAGTAATCCGGCCCACATTGAGTGAAGTTTAATGTTTTTGTGTCTTGTGTCTTGTTTTGAGTGTTTTTTAAACTTGAATAATTTGTGACGGAGATAAGTTTTTATACAAAAAGTGTGGATATCTCTGTTCAGGAAAAAGTGGATGTGGTCATTTTTGATCCCAAGCTCCTCATATCATGTCATCCATTCGGTGGTCGTCGAAAATGACAGAATTCATCTAGCTGAAAGAAGAGACAACTACGATTTCAAATTTCTTGCATCAGGCAAGAAACATTGAATGAAGTTTTATTTGCACGAGTAGCTAACAGAAAAAATTCTCACACTGTATCGCAACTTCATGAAATAATTTGGAGTAAACTTGTTCAAAGTTTAAAGCAAAGTAGTAGCGAACGTTTTATGTCACAAATATGACTTTTCTGAACAGGTCTTAGAAAAAATCAAACATAAGCAATAGTAAATGTCTACTTTTTTACATAATGTTGCTTCTATGAGTGTTAAAATGCCAGCACAAAATAGGTACTGAGTAGATTTAGGATTCTAGTCTTGTCTATTTCGGTTCGAGCACAAAACGAAAAACATTTTAAATATAGTATACTACAAATATAGCATCTCACTTCTAGATGTGCCGCGTTTATTATACACGGCGATCGACCAAAGCATTTTACTTAAAAATATCTTACATTTTTAATATTTACTTTGTGTTAACAATGAAGTCTAATTTATAGTTAATATCCATTATCAATACCTTGGTTTTTTCGATAAACTGCAGAAATTATTTAAAAAAGACTGTTGAGAAATTTATGGATCCAACTATTTTATGGAGTAAAGTGTACTATCCGTTAGAACAAAACAAAATGGAATAATGGGCTGTCGATATAATATATTTGAAAATCATTTGGTATATTATACATAGTATGTATGTAATGTCACGAATTGTTTTGATAATATCTATTTTAAACTATATTAAGAGTAAATTCGAGTTTTGTTCTTTTCCGTGACTGTTTGTCACCAACGAGACAGGCTTCGCCTTTCGGCACCTTCAAGCAAGTACATGAATGAACTTGAACTGACAATTAAGTGACAATACTGATGGAAAACGAACGTTTAAACAAAGTGATAATATTGCTTAACCTTGGTCGTCAGTGACTGAACATATTATCTGTACAAGAAGAAAATTCAACCAATGAAGATGAAATTCTCTTCAGCCGTAAAAAATGCGGAAATTTACAAAATATGCGTTGTCTTGAGTGAAATAAAAACTTTTCAAATAATATAACTAAAATAGAATGTATTTATTTATCAACAGTATTTTTTACTATATTTGAACGAGGCATTAGTGAATTGGCGACATATAAATATTCAGCAACAAGAGAATCAACAATATTAATTCTGACTTTTTTGTCATAACGACAGCGACTCCTTACTTTGAAAAGATTCTAACTGCTGTTGACCCTGTTTTGAGATGTGATCGTTTGAAGTTTGGATTGATCATATTATTCAATTCAAAAGATAATATTCACTTGTAACAATGAACAAGTAAAATTGTTTCAAATTACATATTATAAGCATATTTTTTCACAACTCAAACCATTTCACTACGAAATAGCGATCTTAACTACGGAAATAATGATGACAATCTGAGAACAAATTTAGTAAAAAAAGGGTGCAAGACCGGTTTCGCTCATGACTGAAACCGGTCCTGATCCAATAAATTTTGTGTAGAATAAGTACTAAAAATGTGTTATTATTTTTATTATCATATATGCTAGAATACGGTTAGTACAAACTTTTCCCACCAAAGAGTAAATTTTTGTCAATATGTCAGTTAGAAAATTTTCAATGTAGCGATAACGCAACGGTGTAAACCAGTGGTCGGCAAACTTATTCGCCAAAGAGCTAAATATGAACATTGCAACGATAAAAAAAAATTGGGAGCCAAATCTCTCTATTAATAAGTTTGATTAAGTCAGGTTTGTAGATTGTTGTTTTTAATTTTAATTTTAGACACGATTCCAGGTTCTCATCAATAAGGCGACTTCTGAGCTTACTCTTGATAATATCCATGCTTGAAAAAGATTGCTCACATGAATACGTAGAACCGGAAGGGAAAGAACAGTAAACGCGAGTTTTTTCAGCTCTTCATAAGAGTCAGGAATACTATTCCGTGTGTTTAAAATTATCATGTCTTCCTTATCCAGGTCTATTTTATTATTTATATCTGAGCCACACTCTGCCGACCACTGGTGTAAACTAACTGTGGGCAAAGATGATTTTTTTGCTAGATCGAATACAAACTAACCTTATTTCAAGTACTACTGATAACAATTAGCTTTGCCAGAATAAATTTCAATACATACGATGAACCACAGCACACAAGAAATAAGACAGAATCATTTCACTCTGCGCCCAGCTCCAGCTATTACGAATTTCCGAATTATGCCTCAAAGAAAAATCTTCAAAATATCCGGTATAATCAAAGACGTTTAAATTTATTCTGAAATATGCAATATTGCTTTGAAATGCTCTTCTTGTGCTGATGTTTTCCGAAATAGCAGTAAATATAAACGCATTTATTATTGGTAGGAAATTTCCAAATCGATAGGAAACGAAAATCGCACAGCAAAATGGCGACGCGTACGGAAACAGTTTATAAATAGACTAAATCAAAATGGAGCGTGCACGAACCAAAGTACGTTCCCAAATATTATTAAAAACATTGTTTCCTCTACACTCTAAAGATACCAAAATAAACCGTATCATCAGTTAATACTAGTGTCCTAAATTTCATACCATTTTACTAGTAGCACGAAATGGAAATATCGTTGGCCAAAAGTGCAAAGGTTGCCACATATCATCGTGTAAACCTGAATATAAGGAAATAATGTGTGTTATATTCGGGGACTAATAAAAAATAATATCTAGCATTATTATGCAGGCCTTTATTATACTGTATATATCTTCTATTCACAATTAGAATTCTAATTGTAATAAAAATAACACACTTTTAGTACTTATTCCAAATAAAATTTATTTGATCAGGACCGGTTTCGCTCATGGCGAGCATTATCAACTGATTCAACTGATCTCAGTTGATAATGCTCGTCATGAGCGAAACCGGTCATGATCCAATAAATTTTATGTGTAATAAGTACTAATAATGTGTTATTATTTTTTTTATAATACCATTCCACCAAGTATTGACAGTGAACACATTAAAAGTGATTCTAATTGTAAGAAGACCTGTCTGGAGTTTTTGGGTAAAGTAAATATTTTTTTTATGAAATTTCTGCACCCCTATTGGAATTATAACAAATTGAGTGACATATATGTATGTATGTATTTATGTATATGATATTTATAAAAGAGGTTGATAACGCGGATAAAAAAGATTTTTTATACTCCTCTACTGTTTGCTCTTTCGGAAACGCCCGAGGCCACATTCAGGTTAAGATCCCCTGGGTTTCACGAATGTTTCGAGACGTTCTTTTACCATCACAGATATATCAGTTCTCCTCTAAATTAATTACATAATAATCTATAACTTGAAAGACCAAGTCAACTTTGAACTGTAGCCAAATTCTTTCACGCTTTTCAAATAGCCTATAAATCTGTGATGCACAACATCCGGCTCGCAATGCCATTTTATGCGGACCAATATGACAAATATCAATCACATTTTTTCTTCAGTACTTTATGCTGACGGTGGAAGAACAATATAAAATAATAAAATTTTCAATTTTATATGCACTAAAAATATCGATTATTTCATTACTTTTACCCATGCGCCCTTCGAACTATCTGATAAATAATTATCTAGCCCTGCTCCCACAAAGGTTGTGCATCACTGTTATAAATACATATGGCACCGATACCATTTTTTTATTCACTGTGAACAGGTTCATGTAAATAAAAATAAAAAGGTACGTATCGACCAACAGTGACCATTAGGTAAGTACACACAAGCCAAGTTACAATGAGCCAATAATAGCCCGCATTAGAAAATAGCATGTCAAGCCGAAACATGCAAACGCTACTCGGCGTTTGATACAAGCACACCTAACCTAACAATAATAAAATAGCGTGATTGTATGTAAATACTTGATCACGCACACAATTCTCTTTCCACCCCTTTGCCCTTAAAAATGTAAAAATAGATTTTTCTACGTCTGAATTAATCCCGTAGCCTGTTTACTTAAAGATTAACTTCGAAAATGTGAGCGATAACCATCCATTTTTTTATGCGATTCATTTGCACTAAATTTGAATTTTGTACTTTTTTATGAGTTTTGCCGCTAATGATCCGGGTATCGCCTTTCGGAATCTACAGGCATTTTAAGTGCACGGATGTACTTGAACTGACCATTGTCGTTAGCGACAAAACTCATGGAAAAGTACAAAATTCAAACAATTAAAATTTGATATTGAAATCCCATCAAGCACCTTAGGCGAAATCCTTAATCATATTGAAATATATTATATATAAAAAAGTATGTATTGTAAAAAAATCCAACATTCTAAAGCAGGGTGAACAAATTACATGATTTTGTCCTGGGTCTCCACTTCTTGTAATGAAATTTTGGAACAGTCGAAAATTATAAATATAGTAGTGATACGGTGTAATAATTTATGACCACGATTGTTTTAATTAAAGTATTATAATATTGAACGACTGTAATGTTACGTTAATGTATACAATTATTGAAAATGTTTAGTACTAAAGCATGAAGGACTCAAAACAACCAAACAAGCTTAACCGTTCCTCCCGTTATTCAAATGAATCCATTTTCAGACAGCGTTTTAATCCTCCTTTGGTTTATTTACCTTTTTATTAAAAATTGTAGATATATATTTAAAGGATCCTTTTGTTTTCAAATAATAACGAATAATTAATGATTCTACAATGGCATTTATGTTTATAATAGCTGACCGAAAGCAATCCCGATGCAAGCGAAAAAGGCTTTTTTAACACAAGTTATTAAAAAAAACAACGAAAATGCACCATAGTGAATATTTTTAAAATTTTTTTAAATTGTTTTCTTAGTAATTTTTTTTTTAATTTAAAAAAAAAAATGGCATTACAGCTTACGCCAATGCGCCAAATATTCTTAGTTCTGAAAGTCATACGAGATTAACTCAGTTGTGCACAAAATCAACGATAAATAACATACACCCATCCCAAGATCTCTTTTTTTTCAATTGAAAAAATCTGACCTTGCCGGGATTGAACCCGGGCCCCCCGATTGCTAGGACAAAGCTCTTGCCACTAGACCACAGGGACCGACAGATTTATATTCATAATATAATTTATATCTGACTATATAAGTAGGTGACCCCACAGAAAACTCGTCGCGACCCATAGGCTGGGAAAAACAATTTATCTAGCTCAGTTGCAAGAGATTTTGCGTTATGATCGAAAGTGTCCAAGTACTACTTTTGGCTGTGATAATATCGAACGTCGATCGTTTTCATTAAAAAAACTGAAATTTTGCCATTATATTAAGGTTGCTCCGGAATAGTGGCGGATGAAGTACTTGGAAGGCCATATTTTTCATATGATAAAAAAGCAAATTTTATTCATGATTAGACAAATTATAAATATTTTTTTTAATGTTCATTTCATCCCAAAATTTTAATTTAAACAATAGACGATATTCCCCGAAGTTAACTTGAAATAATCCAGAATGTCCCATCGGATATTCAATATTACTACCATTGAAAATGCATTTCCAAAAATTTCAAGAGGGCTGTTTATAAGTTATTTTTGAGGCCCTGTAGATTTGGTGACCCCAAGCGCGCGACTCTTGCGGTTACAGGATAATCCACCACTTATCCGGAATAAGCGGAGTATAATCCTCGTCGCTTATTATGACTGTGACGTGAGTGCGAGAAAGCCACCTTGCTCGTTCGAAATTCATCACTCTCCCTTGATAAATAGAGTTTTAAACAGGTTGATATTAGTGATGTCAGGGCAGCCAGGTAGGGTGGCAAATTTATGCTAGCCAATACAACACAGACATCGATTTGACGTGAATTTACGTCACATAAGAAACAGTGACGCTGAGTGGTGTATTATTTTTAAATTAAGAATGAAACAACTGAAGTGTATAATCGAAGAATTTCCATTCAGCCAGGTAATTAATGAATATGTAATAATCGCGATCGGTTGGGTAATTGGATCGATTCGAACGAGGAAATGACGTCAAAGAAACTTGCTGTTTAAGAAGGTTTAGGTGTTTCGTAAAGAACATATTTGACATTCTACAGCGCCAATTTGGCTAAGAAAATTCCCTGTGAAAATGTAACCGAAAGCCAGTGAAGCCAGAAGAGTAGAATTTCTACCGAAACTTATGTTATTAATCAATAAAATATAGTTATTCGCAGCTATTTTATTAAAAACAAATATTATGTATATTTTTTAGCTTTGAAATTTGTTCACTTATTAAACTTACCACTTATTCTTTAAAGTTAACGACAGTAACTTTCAAAAAAAAAAATGATACATGGTATGAAATAAAAAAAGAATATTCCAGTATTTTATTTGAAATGTCGACTAATTAGTAAGCATTTAAAATACTCAGTTTTTCATATGACGTTTCGCTATGAAGGAATAAAAAGAATTATGGGTTTTAGAATTCAAGATCAGATGAAGAGAATATAAAAGATCAAAACATCACAGGCACCCGTGGATTTGGATACAAATTCCTAAATTAAGTGAAAGTTCAATCCATTCAGAGATTACATAGAGAAGAAGCTGCGGGACTGAAAGTGATCGATCCGTCGTGTGACTTTGAAGTACGACATCCCCCAAATTACACGGTTGATATTGTATGGCAGTGTTTCTCAAACATTCGACATCTGTTAACACTTTCTATAATTTCCGTCATACCGAGTATATTAAAAGGATAAAAATTATAGGGATGATGCCATCACTGCAAGACAATTTATAATTCTATATTTATCAAGACAAAAAAATGTTTGAAAAACTGTGTTTAAATAAATCAAGGTAAATATGGGCGTCATCTAGGGCCGTAGCTAAGGGCTGACGAAAATGGCAATCGCCTTGGGCGCTTACGCCCTGGAAAAGCATAGGGGGCGTCAAAGTGCCAGGAAGCGCAAACTCCTATCTAGACTAGGGCCAGAGGCCTCGGAGCATCCCAGCAAAATATTTCTTAAAAATAACTTGCTGTAAGTCAATCGCACAATCAAACTTTCTCTGTGGGAAGGGTGAGGTAAGAATAACAGAATACGGTGAAAAAATTGCAATATATAATGTTTTAGTTCTCCAAAAAATATATAGTTGATGGCTTTTTTGCAGGGCTGTGGAGTCGGAGTCGGAGTCGTGGAGTCGGAGCTTTTTGGCTGGAGTCGGAGTCAGAGTCGTCGCGGCGTTTTCGCCGGAGTCGTACTCGGTGTCTTAAATTTTGAAAAGTTTGACTTTCTATTTAATATGTCAAATTTGGCTTTTGGCCGCATTGATAGAGTTGATATTTAATTGAATACACATAAATAGGAAAATTAGGGGAAAAAAGTGACGATATTAACGTTTTTTTTAGTCGGAGTCGGAGTTTTCTTTTTGGTCAATGTTGGAGTCGTGGTTTTGGTAAATGCTGGAGTCGGAGTCGAACTTTTTTTACCGACTCCACAGCCCTGCTTTTTTGGCTAATGCCCTCTATATAATAGATATACATACATGTACATATTATAAAAAATATTTATGTAGAACTAGAATACAGTGCGATTTTTGCAAATTAAATAAGAGAATAATAGACTTAGAAAAGAATGAGGCGTAAGCTCGTCGCACTTTTCGTATTTTGCGTAATGTGGTGAGTTAATATAACTTATAATATAGTACAGTGGTCCGTTGCATGGTGCATGTGTATAGTGACCATACGTCCCGTTTTTGGGTAGCCTGTCCCGTTGTCCCCAAGTACAGTTTCGGGGCGTCGAAATGTCCCGTTTTCAAAAAGAGGGCAACACACGGTAAAATTTTTAAAAAAAGTGCAAAAATTCGACTTTCGTAAAAATAGTTTGTACCATAAAAACTTTAGAGTAATCATTGAATACATTTTATGCTTGCCCGGAACAAGTGCACCCGTAAAAAGAGTCTTTTCACAGATGAATAATTTGTGGACGACAGAAAAAACACAATTACAAGTCGGAGTTCTTAAAGCGATGTTGTTAGTTAAAATATTTTTTTAAAAATCCTGCCAAGAATTCCATTCTTTTTTAAAAGCAAACCCAGTTATGCTTAAGAAAATTTGTTCATCAGAAAAATATAAATCAACATAATTTTTTTCATATTTATATTATTTATTCCTGTTATTTTCTTTATTATTAGTACACTATGAAAAAGTACGTGTTTTCTTGAATACATACTATTACGTAAAAATTGGTATATGTCCCGTTTTGAGAACAAAAATAAATGGTCACATTAGGCATGTGCGTCAACCGTTCTAGACTTGTTTAAATACGTAAACAAATCAAACGGTCTCGTGAGATAGCTATTCCAAAGTCAAAAGTGGTATTAAAATAATGATAAAATCTATTGTATCGGTGGTTCCGGTTCCGCATAAAGGAAACTATAAATAATATCGATACGCTAACTTGGCACGCGACCGCATGTGTGTCGAGATGGCGAATCAAGGGCGTCACGTGGTGCAGGAAAACTCCATCGTGGAAACAGCCTTATATTGTAGAAACGTTTGTATTAGCTTGTATGTAAATAAATACGCGCATTTGACGGTGAAGTTTTAATTTTTCACACGAACAATTGGTTGGTTTTACGACGATGATTCAGTAGTAAAAATATGTGAAATACGTATTACATATATATATATAAGGTATCAATCAAAGCCAGTCAAAATACCTATTCAATTTTACGGAAATGTCCGAAAATCTACGTAAAAGTTTCATTTGTTACAGAACCATACATTGTCAAACAAAATAGTTTCAATGCTCCCAATATATATTCATTATTTCAGAAAAATTTAAATACCAATAAATGAAAAATCTCATTTATAATGCAAATAAATGATGAAGTAACTGAAATGCGTCATGACAGCTTACGAGTTGCGAACTAACGAGCGTGGATGTGAATATTGTAATGGAATGCGGGAACCCTGATACATGCGGGGCCCGTATGAGGACGGACCCCAGCTTTGCTCGTCCGGTGTTATTCTCGGAGCAGTCCTACAGTACGTGACTGGCGGCCCTTTCGATCAAAATGCCCAGCGCAAATAGTTTGCCGTTGAACTTGCCAGATATGGTTATAAATTGGCGCTAGACTCTTCACCCTGATTTCCCAACTCAAATCTGGGAAGAAAAGATAATATGCCTGTTGCATCAGCTATAAGCTGTGATAATTCGACCAAGTGTACGCAATAGCTTCATTAAAAATATACTGCCCTCTTGAGCCGAGTGTGCCACGTGGTATTTTAATACCAAGATATACATTCATGGTGTAAAACTGGTCGCCGAACTGTTTCACTTGGAGATAGCTGGAGATTTTCATAGGATATGGGCACATAAGGAAAAACGAGTACATTTGGTCAAAGTTAAAATAAAATTTTAGAGATTCATAGACCACACCTTAGATATAATCATCATTTCATTAGACTCGGCACACGTTAATAATAGAATACAAAATGAAATTTGAATATGTCTAGATATAATAACGCATTCCCGTCATCGTCATTATATTATTTATAAAAATTAATTGATACGCACACATAATCTCACTTCTCCCATTCAAGATGTTATCATGACGTTCAGCGATATCATTTGCACTTTTTTTCACTCTGTTGCAATTGCCTCGATTCGATTTTCGAAATTCCAAGCTAAACGTTCGACATTTAAAATGTATATTCAATATTAATACTACGTCGCATAAAAATATAGAAATGGTTTATTTAATAAATAAAGCTTCTTCGTATTGGACGAATAATATTCAAATAAAAACTGACATTAACTAAAACTGTTTCGAGTAGTAGTAGTCGAGTCGAGTAGAACTGTAGTAGTTCAGAAAACAGATGCCTGCGGCGAATATTAGGGGTACGTTGGTTTGACTTTGTCATGAACACAGAGGTAAGAGAGCGGACAAACCAGCCCCTTATTGCGTCAAAAAAGGCGACGATGGACCTGGCTTGGACATGTGCTGCGGATTCCCCAGGGGAGCCTGAATCCTGCCTGCCTCTTCTATCAACCTTCTATGGATCCTGACGCCGCGGAAGGCCTCTGATGACCATCCATAGGATGTACTCAGTGGAGCTAAGGGACGCCGGGATGACCTGGGAAGATGCGAGGAAGTTGGCGGGAGACAGAGAATCTTGGAGGCACCGTGTGGCGGCCATATGCCCCGAATAGGGAGCGGATATGGACTTAAACTAAAAACTGACTTAAAATAGAAACATAGTATACATAAGCAACATATGTCTCATCAATACTAATAAACAGCAAAACGAGTGTCTTCTCACAGTAAAAAATATTTAAAAAAAACCATATATTTTTTTACGAACGATCTGTTACCATGTCCGCTCTCAACTTGGAGCATATAGAATCCAAAAAGAGTTTATCTCAACAGGTTGTTTGTTCAACGAAGACTGCTAGTTAGTTACTCAGTTGATCAACCACTCTTTTTCAAATGAGTAAAAGGGGATTGAAAGGATACGAGAATTAGGACAAGACTAGTGGTTGGCTAATCGCTCTCGCTACAAGCCGCTTTTTGTGATAGGGAAGGTGGGAAAGGATTAATAACAACACAAGCAACCATCGCCTTCAAGCAGATTGTCGATTGAAAAATCTGCTCGTATCCGGACTCGAACGCGGGCTGTCCGTCACGAAAACAAACGACGTTGACCACTGCACCACGGACCGAGCGTCTAAGAATGATAGTACTTAGTATTTCTTAACGTAATAGCTGAATTTATTTTTAATTTTATTCCGAAAAAAATATAATATGTAATCGAGAGAATATCATGATTGAAAATTCGGTAAAAAGATATTGATATGAGATTTTTCAAAGAAAAGTAATAACAATAAAAAAAAACATTATGAAGCATTCCGTGTCAAACGAAAGGTTAAACTCGGACCAAAATAGACAATAATTAATGTTATATCTAGAATCATATTATATAACAGCGGCTCAATTTTCAGATTTAGTATTGAAATGAAAAAAAAAACTCGCCGAACGAAAAAGAAAAACAAACTTTATAAAGAAGTATGAAATAACAACTTATTTTTATTATACAAGCAATCATTACGACTTTTGAGAAATAATTACGTGTTTTTTTTATAAACGTATTATTCAATTTTTCGTCGCACAATTTCTGGTTACCCAATATTTCAATTTAGATTCTGTCATAACTTCGCAGAAAAGCAATGTATTTCTGTATGAACTGAAATTTTTGTTTTTATTAATGTCGGGAATAATTCTTTAAAAGTGCTTATTTATAATTTTTGAATCGGTTTTTATTCTGAACGTAATACTTTTATATCATTGGTAAACAATAGCAACTTTTCCGTGAAATTGCATAAGTAAATGAAAATAGATGTTGTTTTTTTTTGTGTAGCAACTACACAAGCTTGTAATGCAGACGGGAGTCAAATAACGATTAATTTGAACAAATGTATTATAATTTTAAAACGGTTTATGCAATATAGCTTTCCAGTTTATGTTAATAAATTCGGAAACAGATATCAGGAAAACTATGAAAGGGTCAAGTGAAAAAAAACCAGTGATTCCAGTTCAAATCGTAGTTTTCGATCAGCAGAAATCTAGGGCATATTTTAAAGAGCCAGGTTTTACCGACTTAGCACATAGAAACGAAATATTTCAAGGATTTTTTAAAACTAAAACGCCAGACTAAATTAGGAGATTATCGTTCACCATATAGCCTCTCCCGATTGCAGCACATGCACTCTTTATAATCTTAATGTGGCATCTTAACAGAAACACTAACGAGAACAAGTTGTAAGACAGTTACTTAACTTCACTATTGGAGTGAGTAAGAGTAAAATGTTGATGTCAATAGATAAGAACTAGTCGTTGCCTGAACGATTTTTTAAGACTCGTTTACAGAACTGAATGGGATGGAATAAAAAATCTCATCTATCGATTAATTAAAACAATATATGAAAGTATGCGTTCAATACAAAGTCACACAATATTGACATCTCGTCAGCGGGATCGACTTCAATAACATTGAAGAAAAAAAGAATGAAACTGTAAAAAAAAGAATGAAAAAAATTAAATTAAATTAACAGCCGGGTTTTCAAAAATAAAAAATTAATGCATTAGAATCTCAATAATGCAGGTATGTATTACTATTAACGGGTGATGTATTTTTTAACTTTTTTTTAAATTTCAAATAAACACATTGTTTCCTTATATTTACACTTGAAAAATACTATCATTCCTGTCACTATTACAATATAGTACCGATGATTTTTTATGAATTTTATGATTTTTTAAACGAATTTATAAAACAGTCCGCTCTAGAATTAACGCGGAAAAAATAATCCGCGGCCCTCCTGACCAAAAACATCCTAGTTTTGAAGCACTAGTATAGAACACAGACAGGGACTTAAGAAGTTAGCATTTTTTTTTTTTAATTTATGCTTTGATAATGAACACGTCATTAAAATTTAAAGCCGAATTGACGATGCAAATGATCAAAAAATTAAGTCTCGAATAAAACTACTCCCATACGCCCCCCAAACCCCACCCCGCCAAACAACCCCCCTCCCCCCCAAAAAACGACAAATTTCTCAAGTATTAAATACATGCAAATTGAATTGAATATTTGTGTAATGTCTTTCCTTCAAATTTATTTTAGTTGCTGGCGTAGCAACGCGCGCAGGGTACAACTAGTATATTATAAATCAGTGTGGAGTTCGCAGCACTATTATTATTCATTGTTTTATCTTTTTAAAGTAGCAGACAATGCGTATTGTCTGTATTAATAATCCGGTCAAGAAATATCCGGGATAATTAAAATAATATTCCACTGTTCATTCTTAAGTTGGATTATTTGTTTATATCAAGACAACACAATAAAAGCAGTAGACATTGCCAAAACAATTTGCTACTGCGTTGAGAATTTGTAAAGTTAAAATAAATTAATATATTATACAATGAGATGATGAACTACAAATATTATATATTTCCGTAAAAAACTAGTTTTAAAATTACAATTTTAAACAGGTTTACGATAGTTTTATACATATAAATAAAATACACGTATGTATTATTTAAACGAAAAATACGCACAGAGAAAAAATATGACGTCAGATAAAATGTCCATAGCTGTGAGAGTGCAACGTGACGTCGCAAAACTTGCGATATGCGTCTCATGTGCTCGTCAAGAAGACCGAGTGGAAATAGCTAAGACGTCATCAGATTAACTAATAAAATATGTATCTGTCACAGCCATATGATATGTGGTTTATTTTTTTAGATGTATTATATTTGCTCGGCTTTTTGAAGAATAACGTTGTTTAGTAAGAACAAACATCTATGGACTACTTGGCCCTTGATTACTTATATATATATAATCAAGATAATATTAAATATTTACACAATTTATAATTTAATTATTATAGGCAATCAGAAAATTAAATTTAAAAGACTTGCGAACAAAGGAAACGCAATATGCGCCAAAGTAATTTTTGTTATGGCGTATCCGAGAAGTGTTTTTATCATGAGTAGTATTCGAATGGAAATTAAAGATAGTGCGCGCGAAAAAAATAAAATTAATTAACACATTTATAATGCGGTAAGATTAGTGTATGTTAATTTATTTTATTATAATATACATACATTCCTCTCGCTTTCTGACACATGCTTCAACATGACACGTGCCTTATGATTGTCACAGGGTGGCCATAAATGATAATTAATAAAATACAATGTGTATTAAAAAAAATACATTTTCAGGTATTCTTTCTTTTAATTAAAGCAGCCACAAATTCGGTGATGTAAGAAGAATTTAATTATTTATAATAAGATTTTGACGTCGACATCTTAGCACCATAATATGTATTATAACAACGTAAAATTCATTCAAATACAGAATTTCAGAAGAAGAATCAGTTGACAATTTTCGCGATGAGTGAAACCGGCCCTAATAACTTTTTATTTATTTGAAGTATTTATTGGTTTTTAATTAAAATTAAGCTACAATGCATGACATTACAGGCATTACATGATAAAGTAGGCTTATTTCGAACATCGTGTAAGTCAGTTTACCCTAAGTGTACAGGAGAGGTTCTAGGACGGGCGAAATTGTCACTTGGATTTTGACCCCTATCATTTTCACATTTGGACATTAAATTAATGCTAACTAGATGCGTCGCTATATGTACTTGCAAACCAAAATCATCAAAACATGAAATACTGAAAAAAATGATTTACACGAATTCTAAATCATGCCGACGATAAGATTCAAATAGAGAGAATGGAATAAAAAAATAAGGATAACAAATATATTTAATTGTGTACACAAATTATTCATTGCTGAAAATGTACACTTATTTCGGCGGAGTGCACTGATCAGCCAAAAAGGCCTTGAAACAAATGGTTGAATCCTCTGCTGAACACACGCTATCCACAACGACGCCACTTGTCTGTATCCGGACATATCCTCTGATGCGTATTGCATGTAAGCTAAAACTTGACAATATCGTCAATTAACTGCCTATTTATATATATTTGTCTAGCACTTTTTGGTCAACACTGGATGAAAATGGAATCGATTTAATTTTGTACTTTTCCATGAGTCGTGTCACTTACGACACGGGTTTCGCGTTTGGACATCTTTAGGCATTTCAAGTGCACGAATGAACTCCAACTGACTTTAATTATTGATTTCACTTCAATTAAACTTTGGAATCATATCGATGTTTGACAGTGTGCCTACAAGTTTTACACACACACATAATAAGACGAATTATTGTTCAATTTTTACGGTATTGTTTTATGAAATCAGATTGATGAAAATCATTTGTAAATTAGTTTTAAAGTATTTATCCTGTAATAGGCTTGTTAAAAGATGTGTCAAATTTAATATCGTTTATATGTGTTGTTGGAAATGACAAAAAAAGGAAAAATTGGACTCGAAGAAGGTCAGGGTACCCGCGCGGGCAAACAAGGCCGCCACACATTGAAGAGGAAAGCGAGTGTTGCCAGAAATAGATTTTTAAAAGCGGCATTTTTATCCGACTTTTCGCAAAAGCCGCGACTTGGTGACGTGCGAGGTGACGTCACAGGTCGCCCGTTGTGGAGCCCTTCGCATGTACGTCGTTCGCGCAGGTACTTGGTGCCAGACCACGGGAATGGATTCCCTGCCGGAAGACGATGGATCTTGACCTTACGAAGGTGTCTGCGTCATCGGACTGTGATTATTACTTGGCGACTGAGATGTTTTCGATGTTAACGCAGGGCTATTTGGCAGAGTTGATAAATCGGAGCAATGTTAGTAGGCAGAATCGAATGAAGATAAAAATTCAACAAACCTACTAACCACATCTATGCTCATAAGTTCTAAGTTTACTTAACAACAAAACACGTTCCCTTCCGCCTTTGCGATCTCAAAAACGGGGTAAAGTGAAAGCGATTTTAGAACCACTTATTCAGCCCTAACCCTTTCTATTCCTACTCTATTCGAAAAAAAGAGGCTGAGAAACTAATGAGTTACTAATAGTGCCTGTAGAAAAAATTGGGTAGCGAAAAATTCCATTAGGAATCCATATGTTTTTACATAGAGAGTTGGTATTGTTTTTTATAATCCGCGATGCGCTACCAGCTTTAGTACCGAACAAAGTGGTCGCATTAATCACATCTACCGCCGGCTTACAAAAAAATCTTTTTTTCAACCAATATCGAATGATGACAGAAGGACCATTTTTTTCTAGAGACAGCGTATATATGTCACTAGCTGTAAAAAGAAAAATATCATAAGAATTATTACAGGAAGATTTTTTTATATATTTGTGACGGTATTCGCGACGTCCGTACGCGGCGGCCACTAGTGGTCTTACGGTACTGAAGTGGTTACAAATTGGACACTTAATATAATTTAAGTGAAATAAAAACTTATTCTTCCGAATGATCGGTAAAAACTGAACATGAAATATACATTAAGCATACATACGCTACAATATTAAGTGTGATTACTTTGTTATTCCACGTATAGTAAAACAAAAAGTGTCACGTGTTTCGCCTAATCATTAAAATAAACTAATTAAAGAATTTTTATTATTTAATGTTCAGGTTTTTTAACAGTTGTATTTTTAATTCCGCGCGTGTATTTCGCTCCGATGATCATTATCCGTCGGCGTGACTTTTGATAAACCTAAGACTGACTAAAAATACCTTTTCATATATGGGCTTGTATGCAGGTACCCTAATTTTTTGTTTGCAAAATTCCAATATTGATAAATAGCAAGTTGCTTTCGTTGACGAATACTATATACATACTATCTTTTTTTTATGTATGTCAATATATAGAATTATTGATTTCTCTCTCTAAAAATGTTCTCCTTCATCTATTAAAGTGTTTTTTTTCGTTTAAAATAAAAAATATATTTTAACCAAAGTATATACTATTTTTTCATAAAAATAGCCCTGAGTTTTTTCGCAAGTACCCGCAAAAACGGCTGAGCCTAAAAGGGTTAAGACTGTGAGAGTCGTTTTTTACTGATATTTTAATTAACCTTACGATGGTAATTTTGAAAATGGTACACAAAGAAGAGAAATCCTGCTCACTTTTTATTACACAATACGTCGAATAACAAAGTTATGAAATTTTATTTAATATTAAGAATAAACTACCACAGAGTTATCATTGGGTTCATCGAATGTATCATAAAATTCGTAAGTCATAAGAAGTGCGAAATGTTGCAAATCGAAACGTCGGAAGTCGAAGACTACCTGTATATAAAAATAATAAATATGTTATATTACCTACAATACTTTGTTAAATAAGAAGATTGTATAAAATATTTTTCCGTGATCACAGACCGTGTAATTGTAAAACCGTGTGAAAAATCGACGGCGAATTTTATTAAAACACAAAACCTTGATACAAATAAGACGTTAAACATTATAAAAAGGTGTACGAACAAAAAAATGTTCAACGCGCATTAGAGGCTTCAGTGCACTAGATTCTGACGTGTATTTAAAAAAGCAGATACATAAACTTTTGACCAGTAATTGAACCCGGAACCTTATTATCGATTAGGTTAATAGCATGAAATAAAAAGATTGCCTGCCTCCTAACTTTTCAAAAGTTGAGATGATTGAAGTAACCTGTTTTTAAAGTTGATCGGACTCGATATCAATCATCTCGGACATATTTTTTTATGCGTTAAATTTTTTATTATTATCAGGTTTTAACTTGATTGTTTCATCAGTTTTATTAAGCGATTGTTTCATCAGTTTTACTTCTTGGATGTTCACGAAGTATAATTGCATATTTTTGAAAAGATATTATTTGGTCAGTATTCAGTACCCAAACGCATAAATGAGAATACCTATCTAGTATTTTGGGTACTAGTTATTAAGCTTGACCCAAGAGTTAAATAAAGTTTTAAAAAAATGGAATTTAGTTGAAAGTTTAAAATATGTTAAGCAAGCACTTATAATAGGCATCAATTAAATCCGGTCAAAATATTTCTTCTTATCTCATTTCACGAAAATGTACCTACCATACATAAAAAATATATATTCACTCTTTACTAATATTATGCAATACCAATTAATGAAAAAAAAAATGCAAATAACTGATATGCGTCACGCCAGCTTGCGCGACACGAACTAACGAGCGTGGATATGAGATATTATAATGAAATGCGGGAATTTTTTTTCATCGATATCTTTAATTATCAATGAACCTTCTAGAGATGGCAGAGATAGTCCTTAAAATGAAAAAAAAATATTTCATTCGGATAATCGCTTCCAAATAGCAGCGCATATATAAATAATTGTATGTCACAGGCGTCTGAGGGTTAAAATAATGTTGTGTTCACCGAAGACTTTCTTTTGTGTACGAAAATTAAAAGTTTTGATATTGTTATCAAATCAGAAATCATAAAATTTTAGTTTTAAATTACGATTAAAACCCATCAGTGAGCACAATAATTATCTCAGCATGAAAAATGACATAAGTTTGCTTAACACGTTCCGTGCCGCAAACGCGTGTGGCGCGGCATACCTATTTCACCCATCTCAGTCGTTTCACTTATTGTCTCTCCTTCACTTGTTCTTACGTCAATTGGTAAAATGACACAAGAGGTTTCTTATCGCTACGCGACATTAACAATTAAATTTATGGCCCTTTGTTTAAACATTCTCGAAAACGCCATCAATAGACGTAACAATAATAAAAAATTGTTTTATCGCCTCGTATAAAATTCTTATACAGAAATCGCCAATCTTCGGTCATCGACTTATATTTTCTGATATTATAAATATTTTCTAATATACAAAAAAACTTATATGTATTGTATAACCAAAAGAAATGCGATATATTGATTATATGTTGATATATTGTCTTCAATTATTGTCGATATAAATACTTTTTATGTTTTTTAGTGTCTTAACCGTTAATAATATTAAATTATAGGTTAAATACTGATAGATATAATGAAACTTATTGTCACGTAAATATAAAAATAATTTTAAAAAAATTAATACAAATACTTGATGCCAACCAGAGCTTACTGGGAGCATACTTTTCCAGCTCAAAATGTTATCCATGCACTGGCAAATTTAAAAACAAAAAGTGTAAATTTTTTTGAATGAAAATATTAGAAAGGACAGTATGTCCACAATTTTTTGGTTGCTGATGCCAGTGTTTGACACCATCGTTCAGTTTATTCCATGAACAATAGTAATAATTTCAAAAATAATATATTTTAACTGAATATTGTTCTTTATTTATTATAGACATAGGTATACAATGTATACATATATGTATAACTGATATTTATGGATTTTTGTGATCGAGATAATTTTTTTGTGATCGATATAAATTGTTTGTGATCGCTGCGTTTTTGGCTTGGTGCCGTTGATTGCAATGCACAATATCAACACCTGCAACCTACACAATACCTGATGACGAATGGGCGAACATGATTTTTACAACATATGTGAGTTTGCCACATGCTTTATTTTATCAGCTTCGTATAAATTTATCGAAAAAATGCCGGGCAGTCAAAGAGTTTATAGCAACATTGAAACGTCAAGAATGTATGCCAAACATATTTAATTTTAATCGCATTTATTTTGAATATACATTTAATGAAGATCTTTTACTAATATAAAGATAAACGAACTGCAAGCATTCAATAAAAATTATATATTTAACATGTAAATAATCTCGATATGAAAACACACATACCGAAACGACAATTTAAAAGTAAACAATTGCTTATTATAATGATTTACTTTTTTGTGAAAAATTATCCGAGAATGTTTCTAGATTTAGAAATTAATTATGATGCTGTTTGGTTTAAATTATTTTTTTCTTCTATTTAAAACCACGCTGCATTCATCAGATGACGTCATTGCGGTCTTATTTTCCGACTGAAGTTCCGAGAAATGCAAAGTTGAGCTGCCAAATTGAAATATTCAATTATCTTTTTTTCTCTATACATATTTCAATTTGTCACATTTGTTGGATAGTGGATATGGGTATATTTACTCCCTAAATAGGAATTTCAATTGAAAAAACAATCAGGAAGTGTATGTGGTGAATTGATGATGGGTAAGTAACTTACGCACTTACTGCTGCAATTAAAAATCTACTTTAAAAGACAATATTCTAGGGAAAGGAAAAGATTATTAAATAAAATATTCTTTAACTTGTCAGTATTTTAAGTAAGAATTTAGACCGAAGGTGATTGATAGAATTTCAATATCAAATTTAAATCATATGAATTTTGAACATTCGCATGGGTTTTGTCGCTAACCACCTGGGTTTTGCGTTTCGGCATCTTCAGGCATTTCAAGTGCACGGATGTACTGACGCGTACAGAGTATGCGGGCAGTTTGTATCGTTTATGTTTTTATAAAAAAACTAGTATTGCTACCCGGCATTGCTCGGACTAACCGGCAAATAATTATTTAATGTTATATCATTCGACATAATTATATCACAAAATCTAACATCCAAAACAGAGTTAAAATAAAATCACAAACTTTATTTAATTTGATGACAGTCCCATTCTCGCCCATTAAAATGTCCAAATTCAAGGAAAAAATCTAATTTGCTGTCAAAGAAATGTCAAATAATACCTTCACGTAAATAATAAACATTATTATATTGCAACTTGCAACAACAATGCAAAAGCGAATTACAGACCCACATACATACATACCGCCGTTTCGGTTTTATATATAAGATTAAAGAAGATCACTAAGTTGTATTGCTATTAACGTAATCAATATGAATTAGCGAAAATGTTATCTAAATGAGTTTCAATGAATCATGTTACAATTATCGGGTATTTTGAATGTAGTATCGCAAATACTTGTGACCAGATAATAATATAAATAAATCGAGAGTTTTATCCGAACTTTTATGATTGAATAGATCGTTTTCAAGTGTTTGATTTTATAATTAATGATATTTATTTAAATGGGTATAACAATAATGAGTTTGCAATCAGTATTTCTTTAAAAAAATGTGTCCGATACTTCTTGTCGCTGTCGAGCATAAGTAACTCAAACCGTGAACGTGGTCTACCACGTTCAATATTCTCTGTCAATTAAGAAAAATGAAAAATGTTTTTTTTTGTAATTTTATAAAACGCATTCCAATGTTAATAGCTTAATCCTTTCACTTATTCAAAACATATTATAATAAAATACGTTGATTTTTGTTTCAACGAGACAAGTTTTCGATGCGAATCTTTCATGCTTAAAAATAAGTAATTCGATTTTAATTTCAGGCGCTGTCCTCACAGCCGCTGCAAAATCTACAATCACTGACTGAGACGGTAAGCTGGTGCCTATCGACCGGAATATCTGGGGAAACCCACGTTTTGCTTTTTTATTAAGTGTGGTAATTTAAACAGTAAAAAGATTCTAAGATAGGGAAGAGTTTTGGCTGGGAATCAGGCGCGCGCGTGTTGAGTTTAAATCATTCATAAACAGAAATTTTATTTTCTAGTTTCGGTCCATAATCGTGTGCCAAAATTCATTTTTTGCCGTTGGTGAGTAAGCCACTAAAACGAGCTCGTTATTTGTTTAACATACCAGTGGCATAACTCTCGCTAAAAACGCCTGTTCAATCTGCGATTATTTTAAAACTTAACTCCATTGCGGCAGTCGAATTTCGAAACAAAAAAAAGGCCACTATCTGCATTATATCACTTGCAAAAAGTCGCTACTATATAAAGCGCATTATCTAATTTTCATAATTATAGCACTATTTAGCAACATTTAATCTGTTCCGATGTAATGTTACGTTTTTTACAACAAAAAAACAACGTTTCTGAATCAATTAGAACAAATTATTTACAAGAAAGAATGAAAAATTATAAATGAAAAACTACTCCGAAATATTCATAAAAATATTTTATTATAATTAGTAACAAATTTTAAATAGATTTTTTATATCATAATCTTGACATCCTTGAAAATTTAAATTTGCATGCTCCCAGCTTTTACCTACGTGGTCGTAACAAAGACAAATCAATTTTCTTTGTCAAAACTTGTTTGTCACGTAGGTCTTTTGAATCTCCAGTTGCAAGGGCTATTCGGCTGATAAATGCGCTGCCTGTTGATGTTGACATCTTCGGCAGTGAACTTGATGCTTTGTTTAAAAATTATGTTTTCTTATGTAAATAATATGTTTCTGTTCTGTTTCTTATTTTTGTGTAATATTTTATGTAATCTTTATTAATTTCTCAAATGCATGGCGCATTGGCGCTTGCTGTAATGCCATGTATTTTTAATAGTTTTTTGCCAATAAATAAATAAATAAATAAATAAATAATTCTATTTTTATCAGTACAGAGTCACATATTTGTGGAATATTAAATTTACACGCGTATAAATTTGAACTTTGCGTTTAACTGTATAAAAATACGATTTTACATATTCTTCAAAGCAAAAAAAAGAATCAAGTGGGTTTATATTTTATCTTTACCCGGTAGCGCGGTTTTGCGCAATGTTTCTCAATTTAATCTAAGCTACGATGGGCTAAAGATTGCCGTATATTCCCTGCTTTCATTATGGTAATGGTAAAGGTACTAATAACTTGATTCCTAATGATAATTTATTTGAATGGAAAGGTGAAAAGCGACTGAGGTGATTGCAATCACAGAATACAGACTGTTTTGGCATGTGCGGAAACTCATTTTGGAAAGGATATTCGTAATTTTAATCGGTTATTAAAATTGAAACATTGAGAATTTTTTCAATAAGTTAGTGTCATGGATTTTTCACTACAAAGCTCAATACACAGATCAAGCAATCTATTTAATCAACAAAAGGAATCGTATTCTTTTGATGCCAATATTACACATCGGTAAAATAAACGTCCCGAGCGTCATTTTTAGTCACTATTAAATCAGTGCTGGAAATAGATAAAACACAGGAACACCAAAAGCTGCGGTCATAAATGAATTTCTAAAAGTGTTCTCAATATCATGTTTTCAATATTATCTATATATCAATAAGACAGGAATAGTGGTAAGCTAGTCGCTCTCGTAACGCCCTTTTTATAGGACACACCCATGTCTTCCATGAACATGAAAAGAATCGATAACTGAAACTGGATCTGATACTGAAAAAGATGCAGCTCGTACTGGGATTCATACCCGTCACGGAAGCTAACCAAGCTGATCACTGGACTCGACAATTTTAATAAACAAATAAATTATTTTTCATTTTTTAATCGCCGTTTTCTCCCTATTAACATCAAATAAGTGAAATCGTGCACGAAAATAATTCTTGATTGTG
Source organism: Himalopsyche kuldschensis (assembly GCA_028554975.1). Taxonomy (NCBI): domain Eukaryota; kingdom Metazoa; phylum Arthropoda; class Insecta; order Trichoptera; family Rhyacophilidae; genus Himalopsyche; species Himalopsyche kuldschensis. Next base: position 626,578 of record JAHFWI010000085.1, on the reverse strand, counting down.
GAGAATTAAAATAAAAATGTTAAGATAAAAAATAATAAAAAAAACTTGTACTTACTCCACAATTACTTTATTAAGATCAGGACCGGTATCACTCTTCGCGGGCAATTTCATCTGACTAGAAAAAACATCAATACATACAGTTATTTATATTTGGCAAGACTGGCTTAGTTTTTTTATAAATAACTCTGTATTGATGTATTTTCTTATCAGTTAAAAATGAAGGTGATGAGCAAAACCGGTTCTGGTCTAAATAAATGAATTGTGAAATAAGTACATTTTTTTTAAAAATATATAATGCCTTAACACCAAGTGTTGACAGTTAACACCTAAAAAGTAAGCATGTTAGATGAAACAATACGAATGACGTTTAAAATTTAGCACGGTCTTGCAGCTTATTATAATAAACATATTTTATACAGCTTCTCTATACCTTTAAAACAAAGGTGATCTGTGTGAGACTAGATACGGATTTAAGCAATCGCGATTGTAATGGGTTTGTATAGAGTAGCCAGTGGCGCTGGACCGATGATAATAAAATGGAACGGCGGCGGGTGCCTCTGCAATGTCGGTCGGCGTCTACCTACTGCCTGCATCCACCTCCGTGACTCTATTTTTAACTTTACAAACATTTAGAGTATTTTTGGATGTAGGCGGAATATAGAAAAGAGGCGATGCGTGAAGATAAATATATCCATCATAAAGTTTATGAAATTATATAATTGAAATGATATTTTGTATTTTAAGGGTCAAACACACACGTTATTTTACAAGTATACATTCTATTTTAATGAACTATCATTATATTTTTGTTTTTCAATTTATTTTTTAAAGCAATCACCTCAATCTTTTTTCTGCGGTAGATGCGTTCCACGGAAAATCGCACAAAAAAATATATGCAACTTAATATGGGAACATAACATGTTTCAAGGTCACATTGTAATAAACAGGTGAAATAATTGATTTTGCAAGGAAAGTATGTGAAGAACGCTACATAAATTAAGTTTAGACATAATATGTACGTTTATATAGTCCCAAAAATTGCATAAAAAAAACGGCAAAACTTTGAAATCTCACAATAAAGGTTTGAGTGTATATTCGTTTGCATTGCAAAATTTCAGATCTGCAAAATCAAAAAAAACGTGAAAGCATTAAAAAAGCAAAAAAATATCTTTATCGTGATAAAAAAAGTACGTTTAATATGTGTTACCTTAACCAAATCTTTTGATAGTTGTGTTTGTAAAATATTGTGCACATAGGCGATTTCCGCAGTGTTATTGATACAAAGAAGTTAACAACGCAATTTGACAATGGAAACGACGATATAGATTCTTAGTAGAGTTTATATCAAAGGATGAGAGCTTGCTTGCTTTTTAGTCTTGTTACTCAGTTGCTCAACCTCTCATATCAAAGAGAGAATGGATAGAAAGGATAGAACGCAGCCAACAACCGTCACAGTTATTAAAATATATTTTATTCTTCTTCAGATTTGCTCATTTATTACCACCCTTCAAAAACACAGACGTTATGCCGACGCGATATTCCGATGCAGAAATGATTTACGTACCAATATAAAAACCTCTAAAATAAGTGGTGATTTTCAGTACATATCGTTCACAATTGAATTGGACAAGGCTAAAATAACATTCATACTTTACCGACAAAAAAAAACTTTTTTTACCCTTGGCACGTGTAACTTTTTATCACTCTGTAAGAATACAATTGCACAGCAGTCGAATGCACATTTGAGGTTATTATCTCTTGAAATCTTTTTATGCCGCATCAGGTACCGAGCGTTGACCGGCCACGGCATTAGAAAAGGATGGAAAACGAGATCAAGCTAAAAAATAAACTTGAAAAAAAACCCGTCAACACGAGGCACCATTGAAGGATGCGAGACGTAAATAAAAACGCTGTTTCGACTCACTACACTACTACAAACTCACGCCAAAGTCAACACGGTCGTGCATTTTTTTTACACAACCGTTTCATCGGCATTTTAGCTATAAAAATAATGACATATTAAATCGTGATTAGCATTGTGTACAGAATACTCGCGCACCTGTAACAACCGGCGACTGAACACGATTTTTGACTAGTGTGGGAGGTAAAAGTGTCGCTCTTTTCTCAGGTGACTCAGAGGGTAAATTGGACTTCTATTATGATGGAAATTTACTTTAAAAGGATAGATAAAATCAGGGATGTGGAGTTGGAGTTGGAGTCGTGGTGTTTTGGCCGGAGTCGGAGGTGGAGTCGTGAAAAACTTTTCTAAATAATGAACTTTCTATTCATGCATATAACTAGGGCTGTGAAGTCGTTTAAAAAAGTTCGACCCCGACTCCGACTCCAGAATTTACTAAAAACACGACTCCGACTTCAAAATTGACCGAAAACACGACTCCGACTAAGAAAGGTTTAATTTCGTCACTTTTTTTCCTAATTATGTGTATTCAATTCAATATCAACCAACCAATCCGGCCAATAGCCAAATTTGATATTATATGCAAAAATAAAAAGTTCAAACATTTGAAAATTTCCGGCTCCGAGTAAGACTCCGACCAAAACGCCAAAACGACTCCAACTCCGACAAAAAGCCAGGACTCCACAGCCCTTCATATAACATGTATTATATGAAAAATTTGGCTATTGGTCGGATTGGTTGGTTGATCTTTAATTCCAGATATGCAAATAGGAAAGGTATGAAAAAAAACCTGACAAAATTAAACTTGTTTTAGCCCTGCATAAAATCAATACATTCCTTATATTTTTAAGGTCGCAAATTTTAGAAGATTTAAAAAAAATGAATCCCTTGTGTACTCATCGCAGAAAAAGTTTGAGAGACCCTGATATAGCCCAATGAGTGACTCGTAGAATTTTTGTTATGGTCCATTCCCGAGATCTTTACATATTTGTGTGTATTGGTATTTTATATGGCGATAGTTCGACAGCCTTTTTTTTACATCGAACGTTCAAGAGAATTAACCTATTAACGCATCAAACACGTGCCTCGGTCTCCCGGCTACAAAGATTCCCATGAACCAGTTTTTCCACATCGTTGTTATATGATCGTTTCAGATAAGTTGTCTCTTTAACAGCACGGCTTCTCTTTTTGCTAACTGGCATTAGAAATTAGTTTTTTGCAAGTATTAATAGGAAAAATCTTCAAGCTTTACAATCTTTACATGGCAGTTCAAACGAATGCGATAAATTATATCAAATTCTTTAAGATATAAATTCAATTTTACTTAATTTCATGACCACTGACAGATCTTGAAATATCTGTAGTTTTTTTAAGTGGAACATTTCTTAGAACGAGCTTCGGTGCAACTTAGTTTACGATAATTTATACGTTTTCTGTTTTCCGATAAGCATTTTCAGACTGTATTATTAACAAACCACCCTTATTATAAAAAATATTATATAATTGGTGTTAAGTTGGTAGAACTCTTTTGTGATTCCGTGAAAATATTTGAGAATTTAGTTCCGCAAAAATTATGTGAATTTTCCGAAATCTATATGGGTTTTACGCCATCCTCAGAACTATTCTAAAACTGATTTGTGTGTATCTGTACGTACTGGCTTAGAAGAGATATATAAAAACAAGAATTCTTATGGATATTCTTTAGGATGTTAGAGTAATTAACATGATATAGGATCACTATAATTAAAATTAGATTTAAAAAATGTAAACAAAAAGTATCTGCTATATACTGAGACGACCTTGATTCGGCTCACTCGTAAATCGAGAAGGAGCCTCCTATCCGACACTCAGGAGAGGAATTTTGGGAACGGAGTAGGAGAAACATGGTGCTCTTATAAACAAAACAATCTCAAAGCGTTATGGGGTGTGATTAGCACACATTATTTAATCGTTAAGAATTTACACAGACGTTATATTACACTAGTACATTAAATTTAAATACAAGACAAAACACAAATATTACGATAGCGAAGAAGATATCAGGAATTTGACTCGAATTTAATTCTTAGGGAGAGGATTAGGAGCGTGCATTTTCAATGCTGTCCAATCTCTCACTGATCGTTTGAAAAAAAAGCGGTTCCTGTAGGTAGCCAAACCGTTGCAAAACGACCGTTAAACGTCACGCAAGATAAGCCATTATTTATGGGTCATCGAACTTTTTATGAAGTACCATGCACTCACGTACACTCAGGGCGTGAAAGAGATAAGAGACATTTAGAGCTAGACGTCCGCATAAATATCTCTTTTACAAAATTGAAATTACTCTATATTGAATCGCTATAGATTTCAATATAGAGTATTATAAGAATGAATTTATTTCCTGATATCGACTTAAACTCATAGACTGAGGTAAAAAATAGATCGTTCGAGAGAGTTCTGATGACCTACCACATAAGGCGGTGTCAATACATAGTGCGTGGCATTTTAAATTTGTATCTAGAAAATATTACGGTCCTATTATCAATGTCGGAATAAAATTTAATATTTGCTGTCGCCGGAACTTCAACCCGTATCTATCAGAAAGCTAATGTTTTACCGCTAAAACAACGGTCACCAAACTACGGCCCGCCGAAAATTCTCATCCGGCACTCTCCGAATCCTAGATTGTTGTACTCTTATGTATCTAATTGGATTCAAATAATAATTTATTTGTCATCCAGCCCGCCAAGTTTTTAAAAATTTCAATCCGGCCCGTTTCTCAAAAAGACTGGTGAACACTGCGGTACACAATATCCAAAGCCTGACAATTTATAATACAATGTTATCCTCCGAGTATGGCAAAACCTGCAATATGGACCGTCAAAATACAGATGGCATATATTATAGTAAAATGGAACTACACGTTATTTATGTGTCAAGTTTATCGCCTGGCATAATCTATTTTCCAATTTAAATCTTCTTTGATCTGAACGTCAAAAATAAACTCTCTCTTGGCAGGATTATTGCTTTAAAAAGAAAAGAAAATTTAAAAAATGGAAAAGCGAGCATGAAATATCATTTTCTGATTGCCGTGGCAGAAATTTTAAAAATAACGGCTGAAGAATTCTGAGTATTTCGAACAAAATTTGTAATTAAATTTCTGAATGTTTTGCACGGTTGTAATAATGTTAGATTTTTTTTTTCATGGCATATTGCACAACTGACAACAAAAAAACGCTATGACACAATACAAGTCGTTAATTCAATGTTTTTGTCTGTTAACCTTTGATAAAAAGACTTTTTAATGATTTTTTATTCGGCAGTAAGTTTTTTTAATTGAACCGCTTTTCTTGATAAATATATATATTTAATTTGGCACCACTAGACAACTTTTATTCGATGCAATACATTTACATATGAGCACAGTTACAATCCATATGTTATGGAAGGTTGCTTGGTGTATTTACCTGTGGAGTCGTTAAAAAAAATACGACTATGACTGCAGCATTTACTACTTCCTATTTATGTGTATTCAATCCGTGCAATAGCCAAATTTTACACATAATATGCAAAAATAAAAAGATGTAACTTTACAAAATTTCGAACTCCGAGTACGACCCCGGTCAAAAAACCGCGACGACTCCGCCCAAATAAACCCGACTCTTCCCTCTGCCCGGGACACTTAGCAACCCTAGTTTCAAGTCACGTTGCCACTTGGGCACCTATATTATGGTCATGTCAGGTGAATACACTGTGCTAATCCACCTGCAACGAAGCAAGTTCCTCGTTTCCTGACTACAGTGGAGACAGACTTAATCTTCCTCATCATATTTGGCTAAATGATTAGTATCCACTTGATCGGCCAGTATTACTGCATGAAAAACAGTATCACAAAACAAATGGCATTTTTTGAAATTAGAAAATCGCCATAGCCACCGGTGTGATTTTTTGGCTCCATGAAGTGGATCGAAAAATGGAATATCGACAGGAAAAAACATACCCAAAAACCAAAAAATCTAACGAAATCCATCTGCGCCAAGCTATATAGGTCCAAAATGAAGCAAGGAATCCAAAACTACCATCAAAAGTAGCGTCAGAACAATATTAGCCACGTGTCTGAATACAGCAAATTTACCAATAAAATGCCCAATTTCATCGACTTTCATTGGCATTCTCAAAAAATTCTCATACGTAGTTTGAAAGCTATGCAATGACAAGTGAATGTTGTTCTTTATTATCTAATAAGTACGTTTGCAAATTGTAGTATAATTAAAAAATCGTATATATTCCCAGTTATTTTTTCGTTACTAATTAACAGGCAAAATAATTTTAAAGACTGAAAATACTCGGAAAAACGAAACATGTGTCAGTTACAATATTTTCAAAGTCGAATATAATTATATCGATGAATGCCACGAATTTATATTTTTAGCACACAAACCAGGTACCTCATCGTTAGCATGCAGTTTTTTAGAATGAACACTGGCAAAAAAAAACATGATAACAGTCTTGCAGCAAAAAATGTACCCGTGCTGTATACCGAGACAGCTAATATGAAATGATCATAGGTACAACGGCACCGCAAAACTGACTCATGGGAACTCTTGTCACCGGGGGCCGAGGCACGTGTTCTATTCCTTCTATGTACAATGTCTCAAACATGCAACATGATTTTAAAAGGACAAACCCAAACATTAGTTTGGCAATATTTCCCTTTGAATCGGTTGGCAATTTTCACTACTGTCAAGTGGCGCTGATTCCAGGGATTTCAATATTGGAACTAACGGTTTGTTTAGTACTAACATACTGTTTTTTTTAAATATAGAACTACCGGAATTTTGGTATTGCAATATAAATAATTTATATTACTGTATTTATTAAAATAATGTACGTCCGAAGACTTTTGATTTGAGTGTTTTGTTTATAGTTGAATTTATAAACTCGAAGATTCGATCAAGATTGATAATAGACTCTAGCATTGATAAACTAACCATTTCAAGGTCATTTCAATTTAATTTAGACAAACATCAAATTTTAGTATTTTCCATGGATTCGGCGGTAATTAAGTTGATTTTGATATAAAATTAAAAAGACAAGTTGTAACTAAAGTAACCATGCGAAAGTAAGTCTGAAGATGATGCTTAACCTGTTTTTTGTGCTTATTGTGATATATTATACCCTAATTTTTCGTGTGATTTATTTATAATAATTTGGAAGCATTTCACTAAAAGTAGCATTTCATTTTTTATTTAAAAAATTACGCATATTTTTTTTTTTGTGGTTTATTTACTATCAAATTCTCGCATGGTGTTCGTCAAGCCCGGTGCGCGGTACGAAATGATTTCGGAATATTATTCATAATCCATGATTATTATTGAGAAATCTTGTCGGAGCGATGTACATACGTCGTCCGATTACAATATGCAGTGTAGTTTATTTACCGCGCTGTTAACATCAGAATTATTGTCTATGTCGATAATGCCATCTCGCGGCTATTCTTACACACTAAGCGGAAACCCCGTAAAGCGATGAAAATAATAGTGAAGGGATACCCTAGCCGATATCCTTTGTACCCGGGGAAATCGTGCAATCTATTTCTGTAGACGGTTTCGGGACTTCGGGATCGAGTCCCACACCCGACCTTTCAGCCTCACCTGGCGCGACCTTCGTGGCCGACCTTCCCGAAATAGAAACCCGTGCAGGGGGGCGAAGGCTCCGCGGCGGAGGCAATCCCTGAATTATTGAGACGAGAAAAGACTCGTTTTATGTGCGTTTATGATTGCCAGGTAATCTGGTTTAGGGATGTTTATTTCGCGTATGAATTTTTAAATTGAAATCAGGGGAAATTTTATTTCTCTGCTGAACGGCGCAACAAATAAAGTGTTCCCCGATAACATTCATACTCAGCCGTTTGAATTTATCTTAAAATTCTCGAAAACTGATTCGAATAAAGAACACGAAACAATTGAGAGAATAATTAAGTAATCGGATATTTTAATATATTAATTGTAATTTACAGTATTTTTTGAAAAACGAACAAGTGAAGAATTGAATTGTCTATTGTTTGAAGCCATTTATTCTATTGGAATTGTAACGATTCATTTTTCTATTTAAAATTAGAAATATAAAATTATAAATAAGTAGAATTTAATAAAAACTCAAATTGTGATAATATATGTTCTTAAGGGCATAGTTATTCACAATAATAATGCACAATTAACCGGCTTTAGAAGATTAAGGTTTTTACCAGAGCTGTGGAGTCGGAGTCGTCGCGGCGTTTTGGCCGGAGTCGTACTCGGAGTCGGAAATTTTGAAATGTTTGAACTTTTTATTTTTGCATTTAATATGTCAAATTTGCTTTTGGCCGGATTGGTTGGTTGATATTTAATTGTCTACACATACATACATGGGAAAGGTAGGAAAAAACGTGACGAAATTTTTTTTTTTTTTAGTCGGAGTCATAGTCGTGCTTTGGTCAACGTTGGAGTCGGAGACTAGTTTTTGGAAAATGCTGGAGTCGGAGTCGTATTTTTGTAAATTGTCTTTAATTTTCAGTGTATTCGTACACGTAAATGCCTGTAGATGTCGAATGTTTAAATCCGGATGATTGGTGAAACTAAGCTCATGGAAATGTTCAAAAATCCAACGGTTGAAAAAATCAAAAAGAGACTTTTTAATATGCAATATAAAGCCATCTCATATTAAATTGTGTAACTTTGTGATTTTTCATTGTCAGTCTACCATACATTTGATTTTAATAACGTCGTCAGAAAAACAAGCAACTTGAGATCTGCGATATTTTCATCGGAAGTTGCAGCGATAAACATTGCATAACCGGAAACGATAAATATTACGCAGATTATGACATAACAAGAGTATATATATAAATAAATCAAGCTATAAGCGGGAGAAAGATTAATGAATGGACCGTTGAATTCTTTGAATAACTCTATTTGTGACAAACTGCCAGCACACTGTGCCCAAATATTGAACAAAAATAAACACAAATTTACATCGCATCAAAGATGTTAAATAAGCCACAATTATTCAGAAAATACTAAAACGAGGTACATTTTCATATTATCGCAATGAAATATATTATCATTACAATTAATTTTGAAAAGATTTAACCAGGGCTGTGGAGTTGCGAGTCGGAGGTCATTGGCCGGCGTCGGAGTCGTCGCGGTGTTTTGGCCGGAGTCGTGAAAAACTTTTGAAAAGTTTGAACTTTTTATTTATGCATATAACATTATATTGGCCATCTGGCAATTGGCCGAATTGTTTGATATTTAATTTAAGGACAAAATTAGACTTATGTCCGTCGGAGTTGGAGTCGTGTTTTTGGTCAATAATGCTAGGGTCAGATGGGTTGTGTTTTTTTAACTAAATTAAATTTAACATATTCGACAGCCGTGATTGTATCCGATTTGTCAACGCTTTTGAACATATATTATATCTTATTTGGCCATGGTATCTACGGGCTCAAATCCACGATCGGACACAATAGATGTTTGGCATCGTGTCCAGTGGTGTAAAGTTTTGTAATGTTTACATTACCTTCCACTTACCTGATTCTAAATTAATTGTCGTTTACTAGCTTCATTGAACTATACTGCCTTCATAATAAAAAAGGCAGTAAATTGAACTTCATTAAGGATCTTATTCTAGGTAATTTTCTTAACCACTAGACATAAAAAATATAAATACATATATATATGTATATATTGATTCCATATTGCCTCCCAATGTGGAGCATGTGGCCTCTTAATGGAGATATTTATAAATAGTTGAATACGAAAATTGTTTTTAAGGCAGTCGACAAACTCATTTCAGTTCGATGAGTGTAAGGATAGATAGATTAATGCTTTGACATGACATGTGGATAACTAGTCGCACTCGCTGTGTGCGCTTTTAGGATCTTATATATATTCGATATAATTCTTATCATCAAGATTTGAAATATTATTGATTGAGTATATGTGCGGTTTTATTTATTTATTGTAGAAAATTAAACAGAATACATGGCATTACAGCTGACGCCAATGCGCCATGCATTTGACAATTAATAAAAATAGCACAAAATTTAAATGTACGTATGTATGTATTGTATGAAACAGAAGAGAAACATATTAATTACATAAAAAGAAAACAAATATAAACAAAGAACCGAGTTCAATGCCGAACAGCCCTTGCGACTGGCGACTCAAATGACCTACGTGACGTTTTAACATATTGGCTGCGGGGAACGCGCACTACGCGTCGTTTCTCTGTGTTTTTATTTCCCGCGTAGCCAATGTGTTAACCTATATTAATAGATATAATAAATAATAATGCTATAGATATAAACGCACTTACTTAACCTAATCCAGGGATCGGCAGTTTGTCAAGTGAGAAGAGCCAAATTTTCATGGAAACATGATAACTAAGGTGTCAGAGAGCCGCATAATCTGTAATGCAATATACATATGTGTAGAATATGGATTTTAAGGGGGGGGGGGATATTCGAGAAAATGTATTTAAAAAGTTAATTAGAACAGTATCCATGCATCGCCGTTGAAAGCTTTACTATATCTGGCAAATATCTGCTTACTTTTAATTGAATACATGGTTGACAATATCCATCCGTTATACTAATTCAAAGTAATTTTTTTTTTGTTCATATTTGAGAATTTTTATTCGCATATGTAGAGCCAAAGATTGTAAGAATACCAACAGCTAGTTTTCTGCTAGTTTGCGAGCCGCAAACGTCTATGCAAAGAGCCGCTCCTGCCGACCCTTGATTTAACCTAACCCTTGGAAGTGTGAATCATTTTTCTTTTCGGTAACCCGGCGTTGGCCGATGTCCCGCGGCGACCTTTCTAGTCCGCGAATCCTAATTTATTATTACGCAGTGTTCATGAATAATATTCCAATGAATAATTTAACCGAGCGACCAGGAAATGTGTACCGAAAATAGCACACAACAAAGACCAACACAAATAAAGAACTTTTCCAAATCATTTGGCACAATAAACAATACACAATGCCGTAAAAGCTTTTCAAGTTTTCAGCCGAATAAAGAGAAAAACTTAAAAGAAGAGAGCGGAGCTTTAAGCTGTCAACCGAGTGCTATTTCCGGCAACACTACATAGTCAGAGACAAGAAATAACCTTTGGACGTCTGTTGCGCACAATTAATTGACCTTTGCTGCGGGGAAAATAAATGACAGCCGTATAAACAAACAAACAAACAATTAAAAAGACAGAAGCACACGCGGATGCTTTATGAGCAAAGAGAGACCGGCCAACTGTCTGACCATAATGCTAATTTTTTTTTGTTTCAAAATAGCTTCAGTTAATAATCAATAATATAAAAATTTATGTTGCTTTGCTTTTTCATATTTTATGCGCTGACATACCGTTCATTTTGACATCTTATTTTTGCACTTGCGCGAAGGTTATAGGCATAGTAAAATCAACTTACAGTAGGTCTTTTGTATTAAAAGCAATATTTTTTCATATTTTATGCGCTGACATACCGTTCATTTTGACAACTTATTGTTGCACTTGCTCATAGGTTATAGGCATAGTACAATTAACTTTCAGTAGGTGGCGCGTGTAGACAATGGGTTAAAGATAAACAGAAAATGTCAAACGGCAAATGTCATCGATACCAATCAATGTTAGTGTAATTAAATGGAAATTATTTATTTATAAAATTGTGCATCCAAAAGCACTTCGATAAACACTTTCTTTCTTTGAGTGGCATGACAACGCTTGCCGGGTACCGGCTAGTAATCAATAATAACAGCCCCAATCATAAATAGGCATCATCGGACCTACTATCGCGAAGATTGATTCCAATATCTTAAAATAATAATTTACAAAAATGGAGTTTAACGGAAAGTAAGGATGGGAGGATAGAAACCAAACAAGCACGGTGAAAAAATAGCTATGTATCTTAGTCCGATAGAAATTATATTATAAATGGTTGATAGCTATTTAGATAGTTCTGACGATAGCCTAAGCCGAAATAGCTATCAAGCATATATAATATAATTTCTGTAGGACTAAAATAAATTGATATTTTTCCACCGTGTTATGATGGAGTTCTACCCAGTTAATTCAAATTCAATAAACAATAATTATGAGACGCAATCAATTGAAAAAGGTTAACTTATTTGAAATAAATATAGCAGTGGCTAGAAACCTGTCCTATTTAACAATACTTCCTTGTCGTTGAAACTTTTATTTGTTTCTAAAAATTCTAAACTGACCATTTTTATTTACTCGGTGGAGTATTTCTACACAACCTTATGTCAGTCAGATTACATATTTATATGCGGCGACAACACAAACAAAAATAACTGTCCAGAACGAGTTGTGAGACACATGCACAGCCAATAGTTTAAAAACAGGAAAAAAAATATGCCTAATCACATAATTAAATATACGATGCCAAAATGAGAACTGTCATTATTCATTCTGTCAAACTGTATTTACCTAATGATTATTCAAGATCTAAGAAATCGTGAATTTGATTTTTGTCATATTCTTGAGCAGTGTTTCCCAACCGATGGTCCGCGAATCGGTGCCGGAATCATACAACGCCGATTTGATCCCAGTTCAACCTGATCGCCAGGAAAAATCTCTTGCTTCTAGACCACAGAGACCGACAAACCCTTAATCAACAGATACAGAAAAAATAATTTAGCTATGCATGATACGTCTGAAATCAAAGAAATGGACTAAATGCCATTTCTAAGTAAAAAATAATTAAAGTAGCATCGTCAAACAATATGAGATTCGACTCATTGCTCTTTTGCCTGTTTTTTAATAGATGATATATTTTTTTACGTGAACTTGGAAATAGTGTTATTAACCTTTGAACGACGGACCCTGAAAAATAACGCGTCTGGCGGAGGGGGGTCTAAAAATACCCCAGTGGTATGGCTTTATTGGCATAGATTGCATTAAAAAAATGTTATATTGTGCTTTAACGTATAAATCTTCGTAAAAATATATATATTTAAAAATCGATAGTTTTCTGATCGCGTTGATGTTCATTACAAGCTGGCCTTATCAAAACTATGAACGCGAGCGCTTATCTACAACTTTTAATTTAAAAAGCATGCATATGATTTGAAACGTACATTTGACGCGCGTAGGCGCGTTTGAGATAAGATAACGTTAGCTTATCGTCTATGTGCAGGGAAGTTTGAGCCCAGACAATTTGTAGCGATGATATTTGTAAATGGTTTTCGGCCAATAATAATCCGAAGCTCATATATTTTCTGTAAAAGGTGTAAAAAACAATGACTTAAGAATACCAAAAGTTTACACATTGTATCACTAATATTAAGATAAAGTGGCAGTGGTGGTCAACTGTATTACACGCAGAGAAGGCAATGTTAAAAATCATGGGCCTGTGATGTTAAATGTGATTCCGATTGATATTTCAATATGAAATAGATACACATTTTACCGGACCACATGTATTTTGATAAAAAGTTGAAAAAGACTGACACAAAATCAAAGAAGAGTTGTTGTACATCGACATGTAAATAAATTCAGATTAAAGATTGTTTTGATGTTTCTTGAATTAATACTGCCGGAGCTTGCTTGAAGACCCTCATCGACATCGATTGAATTCACAATTATTTTGAAGAGAATTTAGAATAATTATATATTTAATAGTTATAATATGTAAAAGTAAGTTAGATGATGATGTGTATATCAGTTGTAAGTAAATACGTAAAAACATTTAAACATACTTCAAACGGCGGCGCGATGGCGAAGTAGCCATCAACTATATTGTATAATTTTCGTAGAACGTAATAATGTTTACCTTATTATGATAGATTTCTTTTTTTTAATTATTATGAATTTCAGATTTTTTTACTGTAGATGTAACATCATTACTTGGCTGCCGTCAAATTTGGAACTAAAATTGTCGTCCTAGAGTAGATATCTTCAAAAGCCATTTATATTGTATTGTGCCATTAAAAATATATGTACATTAAAGACGTTTTTTCATTTATATCTTGCATACAAATATGTCTGGGTAAATTAAACAATTTTGATTGGTGATTGTACTATCACCCACGCGATGGTGGCGCCCTCGCGAACGGTCAAGTTATAATAGTATATTTTTAGTAATATAACTAGTCACATTGCAAAGGGGTTTGATGAATTGCAGATGAAATTATTATGACTATTATTTTTGGGTGTACAAGTTGGCTGTCCCACCACCTCCCGTTCTGTGTATGCAGCTGTTGTTCATTATGACTATATAGATATATTTCCAGCAAACCTTTCTTTCTGTCGATTCTGCGGGGTTTGGCAAACTCCACCTCCGTCTGAGCCAACCTCTCCGCCGGCTGAAGCATCTCTGGCTTGGAGTCTTCGTTCTTCCTCGACACTTCACCTGGCCTGCATCAGCCGAGAAACTATACAACGGGAATCCTCCCGGGCCTCGAGAAGCACCGAGTCAATCAATTTTTTTGCAATCGTCCTCGCACTATATCACTAAAATCAATGTTGTCTTTTGCACTTCTTCTTTGATTATCTATGCTTTATCAAAAATCGGATTTATTATACTTTATCAATGGTAGGTATTTTTTAAGACGTTTTTATTTTAATGTATGTGTACGGTGATATTTTACTTGTATCTACATTTTGCATACAGCTCGATAAATCAACGATTGATGGACAAGACTTAACATTCAGTGGTAACCTTAAAATATAATTGATGAATGGACAACCACAGCTGGAGCAGGACGAACGTAGTAGGTAGTAGTTAAATACTAGGGATCGAAAAAATAACAGGAAAGCATGGCTTGCCATTCTTTTTCTAGCAGTAGATTGACAGTTAAGATAAATATCCGCTTTGTTCCATTTTCAAAATAAATTTTCGAATCTCAGTTGAATACCTGATTTTGTAGTTATGTCCATAAATTTAAATTTTGTAAATGTTTATTTCAATACATGGTCAAAAATGTTTTTAGAGCGGAAAATCATACTATTTTAATTTCTACCAAGATTACTGTCGATACACTAATGATATACATAGCGGATAGCTTGCTAATATGTTTTAACCATGGAAGTGATATATTAAAGAGCATCATTAATTTATGTTACTGAAAAATTTTCCGTGAAATAAACAAATTAATCTGGTTTGTTTTTAAATTGCTACGACATACTTTTGAATCGTTTGATTTTTTACTTATCCATTAGAAATGACCAGGGTTACGCCGTTCGACATCTTCATACATTTCAAGTACACGGATGACTTGATTTAAGTTCCATGAAGTACCTTCAGTCGAAATCCTCAATTCTATTATATACCCTCGATAAGTGCTTTAGAGAAGAGCGTACTTAGTTTAACACATCGGTTGGTCGTTAGCTGTAGAACGGTTTAAGTGATAGTATCTTTAAAGCATTGGTCTCCAAACTTAATAAGGATGTGAGCTACTTTCAGAAATTGAGCTTGCCTGATGAGCTACTTATACATCAGGGCTTTAGAAGCAAAGTTAGTTTTCTTCCAATAATCATTTTAGAAAAAAGCACAAAAACTATTTTTATGCCGTTTCAGTTCACTGCAGAATTTTGATTTCCCCTAAGTAGGAATCCCCGGGAATCATCACACATCACATCTTGATTTTTGTACCTACATTTGTAGAAATAGAGTTAAAAACATAATATGTATCCAGTCATTTTGTCACACTTTTTTAGACATTTATAATTATAAATGTTGATAATGCTGCCCAAACGATTGATAAAATTTGATCCTAAGCAAATTTATAAATATGGTACAAAATCCTACGCGAGCTATTGAAAATGCTTCTGCGAGCTACCGTTTGGCGATCACTGCTTTAACGTAGGGCTAAATATGAAGGATAATTATGATGCATGCATTCTAGAGTCTTTTGGAAGAATATGATGAGTTAATAACAGATTGGTCATAATTTTAAGAGAAAAGAGAACACGTTTTTTTTATTTACCTCCTGCTTTATTCATAGAAATAATGCATATTCAATACAAAAAAAAATTAAATCAATATATTTCACCACAATAAAAATAATCGAGTATGGTATGTATGTACATAATAATATAAAGATAGTAGTCTTCTAGTAAAGCTTTTATGTGTCGCACCAAAATAAAGCTAAATAAAAAAGATCTAAGCAACTTTAAAAGGCTATAGATATACGGTGAAAGCTTCCCTAGTAACGTTTATTGTTTACTTTTACGCACAAGCTTCCACGGCATAGCTTTTATTATTGTGTAACAGAGATTTTACGCTTCTAACGTAAGGCAGAAGTTGCTAATAAATGTCCAACGGGCTCTACTATAAAGCGGAGTGTTAAACGGTTACGGACGGGTAAATAATTTAGTGGCAAAGCCCTGACGGGGTTTTTCCCGTTTTATCTATGTTTTTACTATGCGATAGATGATCGACTGGGAATTGTCTTGAATAAAATAAATAAATAAATTAACAAAACAGTGATATTGTGGGTCCTGCGTGTTAATTATGTATTCCTTTTAAGTTTCATTCTTTAAATAAAATGTGCTTTGTTGACTGAAGTCACGTTTACTCGGTGAGCTACATTACACCATGGCAATAAATTTAATTCCAATAGACATTTCAGCTATTTTATTGTGAGAACTGTCTGAAGAACGACAATTATTATGAAGACTGTGTGATGTCGAAATAACAGTACTTGACAATGTTAGCCCTACTAGAATAAGATTACGGGTATGAAATATGTACCATGGTAAGAATACAATATATTAAAATTTAATTCTGTTAAGAATTAACAGTTTAAAATATTTAATACCATTTTGGACAAGGTTGTTAAAACTATGTGCATTGTATTGTCATTAATAACGTAAATAACTAAACTTCTATGGGTTTAGTAATGCATTTAGTATGCAAATATAACATTAACTATTAGTTAATATTCTTCAAATAAATGTAGAAAATAATTAAAATTTCCACTATCGATCTTTGTTGGAAAAACATAACATACAATGAAAGCTCAGGGTATGGCAAATATTCAACATTTTTTTATTTAATGAATGTGATGGCTACAGTTGAAAATACTCACTTAATTAAGCGAAAATTACCAATTTAGAAAACAAATTCTGTAAATATCTAAAATGGCAATCCTTTATCAGAAAAAGATGAAAACAATATGCCATTTTCTTTTATCTAAACAATAATATCTGGAAATATACAATACTACATTATTTGGTATTGTACATTTAAGGAATTAATTTATAAAACTTCATTATTATGGACACGAAAGCTATCAATGATATACGAATCAGAATTAAAGATCCAACACAACCAGAATCCAAATGCATGGACGATTATTTTAAGCAACTGTTAACCACAATCGTCGTTAGATTTGACAAACATTCAAAAACTTTATTATGAAATGAAACTTTTCAACAACAAATATTAGGTTTGGTAAAAAAAACTATTTTCAATTGCGTTGTTTCAATAATGCTTGGTAACAAATAAGCCCATTTTTTTATATGCATTGTTAAAAAAACTACAATGCAAGAATAAAGGTTTTTGTAAAATTAAAACAAAATTACATATTCTACAATTATTTTAATTAGAATTTATTGTAATTATATTGTAACTATATTAAGAATTATTTATAAGTATTAAGTTTGGACAGGATCGTTTTTTAACGATCATTTCTAACTGATTTTGGCAAGTAATCACTTGGAAATGTTCACTCGTTGAACAAACTGGTATGGATGTTATTATGAATTGCTTCGAAGTGTGCTTAATTTGGTAATTTAATTTATTTCCACCAAATGACATTAAAAACCAATCAAACGATTCATTTTATTGAACGAATGAATTTTGTTTTATAATCAAAACAATCACTGGAGGAAGAAAATGTTTATGCGAATGTGTTATGCAGTAATAATATGCGACGTATTAATTTTTATTTTACTTTGATCTCATAAAAACATAAAGGTGAATGTGTAAAACAACGAAAAAGGCGGGAGAGTTTTTTTTCTGTTTGACACAAGACAACTCATAAACAAATACGCGCCGATTATTTTTTGATTCTGTTATCCGGCGTAGTATAAGTATGGCAAGCTCCAAAAAACTGGTGAGATTTTTAGTATCAAAACCTACTGAGAATAAAAAATTTGCCGGTGCTTCAGAACGAAAACAATTACAAACACTTTGGCTCTTGTCACGGACCAAAACAAACCATCCGGACCACGGATGAACGCGACGTGGAGCCGTTGCGAGGGCGGTGAGACTACTGCCTTCGGGGTGTTTTGCCCCGGGCAGGACGGGGTGACCGGGGTGCGGAGGCGTCCACCGAACCGTGCGCAGGCGCCAGCAAAACAAACCCACCTGATCGGCCAATCTTAGGGGTGGAAATGGAAAACACTATTTGGATTGCTCGAGAACGATGCGTCAGAAATTCTTCGAATCTGATGGTGGATCATCGTCGCTTTCAGAAGCTTGAAACGCCTTCAGCACGCGAGCGAATATGAACACTTTTGGAATTTATGACACAAACCACGGTATAGGCATATGACTGCGACTATTGGATAAAAGAGAATTTTAATCAGCAATTCCCAACTGTAAAATACACACCCCTCAATCGGCTGATGATAAAATAAAATTTAAAACAGATTTTTTTTTCTCTCTTATAAAATTGTTGGAAGTGTTTTGGCAGTTGAAATAAACACAAACAACATATTTGTATTTTTACGCTCACCCCTATTTCCAATCATTTTGAATATTGTGGGTATATCCATTAAATTGGCATTTACTTGGTAGAACTCGATTAAAACACGGTGAAAAATTAGCAACGCATGTAAGTGAGTTCTGACGATGGAGCAAGCCGAAATAGCTAACATTTTTTTTTTAACCAAAATTTTGGTTTGCTCCAATGAAACAAAATCAGCAAGTAGTCCCTTTCATAAAAAGAGAACCAAAGAAAAACATAGCGCTGGTCAAATTTGATTTCAATGACAGTTTGGAGAAGAATATATTTTCACTGAGAATACACTGTAACATATTTTATATGTAGGTTTTTTTTATATACCAACAAAATCTATTTAAAACTTCATCTTACCGTAAAATAAATTGTACAATATACAATTATGAGATATGAGAGAGATGGGAGTAAATCATGACTGCGCGTGGCTCAATCACAAACTGTTAATTTAATTAAACTATAATATAAGTGCTTAATGAAATATCTTAAAACTCACATCATGAACAGAATTTATTACATGATTTTTCATGGATGAATTTTTTTACGAAAGATTTAAAAGTTTTTAAAAAAATAAACATGCCGAGTATGAATTAAAGTAAAAGACTGGCAATACTTAACAAAACATAATGTAAAACTCAGTATGCAAACAACCCAATCTATAATCAGATTACATTGATAAAACAAAATGTATCTCAAGTTATAATATATACGATGTCTACGATGCCTACGAAGCACTACGACGCTCTACGAGGATACACACAAGTCTACTACAAAGTCTACACAAAACGCAACTTGGCTAACGCTAGTATAGAATGCAAAACTAGTAATCAAATAAACTACAACAATACAAGAGAACTTTAAAACAGTTATTACTTCGTCTTGAATTTAAAGTTTGTTTGGTCAAATACACATTAGTATTTGTTTAATTCTACATGTCCGCTCCTAACATGGAGCATATGGACTTCTCACGTTTATCTCAACATGTGTTTTTTCTACGAGAACTGCTTGTTTCTCAGTTACTCAACCTCTCTTTTTTTAAGAGATTAGGGATTGAAAAGATACGAGTACTATGACAGGACTAGTGGTAAGCTAATCACTCCCGGTATGCATCGCTTTTTGGGATCGGAAAGGTGGGAAGAGAATTTTACCAACATTGCCTTCGAACAGAATCGATTCATCGACTGAAAAAACTACTCGTACCGGGAATCGAACCCGGGCGGTCCGTCACGGAAGCCAACGACGTTGACCTCTGCACCACGGACCGGGATAACTTTTAACGGGCTTTGTTTATAATATGGCAGTAATATTGTCGATAGGATTGGTTCGTCGAATATCCGGCGACGCGGATATGAAATTCTAATGTAACATGTCTTTTTATCTGATATTCAGAACTCATTATGAAAAATATTAAATTTTTATAAAACCTTCTAATGATAATGATGTGATACATTATATCTTTTGAAAACCAATCTAAAAGTAAATATTTTTTATAATACATAGATAATTTCTGCTGAAGATGCTTGATGGAATTTGACTTATCCTTTAGTTTAGTCACCATCGACCCGGGGTTCGGCTTTTGGCATCTTTGAGCATTTTACGTACAAGAAAGACCTGAGTTGAAAAGCGGTAAATAGCTTGTATATACGAATAAATTCAATTTCACGAAGTAATTTATTATCTAAGGTTATTTATCGCAATCTGAATTAATTAGCGAATGTTTTGATACCAATGAGGTTAATTTAATTGGTGAATTGACAATAACTTATTCTACTCGCTCATTAATTCAGATTGAAATCAATAACATTTAAATATAAAAAAAACTTATTAATCAAGCAACCTTTGCGATAGTAGGTCTAAAGATGCCTCTGAAAAAGGCGAAACACGTGTCACAATTAGCAACACAATACGTGGAATAATGAAAAACATTTTAAATTTTATATTAAAATGAACTTCTATAAAGTTATCGCCGAATACATCGAAAGTAATAACATTTAAATTTTATGATATTTATTTTATCCTTATATACCTTATGTTATATAAGATAGAAACCTTGATTAGACATAGAAGCCATTAGTGCAACCACTTTGTTATGACGATCGTCGTATTAATATAATATCCACTGATAATGATATTTATTTTAAAATGACAACTTTAAGATTTTGAGAAATTGAGAGAAGGTATCGATAAAAAATTTCATAAAATTGTAAACAGTTCAGTTGTAATATGCAATGCAGCACTGGATAAAAAGTGGTGAGGAAAGGACGACGGAGAAGACGAGTCCAAGCCGCCACTCCGGCACACTTCGCGGAAGTGACAGCGATATCGCTGCTCACCTGCTATTTACGTCCGGAGACCTCTGGGGGCGTGGTCAGCCGCGAGAATTTCCCTCCACCAGTCGTCGGCAACTTGAAGATTACGGTGTACCACAGAACATGCAACCAAGTCTTGCGAAACACGAATAATACGGTGAGAAAAATAGCAATGTATTTTAATTCTACAGAAATTAATTAATATATTTGTTGATATGTAGCTATTTCGGCTTACGCCCTCGTCAGATCTTTATTTTAAATGTGCATTAGAGCAGGCATATATACCTCGCATAGTCAGGATACACAATACATCTTCTTCTCTGTTCCACCATCTTAATTTTATATGGAAATAATAAGTTATTGAATGTGACAAATTGATTTGATCTATTCATTAAGTGAAAGTTAATCTGGGTTTTTACTAAGTGGGAATAAACGTAAAATTAGTTATGTATCAACTTGATTTATTTAAAATTGCATGAAAGCTTATTAACCGCTTCCCCGGGATTCAGACTAATACGTGTAAAAAAAAAGTGTTCCAATTTCGGCACTCACGCAAATACGTGTGATACCCGAAGAGCGCCCATACGAGCATTTTAAAATCGTCGTTCGATTTTCGGCGTATTTCATGTAATTTCACGATTTCTGACATTGTATGAGACTATTTCATGATATGGTATAATTTTTATAATATGTACTTATAATATTCTAAGAAAAAAATAATAATTAAAAAAAAATGTAAAAAATAGACTTCGAAGGGTAAAAAAAACATTTTTTTTTTAATAAAAATAATATTTATATGCTTCAAATTAAAAGAAAATAAAAATAGTTTTTTTGGAACATTAGGGTTAATGGCTAAAGAAGTGGTGATGCGTTAATTGTGATTTGTTCATTAAGTTCATAATTTCTGTAGAATTAAAATACATTTTTATTTTTCTTACCGTATTATAATGGAGGTCTACCAAGTAAATGCCTACTCAATCAATAAACACGAATATCGTTATTACGCTGCAAAACACACTCTCCAGCAAGATTGTGAAGCCGTGGAGGGTACGGCGTTGGGTACCTTAGGGAATATTTTCTACCTGCTACGATAAGTAAAAAATCAGATCGGACAAAGACATGATAAGTTTATTTTGCACAGCATTGGACTTGCCAGTTTTGACCGGCCATGGCAAGTTCAATGTAAAACTATCCATGCTGGGCAAGTTGGTTTTAAGGCAGGATTGTTCTTGTAAGCGCGCCCACGAGGACGCTGATCACGATGTATTGGATTGCCCTCAAATTAATTCCGAACGAGCGATAAACACGTCTAAAACGATGGGCTCTCATCAGTATACGGATTATTCACGGGATAATAGGTATCAACTTGATTTCAGTGGCTGAACAGTTACTCTTAATCGATTTAAATTATTATCTATGATCAAGCACAGTAGTTTATGGATCAAAATCAGTCAATTCATGTGATGGGCTCCTCTCTTCTGTCGATATCGTTGTAAAAGGCAGCCATAAAACATTGGCTGCGTATACACGAGTGGTGGTGGGAAAAACAACTTGTATTTTGCACAATGAAACACGTACAGTGACTTCAGCTGTACATATTATATATTGTCTTGACGAAATAATTGTCATTATTTCGATTCGTAACAGCATGTTAAACCGAATCAAACCAACATAAATTGGCAAAGAAAGACACTGAGGTTCATATCACACTTTATATACTGCATGGAATGTGCTATTGCCCGTTAGTTGTGTATTCAAAAATAAATGGCAATCATGGCAAACATAAGAAGCTTCTAAGATCTAGTTTGCAAGTGTAAAAAACTCCACGTTTTATTAATTTGAATAGTCAATAACACGGCTCTTTAAGTTTTCCCGTTAATCATTAAACCGTATACCAAAAATAAAAAATATCGTGATTCTGGAAAAAAAAATACGACGAATACGTACATCATAAAAATAATGAATGCCTATGAATCTTGACATACAATTTAAATTTTCCTAGAACCCTTAAAATGGTTTTGACATTATTAGTCAAAAATACAAACAGTTAATATAAAGAAACTACTATTTAATATCCACAAGTTTGTCAAACTCAAACTGGAAATCTTTCATATCATCGAAAGCTCTTATTTTCAGTATACTTCACAAATTGTAATATAACGTGCAAACTACAATGCCACAATTATTGATACACCATGTGATTGCCAAAAGCTAACGACCGCTGCCGAAAATCATTCTGAGGGTAAAAGGCAAGTGGAAAGCGTGGTGGGGGTGGGGTGACCTTGCTTTAGCGCCAAGGACACGGCAACTCGTGCAAAGGTGACGCATCGCGCGCCATCTTGACGAAAAGCGCGGGAGAGGCTATCATTGTTTTCGGGGTTAAACATCACATGTTAAAAAATGGTGTTGCCGTTGTTCAACTACTTTTATCGCCATGTGAATTTGTATTTTATTGATTTGTTTACAGGAAATTACAGAGCTTTGAACTGACAGCAAAATATTGTGGTTTGTGGAGGTTTTCCACGGCGGGAAAGCGATAGCTAATATATTATTACTAACACATTTACACCATGTATTTTTTATTAAGTTATTTAATTAATTAACAATGATCATAAAAGTTATAGGCTTCCAGATTTTTCTGTCAAAACATACGCTTTTATAACAAAGTACAATTGGTCATAAGTTTATCAATCTGAATTATTTTGCATGCTTATTTTATCACTTATTATTTGTAACAAAGTTAACACGAAAATATCTAATATATTGATTTATTAAAAATCATAGACTGTATGAGATTATTATGTTTTTCAGATCTTTTCTCATTCAAATGCTTGTTCCGTGGACAATTTAATTTGGAAATGTCGCGAGCAAATGAAGCATCGATGTATGTATATGCAATCGTCATTGAGTTTCGAACAGAAATTGAGCATATAAAAAAAACGGTTTTTAAATATATTTTACTGTGCGAACTCAGGTATTACATAGTAAACAAGGTGTATTAAATTCTGATTAAGAATTCTACGACACTTCGTCTTTTCTAATTGCCATACGTTATCATGAAAGACACTTCCCATTGGGATCGCATTCTTTAACGATTATCAAATTATCAAAGACGGATGGATGAAAGCTTTGTTATTCCTGACTGGCATAGACGTAACGATAAGCTCATCATATGGCAACATTTGTCAGTCGCTGTGGTCTACTGGCAAGAACTTTCATATAGCGATCCGGTATGTCTGGGTTCAAGTCCCGGCAAGGTCAGATTTTTTCAATTGAAAAAGCTATCTTTGGCATAGGCGTATGACATTTTTCGTAATTTGTTCACAACTGAATTTCGTATTTTAAAATATTTGGCGCATTAGCATCAACTGTAATGCCAAATATGTTTTTATAAAAAAAAACTTCATCAAGTAATATCTATATTTGCGCTTTGGTGATTTTGAACAACCCTAGCTTTTGAAATATGTACGAATATCGAATTCTACTAAATAACTAATTGTACGAAACCCGAAGATATATCAGGGGTGGCCAAAATTTATACACAACGGGCGACTTTTTTGAAATTTTTGGCAGCGATCGACTCACATATTATATTGAATTTATTATCATTGAAATAAAAGAGGAATCAGAGACGTGTATATCAGAACGCCAGACAGGCGGGCGACTTGGAATAGCTACGCGATCGACGCTTTGGCCACCCCTGATATATATGTAAAGAATATCGAAGCCAGTTATATACTAGCAGATATATACCGCTTGCGGTTTTAAAAAGCTATTTTAGTAACGTAGTTGATTTTGAAAATGTTAATACTTCCTTTTCCAAGGAAGGCGCTTGCTTTAAAATTTATTAAATAAATATATTCTGGCGAGGCGGAAAAGACGACGAACATAGCACGGTTGTTGTTGTTCGCGAAATAATTCGGCGCCGAATTAATTCGAGTATTTTAGTAACTAAGCTAGCACTTAACCTTTGACATTTAAATTGTTTTACAAAATGGCAGATTAAAGCTCTTAAATTTTAGACAATATGAACCAGCAACAAATTCATGCTTATTAAAGAAAACAAACCATCGCGAATACTCTTTTTTCAAACCATTTGAATTTACATCACCTCAACTGGAATTGAGAGGTTTTCATAATAAATATAAATCTATTTGCAGAACAGGCGTGAATAAGGATTAAAAATATATTTTTTTATTTTCTTTAAGTGATGTAATGACGCCATGAATAAAATGGTAAGCTTCCATAAATTTAAATGGATAGAATTGATAAGATAATAATCGATGGCATAAAGAGAAAATTTGCTGTCTCCGTTTTTGTCAATTGTGCAAGAGAGGGTAAAAACTGATTATTTTGAGAATGTAAAATTTTGTGATTTTACTAAAACGTTTTATCGATGCAGTCAAAAAAATTTTGGTTATAAAAAAAATAAGTGACATGCACATTGCATGATACAACAAGATGGCATTATTAAGTCATTTTCAGCCAAAAGTAAAGTTAACAAAATTACTTTTTAAACCATCGTAATGTGCAATGAACAAAAATTGTCACATAATTGCCAACTTGACTCTTGTACTCAGTCTGAGAAACATGTTCAAATGGGATTGAATGTCAATTAAAATGATAAATATTTGATAGAAATATAATACTTCTCAATGTTGTCGAAATATATCACATAGATATATTTATATAAACATGATCATAAAGAAAACTTTCAATTTTATTAGCCAAAACCGGTTGAACGATTAACGATACATATGTAGTTTAACGTGTTATACACTTTTATTTAATCTAGAATAAAATGTAAATATTGCAGGTGCACATATTAAAGAAGGAATAGGGGGCCTGTCGATTACAATAACTTTCGTTTAAAACATTTGCGTGGTCGAAGTCAGTTAAGCCATGGCAATTACAGTTGAGACGACCTCGATCTCAGCTCTTTCGTAAATGAGAGAAAGCCTCTCGTCCGGACACTCGGGAAGAGGAAATTAGAACTCGGAGGAGGAGAAAGAAGGATGCTCTGAATTTAAAGAAGATCTCAAAGGGTAAAACAAGTGCGATTAGCACTCGCACAATTTAATTAGTTATTTAAAAAATTACACAGGTTATACACGTAGTTTACAGTTGACACAATTACATATGGAATTAATACGACACAGAAGTTAGTTTAAAATTGCAAGGAACGATTGCGGCTCCCTTCTCGAGTTGACAAAGGCGATACCAGGATTTAGAATGTTAGAGAGAGTATTAGTAGCTTGAAGGCGACCCTCTGGACTCACACGGTGGGGAGAAGCCTCGACCCTCTGTAAGATTTATCCGACTGGTCCACACTCTAGGCTCCCTAATCTCTCTGTAACTTTGACTACTTTTGAACATAAACAGGCTCTTATCTGCGCCTCACCGTCCGCTTTTAGCGGACTGTATCTCTCCGGTCGCGATCTGAACAGTGCAGCATCCCGTCTCGAGATGCGTGCGCTGTACCATTTTTTTCGGTACAGTAGAGGCTGCGTGAAATACCACGTACCTCACGCAGTCAGTGCGTAAAATAGTCAGCTATATTTAGAGCGAGACGGCTGTGCGTATACTTCTTCGGAAACGCCGCGCCGAAATGTCGCTTTTACAAACTTAAATTACTCTACATTGAATCGCTATAGATTTCAATATAGAGTTTGATTAGACTGAATTTACTTCCTGATATCGACTTAAACTCATAGACTAAGGTGAAAAATAGATCGTTCGAGAGAGTGCTGATGTCCTAAATACGAGAAGGTATCACAGTGAAACCTCGATTCTATGTTTTTCAAGGAATCGCGAAAAAAATTCGATATATGCGGGAAACGGTCAATGCGGGAAAGTTTAAAATATGTAATAAAAAAAGCAAAACATTTGAAAAACTTATTTACATACATTTTTTTAAAAAAATCCATAATAATTAGTTGCTTTTTTGCAGTTTTGCACTTCAATTTTAACAGAATTCGCATAATTTCCTGACTGAAAATTCATCTACATATGTCTTTGAAGTAAACAAATATTTTTATTTGGTTATTAGGCCAATAACGCTTCTTCAAATGAAATGACAGGTCCATCATTGCATTCTTTGCCATCTACTTCTTCGCTGCTGTCATTAGTAGCATCACATAATGACTCGATCGTTTCGACGCCACATGTGCTAACTCGCTGTCACACTACACTGCAGTACTAAAGCCGAGGTAATCCTCAGCTGCAAGACGCCAGTCTTCACAAATAAGAACCGAAACAGCAAGTGTGCTATTATTAACGTTTTATGGTCATTATGTTTCCGGTGAAGTCTCACTAACTAGCACAATTGCAGTTTCGTTTCTTTTCTGCCAACCGATGGGATGGAGTCGAAAATGTTTCTAAGAAAAACTCATAAAGCGGTAAATCGGGATAATATTTGTGACGGGACCATAATATTTCGACGTTAAATTAAGGAATTCGTTAAATCGGGGAACGGATAATGCGGGATTTTTTAACATTGTTCTTATGGGTGTTTGGCCGGGACTATAGAAAATGTACGAACAACGCGGGAAAACGGTTAATGCGGGAACGTAAGATCGGGGTTCCACTGCAGTTAAATAAAATTGAAAATGATCCCATGATTACAAGCAAGATTGTACTTTTATCTTTGAGCTTCTAAATTACGCTTGAATCACAATTTAAGGCGGTCGACTAAGGTGTGTTAGGGATTAAACTATTCCATAATATATCTCGTTGCATGAATATGAATGTAATAGATCGTATAAAGATAGTGCTACGGATGCATCACTACCTACCTTAATTTCTTCCGAATCTATGAACAACCCCCGGCCATTTTCTAGTTTGACCACGTTCAATATTTACTGTAAGATAAATATTTGTGTACCCGACATTATAATGAAAATCATTTTTAATTTAGGCAGCGCATGAACAAATATGAAACAAAATATTTTGAAAAGTTTGGATAGTGGACGAACAAGGCCAATCTTTACACCCAATTTATCTACATAGTATTATTATTTTGTCGTTCGGAATAAAAATAAATGAAATCAAAAGAAAGTTTTATAATAACTAACACAAAGTATAATAATTCATAAAATTATATTAATATTTGGACCAGTCTTCGATTCTGAGACAAAATAATTATTTGGCCGCAGGACTAGACAAGGTTACCCGTGCCTACTGTAAAGCTATCAAACACTATTCATTATTTTGTGTAACTAATGGGTTTTTTTAATCGATTGAATTTTTCACTTTTTCATCATTCAAACGATTCAAATTTGCTATCGAAATCGCATCATCAAGCACGTTCACTCAAAATCCTGAAATAATGATGTTAGCATTAACTGGGCGAGAGCAAATTGATTTTTTGGCTGCAAGAAATTCTTCGATAAGGCAAAGTAGTTTGAGTAGATATTAGAGACTCCAATTCGAGTATCGAGTACTCGATACTCGAGTATACTCGTCCATTTTTCTAGTACTCGAAACTCGAGTATTTAGAAAAATACTCGAGTAATACTCGTAATTTATAAATGAAGATTTATTTCCAATATTTTATTTACTTATTTGAAAAAAAATATTGGTGTCTTACGCGTGAATTTTACTGTCAGGTAATATATATTTTTGAATGGTTTTGCCGTTGACTATGTATGCTATGCGAAAATTTCTTTTATAACTCCTGATATATTCCTTACCCAACTTAACAGATTTATGATACGACACAAAATAAAATATTGAAAAAAAATCTTTCGATACGCCTTTTATTTTGTTAAAGTCATTAAGTATCAGTCATAAACCAAAATCTTAATCCCTGAAAAAATATTGTAGGCAAAGTAAAAAAAAAGGTTTCACAAAGTCATTTAAGCACCAGACTAAAATAACAGATGCCCTATTTTAATTCATTGAAAAAGCCGACGTTCAACTGAGAGTTTTTTCTTCCGTGGGAATTATAAAAACAAAACTTCGAACCAATTTAAAATTTGAGATGTTTAACACTCTATTATTTTTGAAATATATGTTTTATAAATTGAAATAAATGTATTAATGCAATTTAATAACCTTCTTTATTTTTTTATATACATACATTTCAATTATTAATATATATTTAGCTATAGAATAATAAATATATATCTAGCCCGGGATCGATTGCCGGTACGAGATAAATCGTTTTTGCTGAGGCAATGGGTGTATGTGTTGTTTAAAATACCTTCCCACCATAGTGACAGCGATTAGCTAACCACTAGTCCTATCCTAGTCTTCGTATCCTTTCCATTCCCCCTTTCTTCGAAAAAAAGAGAGGTTGAGTAACGGATTAACAATCAATTCTCGTAAAAAACATGGTATTAAAAAATGGTACATCTGTAACTACTCGAGTATACTCGAGTACTCGAGTATTTTTAAATTTTGCTACTCGATACTCGAGTAGTTGAGATGTCGAGTAATTGGAGTCCCTAGTAGATATAATGAAATAAAAATTAATAATGACCATCACATATATGTATAATAATTAAAGACCCTATACTTAAATGAATTATGAATACGAAATCTTAATTTAACTTACTAACAAATGATAAGTCTAGTCTGGGTAACATAGGTTGGCTTACCTGAAACAAAAAAGAAAAAATAGTTAGATATTTGAGACTAAAATTTGGCGGTAGTTGCCTGGAAATTCAAGTAATAAGTAAGTAATTCATGAAATGAAAATAGGTTATCTTTGTCGATGGATTCGATAGTCATTTTATAGAGATTTATATCTTCAAATAATCATGGTATATGCTTACTTACAACAATTGCTGTACAACCTAGTATGAGCGTTTCGTAACGTTGACAAACAAATCAGACAGATATCAATCATAAACGTCGATTACACATAGTAACTATTGCAATGATATAAAAATTATTTTATAATATGGAATATTTGATCAAATAATGGACGAATTTCCTCATAGCAGCCGGAATAGAATGTTTGCAATATAAATAAATACATAAAAGAACGGAGCCACCCTCCAGTTTGGTCCTTGAATAGCGAGACCTCTTTGAACTTTGCCCATTTCCTACAAAACATGCGTTAGTGTTACGAAACTGTCACTAGACGGCGCGCTTACGACGGAAGCGGAAATGCGATATTACGTTTTTAGGCAGAGCCTCCTAAGCGATGGGTTATGCTAAAAATAAAAATAAAACAAATCAGTGATCGAAATATAACAGAATATTGTAATAAACTAGTTGTATGGTTAACGTATTTTGAGGTGAATATCATCGGCCATCGTAAGTAAAAATATAGCTTTCTGAAAATGTCACATTGTGTGCAAGAAATATGATCGTACGTTTATCAACAAAATTGTATTAGTTCTTATTGATTAAAGAATAAAAGCTTGAATCGAAATCATCGTTTCAAAAAAAAAAAACAAATAACCATGGTTGAAATCAATCATGGTTATGGCACAATAAGAGCCAGCGATTCGTTTTCATCATAATTTGTGGTCAACTCGTTGTAATTGTCAAATAATACATGTTTGATTTTTTTAATGTTTAAACATCAGATCCTTCTTTTAGCACGTTTTCGAAATTACGTGGTTTAAAAAAGGGACGATTATTATTTATTATTTTTACGCTGATTTTTATGCTTTAACGCAGGTTAAAAATAAACTTATCTGTATAAAAAGACGTATTTATCATAGTAGTGATTCTAAGGATGATGAAGTAGTACCACTAGCTGCAAGTTAAAAT
Source organism: Himalopsyche kuldschensis (assembly GCA_028554975.1). Lineage (NCBI taxonomy): Eukaryota > Metazoa > Arthropoda > Insecta > Trichoptera > Rhyacophilidae > Himalopsyche > Himalopsyche kuldschensis. The sequence continues at coordinate 595,905 of JAHFWI010000085.1, read as the reverse complement.
CTAGAAGGCTTCCAACTATCCAATATACTTTGAAAAATGTTTCGAAAATCTAATTATCATTTTTTTATGTAGAAGGTAAACTTTTAGAATAGATTTTGAGTTCAAATTGAGTCAATAATACCAACAATGGCAAGGGACTTTGCTACGCGAACTATTATCATTATCAGAAATTTGTAAAAACCCTCAACGTTACGTGAGCTTTTCTGAAAGTTCACTGCGATATATTATATGTAAATAAGCGGTGTAGCTATTAAAAAGGGTAAAATAAGAAAAATAGCACTTGTAGAGGTTATAAAGAAAACACGGAAACCCATAAATACACACGAAGCTAACAGAATTATGTTTTCCCGGAAAATTTATTTCGAATTGACCTTTTAGCAGGAAGTTCCCAAGGGCTCTGGGTTTTTTTTTTAATGCGTCAAGAACCCAATAACAAAGTGCGAGACTTGTTAACGGTAATTACTTTTTATATGCCGATTACAGCAGTGATGTGCTGCGGAATTTTCTAAAAGATAAAATAATACAATCATTAATACATACATATATCACCATTTCTTTGGCATATTGATTTTTCAGTAAACAGATTACTTTCCTACAGCATATCTCATAAAATCGTATTCTCATAACAGCTTTTTAATATAATTTTATCAAGCTGTATTCAATGTTTTGAAAAAATATGTAAGTTGCTTTTAACAAAGTTAGCAAAAAGTTGCAAGAATTTAATCGGTATGGCAGAAAGAGGGTTTATTTCATTTTAAAAATGCTGTTATGAAAACAACTGGAAATAATGAAATGTGAACATCACAACCATTAATAAATTGAACTCATTTTTGAGAAATATTGTTTTGACAACTAAATGTTTTTTAACACATTCAATGCTGAACCTGTTTTTTAGTATGCAGTTGAACACGCTAGTCGTGTTCTCAGCATCCAATGTTATGCTATTTACAGAAGATATTTTTTGTACTTATTCCACAATTAATGTATTAAGATCAGGACCGGTTTCCCTCACGAACGATTTCCGATCACGACCATCATCAGTTGAAAATACATTAATACAGAGATATTTATTTTATATTTTTCTGCGGTTGACAAAGCTCGCGACGAGCGAAACTGGTTCTGATAAGAGTACAAAAAATGTTTTATCATTTTTCAATATGATGCCTTACCAGGTATTGCAGTGAGCACCTTGAAAAGTATACAAATAATTCTTAAAATGTATGAACAAAAAAAAAGGTTTGTGTTGTTCACGTCGTATTTCACTTACCCTTCTTTAAAGTAAGTGTTTTGATGAATTTTTACGCTTAGAATCATAACGCAATGCAATTGTTACGATTTGATGGTTTTTACGTCACTAAATCAAGTGGAAATATCAAAGTATTCTTCCACAACTGTGTTATATAGAAGATAGGTATTTTGGATACATAAAACATAAAAAACCGATGTGACGCCCAACGGGTAGAGAGAAATGTAGACCACTGGTTAACGTTTAACCTATGCAGCGTGGCCTTTAAAAACATAAAGACGCCCACGCGGCGGAAGAATCTCCTTTCTCCTCCAGCGGCAGAGCAAATTATTATTACACCCCTCGGGGTCGCAAATTTTACCGAAACTTTTCTTCGAAACTCATACCTCATACCGGACTCGCGATTATGACGAAAAATAATTGTATTTTATATATTTTTTTAATATTACAGGTCTAACATTGATGATTTAATATATTACCGATCGTCATAATACCAATTATACCTCTTTTGGAACGCATGAATCCAATTTTTTCCTACCGGAAGTATCCAGTACTAAAATATACAAACATCACATACTTTAAGTTGGTTCATAGAGGAGGTTGAAAAAAGCCACTATTACACGGCATTTTACACACGGTGCCTTCGAGATTCTCTTTCGCCTGCCACCATCTGTGCTTCCTCCCAAGTTATCCCAGCCTCCCTTAGATCCACTGAATACATCCTAAGGACGATCATCAGCGGCCTTTCAGGGCTACAGAATCCATTCGGTTGATAGAAGAGACAGACTCGCATGTCCAAGCCAGGTCCATCGTCGCCTTTTTTATTTTGTACGTAACGAGGGGCTATTTTGTCCGCTCTCTTACCTCCGAATACCTGACTTAGTTAAACCACCGTGCTCCTACTATTTCACTGCAAGCACCTGAACGTCTAGTAGTCAATTCATAACGAGTGTATTATTATCAATGATGTCAAGGGGTGATTTGTTATGTGGTTTCAAGAGAATTATAAAAGATGTGCTCGGAAAAACTTTAAAACAAAATATCAAGGCATACAACTACTACTGTTATACATACTGAAGTCTAATATTATTCACTGCGAAACAAATATCACCGCCCACCATATTTGAGTTTCCATTTTAAACGTCAAACAACCATTTATATATATGTCTTTCAATTTTGACGTTCATACAAACATCATATTAGTTTTATTCGAATTTTCTAAAGCGCGTCATATTGTGACAGAACCACTATAAAATAAAGAGGCAAAGCTCGTTTTTGACATGTATAGATCCCCGCACCACATGCTAACTCGATGCAGTAATAATTGCAAAGAAAAATTCTCGACATCGGTTTGATAATTTAAATACGTCCCATTTGTTTGGTGCACTGTCAATAATTTCGGGTGTATTTGAGATTGAAAATGGACGACGGATTGACATGTACTGTATAAAGAAAAGTTCGATATTTTTGATTTAGATTAGAGAAAAAACGTAGATGTCCGTGTAGTTTTTATTAAAAAAAACATATTTTAAGCTCATTCGATAAGACGTTTTGGATTAAAAATGGACGGTGTTTTCATCAACGATTTCTTACTAGCATCATTATTTGAGAATTGTGGCGAATATTTGTGTTTTATAATTAAGGAGGTTTTTTTTTTATTTTACTGAAGAATTAGTTTTTCGAATTTCAAAAGTTTGAATTGGGTACGTTTCCATGAAAACGGCAAAGCTTGAAAATGATAAAATATTCCTATAAAAGACTATTTTGACAGAACGGGGATGATAATAAAAAGTAGTTTCCATTGTTGCCGACTGTAAATACTGGTTGGCATAGCGCTTTAAAATACAATGCCAAAAGTAAATATTGTATCTTATAGTTTAGCATAAAGATCAGCCAAAAAATATTCTCAGTTGATTACATTAAAAGATTTTTACTACTAACTAAGCCAGGATAAAGTCTTACAGAGAAAAATTCAATAAGTTAGGAAAACGATCAGGTTGAATTCTCCTTTTTTTCATGATAAATATATCTGATAAGAAAGAACTTACATATTTGTTTGCAAAGCATGTGCCAATGCGGCCAATAATTCCAAGAAAATTCCAGGCCGTGGGATGAAGATCGATCCAGCCATAAACTTAGGGAAGCTATTTTGAAGAACAGATAAAACCTTGAAAAGTTATTTACCTATTTCCAATGCCTCGTAAAATGGATATGTAAGGACAAATTGTCCGTTTGTGGTGTTCGTTAACCACAAAAATAAGATAATAATTTAAAATATAGTTAACTTGAATATCAAAAAATATTAACTTTGGTATACCACATGAAGTGTAACTAAGTTAAACACATTTTGTTCCGTCTGTGCTGTGGTAAGCATCCTTAGGCGCAATTACATGTTTCTATACACAAAGTATTTATTTTAAGGTAAAATTTGAAGGCGTATTACACCGAAGGGATGCGATAATAAATCGAGGTTCACCTCGGTCACTTAGAAGCAGAGAAACAAACTCATTTTTCTTTATTTTACAGGAGAACTAAAAACAGGTTTCATCAGTTATCTTCATTATCTTTAAAAGCGATGCTTTCCGATATACTTATTAAATATAAATCGTTATTTATTATAATTTGTATCAGGTTTAGTGGAGCTATGAACAAGAAAGTGATTTTAGTACGCATTGAAATATCTTCGTATCCACTTATATTGATATGACTAATTGACACATAAAGTAGGATATTATTTGGTATCTAGTGGCATTCATAACTCAAAGCCGTCAAAAATCGAGAATGCTTTTTTATCCTAAGGGCCAGAATAATACCTCGTCAGGGGAGAAGACGAAACAATTGTTCGCACGGAAACAATCTTTTTTCAAAAAAAATATTATTACTTTCGATAGATTCAGCGGCAACGTGGAGGTTCATTTAAATTTAAAATATCTTTTATTCCACTATTGTGTGCAAATGGTGACACGTGTTTCGCCTCGTTGAGAAGCATCATCAAACCTATTATCACACGGTTCCTTTCGTTGTATATTGAGAGTTATTCTAATATTCTAACATGATGAAAAAAAATGATTTTTCCTTTTGACATGGCGCAGGGAAGGGGGATACATACAAAAAAAAACAATAATACTACTAATTACACATAAAGTCACGCTGATAATTCAATGATAGTTAAGTGTTAATCAATAAGACATTATACAGTACTAAAACCAGTTGACAATGCTCGCGGTGGGCGAAACCTGTCCTGATCATTGTACAAATATATGTGTCAATTAACAGATCAAATGTGATTACTGTTATGGGAAAGCTAACTTTTGATAGTGACAATTGAAGTTATTTAAAATGCGGAAAACGGATTGAGAAGTAATGGTGGGGGGGGGGGGCAGCTTAAGCGCGCTCGTTAAAACTTTTCGGGAGTATGAAGCGATAAAAAAACCAAATACCTAATATAAAGGTAAAAAAGTCAAGGTCAGTTTGATTTATTACCCATTTTACAATCAGATTAATCGGATGAATGCAAATAAAAGCACGCTATTTCCAAGAAAAACTTCATTACAAAGTGTATTTGTTAAATAATAATTATTTGATGTATTTGGCTATAACGGGCGGCCTTATTGAAACGTTTGTCATTAATTGATATGCATATTTTAAACACATATTATATATTTGAGAATTTCGAATGAAGGTGCTTGATGGATTTTCAATATCAAAATTGAATCGTTTGAACTTCGTCTTATTCCAAGAGCTTTGACGCTAGCGACCAGGGTTTCGTCTTTAGGCAACATCTGGCATTTCAAGTACACGACTGAGCTTGGCCTGACAACTGGCAATAAAATTGAGCTGACGGTCAGTTTAAGTTCATTCGTGCACTTCTTGAAATGCATGATGATAACGAAAGGCGAAACCTGGATCCTTAGGTTCAAGACTCATAATACCCATCAAGCGCCTTCAGTCGAAATTCTATTTTAAATATATTTTGTGAGTTAAAAAGATGTATCAAGTTGATTGAACGTTATTATTATGAATAATTCAACAAGTTTACCAAAAATAACTTTTAGACTTTGTGATATTACTATTTTTCTTATAAAGGGTCCGCCAAATAATTTTTTTTTTTTTGAAAATGCAATAAAAAAAAACTACTGAATATTTTCTCAAATTTCTTTTTTTATTTGAAAGTACAATCCTTCCGGTTAATAATGGAAAATAATTTCATTCAAATGGCTGCCTCGGCTGGCTATGCAGTAGCCTACACGATCGGTCCAATTTTTAAGCACATTATCGATTGTGTGCAGCTGTATTTCACCAATGGCTTCACGAATATTGTCCTTTAAAGCGTCAATTGTCTCTCCTGAGCCAATTGGACTTTGTATGGCGTCATACCAAGGTCTTTATGCAAAACTCGTCTCAATGATGTCTCCGAAATGTTCAATTCTTAAGAACGACGGTGAATTGATGTTGATGGCGCTTCACGCACACTTTCTGCCACAGCAGCAATATTCTCAGGTGTACGCACTGTTTTTGGCTTTTCACGCTTTGGTTTATCAATGAGGATGCCAGTTTCTTTCACTTTCTTCACAAGATAACGAACATACGGAGCTGACGGTGCTTCTTTTCTTCCAAAATCCGTACGCAATTTTCGCACACATTCTGCAACATTACCATGATTTTCAAAGTAATGTCGCAATATTTCCCAGCGTTGGTCAAGCGTATACACAACCATATTCGTTCAGCGGAAGATTAAAACTAATTATCTGTCAAATCAGACATGAGCTAAGTGTTACCATTCACGAAAAAAGCACTAGTTGAAAAAAAAATGTTAGATGGCGGACCCTTTATATAAACGATAGAAACCATTTACAGTGTCAGTTCGAGTTCATTTCAGGACTTGCCGAAAGATGCCGAAAGGTGAAACGCGTGTCGTTATTGACAAAACTCATGGAAAATTAAATATTCAGACGATTCAAGATTGACAAATATAATAATATATGGCTACATACTTTATTGTGTTTGTATTTTGCTGAAGAAAAGGCAAATGCAAATAATGTTTAAATAAAGAACCTCCGATAGGCAGAGGAAGTTTTGAAACTAACCGAACAGGAAGAGGAAATTGGGAAGAAAGGTTGTCTTCGGTCGCAAATCGGTGACAACATTCGTCCTCCAATAATACGCGGGACACATAACGAATAATATAAATTATAACACGATATCACACCAATGGTATTTATTGGAGACTTGTCACGTTTGAAAGCCGACTTTTTTAATCGGTCAACAAAAATGTATTTGCCTTGGTAAGTGGTTTTAAATTAGTGAAAAGACATTTATGAAATAGTATTTTAAAAAATCGCCACTCGAAGACTTAAATGGACGCAAGTTACACTCGCGCCAATTGTAAGTTAATAAGTGGTCAATTATTTTTATACGTGGAGGTCTTTTCATCAGTGAAACTGAAATATTTTTTATTGAACACGGATCCTAAATTGAAGACCTTTTATAATTTTTGGACAGAATTAGTTTTGAAATAAATAAACTGAAAATAATTTTTTGGAATAACTGAAAAGCCAACATTTTTTCGTCGAAAAATTATGTTTTTTTAATGCGTTCACTGTCAATATTTGGTGGAATGTAATAAAGTCAAAAAAAAATCATATTTTGTGCTTATTTGGGTCAGGACCGGTTTCGCTCATGGCGATCAATTTCATTTCAACTAGTGATGCTCGCGATGAGCGAAACCGGTCCTGATCAAAATAAATTTAATGTGGAATAAGTACAAAAAATGTCTGATATTTTTTTAATGGAAATATCATCTGTCAAAATGATAAGATTTTTTTTTAATTCTTGGAACTCGAGGAGATATCACATACATCCAATTGATCGCTTGGGTAGAGCTGTTACCACTAAGCCACAGAGGTTGATAATATTTTTTAAAAACAAAAAAAAAAATCGTGCGATGATTGATAGCGGATCTGCTTACTCTTTAAAAAATCTCAAAAAGTAATATCGTCCGAAATTGTATGGTTACCCTAATACTACAGTACGGCGTCGTACGGAGTCATGGACTTTCCCTAAGTAAAAGCTCTTGAGATTGTTATTGGAGAAATTCCCGGCGTAGCGTTGAAAAGATGAAAGTGTTAGGGTTGCAATTTAGACACTAAATTCTTCATGCTTTGTTGAAAATTTATTTGTGTCAAGTTTTGCGGCTCCTAACATCATTTCGACCTTTTTTATTATTCTTTGCGGTCACGAGTTCTCAAAATAAAGAACAATCCATTTCAGCATACTTTACCAAAAATTATATTGTGAATTTAAATAGATTGAATAGATGATTATTTTTTTTCCATATTCACACTTTATTCGGCGGCCATATGCCATACGTTGCCTGCAAGATTCGCTGTTACCCGGCAGCCTCCAGATAAAAATTTTACTACTTTATACGGATGACTTATATTGATTATTTTGAAGTTTCCCTTATGTTTTACTTCAAGTTTTGGGTACAGAGGTCTGCACGAGCCGAAATTTTTAAATTTTACCCGGCCCGAGGCCGAAAACCTCCAACCCGGCCCGGCCCGAGCCCGAGGCTCATTTCCAAAAAAAATATCCGAACTCGACCCGAGCCCGACATTTTTTAACCTTGCCCGAAAAAAATCCGATTTTTTTTTCGACAAATCTAAGAAAAATTAAAATAGTCAAAATTGACTCACTAATTATCTAAATATTATAATTGAAACAGCCATTTAAGAAATACTGAATTCTGGATCATATAATGAAATTAATTATGTGTATTGTATAAAATCCTCAACAGCAGACATCATTAAAAAAATAATAGAGCGGCGACAGCAGTCATAAAATTAAGAACAATGCGTGTTGTTCTATCGAACGAATGTGTCCATATGAGAAGATAAGGTCTTTAAATAACGAACGAGGCGTCGAAAAGATGACTGTAATACGAGTACGTGAAGTTTATTATGGTATTAAATTTAGATTTACCATAATGGTGAGCTCATTCGGAAATAGCACGATTTTCGTTATATTTTTTTTTGTGCCTGGGCCCGAATCTAAGCACTCGTTACCCGGCCCGCGGGCCGGGTCGGGCAGGGTAAGGCCTGCGGACCAAACCCGAGCCCGTGCATACCTCTATTACAAACTATATCTTGAAATACGTTTTACGCATTTCTTTCCGCTTTTTGGAAAAAAACGATCGCTGAATGCATCGACTATGTAATAACAGTACAGAAAAACCCCATACGAATACTGATCGTCAGAATTTTATTATTTAATTGTTCTTCTCTTTATATAGAGGTTATACAAACATGATTCATATCAACCTAAATAAATATAATTCATCACTTCAATTAAATCACTTCGACTGATATCCACAATTTATGGGGGTTACCTGATCTTAAATTTACTGCAGTAGAGCAGAAGAAAAAATTATAATTTAGTGTATCAGTCAGTATTTAAAAAAATAAAGTTCAGCTGTTATTTTGATACCGTTGCGAAATGCGGCCATGAAACATTGGCTGCATATACACAACGGGTGGTATTTTCGATGGTTTCGGCGGTAACTTTGTGGAAGTTCATTTTAATATAAAATTTAAAATAACTTTGATTATTCCACAACGGGTGGTGGTTAAAAAACGTAACATATTAAAGAACGCATCCATCGTAAGTGTTCAAAATAGTACGCAACTTGACAAACGATAAAAAATACGGACGAAAAATTCAGCCCTGTTGAAGAAAAATGAAAATAGTAAAAGAAAACTCGAGTCTCGCTTTTCCAGGAACAATTTGATTTGGTTATTAGGAATATGGGCCGGGCACTTTTGGATAATATTATTATCAACAAAACGAAAAGCAAAAAAATAATATGGAGAAATGACTTAACCCGTTGGCAATTTAAGGAATAACTTTAAGGTTAAGTACCACATTAAATTTGTAAATCATACAATGCTATTGACTTTTTATTCAATATAGGACTAATAATGGATCATATATTATTTGCATTGTGTATATATTTATATATACAAATTCGCGAGTGGTTAGTTTACCATGTAAATTTTCGGAGAAACACAATACTTAAAAATAACACATGATAAATTTAAGTTTGAACCAATTTTTTTTTTGATAAATTTGCTTCTTGATTTCGAGTAAAAAAATTTAATACTTTTTGATTTAATAATTGAGAGTGATTATTAATGACGTCTTTCAATAACTGTGAAAAATGCAAAAGAATATATTTTCTAGAAAGACTAAAAAATGATTTAGAAAAATCTGACAGAATGTACTGGCGGTAACACAATACGTCTCAAATACAAATACTTTGCATAATTTATATTGTTTTTTTTTTGACATCGTTGTTAATAAATGTAATGTAAAGTAAATGTAATAAATTAGTATTTTAAAAAAGATTCTTATATACGGCGAAATACTTAATGTGTGATACGAAGGAATTTTTGCTATTATATGTGAATATTAACAGTTATTTCCCACCCTTCATATAAACACGAACAATCTTGATCGTGGAAAATAGCCGCGGCCACCTTTTAGAAGGAAGTCGTATATCCGAGAAAAAAATAGTCTTAAATCCGCATCAGAAAGGGATAGATAAAATGTGTTCGGAAAATTTTCAAATGTTAAGAACAAATGAACATCGACTTAGTGATTCAAGTGTTTTATAATCAATTGAAACGGGTAAGTGAACTTGATTTTTAATGCCAAATGACCTCCTTATTTAATGCCATAACTGCTTAAATATAGATCACATCCAGAAAATTTGTATTTCTCAAAAACATCTTTGAAACGCAAATTTCTCATGAAATACATTTGATATTTTGGCAATACGCGCTCTAACGTAGACTTGACCAACCCGCGGTCCATGGCAGTTTGTAATGCGACCCAAAACAAATAGAAAATTTTGTGGTTTTTTTTCGTAGCTCGATCGCACGATTTTCAGGCACACGGCTCGAAATATGCGAAGCAATGGAATGCTGTTTAAGAATAAGGGGTAGTGCCGACGCAACAGGTTAAATATATAGCAAGAAATAAACTAATTTATGGAATCAAAAAGTATTTTAGAAATCTAAGATGAAAAATGGCTACCCAATTTATGATGACAACTCATTTAAATAATTTAAAAATAAATCTTCAGAATAAACACAAGCTTATCTCTGCAATGTTTCAAGTTATAACGACATTCAAAAGTAAACCTAGAGTATCACAAGCTCAATTTATGGAAAATATTCGATAATTACGCGTTCGATGCAGATACAAGAGTGGATTTGTTACATAGTAACACGGGCGAACATAAATTGTTTTATCAAGAAATATTAGAAATAAATAGGGCTCAGCTTAATGGTTTGACAATTTTAAACGAAATACTAAATCTTCCAAAATCATCGTTGTTTAAATAACAACGATGAGTTTACCCCTTTAAATAAATATCATTAATTATAAACTCGAACATTTGAAATCAATCAGTTCAATAATAATAGGTCGGATAAAATCCTCGATTTATTTCCATGTCTGGTCATTAGTATTTGCGATACTATATTCAAAATACCTGATAATTATATCTTCCACTTAATTCATTGAAACTCATTTACATTTCGCTAATTTATATAAATAACGTTAATAGCAATTAAACTTAGTGATCTACTTTACTTTTTGTATATAAATGATACAATCTGTTTACTACGCGTCAGTTCAAGTAAATCCGTGCACTTGAAATGCCTGAAGATGCGTGACGATAAGTTTAAAGATTCCCATAAAAATCACTAATAATTTGTGGTTCCATTTCAGACGATATGACTACCTTACCTACAAATTAACAAATGAAATACATATGTACGCAACGAGTTGCAACCAGAGATGAATTCGAGTAAAAAAATACCATGTCGCTTGACTGAATTTGTATGAAATTTATCTCCCCGGTGACAAATATCCGTATCTTCAAAATCACGCCTTATCAATGTATGTCATCATTTTTTGACAATAATTTATAGCAACTATTTTCAAGAATGAAAAATACGATAAGCTAAATTTCTAACGAGCTCTTTGAGAAAAAAAATCGTATTAGAATTTATGACATGGGAATACATAAATACAATGTGTAGAAATGCAGATAAAAGTGAACTCACTTCTTAATTGAAGTAATATCAACACGTGAATTGTTCCATATATAATACTTCACACGCTGGGATACACTGGGAACGAACATTAGTTAAAAATTTTAAGCACCTTGTGATTGATTGAATTACGATTTTCAATTCAAAGCAACCCTGGTTCACTGTCAAATTAAAAACAGGACACAACAATTAAATATTTGACCGATGTAATAAGAGAGCGAAACAATGAACTTTCTCGAGAAAAGTAAATGCTGAACGACCTGCTAAGAAATAGTTCTCACTAAACTAATCTTACGTTAAAATGGTTAATAATTATAATTTGCTTGGAATGTCGAGCATAAATGTTTTTAAAAAATACTCGAGAGCGTAGTTTAGATAAATTTTCTATTTAAAATCATAAATATGATAAGCAGGACCGTTACATACTAAAAACACTGCTATAATATTTAATTACATATTTAATTCAACCTAAGTATTTCGTTAAATTTTCAATAAAACTCAAATGCTTTCCATTTTTTTTTTTTTGTGAAACATCAAATATAATTTCTCGCGAGAAAAGTCTTCCCCCGTTCCCCGGCGCGCACCCCGTTTTCCCACACCAATCTAAATAACTTAGTACCCCCACGTGAGCCGCCTTGCCCCACTCTACCCGTTCTCAGTCGACATTGCTGAGACTTACCCCACGTGAGCTGCCCTACCCCACTCCACCCCACAGTGTGCCTGTTCCCATAGCAGCATCGACCGGTTTCTAAAAATAGCTCCTCAGTCGGCACCGTGGGAGTAAGATGCGTGTGTGTGCCGGCGTGTTGGTGTTTGTTTATGCGAGACTGCCCCAGTATTGGTGGACGACCTTGGGATAGGGGATGTAAACATTTCACCGGTGTGGGGTAAGTCCTTAAAACATAAGATTTCAAAATAATAATAATACAGCAAACGAACTAATCAAACACTGTGGGAAAAATCGATGAAGCGAGCTGAGGTATGTTAAATAAAAAATTCACCCGATTTGAAATATAGCATATCAGAAATTTATATTTTTTTACGTACTAATTGTTCTGTAACAAATCGGTTTTAAAAAAAGAATTATTTTCAACTATATCTAATTGAGGATTTCCACTGCAGGGCAGGTATTTGATGGAATTTCAATATCAAATTTAAATTTCACTTTTCAGGTGTTCACTGTCAATACTTGATGGAATAGCATTATAATAAAAACAATAAAACATTTTTACTACTTATTCCACATAAAATTTATTGGATCAGGACCGGTTTTCGCTCAAGGCGAGCATTATGAATTGATAATAATGCTCGCCATGAGCGAAACCTGTCTTGATCCAATAAATTGTATGTGAAATTAGTACTAAAAATGTTTTATTAGTTTTATTTCAAATTTGAATTGTTTGAATTTCAAGTTTATTCGTTCACTTGAAATGCCTGAAGATACCGAAAGGCGAAGCCGTGATCGTTAGCGACAAATCTCATGGAAAAGTAAAAAAATATAAAATTTCAAATTATCTATTTAACCCTATTCAACGGCAATAATTAAATGCAATTTTACGTAAAAAAAAAACATTTACATATTACACTATTTTTTGTTTTTCTTTAAACGTGTGCCCAGGAAAGTTTGTCAAGAAAATTTGTTGTTAAGAATTTAAAACTTTTGTTGCTGACCATTCTCATTCAGTATTCGAAAGGGGTTTAATTGACATGTCTTCAGCAGATAGAAACATTCATAAACATTAATAAGCTTAATATTTATAAAATATGTAGGAAATTTATACACATACGTATTATATCCCTCTTAGAAATAAAAATAGACATAAAACAATGTTTTCTGTATGTAAATAGGTGCAACAAACTGTTTTTTTCAATTACATAATATTAAGTAAAACAAACACGGTACGGTGGTATCGCTTATATTTTTTGAATAAAGAAAATCCATTTTTCTATTAGCACGAATGATTCTGTTGTTTTCAGGCCGATCAACCCTTTCAGATGTTGAAAGGCTTATTTATAAGCTCCCGCTGTGTAAATCGAGTAAATAGAATCACAATTAAATTAGATCTGACTATACTCTCAACGGGATTGAAACACGTGTCACTTCTATTAGATAAAGCACCACATTTCACTTTTACCTAAAGGGTTGCTTAAGTAACGTATTGTTTTTGTCATGGCTGTTTTGTAAATTCAATGTAGAGGATGTAATTGTATATATTTATAGTCAGCCGAACGTCGTTATGTTGATAAATTCAAATTATTAACGTAATAAGGTATTATTTTGGTTTAAATTGAATACCGATGGCAGATAAGAATTGTTTTTTTTTTTTATTTTAGTTTCGAGTTGAAAGCAAAGTTTTTCAGCCACACATAATTTTTTCTATAGAGAAGAAAGAGCAAAGACAAACGGGGTTAGTAAAGTACTAATAATTAGTTAATCTTTTTTCTAGGCAGTGTGGGTGTTATAAAAGTAATAAGAACATTACAGATTGTGCATGAGTCGAGAATTTTAATGACTAATAAATGTATGAAAGAGTATGCAATAGAGTATTTCAACTCGTCTACGGCGTATATCAATGTATTTTAAAATAAATGTGGAAGAAGCATAATATATAAGAGAGATTCCCATGATAAATTGAACGGATGCCAGACAAACAATGAATAATAATTGGTATATTTTCCGATTTCTTGTATTTTAAGCAATGATTTCTTTTGAATCCTTAGTTATTCCTGATGCATCTACTTATATATTAATACCGATAGAATTACCTGTGGTCTTAATGGTTCTTTGAAGAGTGAGTAAATAAAATTCAATATTTATTTGTATATACACTTTCAAATATTCTTTTATAATCGTTTTATGAACTGTGTCCAAATTTATTAATGCTTTTGTTGTATTCTTACCTTTGGAACACTTCCAAGCACCTCTTATCCTATTATTTTTCAGTGCAGTTTTACCAAAATGGCTTCATAATAGAAACGTAAAATGGCGGAGAGAGTGGTAACTCTGTTCTTCGTGGTAATAAAGTGGTAGTGGATTGAGAATAAAACAGCCCCGGAGGGTTGGTTTTATGTGTTAACTTTCAAAAATTTTCCACGGCTGTTCGTAATTTTCGAAGTCTTGCACACGTTCCAAGCGCCAGACACATTTTTATAAATGCACAAATTATCGATAAAGTTTTATTCTAAACAAACGACACGACAGAAAAATAATTAAAATTAAATAACGGCGCATTCGGAATAATCTAATAACCAGTCCATTGGGTAACTTTTTCAGCTTAACCATTATTCTCGATTAGCTGTCAGAACAATGGATGTTTCATGTAGGCAAATAGTAAGTACCAATGGTGAAAACAGTATGCAATCATTTTTCCGTTCATGGATTATGAAACAAAATTACGGGGAAAGAAGTGAATGACGACAAAATGGCTTTAAGTAATAAAATGTCTTTGAATTTTGCATGTTTTTTATTCTGTATTAAATGCAGTATGTAGGAAATATATTTTTTGATAATTTAAATTTTCCTTCACATTGTTTTATAAATATATATCATTTGAATTAAGCCGACGATGTTGTAATATCTTTTGTAGATTTCAAAACAATTCATATTTTCAGGATCGAAAAAGTTCCATTAAATAAAGTAATAATAACTGTATTATACAAATCATTTCTTAAACTTGAATCCTGTGAATTTTGTTAAGTTTTGTCACTAACGACCTGTGTTTTGACTTTCGACATTTTCTTGCATTTCAAGTTTACGAATGAACTTCGACTGACGGTGAAAGATGTCAGTTTATGTAAGTATAAACGATTTAATTTTAATATTGAAATTTCATCAAGCACCTTCAGTCGAAGTCGTCAATCCACATAGTGTTTAAATTACTCTCTTGATAACACTTAAAATAAAAAATAAAAACTCCTGCCGATATTTCAAATTGTAGAATCGATACAATATTTAAATATGTGACATTAAATTCTGACAAATATCCACCAATAATATTACTATGAAGTACATAAATGGTTTAAACATTATCTAAAGCAGTGGTTCTCATGTGCGGCCACCGACAGCTTCTTAGAAAATATTGATATTGAAAAAATGTGGTTTTACAAGTTAATTTGTCAACAAAGACTCGTTGAGATTGATAAGAAAAGACGCAATTAATACCAATAGTAAATTGACAAGCATGTTTAGGTCCATTTGACATACCTCACATACAACAAACTCAAAACAAAAATTTGGTGCGGCCACCTGATATTTCCTTAGGATCATTTAGTTGACAATGCGGCCACAGTGAAATTTTTCTTGAGAGCCGCTGATCTATAGTATAGTATATCAGAGTTTTCCAAAACTATATTCTGTGGAACACCAGTGTTCCGCTGAACCTGAGTTGGTGTTCCGCGACAATTTGTAAAGGTTTTATACACTGCTACACATTTAAAGATCTTCTACTTCAAATTGAAAGGCGAGTGATGATCAACCGCCACTGATGTTTATAATGTCAGGTATCTATGTAAGTATAGGCGGACTATCTTTTCTCACAACGTACGCATGAAAGAGATATCATACATTGTTTTTACCTGACAGACAAATAAGTCTTTTCAGTTTAACGACAGTTGCCAACATTGACAGATTATTTATATGTTTATATTTTATATTTAAAAATAATTACTTAATATATAACATATTTTAGTCACATTGTTTTTAATTTTTACTTAAAGAAATTATCCAACCTAAAAAATAAGCAGTGTTGCGTTAAAAAATCTTGGTTTTCGAAATGTTCCATTGCAGAAAAAGTTTTGGAAGTGTATATATCATAAACAACAAAAAAACATAGAGGTATATAAATCCACAACTATTTCTACTATTAATCAATAAAATCTGCTAGTCATTCTAATGGCTGCTTACAAACAAAAGACAACAATGTCACAGGCTTAATATAACCCAAAATTATTTAGTTCCTCGTTCAAATTGAATAGCCGGTGTTTTCCCGCTTCCGAAATGGGTGCTGTCGTCATTTTAAGAGTGTAATGTGTACCGTGTTGAACTTTTGTATTATTATTGGCATGACAGTAAACAGAGTTCGTGGCTAAGAGGTTTTTCCGCGTATAACTCAGCCAACTATTTACGGCAACATGACTATTGCTATGATAACATCGCACCGATATCACTGGTCATTCTTACGCCAGCTTTTGTTTAGTGAGCTATATCATTTAAATAACAATCCGAATTTGAATTGACAATTGCAACACTAAGTACAAATAAAAAAGTAAACATGATCTTGTTTTAGGACCTACGATTTTTGTACAGGTACCGAGTTCATTCAGGCCCAGGAAGATAACCCCATTTTTACGCAATCAATAACAAGTAATTATAACATTTTTTAAGAATAAAAATTAAAGTCAATGAGGACGTATTGCGCAAGAAAAATATAACACTTGCCGTCGGCGAACATGGTATACCACGCGTATACGCGTCGTTTCTTTGTGTGTTTTGATTACCTTTTAGCCAATGTGTTAAGCCGGCATTGCATCAACAGAAAACCTAGAAATTTTATTTTTTAGAAGGTCGAAAATAGTTTTTTTTAACCGTGTATGCATCCAACGTGGAGCATATAGACTCCTCAGAGTTTATCTCAACATTTTTTTTATATTATTGAAGAGCATAAGGATCGAAAAGATACTTGAGCTAGGAAAGGAGGTGGTTAGCCAATCGCTCTTGATATGCGCCGCTTTTGAAATCGGGAGGGTGTGAAGGGATTTTTTAACAACACAAACACCCATGCCTTCGAACAGAATCGATAAATGGACTGAAAATCGCAGGACTGACTGGATGTGACACATACAGGGACTCAAGCCCGTGAGGTCCGTCACGGATGCCAACAACGTAGAGCACTGCACCACGGACCCGGCTGTAAATAAATCTTATCAGACGGAAATGCTGATTTGCGTTTAACATAATATAACACATATTATGTACGTTGGATGGTTTCGGCGGTAAATTTGTAGAAGTTTATTTTAATATAAATTTAAAATAACTTTGATTATTCCACGTATTTTGCTACTAACTGTGACACGTGTTTTGCCTCTTTCAGGGGCATCTTCCTTTGAAAGAGGCGAAACACTTGTCACAGTTAGTAGCATAATACGTGGAATAATCAAAGTTATTTTAAATTTCATATTATGTAGTTTGTTTTGTCTCATAGTTTTTGAACTTTTATTAATATTTCATTCCGTTATGGAAGGCGGCTGAGACAAATGGCTGCAAACACATGGAGGTGGTGGGACAACCAACTTGTAAAATTTCATTATATTATTTAAATTTACTTACTAACAGCTGTACCCTACAGAATTTTCAAGCGTAATAAATATCAAATGAATCGATGGCACGCATAGCCGAAATACAGAATAACGATAACAACAAATACAGTAGAAAGTTAAATTATTAACAACATGTACCATGTGTGATGTAAAAGAAAAAACGGGAAAAATGAAGCGGTACATAAACGGCTAAGATCACACATAAATGTCTAAAAAAACGAGAATTTTGAGTACGATATTTTGAGGTTTCATTTATCAAGAGAAACAAATAGGGAAAGAGTACTTAATTGAATAAAGCTTTCCTAAACATCATGCATTATGTTTTCCACAAACGGTGGCACGTGTTAAACTATTTCGAAACTATTATGGGAAAATCAGATTAGATAACAAACTATTTCGATGATGGGATGGGGAACCATTAAACGACATTGTCTAAATATTGACGGGTCATGTTTTTATGAAATGTATTTAAATTGAAAATAAACACTTTCCCGAGTCAAAAATCTTTTGTATTACAGTTCAAGGAAATGGGAATAAGAGGATGATGGGGATTATAGCAACACGTGTAAGATTACGATTTTTGTATTTTATTTTTTTCATAATAAATAGAATATACGTTATGATATATTAAGGAATAGCCGGAGCTCATCTTAAATGGTTGTTTTTTTTTTAATAACAGGCGTCGAATTGCTTTGTCATCAATAACCTTTTCAATAATTTTGATAGTCTTTACATAAATTAAATTAAAAATTGCATAATCCTAGCAGCTTTAAAAAAATCTCTGCATAAATATTCATAGAATTTTTACGAAATGTTTCGACGTTAGGTCGTTTTAAATTGCAGGAGAATAGTTCATTACGAAAATATTTTACATCAAATATCAGTCACTTTGCATTTGGGACGACAGGGTTCAGATTATTATTTCTTATGAAATCTCAATGCATGAATCGATTTTATTTTTAAATTTAGAATTAGTTTATTTAAAAAAATAACAGTTGAAAACAGTGATGTAGTTCAAATAAAAATCGTGCAATATTTATATAATTCTTTTCATTTCATTTGAACAATTATTTCTTTGCTATTTAATTTAATGGTCTGCCGAAATCGCATTAGTCGTTATATTCCTTTCTTCCCCTACTAAAAAAGAATCTGCTTCTTACCAAAACAGTGCCATTAATAATAGTTTTACTAACTAGGCTAGCGATATCACTTCTAATTAGTAATTATACGGAAAACTTAAAATTACTTTTCAAACATTCACGAGCCAAAATCTGTTTCAGATGATTCGAACAATTGGTGATTGCAAAAAAACGTGGGAATAGACATGATATAAGTATTGAGTGATGGCTAAATAACTAGAACTGATTGTTTATAAAAAAAGAATGTATTCACCACTAGAAGAATCATACAATCACCAGACCTTTGATGGCGTGGTTTCAAAAGAGCTATCAACTACATGTATTACATATTAATTATAGTGGAACTAAATATATTTTTCATAATGGAGATCTATCTCACATAGTGAAGTTCACTTTGAACACTGCATTATTTATCATGTTCGAAATTTTAGCGATATATCTATCGATAAATATAAAAATGAATGTTTGTTTGTTTGTCCCGTATGCGTTCATCCGATTGCGATAAAACTTTGGTGATTTGTTGAATGGAAACCCAGGATGGTTTTTAAAATGATAGCGTTTGTTTGCATTTTCACACTTTCTTTCTTTCTAGTTTATCTATACAATTTACGCACATTAAGACAAACAGTGATTGAACTATGTATATAAAATATTTAAATATTAGTTTACAATCGCTGATGGCACTAGTAAATAATTCCTAAAACGTTCTCTATATTTCGAGCGAAATGCCATGTGACTCGTCTTACTCACGTTTGTTACACAAACGAGCGAAAATATTTCAGTTGCAGATTTTCCATACCCGAGTGGTGATACTCTGGAGCAAGTATTTAACCAAACTATGTAGCCGTCGGAAAATGCTGTCAAATAATTAAGATATAGTTCTTTTTAATGAGAAATCGTACATTGACATTGTTTACTATGCGCTGATGTTTGATTAAGCACTATTGTAAATTCTATCTTTATTAAGTATTTTATAAAATTAAAACAATTATATTTCAATGTTATAATTACACATCCGTGTCCGGTCCGTGGCGCAGTGTCAACGGTGTTGACTTGCGTGCCAGACCGCCCGGGTTCGATTCCCGGTACAAGCGGATTTTTTCAGTCAATAAATCTGTTCAAAGGCATGGGTGTTTGTGTTGTTGAAAAATCCCTTCCCACCTTTCCCGATCCCAAAGAGTGACGCATATTGACAGAGATTAGCTAATTACTAGTCCTGTCCTAGTCCTCGTATCCTTTCTATCCATACTCTCTTCGAAAAAGAGAGGTTGAGCAACTGAGTAACAAGCAGTTCTCGTAAAAAAACATATGTTGAGATATACTCCGTGAGGAGTCTATATGCTCCAAGTTGAGAGCGAACATGTCAAAAAAAAGAAAATTGCATATTGATGACGGGGAGAATTGTAAGGAAAAATGCATATCATAAATGAAAAATGAGTGAACAGATGCGTGTTAAGAACGAAACCAATGCGCTTACACATAGGAATGAGTGAGGCGAGTGGTTATTTACGTTACGTATATGAACGTGTGAATCCTCCCTTAAAAAACTGAGCCTTAAAATAATTTCGCAAAAATACTTGCAGGGTATTTTGTCTGACAAAAAACAGTATACGTATATTGACATATCGTTACCTTACTTTGAAAAGGTTCTCATTGACATGTTTGCCTAAAATGACCTTTTGGTCGGAAAATTTTGTATTTACCGCATTCTAACATATATAAATATAAGAACTTCAGAATTATCTATGGTTAAATAACGGAGTAAGCAGAATTCCAGAATTGCACTGCATCTACACACCTTTTTTTACTAAATTTATTATGCATTAAATAAGCAATTTGAAACATTTTCACTTGCTCATTGTTAAAAGTGAATTTTAATCAATCGAAACATCAAACGCTCATATTTCAAAACAGTGTCAAGAACAGTTAGAACCTTTTTTAAGTAAGGTGCCGATATATTAACTAAGTATTTCGACTGAGGGTGCTTGATGGAATTTCAATGTCAAATTTGAATCGTTTGAATGCCTGAAGTTGTCGAAACGCGAAACCCGGGTCGTTAGTGACAAAACTTATGGAAAAGCACAAAATTCAAACGATTCAAATTCAAAATTGACATATATATTTGAATAGAAGTTAATTAAAAGTGGCACTCACTTATTTGTATTAAAAAAATCTTTACTAAGTTTCAGCTAAGTTACAGCAGATGTTACATGAAATAAAATAAAAAAAACTCAAATGGTCTCAAGTCAGCAAACAATCACTATTTATTGCGTTATAGAAACAGAATGATATTCATAGAAAATACCTCTGGCCGATTTTCTTTAGTTTTTACTACCGCTGTATCACTTCTGTAATTTATAGTTTTATTTTTATCGCCGAGTGCGCTGCTTTTTCAAGCTTTCAACTTTTTCAATTTTTTTTGAGGGTTCGATGACATCATAAAAAAATGACAAATAACAAAGGGGATGTTAGATGTACAACAGTTCTAAGATAAGCAAAGTTTATATGTTGAGATGATCTTATTTATGGAATAAATAAGCCAGTCAGTGGAATATTAAAAATGAATGCCTTAAAATCAACTGACATATACTCAGAACTCTAGCGAGCTACATGTTATGTTGTGTAATGTCTCAATGTCAATGTCATGATTTTTATTGATCGAATCGATCATTTACTTCGTAGAACTCCATTATAATACTACGGTGAAAAAAAAATGTTTTTTAATTCTACAGAAACTATTTTATAAAGTTGTTGATAGCTATTCGGCTTATGCCACCATCAGAACTAAATACGGTAAAAAAAAAAAATTCAGTGAAAACCTACAAAGTGATATATAATAGTTGTCAAATGCGTCAATTTTAATGCTATGTATTGGTCCTTTTTATTATGAATATAAACCCATTGGATACGGGAGAAATCTGAATATATGGAAAAATTATGTGTATTTCACGAACTCCGTTGCCGAAGTGTTAATAAGAAAAACTGCTTAACATTTCTACGAAAAAATCAAATACAAAAATAGTTTTGACGTGTGATATGTTTTTGTCTATTTTTTCTTACCCTTGTATACGTAATAAAGCATTTTTAAAGGGTTTCAAATGAAAAACTTCGCGTGAAGCCACGCATTAACAGTAAGTAAAGCACAGGTTGCAGTTGACTTCGTCGGGACCAGTGGCGGCGCGACCGTCGGGTAAACAGCGGTCGGGAAGTGTGAGGGAGGAGGGCAGTGGCGGCGAGAGGAGCGAAAAGAGGGGGCGAGGTGCTGTCGCCGAAAATAGCGCACGGCGATCGATCGGGCCGCCGCCCAAGGCCGCGACGGCAGCCCCAACCCCGGGACTCCGCCGTCCCCGTATCTTTCTCCCAGCGAACCACTTCGCGGGCCGTCACTCAAGCCATCGAGAATATTACGACGGGTTGTAGCTCATTTTCTCTGAATACGACTTTTTTACATCATATACGCGTTAGATTTATCTTACAACTGTAATCGGTTAAAAATTCGTTTATCAAGTAAAAGATTTGGTTTTACGTAAGATAACTAAAAAACAAAATCCAAATTCGATTTTCAAAAGTTGCAAATCTTATTGATAACGTTCCTATTGAAGTCCATTACTTCAACAGCTATTTTTTAACGAGGCTTGGTTTTAGATTAGACGTTTAATATGTCTTTCATAGAGGGTTAGCATTAGAGACTCCAATTCGAGTATCGAGTACTCGATACTCGAGTATACTCGTCCATTTTCCAAGTACTAATACTCGTTTTAGTAATAATCGTCGAAAGTTTTTTCTACTGGTGGAATTATAAAAACAAAACTTCAAACCAATTTAAATTTTAGTCGTTTAATTCTCTATTATTGTTGAAATATATATTGTATAAATTGAAATGAATGTATTAATGATATTCAATATGTTTTTTTTTTTATTTATCATATATAAATATACACAAATTCGGTATATCTGAAGTTTCTCGAGTATTTTGAAATTTTACTACTCGTAGTCGAGTAGTTAAGATGTCGAGTAATTGGAGTCTCAAGTTAGCATACATAATTATAATTTAAATGTTAGTTGGGTTATTCTTATCTTAAGAGAGGTTATTTAACGAGAACTAACTTTTTCGAAAAGATTGTGAATATACCGGGTCCACGGTCGAGTGCCAACATGTCTTTGACTAGAGAGCATACGGGCTCTAGTCCCAGTACGAACAGTTTCATACTGTACCATTATGTACATTTACAAAAGCGTAATAGTTACAGACAAATATGGATGTTTCAAAAGTAGTCTTAAATTCCAAAACTTTGATACAATAAAAATATGGTTAATAATTTAAGAAACCATTTGTAACGTAATATTAACACCTTGAATTATTACTTTTAATATTTTTCATATTTAAAATAAGTCAGGGAAGTAATCTCTTTGAAGTAATTGACGATTAAGCTGCAAGCTTTCTTGGACTGGAATTCCATGAAAACATCCTGTTACATAATACGTTTGAGGAATATTAAGAAAGAAAATAAGGACGATTTCACAATGGCTTTTAATATAATAAATCCATCCTGGTTTGTTTCCCTGCTGATTAACATGTTCAAATGATACAGAAAGAAAATTAAGCATGTCCATACATTATATTGGAATATATAATTCAATCAAACGAAAATGTAGTCATTATATTGAAGACCAGGCACAATAGTAGATGACAAAGTAGTGTATATAGAACAAAATGAACATTACTGTGGTGACATCACCGTTATAAAAAATGTCAAATTTCAAATTAAAAATCAATACTATGTTCTCTTTTCACTACTTTTCCCATCCATGATTACGGACCTATTTATACATTACTAATCTAATAAACATGACCAAATCTATTCACTTTCCGTTAACCCGTTAAAATTCCACGTGCGAAGGTCTACGTTCAAATGTACACTAAAATTGTTTTACTGTAATCAACTTATGTATCACATTATGCATGTTGTTGTGAATTGTACGGTCAGATAGCTTAAAATCCTTGAACTCGACTTTGAAAGCCTTGCTTACAAGCTAGGGGTAGTTGGGTGTTGGTAGAGGCACATGGCGTAGTGTGGGGAAGTAAAAATACCAGTGGAGTGCTGGATGTTTTTGACTACCTTTATTTTTTAGTTCATTTTCTTGGAGTTTTATCCAATCGCTCAACTTATCTTTTTGGAACGGGAATGGCTATAGAGATATATATAGCTAGAAAAGAACTAGATAGAAGTATGTTAACCGCTCTTGCTACTTACCGATTTTCAGATCTGATAGATTGGGAAGACAACATTGAAGAAACATCTATAAAACGATTGACAATTTAAATTTATTTATTTGAACACTCTTCAACGTTAAAGCGTTACGATATAGTAAAAAAAACTATTCATTAAATATCCAAATTGAGACATGAACAAACGGCACAAGATAAGCTGTCAACTTTGATAAAACCAAACGAAAGTCGTCGATAATGGTTTAGGTTTAACACTTAGTTCACAAAAACACAGCAACCGAGAGAGAATTATTTTGCTCGATTATACTCAGTTCGACGAGGATTCGTGGCCAAATCACGTGGTTTAAAATTACAATATTACGTTAGGGAAAACTGATGTTTTGTAAAAAGAATAAAATAAGTATCAATGATTTTTAGATGTGATATACATAGGTGATGGATAATATCGTGTACGAAGCACCAGACCAATGCATCGGTATAGCTAGAACGATACGATCTTCTCTTCGCCTGTGAGTGTGACGTATTATGCAACTGTCAACTGTTTTACTAACAATATAAAATTTAAAATAACTTTTTTTATTCCACGTATTGTGTTACTATTTGTGACTCGTCTTTCGCCTCTTTCAGAGGCATCTTCGGACTATCGCAAACTTTGCTTAAGTGATATAGTAAGTTGATTCTAATATTTTAAAATGATAAAATTACAAAATGGAGTTTGGAATTTTTCCTTTTCACAGGAAGCAAGGAGGAGGTTATAGGATCAAAAGCTTCAAAAATCAAGGATCTCTAGGATCCAGGATACAATATATTAACTATTAACTCAACAACTTCGATAGAATACCAGGTAAATCAGGCATTGAAGCTATGAAGTGGAGTTATCACATTAAATAAAGCAATAAAAAGCATCCGTATCTGGCGGACGAAGTGAGGCAATTAATTAAGAAGAAACGTGATTACTTTCCAAGCGACCCAATACCCACGCAATATTATATAAAATGGATGATTAGATAACATTTACAAAAATTCATATGGCAATTGTGATTGTGTTGACATAGGTCAGACAGATAAAAAGCAATATTAATGTTAAATACAGACAATAAGTCCTTATTCATTTTACAAAATATGACAATTATCTGTATTCGCAAAAAATAATTTTGATAAAATATTTATTTTAAAATACCTTGAATCTAAAAAAAACAAAACGATAAAAACAAAATCAGTAGTCCGCATATCGACAAATATTATATAATATTATTAATACAATTGGTAACCACCGCGGGATTTTTCCCTATTTTCTTATCTCATCTTAAATTTTAATAGATCATCAACACTTTCAAAATTTTCTCGCTAAAATACCTAATAACAACATGATTTTCACAAAGACCGGTTACGGTTAAATAAATACAACGCGTATACAGTTAACTTAAATGTGGTCAGACAAGAATGTAAACGTCGCAATTCCGTCTATTTATTTGATATTAATATAATAATTTAATATACAATTAAAATTAATAACCTTGTTATCAAACGTACTGTGTACTATCTAGTGGCCATTTTTTTCCACCACTTTGAGAAGGATATTAATGATATATTTATTCGAAAAATATTAAAAATTCTGACATCTTATAAAAATCCAATCCTTTGGGATATTCGAATTCTCGTTTTGAATTTCTGAATATGTGGGGGGGGGATCTAAAAATTATTGATGGTTTAGGATTTTCATCTATAGTTAAAGATGTTTGTATCAACTTTGACAGATGACAATATAACGTGGGTGTAGGGACATACGGGCGAAACTATAAAAATAACGAACTGAACCGTTTTCAATGTTAAACTTTGTTCTTACGGATTTGCAGGAAAGCCGAGCAATATCTGGTAAACCCCTCTTCGTACAAGTTTCATATTTTTATATATTATGGAACTGCATTTGAGCATGACAATGCCATATTTAACGCAAAACCGCTATTTTTGTAGTTTCGCCCGTATGTCCCTACAACCACGATAATATACCTATACGGTGAGAAAAATTACAATGTATTTTAATTCTACAGAAACTATTTTATATGTTTGTTGATAGCCATTTCGGCTTAGATAGTTCGGGATAGTTCTGACGATGGCGTAAGCCGAAACAGCTGTCAACTTATGTATAAGATAATTTCTGTAGAATTAAAATAGCGTGAGTACGTCACTGCTGGTAAAGGAGGGAGATTAGGAAGAGCGGGTACATTGTTAAGTGTGGAAAAGTACACGATAGGGTGTAGGGTGTAGGCTGAAGGGTGGCATGGTGTTGTCGGCGGCATTTTCCGGAAGTGCAGCAAGGCATAAAGTTTAGTTAAGTCCACGCGACGCGTCGCTAAGGCGACCGATCAATCAAATACAAGCTACTGCTTGATAGCGTACTTACCTACACCTTAAATATGGATATACGCGATAGGGGTTCAAAACTTTTGGATTAAAATACATAAAAAAAAATTCATGCATAAACTATGAAGCATATTCGCAAGAGCATTTTTCTTAAACGTAACATATGAAAAGAGTTTCCGCGATATGACGTGTGCAATTTTTTCATTCGTAAATAGTTTCTCTTCCTAGTTGCATTATGTATTTTAAACAAAATAAATATTTTTATCGAAAAATCCTTGAAATCGTTTTTTTTACATTTTCAGAAAAAAATCTTTTTTAAAGTTATATGGTTGATATCAAATTCGAATTACGCCATCATAATATATAGTTCTGACTTAATCTTATTTTTGTAGATCTAAAATACATTGTTATTTTTTTACACCGTGTTATAATGGAGTTCTACCAAGTAAATGCCAATTCAATCAATATAATTTTCGTGGCGTTTAGTACGAGTATAAGTGGTAAGTGCTTTATCCTAACAAACAAATGGGACTGGGTACAATTCACCTTTTTTTCCACTCGAAAATTTAAGATCTTCGGTAAGGGTGTTTGTGGTGTCTTTTCTGATGTTGAGAGAAAACGAAATAAATTCATCTATATCATATAAAAAATTCAAAATATTTATAACGTTTAATAAATTTACTGCAGAATTCAATTTCTGTGAAAGAATAATTACATAATTCATCAATTGAACAATACAATCCTTCCGTATTTACATATAGAATCATTCATTCTCATTGTTCTTTAACTATCATTACCAGAGCTGTGGAGTCGGTAAAAAAAGTTCGACTTCGACTCCAGCATTTACCAAAACCACGACACCGACTCCAACATTGACCAAAAACACGACTCCGACTAAAAAAGTTTAACATCGACACTTTTTTTGCCTAATTTTCCTATTTATGTGTATTCAATTAAATATCAACCCTACCAATCCGGCCAGTGGCCAAATTTGACATATTACATGCAAAAATAAAAAGTTTAAACTTTTCAAAATTTCTGACACCGAGTATGACTCCGGCCAAATCGCCGTGACGGCTCCGACTCCGGCCAAAAAGCACCGACTCCGACTCCACAGCCCTGATCATTACGACTAAAATCTGCAATAATATCGAGGGTGGAATGATTACCACTCATCACACACTGTCTAATAATATGTCAAAAAGTTAAGCAGAACTTTATAATATCGTTTAAAACTTAAAACGAATTTCATTTCCTTACTTGAAACAGTAATAAGCACCGTCTTCCCACAGGAAGCTAAATAGAAACGTTAATTTATGTTTAGAATCGAGTTAAGTAAATACCAATAGAACGACAAAGTATAAAAGTTATATCAAATTTGATAAAAAGCAGAAAAAGCAGGGATGTGTGTTTATAAATAAATGTTCTAAAGCTGTTATAAATAAATTAAGAAAATAAATCAAGAATCAAGACACGAGGATGAGTAAAAAAGTTGAAAGGTAGATATATTAACTATGCGGCGTGCAGGCACGCAAACGCCACTACGAGTTTATTTATAAATAAATATCATATTTTTTAATGAAACCTAATGCAGACACATCTTTTCAAGTCAATGTGATTAAAATATCGTTATATGTATTTGTCGGTCCCTGTGGTCTAGTGGCAAGAGCTTTGTCCTAGCGATCGGGGGACCCGAATTCAATTCTCGGCAAGGTTAGATTTTTTCAATTGAAAAAAGAAATCTTGGGCTGGGTGTATGTTATTTATCGTTGATTTTGTGCACAACTGATTCATTATTTATCATCGAGTTAATCTCGTATGACTTTCATCATAAAAGAATATTTGGCGCATTGGCGTAAGCTGTAATGCCAAATATTTTTTTAATGTTTTAAAAAATTTAAAAAATTATATTTAGCCGTTTTTATTTTATTTAAGGTTAAGCTAACAGATCTCACTAAGGCTTGCACTTTAGTATCGTTAATATCCCTGGAAACATTTTTTAAATCTTACACTCTTGATATATTTTTTTTCACTTTTCATTGAAAACCAAAAATAAGTCTGTTATACAATTGTTTTCCAGGAATTTTGCGTTGCTTTTTAATGGAAAAATCGGTGGTTGAAAATGGTAGCCATAGGCTAAAATCCATGGAATTAGCTTGGTGTTTAAAGGGTTAGTGAAAAAAATGATTATTGAATGATAAAGTAAATTCATGTAATTAATAAAAATATGGAATAACTTTAATTCGTGAAGCCAGTAAGTAAGTAACTCAACGAAATAATTTATGTCTTGTTTCGATTCGTCTTGTCAATCAAAGAGGAAATTGTCAAAGTTTCGACAGCGAAGAGATTGTGAATCGATGAAACGAAGACAAAACAATAAAACTGTGACAGGAAAACGATTATCATCATCAATTCGATTTTCCCTCCCTCGCGAGTTTTCTAAAATAGTTGCAAATTGTTTTATGATTATAAATATAAGGACATTGACATCTAAATATAAATAATGTTCCTGGCGATTTAAAGTAGGGTAAAACTCGAGACTGCCCCTGTTAATTATTTGACAGTTTAATGATGTATTTTCTTGTATTGAACCAAGTATGGATTGTTTATTATTGTTAATTATTTATGAATATTTTTGAAACATAATAAGAACTAATTATATTTTCTTTTGATCACTTAATTAATATTGTTAATTATAAATATATTTAAATAGCTTACCTAAATACTACAATTGTCTATTAAGGCTGCCAAAAATTCTCCAAACAACATCCCTTCACAGGAGAGTTGAATTAATAATATATACAATTTATATATACGAGTACTCGAGTATTTTTAAATTTTACTACTCGAGTAGTTGAAATGTCGAGTAATTAGAGTCTCTTATCCACATGAACTACGTGTCTTCTCTCATTTTAAAAATCTTAATTAACGTACATTTTTGTGTTCCATGAATGGCTGGAAAAAAAATAGATAAATAAAGCAATATTTTTTTATCGTGCGTGACGGTAAAGTCACGTAATTTTTTTTCAGATCAATGAGAATAAATTACACATTTATAAAAAATATTTTTGCCATTTTATTGCCGGATGAGTTTTTTGATCACATTTCATTTCTATTGCTATCTGATCAAAGTAAGTGATACTCAAACTGCAAG
Source organism: Himalopsyche kuldschensis (assembly GCA_028554975.1). Classification (NCBI taxonomy): domain Eukaryota; kingdom Metazoa; phylum Arthropoda; class Insecta; order Trichoptera; family Rhyacophilidae; genus Himalopsyche; species Himalopsyche kuldschensis. The sequence goes on along the minus strand of JAHFWI010000085.1, from coordinate 566,339 downwards.
TCTGGAAAATCTTTATACTATCTCTTTTAAGATGTTTATTGTAAATTTTTTTAACTTTCTTTTTTTGTTTTTTTGTTAATGTTTTGTTATATATTATGTTTTATATATTTGTCAAATGCATGGCGCATTGTCGTTAGCTGTAATACTATGTATTTTATTTTTCTCCAAGAATAATAGAGAAATTAGAAGAGAAGAAGAATTATATTAAGAATAAGGCATTATAAAAAAAAACATTTTTTGCATAAGTCCACAGTAAATTTATATTTAGATCAGGGCCGGTTTCGCTTTCCAGGCTTAACAACAAAAACAAAATAGTTTGTTTAGTATGTTCAACCGTCTTGCTTAGTTTTTGTATAAATGCTCTGTATTTGATGTAAGTATTTCTTATTAGTTGAAAATACTCGCGATGAGCGAAACCGGCCTTGATCAAAATACATTTATTGGGGAATAATTACAAAAAAATGTTTATTATTGTTTAATATATTATGTAAATAAGCACCCTTCTGTCGATATTTAATAAACAAATATTAGAAAATTTCGCCCTTCGATATCTTATTATTATCCAAAATCGAGTACTGTAATAATTAGAGAATAAAATTGAAATTAATTATTTTGTATGAATGCGATCTTATATTGTTGATACAGCAATTTTCAAATGTGTGAATATTTAAGAGTTTTATAAATCAATGAAGTATGTATGGCGGTTTTATACAATCGGTACAACTGAAAAGCTTAGTTCAATTGACAATGAGCGAATAAGATTATTTTTTAATTGATCTCATTTTTATTAAAATATCGGTACGAACTCTTTTGGAGAAGCGTGCAAAGTGGAAATGTTAAGGATATAGTAACACATTTTCCACGTGCATTAAAAAATAAGTGTTGCGGAACAAAAGGTTCCGTGGCGTCGTTTCGGGATATTGTGCCACGTGTTCAGCTTTCCACTTTATTTCCGAGTCTCAAATAGACGCACGTGGCACGGGTGGCCATGACTGGAGAATGGGATGGAAGAATGTAACCCTCGAAGTTTGAATTATTATGCTCATAAAATAAGTTTTGCTTGTAATAAAATATATTCTTTAAAATAAACTGAAATTCATATTACTCGTTCGTTTTTTTTATTTACAGGACAGGTTTCGATCTGCGATTGTTCATTTTCGAACAGGCCCAATTTACACAAATTAGTTATGAAATCTATCTACATACATATATATATATGTACACAAATTTATGTTTGTTTGTCCCGTATGTTCGCAATACGTTCATCGTATTGCGATAAAACTTTAGTAATGGATAAACAACTGAAATATAATATTCATAAAATGATAGTGACATCTTTTTAACTATTTTTAATGATAAATAAACATGGCTAATTTTTAATAAATAAGAAAATCATAGACAATTAAAAAAGTCAGGGCTGTGAGTCTGGGTTTTTTGGCCGGAGTCGAAGCCGTCGCGGCGTTTTGGTCGAAGTCGGAAATTTTGAAAAGATTGAACTTTTTATTTTAAAAAATAATATGTAAAATTTGGCTATTGGCAGCATTGGTTGGTTGATATATAATTGAATTCACATAAATATGATTAAACAAAAAGATTAAACCATTCGAAACCAGGCGAAACACGTGTCACAGTTAGTAGCACAATACGTGGAATAATCAAAGTTATTTTAAATTTTATATTAAAATGAACTTCCACAAAGTTACCGCCAAAACCATCGAAAGAAGTAATATTCTTTGTTAAGGAGCTTTTTTTAGCCGATTTTAAACTTTCGCATACCAGTGGTTACGATCACTGCGTTTTAATAATCCCTTAATGCAAAAATGCGTCCACGTGGTAGGGTGGTAGAGTTTTCGGCAGTCGGCTGTCCTTCCACGTGCATTTCCTACTCGATTGCCACGGGAAGATAACTGCGAGTTACATAACCTTGTTAAATTCAGCAATTTTGTAATAAATGAACTTTGAAATAAATATTATTTAACATGTTAAATAACTTCATTGTTTTATAAACAATTTCATTGGCATAGTGGTATTCTTATCGAATTACGATTGTATACCAATTCGGAATTTAGAATGTTTAATTTATGACTGCAAATGTTTCACGAATGCCTTCTCTGGAAAGATAAGTATAGCAACTTGTATCAAATTAATCTCTATTGATTGAAAATTATTTTCTCTACCTTGGGAACTGAAATACCAATCTTAAATTATTATGTACATCAAAATATTAGTAACAAAAAATAAAGACACATTTTTTGTATTTACTAGAATCAGAATCGCTCATTCATCGCGGTTTCGCTCATTGCGAGCATTATAAACCGGTCATCAGTTGTTAAGGACCTGATTATAATAAATCCAATGTGGCATGAGAACAAATAATGTGTTCATATATTGCTTTTCCACTAAGTATTGAGTGGACACTTTAAAGTGAAAAGATAATATTATAATGACAAACAATAAAATCACAGTTTTCGAGATAAATATGCTTTCAATCCTTTACTGTATTTTAAACAGAGGAGCAAGGATACTATTTGGCATGCACTACACGGCCCAGTAGTCAGAGTCGGCATCATCGATTGCATTGTCAACAGGTTCGAATTAGGGTACGAATGCTTTTTTATCCGATTTGTATTTCACGGCGTGGATGTATGTGCGGAATAAAAATAAAACAAAAGAAAAACATTTGTTCAATCACTGCAACAATTTTACGTTCCACAATAAAGATGGCAAAATAATTCGTAGGTTTCACAAAACGCGTGTTGTAAATTTAAATCGCGTGTGAGTGGATATCTGAGTTTGCGATTTAAGCTACTTTGCTATTTCGGAAATGAAAGTTAGTTCGCGAAATGGTAGTCAATAAAATCGAAATCACGCAGTATCTGCTCTATACCAGCCATTTAAATTCCACCCTTGTACTTCACTATGTCTTCCGACTGGCAACTATAATAAATTTAATACGAATCTGTACCTTACATATATAGGTTATCAAATATTTCCATCAAAGACATGCAACAGCCACACTCGGTTTTTTACCGATATTTGTTTACCAATGTTCCTAAGCCGAGAGGGCCAGACCAACAATTGCGTGGCATAATTTCAATCATTAGCAATCAATGGCGAAATTTAGGATGGCGTACATTTGTATATGTTTTGGATTCAATTTAAGAAAGGGGAGGGGTATGTTAGTAGAGAATTCAAAAAAAAACCATTCATAAATCAGTGTTTTAAATTAATGAAACAATTTTTTTTTTTTTGTTGAAAATCAGCCTTTTATGATTATTATTTGTTCGGTATGGCAACCTTAAGTCTGGAGTAGCAAAGATTATCAGAAGCTTGTTAAGCGTAAGATCCTGCCAAAGATTGTCGACCCCGTCTGAGAGGATAACATTTGGCGGCGTCGCCCTAACCATGAGCAATGTTTTCTGTAGCAGTGGTTCTCAACTGGTCGATAGCTATTTATTTTTTCTAATGAGTATATATGAAAATTGTTTCAAATGTGCCTTTTCGGTAAGACTTTCTTGGTTAAGGGAGAATTATAATCTGAGCAAAAGTAGGATGGAGCAAAAAAGATACGATAGTAGATAGTAGAGTCAGACTTTTTCACGTTTCTCTAAAATGTTTTCTATTTAATATGTTAAATTCGTGATAGGAATAATAAACAAATGTATTAATATATATTGTCGTCTCGCTTAAATAGTTCGGAACAGTAGAAATATACGTCCGGTCCGTGGCGCAGTGTCAACGGCGTTGGTTTGCGTGCCGGATCGCCCGGGTTCGATTCCCGGTACGGCGGATTTTTTGAGTCGATAAATCTGTTCAAAGGCATGGGTGTTTGTGTTGTTGAAAATCCCTTCCCACCTTTCCGATCCCAAAGAGCGACGCGTAATGACATCGATTAACTAATCACTAGTCCTGTCATAGTCTTCATATCCTTTCCATCCCTACTCTCTTCGAAAAAAAGAGGGGAAGCAGTTCTCGTAGAAAAATATGTGTTAATAGATAGATAAACTCCATGAGGAGTCCATATGCTCTAAGTTGGGATCGTACATGGTTAAATAGTTATAAAATATATTTGTAAGGTTTGTATCCTCTGCATCTTGCAGACAATTGAATGATGAATAATGCGGCCCATATGTAGAAGAGGTTGGGTGTCCCTGATGTACTTTCTTTCTTCCAAGTTTTTCAGTCAATAATGGTATGTGCTATCGCAAAACTTAGGACGTAAGCCGAGTGAGAAATGAGATTTTATTACTATTTTTGTAAATCGTTCAGTAAAAAAAACAGACGGGCAATATATCAATTAGCATCAAGACGAAAATATGATAAATGTATTTTATTATGTACAATTTACAGATGTAAACAATGGTTGAGAATTAGTTCCAAGAATTACCGTCTGCGACTTCAATTTGTTTGGAATTTTCTTATCAAAACATCGCTTTTTATTGAATAAAATAATTGGAACAGTGTCATGTTTATTTAAAACAATCCAATCTTGACTAAATAAAAGTGAAAATAATGTCTTCTACAGCCAAATGGAAAGAGTTTCCCTTAGCGATCAGAAGCTTCCAGAATGAAGTTCTGGCGATGCCGATATGGTATGGTTGTTTGTAATATTTGTATTCTTTTGCGTAATGGCAATTTATTTATTGACCGAATATTTTTGTGGAAAAATAATAATCGATGACGATTTCAAACACCTCCGCCAATTTCATAATGATTACAATCCTCGAATTCATGTAATATTTGTTGAATTGGACCTGTAATAAATGTTCATGATGTTTCGTTAATCTTTCTTAGTTGACTGACCAAGGGTTTGAGTGACCGAATGGAAGCTTTTATACATTGATATTTCAACTGATTTATCAATTTGTATCGAAAGCCGCAGAATTTTGTTTTCAACCCTTTCAACACACCCTATATCTGACCCTAAAAACGGGGAGATTAGCTTACAACTATGCCTTTTCAACGCTCATCTATAGAGTCTAATTCTCTCAGAAGAGAGATTGAGGTGTTTTATTTAAACTTAATTGAGATTGAAAAAGTCTTTCCGCAAAAGCAAAAAGGAAGTGATTTTCCAAAAATCACAAATGGAGCTAATATGAGGATCTTTAGCGAGATACATTTCTGAACCACTTGGCATAAAAAAAAATCTTTTCTCTAAGAAATTATTAAGGAAAATTTAAAAAGTAAATGGTCATTATCTCAGAATATGACTTTTGCAAATAGCCGCCATTGTGAGTGTAAGGGCAGTATCCACTTAAAATAAACATTCATAGCACAATATACTTAGGTAAGAAATTAGAGATGTATGTGAGAAATTTACATGACGATATCATGATGCCGAAATTGTCGTCGATAATATTTAACAAACCTTACCGAAACTGAACAAATTACAATTTTGTAATATCGAAGAAGTTTTCTTTGTACCTGATTAAATAAGACAGCAAAAATGACAAATATACAGGGAATGTAAAAAGCAAAAATGCTCAATAGCAAAAATACGAGGCATTTATGCGGAACTATGTAGATAATAAAATTTGACGCGGCGGTATGAGGGTCGGTGGGGGCAATAACTTAAGTGTTTTTCCGGCCGGTCCAATTCAGAAATTGTTTTATGTAGTATGGAGGAGTAACGCGACATTTTCGCAATAAATTTTCAGCTTTTACTCATTATTGCCGAGGGGGGATATTTATTAATATCTTGGCAAATATTAGGGCGTGTGAATTTTGCACCACGTCGCGATTTCCTGGACTCTGCGGCAAATGCCAGAAAGACGAGGGCGTGATGATTCAAATGTTTTTTTTTGCTATCCTTCGGGTGTTATCCTTTCAATTAAGTTAAGCCGAGTGGATTTCATTTTTAATTGCAATTTTTCTAGAATTGGCAAACTAATTAATTAATGGAACAAAACCAGTCTTTATTAAGTAATACAAATTGTATAAACACATTTATTACCGGTTTTACTCGTCAACTGAAGATAAGCGAAACTGTTCCAAACATTTGATTTTACTGAAGAATTAATACCTACAATTTTACGTAATATTATTCTATTCTTATTCACTCAAAATTGACAATTAGAAGTGATAGCCGGTCCGCGCTACAGTGGTCAACGTCGTTGGCCTCAGTGTCGGGTTCGATTCCCGGTACGAGCAGATTTTTTCATTCAATAAATCGATTCTGTTCGAAGGCAATGGGTGTTTGTGATGTTAAAATCCCTTCCCACCTTTCCTTTCCGACCCCACGGGCACGTAGCGAGAGCAATTAGCTAACCACTAGTTTTTTTCTAGTCCTCGTATCCAAGTTCAATTCCTAATGTCTTCTAAAAAGAGAGTTTGAGCAGCTGAGTAACAAGTAGTTCTCGTAAAAAAAAACGTGTTGAGATAAACTCTGTAAGGAGTCCGTATGCTCCAAGTTGGGAGCGGACATGGTAAAAAAAAGTGTTTAGTTTGTTTATTTTTCTAAAAGTTCTCACATCGTCGACTTGCTATCAACTACAAGCTAAATCTATTTAAATTAAACTATCGATGCAAGATGTTTATGTGATTATATAACTCATTAAAAAAAAATGACAATAATGGCAACATCGCTGTGAAGGTGTTAATTGATTTTCTTACCTCTATCGTTTTTACGCAGATCTCGTGCAGGGGTTGTCATAGCTATAGGGATGCCTTCATATCGGCTCACACGCCGATAACAATGCTACCTGCGAATAAAAAATAAAAAAAGTATATTTCGAAGTCACCATTTTAGTTGTGAAGAGTTGTAGCTAAATAGCTGTATTCATTATATTTAGTGATTGTGTATTCATTTCGCAATTCTTCTATAATAGATGTCCCTGTTTTATGGTTATTTTTATTTTTGTAACCATGTCTCACAGGCAACAATTTAGCACGCGGGAACAATGAACACGAAAATAAAGCATACAATATTATTTTAAACGTAAAACATGGATATAAATGGCATCTAAAAGACAAAAAGTGATGGCACGTATATATAGGCAAAAAATGTTAAATTTATTATAAGTTAGGACTTAGTTGACTAATTTGTCTCTTTTATTTTTAAATTTTGTTTTAAATATTACGGAACCGATTCAACCGAGACACGCGATTCGCGCATTATTTATCTATTGTTTGCTTGTTTAAAATGTTATATAAATATTTGTATAACAATTTTTTGATTCAGTCAGGTATATGTATTTATGTAAAACTAGCTCTGGGTTATATTTTACTCTTGTTTGGGTTTTTGTTTTTTTTTTTGTTGTGGCATAGACAATAATTAAATTAGGCGAACTTCGTAATACTTGATCAAGCATAAATTGTTAGCTCCAGACTAGCTCGACTTAATCTTTTAACTGCCAGCATGTGCATGTACGGCAGTACCTCGCACGTCACGAATTTTATTGTAAAAATAAAAGTTCTAAATATATCTTTTAGAAATGTCTGTTTGTAAAAACTTGCCGATTACAATGCGATTGTGCCGTCATTCGTCCATAATAACAAAATTAAAATATTTACGACTCGATCAGTTACAATTGATTTTAGTTAATAAAATCCCGCTTAAAGCGAGCGTCTAAAGACGTCATTTTTTGTATGATTGGTTCACGGAAAAATTCGCATCTTAAGACGTCTGTGGCAGCCATCCGGTTAATATAGCATAATATACGCTGTGGGCAAACGAATACAATTTTCTTTTTGTTGATAACGGTTAGTGTGGCGCTGGGCTGTGACTGGATTCAAAAATATTTTTTTACACCGTTTGTGTTGAGCAGCAATTTAATAAAATAAAATTTAAAGATGCCAACATGAGAAATAAAGAAAACGACATAGATGTGGAACGAAAATCAATTTGATATGTACAAATGATAAAAAAATGAATTCTACCATCTGCCTATCAAAATCAACAGGAAAAATCATTGAAAAATTGATAACGGAAACATCATCTGACAAAAAAGAAAAGGAAGAAGCGTAAAATTTTTGTTATTAATTTTTTTGACATTTATATACATAGTATATATATTTTTCTAACTCAGAATAACTTGAAAATAGTGACATATATAAATAATAAAAGTGACGAGTTCCTGTACCGGCGAGGATCTGAGTGTATGCAGATCTGAAAGCCGTAGTATGTCCTTGTTTTATAATAATATTTTACAAAAATAATTTCGAGTTAATTTCACTAACATTGATCGATATCGTTGACATTTGCCGTTTGTCGTTTGCTGTTTGTCTTTTGCCGATTGTCTATGGTACGATACACGCGCCACCTACTGAAAATTAACTTTCAGTACTATGCCTATAACCTTTGCTAAAGTGCAACAAAAATTTGTCGAAATGAACGGTATGGCAGCGCATAAAATATTTAACAAAACATTGTTTTGTATATAATAGACCTACGGTAAGCTAACTTTACTATGTCAAAAACTTTCGTGCAAGTGCAAGCAAAAAGTTTGTCAAAGTTTCATTGCGATGGGATGAACGGTATGGCAGCGCATAGGGTGCGAACAAACAAACAAATATTGATTTTTCTATATAAGATACAATATAATATTTAGGTACGGCGTGGATGTTAAAATCTGGAATCAGAAAATAGCTGTGGAAAAATTAGATCTAGACTCCGCAACCCTGATTAATTAAGTACACAACGATAGTATTACAAAGAAGAACATAAGATAATAATTGTATGACCTTTCCAGTCACTGTCCATTTTTTGTTGATACTGGCATGTACGTAATATTCACCATTATTCAACTGAAACAAATTGTGTCAGTTGTTGGTCTCCCACGAAATGGATATCTTACCTTCAGGCTGATTAGAGCCTGTAATATAAAATAACATTTCTTTGTGAAATAAAAACAATTATTACCGTATCGGCGTGACCTCTTCGAATGAAATGTAATACGACATAGGTAATTGTTTACATTAATAATTCATCGGAGGGATATATATGTACTTGCAGCTAATTGTACAAACTATGTAGTCTGTTACCTTTTGTTCTATGGTATAATTAAAATGATTTTTTCGAATAACCGTGTGCAAGGCTTGTTTCTTCGTCAATTCGTTAAAATTTAACAATATAAACGAAAGTATTCGGCCCAAACACATTTGAATATTTCAATTTTAGGGACAAAAATTCAGATTATTTTTCAATGGTAAGGATAATTATCCGTTTCAAAATAAGCGGTGATTACATCGAAAAATACAAATGGTTCTATTACCTCTTTAACACATTAAATGCTAGACCTGTGTTTTAATACGCTGTGGAACATGCTAGACGTGTTCTCAGCATCAAATTTGTTAATACCTGTCAGACGGAAACTTTTGGTCGCTACTAATCTTATCTTATATATAAAACCGAAACGGCGTATGTATGTATGTGGGTCTGTAATTCCCTTTTGCATTGTTGTTGCAAGTTCAAACAATCGAATTGATTTCGCTCGCGAAAGTTTCGGCGGCATATTTGTTTCGTTATCAATGTGTGTGTAGAGACTCCAATTACTCGAGTATCGAGTAGTACATTTTAAAAATACTCGAGTACTCGAGTAGTTTCATATGAACCAAAATATCTTATATATAAAACCGAAACGGCGTATGTATGTATGTGGGTCTGTAATTCCCTTTTGCATTGTGGTCATTAAGTTGCCATAAAAACGAATATGAAAGAAAATATGTTTGAATTATTATCGGCGAAGACATTTAGTCAAAATTTAATAAATTAGTCTTATACTGAACTTTTCCCGGCTTTTATTATTAATAATAATGTTTATTATTTACGTGAAGGTATTATTTGACATTTCTTTGACAGCAAATTAGATTTTTTCCTTGAATTTGGACATTTTAATGGGCGAGAATGGGGCTGTCAATATATGAAAGGGGCTGTGAAATGTCAATGCCAGTCTGAAATGTTCATTTTAATTCCATTTTAATTGACCTAGACTTTTGAATTTTGAAAAAAGTTGTTTCAACTTGGCCCGTCCGAATTTATGCGCCGAGGTGAACATAACCCCAAACTGGTCCGAGCGAAGCCGGGTAGCAATACTAGTATTATATAATTATACCGCCCCAATTTGTCTCCGTACTTGATAGTTACACCAGAATGTGTATAAATTGAACTGGTGCTAAATCAGTCAATTTCGTATCCATACTTTTTGTCTTAGCTAGAGGGATGCCTTCATATCTCTCTAAACTCGGTTTTAAGGATTAGATATCGTGGATCTGACAGGATGAATAAAACAACAGCATCCATGCCGTTAGATACAAATCTATAATTTCGGTGAGAAAAATAACAATGTATTTTAGTTCAACATAAAGTATTTTTTATATTTGTTGACAGCTGTTTCGGCTTACGCCTTCGTCAGAACTACTAGACGAAGGCGTAAGCCGAAATAGCTGTCAACAAATATAAAAAATAATTTATGTTGAACTAAAATACATTGTTATTTTTCTTACCGTATTATAATGGAGTTCTACCAAGTAAATGCCTACTCAATCAATAAATCTATAAACTGATTGATAAATAAGAGGTATGACCAAGATGAATTCTTTCTCGCTGATCGAACCCAGTAACAACGATTGTGGACATAGATAGATTGAGATTATTGAGAATTGAGCCCAGTGTTGTCATTGATAAAATACGATAATTTCATTGCAGTATCGTCAGCAGTATTGTAACTAGAAGCTTCAAACGATCGTCAGTATTCAGCAGTAAATATTGTAATCGAAATATTATTATAAATTTAAATTTTTCAGTCGAATTTCATAACATTAACTTGCAGAATTGATTTCAGTGAAGAGCAAAATAAAGTAACACCACTGTGACTATAAGATACTTAAGTACGGATTTATTTTATGTAGCTATTTATGTGCTATCGGTGTTTATTTGCAAAGGCGAATCTATCATTATATCAAAATCAATATAATGTAAAAAAAATAGTATTCACTTCAAAACGGAAAATTTGTCAATTCCTTATATGAATTGTAAGTAAAGCAATTATCATCCATATATTATTAATAATTATGAGAAATTTAAAGAAAAAAATCACCTGTAACAAAGTATTGTGATTAAGTTACTTACGCTAGTATGCACGAGTAGGGTAACCAAATTGTATCCAACAGGAGAGAATGTCCATTCATTCGACATTAAACAATTACATACCCTCTTTTGTTCTCTATTCAAAATAGTAATTATACTAATTATCTATAATAAATGAGTCGTTTTTCTCTTAATAAAATTAAACTCATATCATAATATGTGTCTTCTAATGTTATGTATTTCCGATGCCATCAAAATGGTTTTCGACATTTGTGGGTATAAAATACACCCATCCCTCGCCTAGCACGATACTCGCTTAGCACGGTTTCAGTTTAAGTGGGAAAAAAATAGTTTTCAACGTTAAAGAAAGTTTGAAGAACAAGAATTAATTGATATGAATGACTACAAGTGTTCTTCCTGAAATCTGAAGCGATACCGAAAGCGACACCGAAAGTTCTGGTCAAATTTAAACGATTACTGCTCAAGCAATAAAAGATGGGTTGCAAATGGCAAGAAATATAGAAATACATTTCCTAAATAGTGATCCAGATATGGATCGAGGTTTGAAATTTCAACGAGAAATTGAACAATGCGTGCCAGAAATGAAGAGATTTACAAGAATATTAAAAAAGATGAAGAATCAAAAATTAACGATTTTTTAAACGATGACGGTACATAACAGAAAATGTAATTGAAAGTAGTAGTGATAATGACATTCAACCAATAAAAAGAAATAAAATTCCTATATTAATATCTTCTAGTGATAGTGACATAAAATTATCCGTGTTCATAATATTTCAATAAATTTTCAGAAGTTCTACATATCTACGTTTTTCTTAATTTTTCTAAAAAAGAACCTATTCTCTCTTTTTCATACATTTGTTTGTCTCGCTTAACACGGTTTCGCTTAGCACGGTGATCTAGCAGAACCTATCTTCCGTGTTAAGCGAGGGATGGGTGTATATACTACATTTCAATTCAAGTTCATTCGCGCACCTGAAATACCTGAACATGCTGAATGGCGAAACCTGAGTCGTTTGCGGAAAAAACTCATGGAAAAGTACAAAATTTAATCGATTCAAATCAGATTTTACGTTTATTTTACCACGTAAATTGGATTGGTACATACAAAATTTGTTTTTTACATGTAAATTACGATATTATAAATTGCTTCAAAGGCTTCATCTTGTGAGTCATCAATTGCTGGCTCGTCGAAAAACTTTTGATGTCGTCAGTGTATCGTGAATTTTCAAATTGCGGGAAATAAAAACGTAAGGGCGGATTTGGAATGTACTAGGTATTCATACGTTAAACGGGACTGCACAAATTGCGCTCAAATAGCGGGAAATTGTGAATTCCTAACTCGGGGTGTGTAATTGATAGTGAGCAAACTTCAGGCTTCGATTAACGTATTACGTACGACAACACACTGGCACATTTTAAGCAGCAATGTCGCGAGCTTTCGCCATACATGCCAGCGCATTTCGACCACAAATCAATGTGTTGGTACGCCAGTTTATATACGTAGTAATTCGACGCATATCAACATAGCTGACAAGGAGACGTGCAGCTACATTCGCGTTGTCTAAACCTCACGGACACTTTCATACATAGTTCACTGGCGAGCACTATTTCAAATGTGATTTGGCGGTTCTGCAGTGTGTGTTTGCGCCGTTCAAAGTTGGTGGTGCGCCACAGGACACATCTGACGTTAGTCGACGTTGTGTTATCTTGTGTTCGTGACGCAATTTTCAGTTTTCTTTAGCACGCTTTTTTGAAAATGGAATGGTGTTCACCGACTATTATAGAGTTTTTGGAATTGTACGAAAAAGAAGAATGTCTATGGCATCCCACGCATCCAGATAATAAGAGCCGAAAAGAAATTACAGACGCATGGCTACGCATTAAAAACGCAATGAGCGCGGAGTGTACAGTCGAGCAACTGAAGAAAAAAAAAGAATCATTAATGGGATCTTTTAGAGGACAAATGCACAAAAAGAAGCGACACGTTATGACACCACTCGGAAGGAGAGGTGAACCTTTCAAATCATCGTGGTTTGCATTCAAAAATATGGATAGATTCCTTGGACAGTTTTATCTTCAAGAAGTTGATGTTCGGGTAAATAATACTCTCAATACTGCAATATTTGGTCACTTTTCGCGTGTCATTATAAGTATGCTATCCATTTGCAAAGAAAATATGAAGCATGATTACGCGCGCGCTGTTCGTTCGCATAAAATACAGTTTAAATTTAGTGGAAGAAAAAGAATAGTTTTTGTAATTCTAAGAGAGAGAGTAAAAAAGCGATTGTATTCTGAAATGATTTAAATATTTTAGGAATGCAGAGACGGAAAAGACGAGGAAGAAGTAGAATATTTTATGGACATCAAGCCTGACAATTTCAGTCGAAGCAACAGTATAAATTCAGGTAAGATTTCGGAAGTATCTAATGTATAATTGAACACTTTTTAATACTACACAACTGAACTTTGATCAGAATTTCGCAAAAAAAAGAAGTAACAGAACGCATTGTTTTTCAGAAGCTGAATCACCAAACAGATCAGCAAATGAAATACATTTTTTACAGATACCTAATGTAACATCAGCACCCGCCCGGAGAAATGTAGAAAGGACGCCAGAATTGATAGCAGCTGTAGTGGGAAAGAAAAGGTTGAACGAAGGATTTGATTTTCTCAAAGTCATCCCTGAAAATTCTATGCAAGTGCAAGATCAACAAAGAGATGAGTGCGAATTATTTGGTGAACTATTAGTGAAAAGGCTTACAAAGTTAGACGAAGGCCTTAGAGACGACGTAATGAATGAAATAGATAACTTGGTGTATCGAGCAGGAACAAAAAATAGACAAAAGTGAACTCATTTATTCCGTAACCGACTGGGCGTAATTGAGTTTAAGGCTTTGTAGATATTTACTGTTCAGGATCTAACGCGATAAGTTGTCAGTAAAGTTTCAACATGGCCAGAAGATACCGGACGTTTTGGCCACACGTACCTCCGTGCCAAGTGAATTCTCTCGAAACGTGGACCTATAGAGAAGTGAGCGACGAGTGGTGAAGATTGATAAATGGAAAAGAAAACGGAAGAACGAGTCGCAATGAAAAGGCGCTACGAGCGTTGGTTGTGTGAGCTTAAAGAAGAGAGAACTTCAAAACTATCTGGAACACTGGTAGTTTGTTTAACCTCAAATAATAAAAAAAAGAGTGGAATTTTTTATGAATGATGCTCTCTGAGTGTTTGTTTACAGTGTACGGAGCGTTGCTTTATATTGTTTGTTCAAATAAATGAAAAAAAAAACGAATAAACATAATATATTATATAATTTCTCAGGCGTAAACTGTTAATGCTTGGTCTAAAGAGGCAATATTTTGAATAAACTAAGCACATGCTTTTATTGTTTCTTCCACATAGAAAATTATGAACGCTCGCGAGGAATGAAACCGGTCCTGATCGTTACAAAATTATTTGTGAAAGTCGAACATAAAAAACGTGCTTTACGTTTTTCAAATAAATATATATTATACATCACCAAAAAAAGATGATTGCATCTTCCCCGGTGGTACCGCCATCAAGATATCTCCACAAGAAGACACATCGCCATTCATTCAGACGAAAAGATAAGGGGCCTACCTACGTTCGGCACCTCTCATGGATGCAGATAAATATTCACGTGGGATTTAAATTCAGTTGCTTTCAGGACAGTTTATGACAGCGCTATTGCGAAAGTTTTTATGCATTGTTTGCAACATTGTGACTGGAACCCGGATGAGGAAGACTTGTAGAGCAAGAAAACGGCCCTTTGTGGTCATTATCTGTAGGTCAGTGTGAATCTGGGAGCCGTTTAAAACTCTACTGACTGTAATTGGGAAAATAACTAGGGAAAAGTTTTTTAGACAATATTTTCCTGTCTCCAATGCCAGTATGAGCGATGTTAAGACAACAATTTTTGGTGGATTTTTTGTAAAAAGTGTATAAAAACTCCCTGAAAATTCTTGACTGATGTTATTTTTGTATAAAATAAGATCTTTGTAAAGCACGAATAAATAATTCAATTTGAACCCTAGTTTTTACTTAACCCCCTCAACCCCACCTTTTAAACATTCAAATTACAACTCGATCGTGGCGTAATTTATAAATAAATAACCTGCCCCGACAAAGGACGGCAATGTTAAAAACATATACTATGAAAATCCTTTCGCTTGTAAGTTTTGATATTTCATTGAATTATTATTTACATTGTCAGTGAAACCGATCTTCAAAAGGATGATGCTTTCATTGCCTGCGATATTTTACCGTCCACAATAATTAGTTTAAGTCAATTAAACACGCCACTGAGTCAACAAAAAACATTGTACGGCAGACTGAGCGAGCGTACACATACTACGGCGAGCGCACTCGAATGCGATATTCGTGTACGTATATATTCGGCGTTCATCACAATACATGCGCAAGCTACGACGAACTACATTCGTGTAGGTTCGCGCATCGACAACAATGTAGTGGTGAATATATAAACGATCAAACGTGACGACCTGATTGGTCGATTCACACGGGCGCATGCGCAGTAATAGTGTTCACCTCATGAAACGATTCAGTCAACGTTTCTTATCGTTCGGTTCGTCACGTTATATCGTTATTTGTTCCGAGTGTGTTACTTTAATTTTAAAATGGAATGGTCGAACGGTATGATAATTGAGTTTTTAGAGCTGTACGAAAAAGAAGACTGTATATGGAATCCTTCGAACCCGCTGAATAAAGACAGAAAAGAAATTTCAGACGCATGGCTACGTATAAGAGATCGCATGAAAACACGATGCACAGTAGAGCAGTTGAAGAAGAAAAAGGAGTCATTGATGGCATCTTTTAGATTGCATATGAATAGAAGAAAGAGATCCATCATGACCGTGGGTGGTAAAGACGAAAATGTCTACAAGCCGGGATGGTTTGCATATGAAACTATGGCGAGGTTTCTGGAACAATTTTATCTGCAGGAGATCAATATGGAGGTAAATATTTTAATAAAGATCATTGACGTTTTAATATGTTCGATATACTTGCACACGTTCGCGGCAATTCCAAAAGACGAGTACGTACCGCGCTTTACGGAGTGTTGCAATGCTCTACGAATATTAGATTTTGTTACGACCTCTCTGTTTTTGGTATGTAAACATCTCAGCTCTCCGGGCGGCGCCAGAGGGTTTCACGATATTTTCCAAACTCGGGAGCATTATTGATATATTTATTTACAGCGGGAAAACGCCAACTGGAGTATAGAATCCATATTAAAGTTTCGCTACTGCTAGTACTCTTCAAATATACCACGTTATATGCGATTTGAAGTTATTTTCATCCCATATAATACATCGTATTATTATTTTGATTTCATACAATCTTTGACGTCGATTATTTTCCAGTAATGTCATAAAAAAAAACATTCAACAATACTACACGTTATATTGTAAGTGTCATTACTGCCACGCCGAATTTACTGAGATTTAAAGAACAATAAAAAAAAAAACAATTTGTGCAATACCCGAAGTGAAATCATTTATCCAACGTCTACATAAAAGATTGTTGTATTCTCTTCGGTAATTGTATTTACAACCCTTAATAAAGTTTCAGGAATCTAATGATGAGCAGGAAGAAGATGACGAACAATATGAGGAAGAAAAAGAGATAGAAATAGACATAAAACACAACAGTATTAACAAAATTGACAGCATATATGCAGGTAACCGTTTTTTTAGCTTCTCGGTGAATTCGTAAACATGATTTAAATTTCAGGAACACTTTCCAATTCATAATACACAAAACAAGAACAGAAAGATGTATGTATAAAACTTATCGCACTATTTTTCATTGTGGTCAGAAACGGCTTCGCTCAGTAATGAAGACTTTTCGGCTGACGTTTCGACTAATCTCCAACGTCATTAAAAATCTCCCTCTCTGAACGAGGCCAGTTACAAAATCATGGAATGAGTACTATAAACTGTGTTTTAAATTTTTTTTAAAAAACAAATATGTGTGAACAAGTATTCTTACACCATAACAGATTTTGAATAAAATAATAAGAATAATTTGAATGAATATTATAGTAACATAATAATGCTACACCTGTTTAAATAAAATTATCATGTAGTTTATTTATATTTTTAGAGCCTGTTCCTCGGAAAACGTCGATACGGGAATCAAATGTACAAAAACGCGAATCAAATTATCCGAGTCGGAGGCTGAGAACACCGCCGATTCCAACAAAGACTCAGGCAACTCCCGAATTGGTGGCAGCGATAGTGGGCAAGAAGCAGTTGGATGAAGCATTTAGTTTTCTCAAAAACGTATCAGAAAGATCCAACCAACAAAAAGATGAATGCGATTTGTACGGAGAACTATTGGCGAAACGATTAAAAAAGATGGACGAGAACTTGAGAGAAGCGGTCATGAATGAAATAGACAACTTGGTATATCGAGCAAGATCCACTTGCGATGTACAGGGGACGACTACACTTATCATTTCATGAGAAACCTGTTGAGTAAATATTTTGAAAGAATTTTATTTCATTTCGGAAATTCAGCACAGCAAAGATTTTTATTTTTACGATCCAACTCTTATTTATTTACTTCATTATTTGACATACAAATAAAGTTATTTAACTTTTTTACGCAAACAGATGTTCCTACAAATCATTGTTTTTTTTTGCTATGTGAATAAACGCTTCTGTACATACCATTTGTTGTTTTATATATTTTCACCAATTTTCTGGATACTAGAACGTATCTTGATGCAAATGTCCATAAAGAAATGATGTTAGATCTCACATAAATATACTATTCCCTCTAACAACTGCTTACCCACTCCACAAAAAAAAATCGAAGTGATATTAACATTCAAGGTATATTTTATGAAAGAGAAAATGAATTTCAAATGACAATAAGCAATGATGGTGTCAAAAAGCATGACCAATCACCCACCCAAAACCTAATTATTTTTTATACATACGATTCTTAAGGTGGTGTCTGGGATCAAGAAAAACAGTCGTGAGCTTGATTTCCCCTGCGATATAAAACGGGACGTGGACTTTACATGGCTGGAAAACAGCATGGTGCAATCGAAGACTTCATCCGATCTTCGTGCAGTGGACACAACAATTTACAACAGTAAATACTCGGGGGATGTTACTACGCGAAGTATCGACTTTTGCAAATATCTTTATAACATAATGAGAAGGACAACATACTTCATGAGTTTCATTAGAATTTCGTTCATTAAATACCCAATCTGTCTTGTTGACCTCGATTCGTTTTTTTGTATAAATTTGTGTACAAGATTTTGTATGTCCAATGGTTGCTTGTAGATCAATTATTTAAAAACCAGTTATGTTTTACCATAATCTAGCATAAAATTTGACAATGTACATAACAGCAAAAAACCCATTGTCTTTCAAGCTAGTCTTATAGACAGAACCGTAGCTATGGGCTGGCAAACAGGGCAAACGCCCTGAACACCGGCTGGCAGAGCATAGGAGGCGCCAAAATTATGCCAGGAAGCGCCAAATCTAACCCCTTCTTGCCCAAGTGCCAGTGGACCTCGATACGGCCCTGCTAATAGAAGTGCTTATTTCAGACTATAGACGTGGATAGGGATCGTGAAAATTGTTTGGAAAGTTTTTTTTAACGAATTTATAAATCATCACATTAGATCAGCAGATATGCGCTTGAAGCAATCGTTTAAAACATCATTTGACAGCGCAGTATCAAATACCTGTAATTATTGTGAGCCGGGTGGCATCTTTGTCAGCAATAGATGGTGTCACCAACCAAAGTTGTCGAGCCTCCTTATTATCACCTCAATCAATGAGTTAAGACCAAAACTATTACTAGAACGCGAATAAATTTACGTTAAAGTTAATAAGATCTAGTCTAGACGTGTCATGGCGCCCCTGCCATCATAAAACAACGACGAATGGGCTGCGCCTTGACAAGTCATGGGCAGTAAGCCGGTGTTCGACGCCATGCGGTGACATATGCTCGCCTATTTAAATCTTTCCTCCTAAGCCTAATTTCACCGGTCTTTGAAACGAAATTAGTCAGTCATTTTTAATCCTCTAAAGTCGACAGTCGAGTCGCTCTTGCTCCTCGGAAAGCAGGAGAATCGCAATATAATCGTTTTGGTCCTGCGCTCTAATGTAATTCTTAACTTCGTAATTTGTGTTTTTATTCTTGAGTTAAATAAACTAGCCGACTCTATGATAGAGTAACGGCCCATATAATACCGAACGAAATCTTTTCTTCAAGAGATACCTGTCTTCCCATCCTGACCCCTAAGTTCCTTCACCGAACGCCTTAGACGGATGCTGCCTGTCTCTGACATAATGAGACGACTACCTTAGTAGTCTCAATGGATATCGACCGATTTCAATTATTATAATTTTAATTATGAATTATTATGACATTATCCGTAGCTACGTAAATGAAAGACTTGGCTCCGGTCGCCATTTCGCGATAATGCTAAGAATAGCATTGATAAAAAAAACAGAAGCATGATTCTATTTGAAGTGGTTGAGCTGAAAATAAGTAGAGAGCGTCGGTGTGAGATGTCAATCGAGGTGCATTCTTTTCCGACAGCCTGCGTGGTGTGAAAACTGCTGGTGGGACGCCAAACTACTGGGAACACGGCGACAAACCCACGACGGAAATCAAAAACTTTGCTAACGTGACCAATAATTTGTGGGATATATATGTAGTATATGTATACCGAATTCGCCCGAATATAAAGGTTCCTTTGTCAACTAGTTTTATTTTTTAACCTTTCGCTTTGAATTTCGAGGGATTGCAACACCGGATAAATATTAAATATCGCTATGGAAAAAATTATTATCGATATTTAAAAAAATAACAGTTCGGAGTGCCTCTCGAATAAATAATATTAAACAACGGTACACAAAATATCTATATATTAACCATAACAGGCTGGTTTTAACTAAACTTGAACTGTTTATTCGTGCACTTGAAATGTCTGAAGATATCGAAAGGCGAAACCCGAATCGTAAGCGACAAAAATGACGGAAATGTCTACATTTTAAGCGATTCATATTTGCTTATAACCTTGGCCAGAACTTCAAAGAGTGGACTAGCACTCATTAAATAATTGAAATTACATGTACAGTTATAAAAAAATTATGCATTGCATCGAAATGTATTTTCAAAAAGTATTTCTTCCTCTGCTCGTCATATTATATTTATAGTAAGACCTGTCTTTATTCTGCTACCTGGCGAATTTAAGAAATTTCTTGCCAAGGTTTATTGTTTTTCAAATCCCCCCTGGCAAATATTTTATAGACATATGTATGTAAATAATAAAGAAAATTTGGATCGAGTGGTAAAGAAAGGATTAACATACTCAAATAAATGGAAGATGATACCATGTGAATTTCGAAGTGATTCGCTAAAGAAGCTCAGACAGCAAATTTTTCTATTCTGTTTGAATTTTTCGAGAATTATTCGCGTTTTTAGTCGGTACATAGAAAGGGTTGAATTTTTAATTATTAGCTATTAATGCGATCCATTTTTACTCGCTGACAACTCCGGTTGACATTATCTGGCAACTCAACCATAATTATTGCAAGATGGAATTGATAGTGACAAGATACAGTAACCTTTTGCCAATTTTAATCATCAGATTAATCTTAGGTGTACCATTCTGTACAAAAGGTTTATTTCTATCTTTCTTCCCAGTTAGCAATTAATATAAAGGAATATTTTCAACAACAAATTTATTGAAAAAATCAATAACAATATTCGATACGAAATCATTATCCAAAAAAAACTTGGTTGTCAATTTTGTCGATGGCATATCGATCGGACAGCACATTAAAAATTTTCTAAATTATTATTATAATCAAATAATTGATTTTCAATTGTTTATAATGATTGCTAGTTTTCTGAACATATGTTATGTATCTAATATTTTAAATGTGAAATTTGTTACAATGTAGTTGCGCCTGCCATAATTACATCGAATTCCTACTTTCCGTGTCAAATAGACGATTATTTTATTTAATTATAAAAAATGTAAAAAGTGCCAACCTCACTCGGATAACTCGAAAGTGGTGTGACATAAAATGTTACATATCAGAAACGTATCTCGAAATAAGTAAATACATACTTGTTAAGATTTTAATATATTATTTTATATAATGATTTATGAAAATCCGCATTCGTAATTGAAATTTAAAAATATGTGTTATTTAGAATATTGGTCAGTCGCATTCCGACTAAAAGGCAAGGTTATACTATAATAAAATCTGAAATTACATCAGAATTTTCCTCGTGGGAGAAAAATTCTTCAAAATTTTGATGACACGTATCATAGGTATGTTTAAATTTGGCGGGCGCATCCGTGACTCATTTCATGCCAGTGAGCAAACCACTGTGCAATGAGGACTGTCAAACGCTGAAATCGTAATACGAAAATCTTACACATCTAATATCTAGAATATAATTATAACTTGAATAATCATTGGCAATACATGACACGTACTTCGTAGCAAATCAATTATTGAATTTATTTATAAATTAACTTACAATAAATAAACAAATCTTCAGTAAATATGAAAGTTAAGTTACCTTTGGATAGAAACTTGGATCAGTTCGATGACATTCGATATTATGCTGTGTAAAGATGATAAACAGTTTATCACAACACCTTTTCAATTTCAGAAATGAATTAAAAACACTAACTTAGAATATCCAGAGCTACACTGCACAATCACAAACAAGAATAATGCACCAAAACAAATGTCGAAAAATCCTAGGACGCAGCGCCACTGATCAAAGTCGACCGAACTATCAAGCGGGTGCGAAAATTGCGCACATTCTCGTAGGGCTGACACTAATTTCGCAAAGATAACAGTCGGGTTACTAATATTTACGCACTTTAATATATCAGTGCTATGATTTCTAAGTTCCATATTTTTTCTTACTGTCTGTATTCATCAAATTCATTTCGTAACCATTAAAAGTCCATTCTCAAGGATAGAAACTGACTTTTTGGAATTAAAGTAGAGTAAGGTCATTTTAAGTCCCACATTAAATAATTTTCATGTATCATTATTACACGAAGGTAATAATTGGAGACTATCAAATATTTTTACTAGGTATTTTAGTAGTCAATGCTTTATTTTACTTAGCAAATGTATTGTGATTCATATCCAAAGCCTTTATTATAATTGCAGATTTTACATGTATATATTATGAATACGAATTCAATAAAAAAAAATTACACGTTGATTTATTATACTCCATCTATGTTGATAGATTCTCACAGACAGTATTGTATCATTTGTGGAATTCAAATTTGCAAAATAATTGAAAAAATATACATTTTAAATCGATCTTAAATTAAATTCGACATTCGGTATGTAAACATCATGTTAACTACATTTATAATAACACTGTGCACATATTATAAGAACTACCGCTCAGAAGTAAATTAATAATATTACACAAAATTTAAATGATTTTGTTGCAAAGTGTTTGCAAACGCAATTTCAATGTCAGTGAACAACCTAGTTCAAAAAGTATAAAGATTGTCATAACTTACTAAAATAAACAAGAAAGAAAAGATCCTCGTTTCAGATTGATAGTAATCACCAACATTATTTATAAGTACATTACTATTTCCATAAATGTTCAACGTTTTTACCATTAGAATTACTTCAATAGTATCATTAATTTATGTGTATACACATAATATTTATTAAATATAAGGATTTTGTTTCACTCGGCGAGTAACTAGTAAACATTGTCATGTTATAATAATATACCTTTTAAGTCATGTGTTTCCACAAAGGATATTTATTATGAGTATGAAGTATGTTTCCATAAGCAATATAAATTTTCAAGCATTAGTTTCCAAATTTTTTTGACGAAGTGTACAACATAATTTTCAGTAAATCTAAGTTAATATAAAATGTTTTATAACTTGTATACCTTACGAAGAAAAGTATTTATTAGTAATGGCAAGTATCTTAGATTAAATCCAAAGTTTTTAGTTGATGGCAAGATAAAAAATATAAATTCTCTGCAATAAGAACTATGAATAAGAATTCATAAACAGAATTGCCCAAGAATTCTCATTGTTTCTGCGAGCGTATGTTGTGATTAGTCGCGTCATATTGGCTTATTGCGATATAAAATATCGTCAATTTTTTTAACGCGCAGAAGCTTTCTGATAATATATTCTTTTGACGTTTGTTTATTCGGCGTGCCTATATCTAGATGTCAATAATCTACGCACGTCTCCGTTCGTTCAAGTTGTAGAAGTGACAGTTAGGTTTTATAGTGCGAAAGTAAATTTTGATCTTGTCAAGATGTTCTCGTTCTTTAGTAGCAAGAAGAAGCATTCGCCAGATGAACCCACGGAGGACTCACATCCACCTATTCCTGGACCGTCCGCAGACGATTTCGTAGTTTTGAACCAGGACTCCGATACCAGGCCGGAAGGAAACTCGATATATCCTTCGTTCAACAGCGGTGGACTACCTTATCCGAGCGGTTATGGTCCGCCTCAGACGAGTGTTATCCCTAAAATGCCTAAGAAAGAGGTAAACCTTCTACAAGGAGTTCCTTTTCAATTATCAAAAGAATTGTCTACTGATTCGAGCAGTGACATGGTGACTATTCAGTTGAGTGAAATAATGGCCTTTGTGACGAGAAGGCTCCAAGTGGAAACAACGGACTATGATTTCTCTGTAGAAAAAAGTGTCATTTTAGAGAGTTGAGTGCTACTAGTTCATAATCTTATATTTTAATAAAAGTAACAAAAAATATACAACCCTTAATTTCTCTCATGCTATATTTATGTGTGACATTGGAAACTTCCTTTTTATATTTTAATTGTCATACCATTTTGCCTAAAATATATGAACACAACGATATTAAAAAACAAAACAAACTGCGAGAAAGCTAAATCAAAATCAACTACTCAGATATAGTAAACTGCAATAGTGAGTAGTTAATTAATTTTGGAGAAAGATATTCAATCTATTCATTCCCTTCAATGGTGTCCACTATCTATTCTCGGTTGAAAAACTTTATATGAGTAGTATATAATTATTATACATTTTTTAAAACATGAACAGGAACGGTATTGTTTCAAGTGTCTGTACCAATTATATTGCTGGATACAGATTTGTCACTTGTAATTTTGACCATATAAATGTTACACATAATTAACCGTGGTTTTGAAATGTAGTTATAATCATTTTTTTACTGTTTTAATAGGACTTTCGTTGCTTTACAAATCATGATGCTTAAATAATATATATGTCCCTGTTCTATTGCCTTGTTCACCAGTCGAAAATTCTCTTTCAGTGACAAAATGGAATCTAATCGTATTACAAAGTATGGAAAGTGGACTACAAATTGGGCTTTAAAAATATTTACTAAAGACATTTTATCTGGGCAACACTTTAAAATTATGTAAGAAACTGTGTTCAATTCAATCAATCAACAACCAAGTTCAACATTAACTCAATTTTAGATAGTAAAATACTATTTTCAAGAATTTTACTAATAGTTTTATGATATTGATTATTATAGACAAAGAATATAATTTTTTTAAATACAGCAAAAACATTGCCGTTAGTGAAACAATAATCCTGTATACCCAAATTTTCACACTATTGGGTGCATTCACCACCATGGGAGACACTAGTTAAACTAAATTTATAGTAGTTGTTCTCACTCGGATGAATGGGATCTCGCTTAGTATGATTCTGGCAACTATTGAGATAATTAATGATGGAGGTGTGTACTATATATATTTGACATAGCCCCAAATAATACAATTCTATTGTCTTATTCGGAGGTTGTCAATGAGTGAAAGAATACTGGGAAATGTCCTAGACTGACTGTCGTATTTTGGACGCATGAACATACGGACCTATTAAAACCCGCCTATTAAACTTAACCTAACCTAACCTCAACAATATGTATAACCAGGGCTGTGGAGTCGGAGTCGTAGAGTCAGGGCTTTTTAGCTGGAGTCGGACTCGATGCGGCGATTTGGCAGGAGTCGTACTCGGAGTCGGAAATTTTTAAAAGCTTGAACTTTTTAATATTGCATATAATGTGTCAAATTTGGCTATTGGCTGCATTGGTAGGGTTGATATTTAATTGAATACCCATCAATAGGAAAATTAGACAAAAAAAGACGACATTTAACCTTTCTTAGTCGGAGTCATGTTTTTGGTAAATTTCGGAGTCGGAGCGTGGTTTTGATAAATGCTGGAGTCGGAGTCGAACTTTTTTTACCGACTCCACATCCCTGTGTATAACTGATATATTTTCAATATTTGATTTCTTCAGTTGAAGGCTTTTCAAAATATATCAGTTATACATATTGTTTAGGTTAGGTTAAGTTTAATAGGCATTAATAGGCGGGTTTTAATAGGTCCGTATGTTAATGCGTCCGAGATACGACAGTCGGTCTAGGACAGGGGTTCTTAACCTTATTGCATCTCCGGGCGCATTTGAGATTGAGGAGAATAGAGACGGGCAAATCCAATCCTAAATACTTCGTACATATTCATTATTTTTTATCATTGTTTCCTGGGAAGCTTTACATATCTGTTACATTAACGAATTAATTTTTAAATTTTCGAAAACTAATTTCAATAATATGTAATTCTGATAAAATTATGGTTTTTTCGTCATTTGATAATTTGCGGAGGGCGCACGATAATAGCCTTGTGGGCGCAATTAGGCACAGGGTTAAGAACCCCTGGTTTAAGACATTGGGAATACTGTATGCTGTAATGCATCTGTTAGTTGGTGTAAATTGAAAATTAATTGGATCATTTTTTATATGGTTAATTTGAATTATTATTTCACTATTGAAACAACCGTTTACTTAATGTGGGGTTGCCTTTAAACCTCATTGTGTTTCATCCATGAACACATATAATTACGCTAATGCAGAACCTATACATTACGTATCTTATCCAAAAGAGATAATGAGTGTTATCTAACTAATTTCTTGGCAAACAATTTTATCAATAATATTCTAAATTTAAATTTTTTTATTTTTTTAAATATTTAGTTGTGTCTCCATTAAGTTTATTCTTAGAGCAGTGGAAAGATACCCACACATAAAAAACTTGACCTATCCATACTTCGTTAAAGTGAGATAAATTGCTGAATTGTGGGTTTCATTAAAAATCATTTCAATTCTTTTATTAGAGTATTAAAACATTTCAAAAATACATTTATCGTATACTTGAATGTATTCTAATATTAAAAAATATTTTCACAAAATTATTTCATGCCTTAGTGGGTTCACGGTCACCATATTGACAGTTAAATCTGTTAAAAAGAATAATTTTATGAATTGAACTTAACAAAAAATGTATTTATTATTTCAAAATGTGGATATTATTCTAGTTTGCATCCAAGTCTCGAAATCGACACAAATTCAACTTATCAGATACTATTCAAGTTTTATTTAGATTTAATTAAAATTAAAATGATATATTTTTTTTATTGTATATTGCTTGACATGACACTAACGCTTTTAATTGGCCTAGGTATCTTCTTTCTTATGAAAAACAATATATCACAACCATTTTCTGTAAGTCACAATGATCAAAATTGTTAAATTATTTGTAAGATATAAATAAAATACTGCCTTAATCTATAACACGGGTTAATAATATTGTGCGTGTTGATATTTATTCTTGAATAATTAGCTGACCCTATTTCCATGAGATAACAACCGGATGGTGATGGGTTGGGATAAATAAATAAAATCAATATGGAATTCAGGAACACATTTACCCTGAATCTACGCCTAACTAGGAAGGTTTGTTTCAAAAAAATGTATTTTAATATGATTTAATAAAATTATTGTGTTACCGAAAACAAATTGTTTTTCAATACTTATTACCAAAAATTTCATTTGTAGAATAGGCCAATCGTAATAGGAGATCCATCTGCCATGGACCACAGTGCCGAAACAGAAATTTTGCAGATTTTTTTTAAATTAAATGGTTAAGCATTGTAAGTATATTGGTTATGTATTTTTTTAACTTCAGCTTGACACTTCAGATTTATTCTGATTTTTCTAAATCATTTTCTTCCCAGATATATAGTATAATAAGTTTGCATCTCATAATTGATAACCTGTAATAGTTTTAAAAAAAAACTTTCTTTTCCATAATTTTATTGCATATACTAATAATACTTAAAGTAGGAAAGCAATAACGCAACACATAATAACAATGATAGTAAAAGGTAGCCATGTTTTTATGAATGCTGCACAGCTGAAAAAAGAAAAAAATATATATTTAAATATATAAAACTAGATATACATGATGTGGCAGTGCCATTTGTCACACATTTGCTGTCATAGACAGACAGATATAAATATTGATATGGTTCACATCAAGGTAAGGTGGGAATTGCAAGATTTATTGAATTTGTATGTCATAGATCTTATAGTTACATAAATATTGTTGACAGTGAAGTCATTGGGTAAATAAAAGAACAGCAAAAAATATGGATTAAATTAAGATTGAAATAATTATACTAGGTCAGAGAATACTTTTGGAGTAAAACTGTAGGTCTATATAATCTACAGGAGGAACTAAAAAAGATTCATTTGAATGTTCGGTTTTGAATTTATTATCTGTTGCATTTCACAGTTTTGATCCCTTCTCACTTTGATGTTAGGATTTTTTGATTACCGTCACCGAAGAAAAAATTAGTTGAGATATTTTGATGAAGACAAGCTTGCTGATAGTTACCCATTATATTATAAATTTATCTTTGTTGGAGACCATAGACAAGCTTGCTCATATTTACCCCATTATATTATTATCTTTGCTGGAGACCATAGACAAGCTTGCTCATAGTTACCCCATTATATTATTATTAATCTTTGTTGGAGACCATACACAAGCTTGCTCATAGCCACTCTATTATATTATTATAAATTTATTTTTGCTGGAGACCATAGACAAACTTGCTCATAGTTATCCTTTTATATTATTATAAATTTATTTTTGGAGACCATAGACAAGCTTGCTCATAGGTACCCCATTGGTAAATGTACCAGTAGCTGACCGTTTAAAAGAAAATTTCAACAAAAATAACGATTAAGGTTTGGCATTGTACCGAATGAAGGCAAAAAAAGTATACTCATATTGGATCTTATGTCTTAATTAATATTATGTAACAAAAATTACGAAAGGGCCTGTTTAAATAAAGTTGTGTTAAATTATTTGAAGTCATGTTTTTGTTTCAGTAGTTGACCATCTCACAAATTGAAAAGTCTAGGTGTTGCCCATGTCTAATCAGGGAGCTTTATAGTGAACTTTCTTTCAGGGTTGCCTCAAGGCTTTCTGTCACACCAGTCTTGGTTGAATCAAGTAGCAATGGTTGGTTCAGGAACAAGGTACACACCGTTACTAGATTGATCACCTAAGAAATTTCAAATAATACACTTTCTTCACTAGGTGTTGATTTCAAATGGCCACCCTGGCACTCCATTGGCTATATGGTGATGTGTTAGTGGCTCATTCCGACCACAGATGCCTTAAATTGTCTTAACTTTACAATTTAGAGCGATTCCGCATCTGCATTTCTTATTTTGAGCCATTTTATTCTCAACGGTCAACTACTGGTACATGGTCAACGACTGGTACATTTACCTTATATCAATATATTTATCTTTGTTGGAAATATCGATTATGTTATCAGCAAACCATTGTTAGCTTTCTAACAGATTGTTAGCTGTTTGTAGAATTTTACCTAGATGGTGTTCCATCTAGGTAAAATTCTCAGTTTAAAACCATTCGGAATTTGTTCTGAAAAAGAATTAAAGTGAATTTACCCGGTTTGCAGATTCAACAGTAGATATGACATCTACTGATGTCCATTTATAATGCTGTTTGGATGAGAAATATATAATTGAATATCGGCTATTTTAGATGTCGAGTTCTTACCTTACAAATTTTCCGTATATCAAAATATAAATTGCAAGTTTGACCATATTCCATGATGTGCTGTTATCATATTGCATTATATTCAAAGCAGTAGCCACATGGGAATGGCAATTATCACAGAATAAATTATGCTGAAAATATACAGAAGGATAAGTAAACAAAATGTCCTTATTGTTTTAATTAAAAAATATTTTTATGGAGGATTTGTTTGTGAACATAATTGAGAAAAATAACTTAAATAGTTTAATAATGGCAGGTCTGTTGGGTCGCTTAAAAATCTACAAACATTGAGATTAAGACCAATTCTATGAACAGAAAAATGAGGTAATGTTAGATACTCTTTCCCACACTCGAATTTAATAAATTTTATCATTAATTAAACCTGTGAGCCCAAACAAATCTCAAACAAACTCACCATCCTTTTTTTATATATCTCTGATGCCTCAGAGACAGCAAAATCCCATCCAGTATCTCCATGAGTCACATGAATTTGAGAAAGTTTCCAGTATCGAGTTGGTCTTCCAAATGCCATATTATCTTCGGACACATAATATGGTCCTGCAAAGTCTCTTATAATTCCTGTGGACGTTGCGATTCCCATATGGCCAAGAAATGGGAACAGCCATCTAAAATAGTGGATTATAATTTCTCATAAATTGACTTGACTTATCGAACAACCAAATATGTAATTGTAAATTAAGTGGTAAGGAATATTCACATTTTTATTGTAGCGGAACTTTTAAAATTAAAAGGAATTTCTCATCCACAATCATGTATAAATAGATACCATAATGTATGAATATTTTTCAGGAAAAACAATATATTTATATGAGTACAGTCAAGGTGATTTTTGATTTTAATGCCATAATAAAATCTACGAGAAACAGATAAGCATCTAAGATTATGAGAATTAATTACATAGCTCTATATTACTCACGTCAGGACTGGTATTGGCGTCCAAACAACACAGAATGGGAATCTGTCTCTTTCAAAATCTATTGGAATTTCCATTGTTTTTGTATGTGTCTTTCAGTATGTGATTTTGTTTCCCGCGCTGGTAATAAGAATGGATTGATGACATGAAAATGTTGACAATCGCATTGTTGACAGGTTTTATGTCCTAAAATGTCAGATTGCAGTTTAGGGATGCCACTAAAATGGTAAACAAAATCCCGATAATAAATTTGTAAATTCGTTTGTAAGTAAAGGGATATTTCAACCATTTAAAAACTCTCGAATTTTTTGTAAAAGGGCTCTAGCGAAGTAAAAAATAATAATTTAATTCTTTGAATATCTATCAAAGCTATTTTTAAGCTTTGTTTACTTAGTATGTTTTTAAATAAATAAAACACAGTTTTTACTGATCAGTTGGTGCTCTTGATAAGCGAAACTGTTCCTGATCATGACACAATATATGGGGAACTAAAATTTTATTTAAATGTAATGCCTTATACAAAAAAATGACAGTTAACCATTATCAGATACAAATTAAATAAATATATTAGTACAATATATTTAAAAGTTGTTTATGTAATAATTTTTTTCTCCAATTTTTAGCATATGACTTTTTTGGCAAGATTAAGAATAGGATGGGATGTGACAAATTTGGGTAATGTGTAATTTTTTGACGAGATGACAACACAAATAAATGATATAAAATGATAAAACAAGCAAATAGAAAACAAGATTTTTTATTAAATATAGTTAGTTATGTATACAAATTTATTTTAAAAAGAAAATAACAAATTAGAACAGTGTCGAAAATTCGAGATCATCAGCTTATGCAAGTTTGCATAAAAGAATGACTAGAGACGGAATCAACTGAGAAGCAGCGGCAAGTACATGATGTCACAGGACATTCTGTATGTTCCCTGAAATTAAATAGAAAATGTATTATTTCACAAAAAAGACAATTTATAAGTTTATTGCAAATTGAAGCTCCCACGATACTAGCTCAGCTTTCTAAAAATAGGGTGCATTGCTTTAACAAATACAGCATGATAAATATTGTTGTAGTATTTTTTCCATAAAACCATAGCAAATTTAGTAAAAGGACATACTACATCTTCTTTTTATTATGTACGAGAAGCACTGTGGCATAACAAGACATGTATCATTTTGAATGAAAAGTAAACTGGTTTTAAAATGTAATCATTGACAAAAGTTGACCAGACTGTTTCTGCTAAAAAGGTAAAGAAATAAATGATTATTAAGTCAAAAAATAATCGAACATTCTACAACATAATGATACAGGAAATATCACTCACTTGAACCACTGTGTCATGTGTGCAGCATGTCCACCGTGTCTGCAGGTCTGACACCAGGTAAACCATCCGGAGAAGTCTCCCCCTTTGTGAGAGTCCCTGGGAGGAGGAGCGGCTGGAGCAGAGGCGGCCACAACCGTGGTCGGATTGATTGTGACAGCGTTTGAGGAGGAAGAAGTAGTGCCCCCAGTCACAACACCGCGGGCGCCCATGTGCAAGAGGCAGATAGCGCAGCGTGGTAACGGTTTACGACAGTGAGGGCATGCAGACATTTGCTGTGAAAAGTAAATATGAACAATGGTTACTAACAATACTGTAAAAAAATAATTAGCTAGTTTTGTTAATGATGCAATGCCAGCTATAATGTATTGGTAGTAATGTGTTGAACATAATGTCACAGGTAATATTACAGTAGAATTTACCCATATTCATAATATATTTTTTAAGGTTATGTATGAATGACTTTCACTCTGGCTTGTAATTTATCTTTTAGCCACCCTAATAAAACCTAATTTGAAAACAATAATACTGCAGCAATTGCGTTGTATAAATGGAATGATTCAATGCAGAAGTGTATTCAAAATTGATGGAAGGCAATTATTTCATATAAAGAGAATAGCTAAACAAAATCACCTTTAATTTATTTGACGTTGCTGCGATTCTCGCGAAGGTGTTTCTACTTCTATTGAGTCCTTGCATATACGCCGATATTCCTTTTCCACAGTAATTGCAAGACACGTACACCTGTTGCGACGGCTTGTTGGTTGGGTTGCAGGCATTCAGTGAGATGTCAAAGAGGGCACGCTGAGACCAAAAATGCCATGAGTCCAATAGATTCCGATAGCTGTGAAAAAATATATTTTTTTATCGTAAATAGCGAATATACTAAGCAATTTTCAGTAGGATTATGTAAAATTCTATTTGAATCGTGCAAAACAATATTGCCAGTAAAAAAAAGATGTTTCCACAATTCTTATGGGTTACGAATCACTATTCAGATATCAATTCAATTTTCATAATTAATATATTCAACCAAACTGACCTTGATATCCATTCCGCTACTTGTGGTTCTTTGAGGAGTTCTGGCTGGAATGCTCGGGAGGCAATCAAGCTTACTGACTGGACGTCGCCAGTAATATCTAAGTAATGTTGGAGGAGTTTGACTCCTTCCATATTAGTACCTAGAAAAAGGTGAAAATATATAAATCCATGTAAAGAAAGTAAATGTGATGAACTAAAATATGGTATAACCTAGACTTAGTTCTGCTTGTCCGAAAATGTATGACACATCTTTGTGTATCAGATTTGATTTTCGTTACTCCTTTAGCTGTTTGATTCCATCATTCTTAAGCTAAGATTGTGCTTACCATAGTGGACATAGGTTAAAGTACTCAGCTTTTAAAATTGAGACACACTGAAGTCATTCATTAAAATGGTGTTTTCGAATTTTGAATATAATACCTAAATTAATGTTACCAGTGGTTCCTTTTTTTTCTCACTATTCTCGAATATTTGATTTAGAGATTTCAGATTTATCACCTACATCGATTTTTCCAGAAGATATTGATAGAAGAGAAATTATATTTCAGCCAGGCTTACCGGTAAGTAATATGCCAAAGAGGTTTCCTTCATCTATCAGCTTATTAGCGAGTTGCTCGATGTATTCGATCAATTTAGAATCCGGCAGGAATGTGCAGGCGAAAGCCACTTTATCCTCAACACTCAATCCGCTTTCATTCTAAAAATGGATGTGAAAAATTCAAATGAATAAAAAGTATCAGAGAACCACAAAATCAACGGGCAAATAACCCTTTTTTGTGATTGTGCTGTTATAATCTGCTTTGAGTATTGTATCTCTATATTGACTAGACATGGGAAACAAACTTTTTCATTTTGGACTTAGTATTTAGTATTATGTATGTAGTTGTTTTATTTCTATAGATATGATGCTTTTATATCAACACCTTAATTCGTTTTGAATAATTAAATGTATAAAAAACTGTTAGTAGATCTTACCAAAACTGCATCATAGCATCCATTTTCTGCCGTCAAGAAAGCGAACAGTGCCCTGATGTACGGATCGGAGAGGTGAGCCCGTGTGGAAGAGCAGAGAAGCCTCCACATGCTTCCGGGAGCTTCTGAATAACCCGAAAGGGCCATGGCTATAATGCATAGATTTCCATTTTGAGGAACCTGAAAAGAAATAATCGATTTATATCAATAAAGCACATCTTACTAATGCAGGCTAATTAACCTTCAAACACCCAGCGGTCCATATAAGGACCGAAGATTTTCGTCTTCACTGCCCAGCGGTCCCTATAAGAACCAGCGAGTATGGCGAGTTTCACAGCAGGATTGAATTGATTTACAATAAAAGTATTCAAAATATGGATATAAGATTAAATAACTGATGACATCAATATACAGAATCATAATTTTACTATGATTTAATGAAATATGTATGCCTAAATGAGTATGTTTACGTCACACAGCTGACTATTCATTCAGTTTGCGAGTTGTGTTTTTTTGCCGGACAACAATACAGTTTTTTTCACCCGTATTTATTTATATTGGACAATGGGAATAACAATTCTTCTCAGCTTGTGAGGTGAATCGAATGGATGTTTTTGTGATTTTGTAAATGCTTTTTTAATTTTGTAAATATTTTTGGAAATATGTGTTAAGTTTTGAATTGAAATTTAATTTAAAAAAAGTTTGATTATCTCTATTTGAAGTAAATATTATGCTACATATTGACATAGAAAAATCTTTTTTATGTACCCAAATATGTTTACTGGTCTTTGAGATATAGTTATATATGTGACTGACCAATTTCAAAATTAATTTTGCGAAAAACTACTCGGAAGTGAACTACTCCTAATGCCCAAAGCATGCGGGCGGATAGGGGTTAATAGTTGGACGTGCTTTAAATACCTAAAAATAGCTACTGAATGTTGCATTTATGAAAGAAATTGATTGATGCATTGATTCTCTCAACTGAAAAAAAGTGTAAATACCGAATTTTGGAACCAAATCTTTATACATATCGTTTGATTGATATTTATGACAATATCTATATGACGAAAACAAAAACATTTAACTCTGGAAGTAGAACTATAATACAGCAAGTAATCCCCTGAGTTGTTTCTTAAAGCAGATGCATACACATACATATAAAGATATCAGTGAATTTTGTCATACACTTTCCTCATCTTTATTGACATGAACTTTGTGAAGGGTCAGCAATCGAAACACCACAACATTGCCATTTGACTGATTAAGACAGCCAAAGCTATATTTTTTAGGGAAACCACATTTGATGAATTTGTTGGGACAAAAATAATTTTGAGATTTATTATTATAATTGAATTATGAGAAGAAAGAGGTTCCTTGACCCGAGATCTATTGATTAAAATTTCAACATTTACGCCCAAAATGTGTGAATTATTGAATGTTGAAATTTGATCCATTGAATATTAGATAGGTTCTAATAAGGCTTAAATTACTACACATAATAAGCTTTTCCAAAGAGTTCTATATGCATTAACGTATATGACAATTTATGTTAACCCTTTTAATCTCACAGGTTCCACTAATATATGCAAAGAATCCCAGAAATCCGTTTTTTTTTTACATGCTTTCATTGCATTTGTATGCTTTTACAACCTATATAAAACCCTTACTAATTAAACTATACATCATAAATGATGTTACAAAAAATTTACACTACTTGCCTTTGGATTTTTCATGAGTACGTCCCAAAATGGTCTAGGATACAAAGGATTAATGTTTATAAAGCAGTTATATATATATATATGTCTTTGAACCATTTAAAATCAAATGTGTGGTTATTCTAGTGTGCTAAATAATTGTCGATCATAGCCATACTCTACCTACGGCCCTCGGAATTATTGTGTGCCGTTTGAAACACTCATTATCAGGTAGAGATGATTTGTCTAAAATAGTCAAAAGTTTGTCTCAACTTAACAACTATAGTAATCTTATTTATAAAACAAAGATCGATGGGTGTAATTCATTTCTGCTTGGATGTCATCGGACTTGTCTCTGATTGGCTGTGGCTAAATATTATTTTTTCTTACAATTCACATTCTTGAAATTAGTTGTTAACAGATTGACTACGGGAAACGCGGAATATGAGTCATTTTTCTATGTGTTTTGAATTCTTTAGTAGCCAATGTGTCAATTTTTTTTGAATTTGTTTTCGTAGATCTGTGAATATATACATTATTAAAAATACCAAGAGGCCCCCTGTATAACAACTAGTTTTTTAATCAATGCTTGGATCTATAATGTTTTGAGTTTTATTTTGTACATCATGAAGAGTGTATTATGTTACAGCTTGTGTTACATAACAAACAAAATGTATGTATGTGTCAAAAATATGGTTGAGTATGGCTGCTCTTAATGCTGTATTGAATATTTTCTGAATGTAATGTACTAAATACATGTTTTGAATTATTTTTTTTAAATACAAATATATTCCATTCAATATGTTTGCCAATACTAATGGGCTGAATAAATGATTACCAACCAATTCTCGCTTAAATACCTCCAATTGAAATAGACTTAATGCTGCCCACATTTTGAGAATAAAGCAACATTTATGCGCAGTTTACAGTTTGTATTTGGTACATTAAACAAGACGACTCTTGATATAATTGCGATAAGTGCAAAATAAAGATAAATAATTATCGGGAATATTTGATGCCATTTTTTTGCAGTGAAAAAGAACTAGCCGTTTGGAATTGAGTTGTTATTTGATGTTGAACTGCAGCAAAGAAAGAATATAGTACCAAAATGAAGTGAGCTAAGAGTTGTTTATTTATAATACATTTTTTCCTACCAATCTGTGAAATCAATTTAAATATTTAATATAAAATAAAAAAAACCTTGAAGATTTAGGACATTTGGAAGTCTGAATTGTGAATGAATGAAGTTAAATGCGATTTAATTAACAATGCCAGTGACACTTGTCTTTCTAGTAACGTAAAGAACAAAATTCAAAAATTTTGTTAAATTTGAAAAAAGAATCGTTCTTTGTAGTTAGTAGAAGTAACACGAAACAGTAAAGTGGGGTTAGTTCACAGTGCTCTTTTCTTCTTCTTAACAATATTAACTTTCTTAACAATATTAGCTTCACAATGCTAAGAATGCCCTAATAGGTTGTGGCGATTATTTGCTAGAGCAAAATTTGATATTTAATTTAAATATCGATACATAAAGTACAAGCCCTAAGGACCCTGGGACTTAATATATTGACCATTATCTTACAAATAATTGTAACTTTTCATTGAATTATTAAATATACAATAAAGTTATATTAATAAACAAATCAATTTTTCTCTGCAATCAACACATTGAATATGTGGGACATAATATGATGAACAGTATGATATAAAAATATTTGACTTTCAGATACTTCTATGCAGTCACCCTTGCGGTCCTTGTGTCATCTTGTATGGCTCACGGCTACAATAAGAAGCTTGAGAACTGCAGAAACAACACGTTTCAGGTATCAGGAAAATTTTTCCGCACAAGAATCATCGACAATTATCAAAACAGCTTTCCCAAATCGATCACATTTCAAGAATGGAATTCTGGATACGATAAATATAGAAAAGGTCGTTCATATTTACAATCTAGAGATGAAATTGAAGATGCTGACGGTAATAAATTTTATACGGCAATATATATGAGGGTAGTCTATGGAAAATTGAAATGTAATAAAAGAACTTATTTAACTTTACCATATTTAACTGAAGGCACGTATGCTCCAAGTATCGACAAAAGAATGGTGTTTATGGCAGTGAAAATTGGTGGGCCGCTTTACGTATTTGAGACAGACAAACCGGAGGTGAAGGAAAATAGAATAATATTGAAGACAATCAGAGAAGTCGGCAACTATGTCACGAGTATAAGTGTCAATCCAGTGAATGGTGATATTGCAATTGGACGACGGCAAGGTAACGGAGGCGACATTCTTCTTATTGAACAAATCGCAAAAGATCCCTGCGAAACGTTCACTGAAACACCGGATGCCCGAGAGGTGCAGATCAAGAACGAATTGAAGTACACCTTCAAGGAATTAATGATGAGTATGGGTTGTGAAGATATATACTTAATTAGGCATAATCAAGGCGTCATCAATGCTTGTCGTAAGATGAAAATATTTGAAACTAAATTGCATGACAAAGTTAACGACCTTAGTAAATTTTATACAGAAAAAATCGAAGATCGGCTAAAGCAACAGGGCGAAAGCGCCACAAATAAATACCCCGACAATTTAGATACAAAATGTGTAGTTGAGAATGATAAAATAGTCACACTTGAAGAAGCGTTCAGTAGTCAGAAAAATAAAACTAAAAATGCGCAGGATATGCTCGACAACCTCATCGAAGGGTCCGATATGATTGGAGGACTGGCCGATGACTCCGAGACAGATTTGAGTGTGAAAGGAAACATGATAGACGAGTATTCTCTCAGGAATTATAAATGTTTACCGGATAAAGATTGGACGGTGATGGAAAAGAATATGCTCGCTGTGAGAGAGCAAGCTGGATTTTTGATGCTCGGATTGAGAATTGTGAAGAACAGCTTTGAAGAAGAAGAGTTGGATGTGTCGCCTGAATAATTAAACTGATAGAATTTGGATTTCGACGTACACTATTTGCTGTATTTGTACAAACTGTATAAAATTAATCAATTATTAAATGAGTTTGAGAGGAAGGCGACATTTAGTAAATTCATCATTGTGCTTTTCAATTTTATTTGACCATGTTACTTAAAAGATATTTCAAATTAGAGATGGAGATAAAACAGGTGATGCTTGATCATTTATCACTTCTTGAAGAATTATACTTGATAGTTTCGATTTTGTTTGAGGGACTTATTTATATGTAGTTAAAATCTATGTTTTGTCAATGTTTTGCTTCAAAATAGCATGCATGTCCATAGAGTGTTGGCCAACTGTTAGCATTGCGTAGTGTTCACTCGCATTGATCTTAACAACTCCCTAATGGACTTGCTTCTAACTCAAACCAAATTATTAGGAAAAATCTATATGATATGGTTCAAGCATACAAAGAAGAATAATTTTATTTTTATTTCGGCAGACAACAAAGAAATATATTTTCGGATATCGCAGGTAGAGAGAATATAGATGTTCTTACCTTTTCAGCACCTCTATTTAGAATATCAATTGCAGCTCTAAATTTCATGTTAAAAACAGAAATGGTGGCTGCTCGGGTGTAAGCCTTTTCCGATTCTAGTCGCTCCAGGAAAGCTGTCAGTGACGCAGCTTCCTTGTCGAAGCTCCAACCGCATAACTGAAGAGCCTTATCACGATCTTCACTCCTTAAAACATGACATTTTTTTAACCAATAATTGATCAAATTTATCACTCTTTTATTGTGTATTTTATTGACAGTTAAATTTAATTTTTGAATTTATAATTAATGAAATTGAATTGAATTTGATAATGACAAATATTATCCTCTCAAATGTCGAAACGGATTTTTCTATTTTTCAATTAGTCACTTTCTCCTGCTCAACGACAATATGCGGTTTTCCTTTTTAAACATTTTTTGATATTACATGACATCTTGTCAGCAAGAGAGAAAACAGGATGACAGCTATCTCACTATCTAACAGTGCAGCCATTGAACGTGACTACAGACTGTTTGCATGCACGCACACAATTGAAGACCCGCAGTAAAGAAACATACCTATAAACTGTGCTTTGCATATTTCCAAAATCTGCTCGAAGAGATACAATGGAGCTCCCATTCAAGCATCCAGGGGTTGCTTCCGCTAAATCAAACCTCAAAACAGATTTGATGCCAGGATGTTTACAGTTTAGACCTCGGATACATCCTATGGGAAAGAAGAACATTTAAGAACAACAAAGGATCAGCAGTTTTTATCTCCTGCAAGAAACATTAAGTTATTAATTAAATTATGTAAATATAAATCACAGATTTTTTACTAACAAGATTGTGGCAATTTACCATTTATTTTAAGTGCTCTATTTATTACAGTACATGGAAATAAAACATTCCTAAAAAAGGTGATTTTTGAAAGGTTTATTTGTATGACGAATTGACGCCTGGAATGGGTTAAAAATTATTACCTTCTTCGACAAGCGACTTGCTTAGATAGAGCCAGTACCATAGTTTTTTGAGCTGGTCATCCTCGGCTAGGTCTCCGTTGTGCCATAAGTCAGGCTGCAAAAAGCAAATGACATAATTATAATTCATGATATTTCAAAACTGAACGTAGGACACATTTATGAGACCATCGAACCTCTTGAGTGCCACTGTTATCCACTGTTATCGAGCCATCGGCCAGGAACATGTTGTCTCCTAACCTTAAGGCAGACCCACTACTGAGTGGTATATTCAGAGTCCTTATTCTCTGTTTTCCTCGGGAATACAGTTTTGAAGCAACATCACAGAAATCTTATCTAATAAACCACAGACAAATGTAATCATTTATACCTTCAGTCCATATTCAGTTTGGGCTCTATATTTAATTTTGATGGATATGTCATCAGCCATAGAGTTGAAGCCTTCAGACAGTATTTTGAGGGTGGTGTTGCCGTGTGACCACACTATAGGGCCTGCACCTGAACCCCAGTTGAGTGTGATCCTCTCGCACACAGTGTAATCGGTCAACGTTCCTGAAATCGAAAAATAAAAAAAGTGATCGTCATACAGTGAAAATTCGATTACTTGTGCAGGATTAATTGGACATTGTTTGTCCAAAGTAAAGCTAACAGAACAAATGTATAAAGAAAAAAACATTGGACATTGAGAAACTTAAACTATATAAATACGTGACACATTAACAAGGTTTTAGAAATACAGTAAATCATCCTTCGATTCAATTTCAAAGATTTGCGGTTTTTTTAATGAAAATTTATAAAATATAAGTTTTTTGGGATTATGTATATAAGTAATTGTATAATTAATAATGCCTTGTAATACTTTATGTGCAAATCCAGTGTTCCCTAAGTTTATGAAAAGGTGACATTGACACCCGCAACCTGTTTTTTTGTTGCATGCTGTTTGTGTGGCAGGGAAGTTCAAACAGATTTCAAATCACATTGCAAATTGCACCAAGCATTGTCATACAGTGACAATGGTTATAATTAAAATGTTACCAACATTTCAACTTGCTGTTTCAAAGTTATGCAGATTATAAAATTCATGTAACGCATTCCCACTTCTGTAATGGAAGTTGAGTCTTTTTTATGCCATATCCTGTGGAGCGTTTCTACCACATAAAAAGAGGATTGAATGTACAGATAAAGAAAATATTATCAGCCTGGATAATGGTAGCTTAATGTATAAATATCAATTATTACCAGAGAGGGCGATAGTGAGCAGTCTATTGCTGTTGTGTGGATGCCAACTGAAGCTTGTGATAGTGTGCGGAGAGCCAGGGGCCACTGAACGTTCCAGAGCTGCCGGGGGATCTCCGCAGCCTTCCCCACCGCTGCTTGCGATGCAATCCTCGCTGCCCACACCTCTCAAGTCTGCCAAGTGTAGCACTGAGCTATCGCGCTGTAGTGAACCGAGTAGATTGGGCCTAAAATTACATACAATATTTTATAGAAGCCCATTGAGCTAAAATAGGTCTATAAAACGTGATAAGCATCATTCAAAATAATATTATTGAGTACCTGAATATGTGTACTAAAGTTCTCACAATATCTATAAAATGCCATGCATAATGAAATACTGTTTTAAGATAGTCGATAAGAATGTAAACCCATCAAAAATATTTCTATCAATCTTTTATTACCATGAGGAAGATGCATCAAAGTAATAATTTATTTGTTATAGTTATTTCTGACACCAATCTGAATCATTAGGTTCAAGTGTATTTTCAAGTGAATAATTGACCGACGATTTTGAATACATACCTGGTGGGGCACCACAATATTTTTGTGACAACTTTGTTCTGAGAAAGGGAGAGCACTGGCTTATCAAACATCCTCGTATCCCAAATGGCAATGATGTTGTCCACCCTGCTGGCCAGTTGGTAATCGTTGTGAGGATCGACACAGACGCCAAACACTGCTTTTGTTTGCGTAGTAATGACTGCTTTGTTAGAAAAATCTAGAACAAATCAATTAGTGTTACATTTATCAGTTACTGCAAGATTATATGATTTACACTCTGACAATTGCAAGATGAAATTGAGTAAATCGGTGATATGTGCTATAAATCATAAGTGTGCAAAATTATAACATTTTAAATGTTGAAACATGCTTCATTTTCGTTTCACATGTACTTATAAAAAATTAATAACGGTATTCAATTGTCTAAAGATGCAGTGTGGCAGCATTAGATGTGTCATTATTTGGGGTATCTATACTTAAAAGAGATTTATTACAACAACTAATAACTATACCTCTGAGATCGAATATCTTAATTTGCTTCTGATTCATTCCAACAACAAGGGTACGCGGCTGCCTATTTAACCAGGCCAAGGAGTGGGCCAATTCAGAGAGTCCCATCTCTGCGATCGGTCCAGCCAGCTCAACTGCTGGAGCAGCATTGCTAGAGTACTGAGAAAGTAGCCGAGGTGATGAATTCCCTGTAGTTAAATAATCAATGAATTTTTATATACATTCAAATATATTTTATAAAAAGATTGTTATTGTAAGTGGGGCACCAGAGGAAATTACAATCACAAAGTAATCAATTTCATTTTATATTAAAACCAATAATTGTTCCACTTGTGTCACAATTATGATTTTATATGGCTGAGTAAGCTAGAAATTAAAAGTAGTCATAACAAAATTACCGTCTCCTCCGGAAGTACTTTTCATAACATCCCATAGTAAAATGCAATGATCATTTCTATATCTGTCTAAGGCTGCAGCCAAAATGCTTGAATCTAGGCCATTCCAAGCGACAGCATTGCATTGCCTAGGATGTTTTGGAACTAAAAACACATGTAATGTGAAATACAGTTAATAATCAACAAATACAAAGTACACATAGAAAACTGAAAATACAAGTATTTAGTATAAATTTCATCTAAAATTCTGACACTTGTTTTTTGATTGGGATTGGGGGTTATCACAAATAAAATCTGAAGAATTATATGTATATAATGTTTTGATAAAAGAATTACTTTTAAAGGTGTATTTTCTGAATATAAAAATCAGAAAGTTCTTGTCACATCAGGTGAAGGCGAAGGTGAAGGTAGCAGGTGAAGGCAATCAAAAATATGTCAAAAAAATTGTAATATAGTTGTGATTACCAAATTCTTTTCCATTGATCCCTAAAGCGTCAAAGGTGGTCGGCCCAAAAGTGGTAAGCACAACCTTTCCATTGGCTTGACCAAGTGCTAACAAGAGATCAGTTTTGGGCTGGGGATAGATGTCTACGCATTTGACATATTGGTAATTTCCATTTGTGGCCACCAAGTGAGCACCGGATGTCTCTGACAATTTGATACCTGGAAAAATAAAATATTTTATTATTGGCCAATAAAGATCTATATTCTTAGTCGGTGCAATAATTTTGGATAAAGTAGATTGTCACGTGTACAGTAGAACTCCTGATAACACGTTAGAAATAATGAATTGTTAATGCTCCGTATTATCAGTATCTTTTAATTTCAGGACAGTGCATTTGATGTCACCTCATACCGTGGACGTTTGCTATTTGTAGGACAGGATTTGTCTAAGTTCTACAATAGTATATTTTACCACAAAAGTGTGTGTTCATAAATTATGACCGACCATCATTATTTTAGTTGATTAATATTCATACTTATGATAACTGCAGATCAATGTATTTTTTTTCTCTCTTCTTTCTGTGAACCATATTTTTTCTGACAATGCTTTAATCTTTTTTACATTGCATTAAAATTCGACACATTCTTTAAAAATATAAATATATAAATAAATGAACGTCAACTACCATTTTCTCAAATTTATTCAAGTTTATTAGATAAAAGAAATATTTTCAACGCAAATAAAAAAAAAACACAAAAGTAATACAAAAAACACCTGCACAATATTAACATGAAAATATAATAAACATTTGTTACATTGAGTATATTATCGAAGAGAAAGGGAGGAGCACATTAACCATAATAAAGCACATCGACCAATATAAACTATATTCTTGTCGATATTATTTTCATTCGTTTTGTAGATAATTTATCACCAATAAACAATGCTACAAAATGTTTTTTTTTTCGTAGAATAAATAAGTATGTTATGTTTTTGACAGCTGTTCCGGTCAAGCTTCGCTATTATACAATAATACGTACATGCCGGTTTTGCTGATATAGCTTTCAGATGAGCAACCTCATAGAGACTCACATCTGTACCCCAAGTAACAAATTTATTCGGATGAACCGGTGACCACAAAACTTCCAATTTTACTCCACTACTCATCATAACCTCAATTTCTAATGATCCGCATTTGTCAAATAAATGCAAATTTTTGCGATGATTGTGAAGCCAAAACAACTTCAATGATATTCTTATCTTTTATGTTTTTTTTGCTTAGTAACCTTCAGGGTGACAGGTTAGGTTATATTTTGTTATCAATACCATAAGCAAAGTTTATAAGTCTACGCCTTAAGCAAAATTATGTCATATTGTTTATGGATTACCGAGAACAGCTAGTTGCAATATTACTCTATGGTAAATTGTGTCCCGACATGAGCTTGCGAACCTAAGGTCGAACATGAGTCTAATATAGTCATAGATAATTTGGTATATTATGGATATATTGTCACGGGACAGATCCCAATCCTCACGAGCTCAAAAAATTTATACATACTGGCTTATAATTTTATATGTTGACTATAATCTTTGAGTTCTTGTGGATTATTATAAAATGTGGAATCAAAATGATTAAATCTGAAAAATATTACTGATTATTGTACGAGTTCTGAAAGAGGAATTTGTTTTTTAATATTAGCCTATAATTAAATTATTCTTTTTATTTTAAACAAATAATAAACTTATGTGATAATATTATTATTTGTGTAGTTTGTGGTTGCATTTTTGCTCCTGTAAATTAAAACAACTCGATTTCATACTTATTGCGAAATATTCCTTATGATCTTCTATTAAAATAAATTTAAAATTAAAGACGAAACATTTAAAAAAAATCGTTAGCCTTACATTAATTTTATTTAATGTGCTTATTTTTCACAAATCTTTACAAAAATTCTGTCCCGTGACCATATATCCATAATTTACCGATAATTCTTGAGAAATTATAAATAATTTTATTGTTCTTCTATCGAGAATATTTTATTTAAAACTGAGATAATCTTCTACCTCGAGGAAGTATTTATGGAAATTTTCGTAATAAAAATATTAATACAGCCAAAAAAGTGAAACATATATTTATAGCCACAAGCTTATACTGTCGTTATCTCGATAATAATATTTTTAGGTTTTGTAAAAATGTATCTGACGGCATTGAAATTACAAAAAAGTACGTTATTTTAGATTCGTTTATATTTACATGTTACACAGTAAATTCAATTATATGAATGCTTTTGAATGCATTAAGTATACATTATAATATAATTAACAAACTCAGACTATGTAA
Source organism: Himalopsyche kuldschensis (assembly GCA_028554975.1). Taxonomy (NCBI): domain Eukaryota; kingdom Metazoa; phylum Arthropoda; class Insecta; order Trichoptera; family Rhyacophilidae; genus Himalopsyche; species Himalopsyche kuldschensis. The sequence continues at coordinate 521,415 of JAHFWI010000085.1, read as the reverse complement.
GAAATTGACTTTCTTATTGAAATTTTGTGACAAATTCAAATTATTTATCTTACAATGGTTTGAGTGTAATAATGATAAATAAGCACGATATTTAAGGGTTTTTTGTGAGAAAATATAAAATAAACCAACGATGGAGTAAAGAAATTGTCATCCATGTTGAATTAGTATGATAACAAAAGATAATATTGTTTGTGAAAAAAGGACGAATTGGAGCTATTGACAAATTAGTTGAGTTTGTTATTGTTTTTAGCTGTTTACTATAATATAGTAGATAATACTAATAAAAAATAAAAATCACTTACAGCAAAGTGATCATAGCAAATCCATAACCAATAGTCTGAAAAATGCGTAAAATAACATAGCTCTACGTATTCAGGTGGCGTCGCCCAGTCAGTTGTTTGACAGCGGCACCAGTTTGTGCTTTTCCAACCATAGACTAATACGTATATAACAAGAGTATCAGTAAAGAGTGAAAACCGCTTGGTTATCTCCACACAATCATTAGTGTTCAAAGGTAAAATATGTGCGTAAATCAAGTTATTCCATATTTCTATTACGGATATTCGATTTATGACATATCTTATGATAAATATGCTATCGAAATAGTGATGAGGTCATTGACATGATTGTTTACTACGTTGGCAACGCCTTTTCCCATCACTCAATCGTTTCCATTTTCACGCAATGATCATTATAAAAATCACACAATGCGTGAGGCAAATACCGTTGCCTTTTCATTACTTTCGAGCCGCTTTTCTCACGGTCCCGTGACGTTGTGTCTGAAGCGAATTGCACATTTTGACCACGAAGCAGAACGTTACCTTACACCATCACATTTATTACTTCATAAATAATATTTAAATCCAATGTCTTCATAATTTGACATTTAAAATAAATTCGCGGAGGTACGTATGTAATTGTGCCATTTCATCTGAGGCTTAAAAATTACTGTAATTAACTCTAAATGTCATTCTACCATTCGAGATATTTCAATGTGTACAGATTATTTACACTTACTATCGTTGACATTTTGTGAAACTGTACCACTACATTTGAAATCCGAAATAATTATACTTAATAGCTGTGATTAAAACCTTGGCAGAAAATCTTCCAACAATCGGTGGGAACACTCCGTACTTATAGAAAATGTATAGAGATTTCTAATTTTACAAATTCATTCCTGGAAATCAACAAAAAAAAGACATAAATTAAACAATATATGAAGCCTGTACAACAGTCACATAGTTAACAAAAATAATATTTGATTCACCTTTCTTTTTATATAAATTAGTCATAATAAATCAGAAACAATGAATCCAATCTCAATACTCAGATGGCTGTTATTTTGTTTTTCAAATGCTTTAAAATAAGCCTAAAACGTATTTTTAATTTTTCCTATTTATTGTGAAAAATAAACATTGCTCATAATTTTATTCTGTTATGGTCTATAAATCCTCATATTTAATATTTTTTACACCCATTATTGATATTGTTTATGAATACCACAAACTAATAATTTTTTTTTAAATTTTGGCACTACTATTAGTACATAGATAAAATAATTTGCTACGTAAAAGAACTATTGTTGCCTCTTATCTTGTGATGATTCGTTTCACAACTGAGTCTATATGTTTTTCTTGATAAAGATATCAGTTGGTGTTTACTCATTCCATGAGAAGGATTCATTCAAAATGTTGACAACTTTCACGGCATTGAAGATTTCGCAAAATATGTTTATGAGTAAAAATGTAACTATTAAACAAAAATTATTTAGTATTACTACATATTAGAGGTCTGCACAGGCCGAAATTTTGAAATTTTACCCGACCCGAGCCCGACATTTTTCAATTTTGCCCGAAAAAAACCCGATATTTTTTCGACAATTCTAATAAAAATTTAAAATAATTAAAATTGACTCACCAACTACTGTGTGTGTGTTTTTGCAAAATACATTTCTTCTAAATTACTTAATAACTTAATGACTTAACAACATAAAATGGTTAGCAGCAAAGTCTCCCTGGTTGCCAGTTTCCACTATTTTAATTGTTGTGTAAAAAAAGCCTATTTCTTGCCGATATATTTAAGAAAAATCAACTTAACAAATCGAATTGCGACCGATCGAGATAACCACTTAAGAAATACTGAATTCGGGATCATATTATGATATTTATCATGCGTATTGTACAAACTCCTCAACAGCAGACATCATAAAAAAATAATACAGAATTTAATGGCTGCTGTCGCGCAGTCATTAAATTACGAACAATGTGTGTTGTTCTATCGAATGGATGTGTTCATACTAAAATATAACTTTTTTTAAATGGCCGGGTCGGGTAAGGCCCGCGGGCCAAACCCGAGCCCGTGCAGACCTCTACTACATATCCCAAATGTGTGAATCTGCAAATTTAACAGTTCAAAATGGTCTCATATTCAATCACTGTCACCTTGAATCCATTTACTTATTGTGCAATTTACAGAAGAAGAAATATCATATATCATAATTTTTATAGATGTATTTTCCTAATCAATTATTATGCTACCGAAGGTGATTCACTTCATTTTACTTAGAGACATGACATCAGCATTAATAAATCATTGTTTATTTAAAGAAATGAGTACAATTGATACATAAAAAATTAGTTCTACAACATAATATTACAATTTGTAACTATGTTATTCTACTTGAGAGTTGGTAATCCTCAAGACTAGGTGCAGTGACGGCTGGTGACGGGGTGCTGGGGGGTGCAAAAGGAAGATTCAACTATTTTTCCGTACTACGGAAGAGAAACAGTTGGTATTGCGAACATCTGAATTGAAAGTCCATGCTATAGAAGTGTTCTAAAATCCAATGAATAGGAAAGAACTCTTGCAAAAATGGTTGAATCTTCCTTTGCACCCCCCAACACCCCGTCACCAGCCGTCACTGGATAGCATCCAAAAAATGCAGGGCTGGATTCTGGGTCATAAAAACTATGCCATTGCAATGATTTATTCATTTCAAATATTTTTAGAAATTTCTAGGCATTCGTCGACTTAAATGAAAATTGAGACCCGTGTCAGTAGCCCCACTTATCCTCTACCGTCACTGACTAGGTGTATAAAGTGATTGACTGATAAATTTACAGATAATCCAACATGACCGCTGCGGTATTGCTCAAAACGAAACGAATTTCTAAGCGTGAATTCTGCCAAATAAGACCTAACCTACAACCTAGTCTTGATGATTACAAATATGTATTAACACTCAGCCAACTGGTCCTGTGAATCACGAATGTGCCAATTCGCATGAATTATCATATTTGGTAAACACCCGGTCCCGCACTACTGTCTGTGTACATGTATATCTCGACGTATCAACATCTGTTATCGCAAGACGAATAGGGCTTACATTTTTTGTTTCGTTATACTACTAAAGAGGGCTTGTTGCATAGGTATTGGTCTGGATTTGCCGATTATTTATGGTTAAAAATTGCTTTTGAAATATGATGTTTATTGCTTCAGAACACTAGATTAAAATATTTTTAGAGTTGATTTGTATTTTAACCAGTTGCAGAATTCAAAAAAAGAATGCTGCGGGTCGTGCAATATACCTTATAATTTAAAAATATCATTGCCCCATATGTTCATGGGTTTTTGCTTGATGTTTGTCAAACTTTTTTTTAAAAAAGGATTATTTAACCACAGCCAACCAGATTTGAATCTAATGATTTGTCAAAACTAACCCGTTTGATACCATATCAGTCAATGATGAATGACATTCCAATCTTCTAATTGCTTTTTGTCATTTTACAGATATAGCAATTTATTTTACTAAGAAAAGATTTGTTATCATCAGTTTATCTTGTGGCGTCTCAAATGCCTCAAAAGCATGATATGCTTCATCAATAGTAACTTAATCTGCTATTCGTTGATATAAAATAAATCCTTTTTATCTCGCACATATTTCTTTTATTGTGCAATTTCATATCACGTTGTTGACCCGTTGACTGCTAGCATCGCAACTGTTGATTGTGGTGTGCACATCTGATTACATACATGCTATTATAATAAGAAAAATCTTCATTAAAAATTTTACTTCCAACACTTGTTATATTATAAAGTAAAATATTTTGATATAATGTACTGTGCTGACTGAATGACTAATGAATAGTTTTTTTCATAGCAGGAAATGATGAATAATGCTTACAGTCAGTATCAATGTGCTAATTGTGATAATTAAAAATTTCTTTGCTTATCAGAGTGCCATAACTTCATTACTATTATGCTAATATTGAGAATTGCTGTGTTTTCAGTTTGATTCGGGAGGATCGTACGGTTTCCCTCCTCCAGTGGCCCCCGCACAACTTCCAAACATGTCGAAGAAACCGGCCATTGCGCCCACCCTTCACAAAGTCATCATGGTGGGTTCCGGTGGTGTAGGGAAGTCGGCCCTCACGCTGCAATTCATGTATGACGAGTTCGTCGAGGATTATGAACCCACGAAAGCCGACAGCTACAGGAAAAAGGTATTGTTTATGTTTATTTTATTGTGAGGTAGAAATGAAAAATGAAATTTTTATAATACAGTAAAAGTCCGTTAATTCGAACAACGATAATTCGTAATTCGAAATTTTCATAATTTTCTCGTCCCAATATTGACTTTTCATAGTAAAATGTACCGTTAATTCGAAATATCGCTTAATTCGTAATTCGTAATGTTTTTCGCCAAAATGTACATACGATTTCTTGTAATTCGAAATTTTGACAGTTCAATAATTTCGAATTTTTGATAAGTGTAAGTGAGACATCTATATTAACACATTTTGAGCGGCAGAGGTATTTCTACCCGTTGCGTCGACTGTCCTTTATCAGCGGGACGAGTAGTTCTACCTTTTGCGCCGACTCCGTGTTAAATGCCTGTAAATTATATCTAATGGATTGTTTCGAATGATTATTATACACCAATCTCATGGGGACAGTCACAGCTACATATACATCAACAAAAAAAATAATTATACTTCGTTTCCTTTACGCACCAACACTTCACATTATATGAATAACCTACATATACTCTTGCCCATTTTTTATGAGATTTTGTGTGTGGTGTTATTAGTTTTGATAATTAGTGATGGTAAAGAGACTATGACGGTATTAAATTATGTCTGTCTTCTTCTAACATTTAAATTTCTTTTAGTGCGTGAGTCAGAAAACACGAAATCTCAGCTGTCAATGAAGTCTTTAAAGCACAGTCGGTCCCTTGTTTTAGGAATGTAAATATTTATTCTTATGTCGATACTAAAAATATACTTGCTTTCTTCTAACAAATGATTATCCTTCTTTTGAGTGAGAAAAAAAGCGAGTCATGGTAAATCATCCAAATGTATCCCAAGCGCATGCATGTGTATAATGTATGGCCCATCTCACATGTGGATGACACAAAAAAATGCGAGCCACAAAATGCATCTGGAGCGCATGCATGTGTTGGTGTATTATATATCGACCGTTTCACACGTTGATGTTACAAAAAACATAACATGTGTGAATCGAATTTCTGAAATCTACCCCGATTTAAAATCAAAGTCGGTATTGGAATTTTAGTTTTAAAATACAGCGTTGTCCGACGGGTGTGTTTAATACGTTTAATTTACATATTTCTAAAACTTTCAAAAAATGGCTTCAGAAAATTACGAGAGTGATGAGGAGATATTCGCTGATAATTTATCTGAATATTCCGGTGAAGATTTACCTAATTTTGGCAGTGATAGCAGTGATAGCGACAGTGAAGAATTCCCTCGTAGGAAAAGGGTTCCATTGATGCCTTTGCAAATAAGTGATTCTGAAGAAAGTGAAGTTGAGGACGACGAAGTTATTGAATGGTCTGAAAGAGACAATCCACCGGAAATCGAATCATTTTTAGGTAATGTTGGTGTTTGTGTGGCACCAAACGATTCTGCGAATGTCATGGACGTTGTAAGTCTATTTATTGGAGACGATTTACTTCTAACAATGGTAGAAGAGAGTAATCGTTACCGCACACAAAATGAGTACCGAATCAAGCAATTAAAGAAATCCATCAAGTGGAAGCCTGTAGATATTATAGAGATGAAGAAATTTCTAGGATTAATTTTACTTATGGGACAAGTAAGGAAGGATACGAGAGACGATTATTGGTCAACAGATCCGAGTATAGAAACCCCATTTTTTTCTAAAACAATGAGCCGTGATCGTTTTAGACAAATTTGGCAATCGTGGCACTTTTCTAATAATGATAACATCACAGATTCAAGCGATCGTCTCGAAAAAATTAGGCCCATTGTAACATACCTCATACCAAAGTTTTCTTCTGTATACAAACCTAAAAGGGAACTTTCGTTAGATGAAGGTATTATACCGTGGCGAGGAAAACTCGTCTTTAAAGTATACAATGCATCGAAAATAATAAAATATGGCATTCTTGTGCGTATGGTAAGTGAAGCTACCACTGGGTATATTTGCAATATTTTAATTTACAGTGGGCAAGGAAGACCATTGCTAGACACCATCAGTTTGTTTCTCGATCCATATTTAAATTTGTGGCATCACGTGTACATGGACAATTATTATAATAGTGTAAAAACCAGTGAAGAACTTTTTAAAACATAAAATACGGTCGTATGGAACAATGCGAATAAACCGAGGTTTTCCAGAATGTTTTAAAAATGTTAAACTGAATGCAGGCCAAACAATTTTCCGTCGGCGAAAGGATGTGTTGTTACTACAGTGGAAATCGAAGAGAGATGTTCGAATGATTTCCACAATACATCCTTCAACCATTCTGGAAAAGCCACAACATCGACTGGAGCACAAAACAGCGTATTATGAAGCCGATCTGTGTTATAGATTATAATAAATATATGAAAGGGGTAGACCGCGCGGATCAATATTTATCGTATTACTCGGTAATACGAAGAACAAAAAAATGGACAAAGAGAGTTGATATGTATTTATTTAATTGTGCTTTATTTAATTCTTTTCGAGTGTATAAAACATTAAATCCGGCCAAAAGACTAACCTACAAACAGTTTTTGCGTTCTATTGGTAATTTTTGGATAGCCGACCGTGTCGTTGCAACCGACACAATCATGGAAGAAAATGGGCCTTCCACATCACAAATACCGAGGAAAGTGGTAAAAAAAGATCCTCCCGGCAGATTATCACTCGATATGAAAAAGCATCGAGCGATAAAAATTGTAACTGGAGGCAAAAAAAAATATCCTCAGAGGCAGTGTCGTGTATGTTCTATACATAAAACAAAAGGATTAACAAGTTACATGTGTGCATTTTGCGACATCCCCTTACATAGGGGTGAGTGTTTTTATAAGTACCATACGTTATGCAAATATTAGAATAGTACTTTGTGGGATTATATTTATATTTATAGTGAAAGGGATTTAAAACAAGAAAATCTTGGCGTGAACGTGTGCTAACGGTAATATACTTATGTAAATTCTAAGTATTCGTTGAAAAAAAATTAAAAGAAAGCATCATTATATGGTTCGTATGCACTTAAAATTTCAGTAAAAAATAACTTCTGGTTCGGAAGATAGAGCAATTATTGTAAAATTCGATATTTTTTCACCTGCCGCTAATTTTCGCCCGCTGCACGTACCGGTGACTGATTAATCAAGCCCGCTCAAAATGTGTTAAGTGAAGTATCGTATGTCAAAATCGAATTCGAGCATTTATAACATTGGTGCAAGTGACACTTCAAATATTAGTATGTACCTAACTTCACTACAATGGTTCATTTTTATAAGTATATACCTACCTAAACGTCATTCTATTTTACGCGCGAATACCTTAAATATAAGTGACTAAAAATCAAATATGTTAACTGTTTTTTATTCTTATGAATAGCCTGTCCATAAAAAATCGAAAAAATGGCCGCGAAAATTCATTTTTTTTAGTGTTCGCGTAATTCGTATCTCGATTTTTTTGGTCTATAAAAATCGAAAAAATTGCCGCGATGTTCCAGGCTTTCTACAATTGCCGCGAAAATTCATTTTTTTAGTGATCGCGTAAATCGTAATTCGATTTTTTGATCCATAAAAAAATCGAAAAAATGGCCGCGATGTTAAAAGCCGTCGACAATTCCCGCGAAAATTTCTTTTTTTTAGTGATTGCGTAATTTGAATTTATTTGGTCCATAAAAATCGAAAAAATGGCCGCGATGTTCCAAGCCGTCGACAATTGCCGCGAAAATTGCCGCGAAAATTCAATTTTTCATACTGATCCCGTAATTCGTAATTCGAATTTTTTTGGGAAATCTGGTCCCTTGAATTTCGAATTAACGGACTTTTACTGTATACGTATTACCATGTATTATTGGTTATTGCTAGATTTAACCGCATAAGTAAGCAGGTTATCAAAATAAATCAACTTTTTCTCCAAAAAGATTCTTTTAATTATAATGTTAATAAATAATAAAAACGATTCTATATATTCTTCTTTGTATGATATTATAATGTGTATATCGACGCCTGTGGAGGAGTGATAGTGATGTTGATAGCGTAAAGGTGTTTGCTTTAATTTGGATTAAAGCAAGCATGATGATATGTCGTGTGATCCCAGTGGTAGCAGTAACAAACAACCATAATACCTAATTATGGAGAATTAACAATTATTTAAGCAAGCTGTTACAAGATGTAAAACTCTGAATGTTTGCAGAAGATGTATCTAGTGCAGTAATAAGGAATTTTATTCATTCTTTGCAGGTTGTGCTAGACGGTGAAGAAGTTCAAATAGATATTCTTGACACAGCCGGACAGGAGGACTATGCTGCAATCAGAGATAATTATTTCAGAAGTGGCGAGGGATTTCTTTGCGTATTCTCCATCACAGAGGATGACAGCTTTCAGGCTACACAGGAATTTAGGTAGATTTTTCTTCATGCGTTTTTGTGTTTTAGTGTGCAAATCAAAATTGGATATCTTCGTTGAATTTAAACATAGAAAATAACCTCTGTGGAAATATTCTTAATATCAATATAAATCAGTATAGAATTCAGAATAGAATACATGTCAATAAAGGTAAGTATCACAAATGTAAATATGTAGCGTAGGATTTTCTTTTTTCACCAAATGATTTCTCAAATTTTCTATTGGATTGTTATAAGTGTGAAATTTTAATTCGTGCTTTGATATTTTGCAAAGATATAGTGACCATCAATACAATTCCAGTGGATCTAAAAAAAAAATAGCAAGATTCATTTTGTGCAGGGATATGATTTGATTATATTAATTCTTTTCAGAGAGCAAATACTGCGAGTAAAAAATGACGAAAACATCCCATTCCTGTTGGTAGGCAACAAATCAGATCTGAATGAGAAAAGGAAAATTCCTTTGTCAGAGTGTCAGGGTAGAGCGCAGCAGTGGGGAGTGCCCTACGTTGAGACTTCCGCTAAGACCAGAGACAACGTTGACAAGGTAAATAATTTGTCTTGTTTCTTATTCATACATTTGAACTGTTATCAAGTCCATTTCTGTGTCAAAATAGAGCCATCGTTACTGCCTAAAATGCTTATGAGTGGAGTTGAAATATGAGCCTGCATAGTGGTCTAATATTTCAGTTTTTATTTGGAATAATTTAAATTTCAGATAAGGTAGATCTTACTTTAAAAATTACTATCATGTTTTAAAATTTTTTGTTCTTCAGTCAAAACGTTTTAAGTCTATCAAATTTATATTAAAATTGTCATTTGATGTAATTTGGGTAGTTTTAAGATATTTACAAAATGTGATGATGTTTCAGCATTGTTCCTTTTTATTCTCGATAATATCTTTTATACAAATACATTGATACTTTTTTTAAATACTGCACACACATTAAAAAAATTAGCAACTTATTAGGCTTATTTTGTACGTATTAAATATTCATTGAAAAGTGTACCTCTGGAAATACATGGATGACATCTCCAAACAATTCACATATAATATTAAATTCAAATACTGAACAGTGCCGACAAATCATTGCACCCGTAATCAAACTTAACACAAATAACTTGAATACAAATTCAACAAAAATACAATTTGGTTTCATTTATTACTTAATCTTGGTCACATATGACATTAGAGATATCTTTAATTAGGGAAATTGATTAGGTTTTATAGCAACCGATAAATATTTATACTGTCGTAGATTATCACATATATTAAAGTTACCCCAGCAGTTTTTCCCTCAGGCTTACATTTCACCTGTAATAGTCATCATAAATTAATTTGTTTTTCATTTAATACAATTGTAAAAATAATTTGACTAACCTTGTGTTGAGTTGGGTAGAAGATTTGCATCAAGTGGGGGTTTGGCACATATCGATTCGAATTTGAATGTGTCTCATATAAGTTACTTTAATGTCAGACTTTATCATCACAAATTGTTCACTTACAGCGATTTTATTTGTTTCGTTGTTTTGAATCTTTTCAAAATCGCTAGGATGCAGATTTAATAGAGTTGGTATTCTATTAGAACGTTTGATACAGGTTTTCATTTTTCTTGCTGAAGTGACTCATATTAATTACTCCTTGAGATCATATCTGAAATTGAAGAAAACGTTTTGTCATTGCCAATTATTGCAAGTCTGTTATTTGACATCAGACAGCTCTCATTTGTCATTGAGGTCAGGGTTTTGAATGAATCGAGCTATTATATTGTGTGTTTTTGGGCTTTGGGCTAGTAGACTAGTGCTTGTTTCATCTAAAAACTTTTACAAAAGTGTCGTAAGCTCCGCCGTCACGGTTGAATATGTCGCCATAACTTTTATAATGTTTTTATTTTTAAGTAGAACTCATTTATAATTTGGTGATTGTGAGCATGGTCTGATGATTTTTGTCGCTTACTCGCTTTTTGCATTGGTGGAAAGGAATATGCTACAAATAATATCGCCACTACGATTTCTTCGGTTACGCGAGAAGAAGCCGACGGCGCTGCGATAAAAAACAAAATTGACCGAACCGCCGCATAAAGGTCACCACACTAGACGTAAATAAGAGATTACCGCATACAATGAAGTAGATTTCTGCTCCAATAATTGATATATAATGAATATATTTTGTCTCAAATCAATGTTAATTCTCATCGCAACAAAATCTAACAGCAATTTATAAATGAGTTCTGCCAATGTGTAGCGGTTGTAAATAATTGTAAATACTGATGGCGGGTTGGGGGTTACTCATACTTTCTATGATATGTGCGTGATGTGGCGTGTCCGTCCTGCAGGTGTTCTTCGATCTGATGCGAGAGATTCGCTCGCGCAAGTCCGAAGATAACAAGACCGGCAACGGTCGCGCCAAAGACAAAAGCAAGAGGAAGAGAATCAAGTGCGTGCTGCTCTAGACTCCGCCCCTCGCTCCTTCTGATGTCGCAATCTCGGGAACTCGGCCTTCTCCCGAGTGTCCCGTCGACTCCCGCAGAAGCCTCGCGAGGAAACTCGCCGAGATCGATATGTCAGACAGCGAACCCTTGAACGTTCATTCGGGTTCGGCGCCGCGCCTCCGTCTGTCCGGCCGACTGTCTCCCGAGGCTCGGAGCGGCCTATTCCTTCTACGTCAGAGTGGCTCGTGAATTCGAGGCTGTATATTATTGTGTGTGATGGTTGCTTTGTTTTTGTGACGTCGGTGATGAGTCGTGGCGTCCGGACTAGGTATATTTGTGCGCTAATTGATTTGCTGTACGTGCGTCATCGTTCTGTGTCGATGATGGTCAAAAATATTTGTGAAATCTTTGAATTCAATTGCATCTTTGCAGCGTGTTCCCCGTACATTTCTTGTAGTCTTCCTGAGTGATTGTTTCTGTTTTGTAACACGCGTGTCTCATCATAAAAAAATTACTAATATGTTAACTTGTACACGGTAAGTTTTCGGACAGAACCTTGTTTGCTAAGATTATTAATTATTGTAACAACGGTGAGGGTGTTTCAAATATTATATTAAAATAACAGAATGCACTGCACTGACTGGTATTTTTAGTACTGCCCTTCTAACTGAAAAAAAACAATACCGATTCAGAATGTACAGTTGAATCCGGTATCTCAAGGAATTCCTATATCACTGTTTCTTAGCCAGTTACCATTTTGGACAGTTCAAATACTTCATTTAGATCCTGTGTCAATCTTTTATCTTAGATTTCGATTAGTCAAACAATGATTTTTTTTCCTATTATTTTTGCATTATTAAAATTAGACTTAATTATCACCTTTGCCAATCTGAATCTCAATGTTAGACACTTATTTAAATACTCTTTCCTGATTTTTTTTTTTTATTGAAACCTTTTTAAATGATTGAATAGATGGTGTGTTCTAAATGAATGTTAGTTTTTGTGAAATAGTCGAATGATAACATGCTGAGATACATTGATAGAATAACTTGAGATTTATTCTAGTACAATTTATAAAGTTAACTTCTTTCATTCTGTTGAATCTCCGCTTATTGGTGCTCACCTGTACACCTCCATCGATGCACTTTGAATAATTTGGGAGACGTTGATTTGTACAAGTGTAATTGTTGTCTTTCACCGGTTATAATAATTCTTAACAATCATAGTAAAACGTACAGTAAAACGATTAATACTAGCCTCACCATAATCACTCGCCGAACAGCTTCATTCATGTATTTTTGTATTCTTAACATTCAGCACTAAATAAAATATTGTACATATTCATTCAACGGCCAGAAATAAAATAAAACCATTATTAAATAATGTTAGCGAATATGTGACTGATAACTTTTAAACGGCGAAACCAGTATCTCAATGTTTATATCACAATGTATAACAACACAAAATCATTCTCACAGACGAATCACTCTATTATCAAAGAGTGAATAATATAATACTCTTATTTTTAACGTATGATCAAGTATGTGGGGATCACTTATCAATTTATAATATCAGAATTAGGAGAGTCTAATGAGCGAACGCTTTTTCAACTAGTTTTAGTCTATTTATTTTGTAGCGTAAAGTCTTTGTGTCTTGAAATATTGTTTCATTTCCATTCCCACTTTGTTTGAAGATACTATTATGAGAATCAAATGATATTATTTTAATGAGCTTTTAAGTGTATTTATAGTGTTAAGTATGTAGGATAGGCTCTACGATGAACACAGTATCCCTTGTTGTGCTGCGATGCCACGAATCTAAGATCAGTCAGATCGTATCTTCTATTTTAATGTACTATTTGTGAATATATATTTAGTAAAAAGTTGCTAATCTGCGATAATACAAGTTCTGTGTATTTTGTGGCAAAATTTTATCAAAAATTTAGTCTGATTCATTAAAAGTTGTATGAAATTACAAAACATATATATTGGAAACCGAAACGATTGACCTTCCTTTTTACTAAACAGCCATCTTTTCAACAACTTCTTTTGAGATATCCAGTTCAGTGTTCAGGCAAACACTTCACTGAAGTCATCAAGGGGTATACAGTCTGTAATTTTGACAACATCAAATAACACTCACCTCTAGCACTTGTTATTGAATGCTCAGTACACAATTCTACTAAAATTATGCTATGTGCCTGCCTTGGCTCGCAACCGTAAAACAGCACACGCATGCATTGAACGAGCGGCACTTGATACGACTTTTGAAACGTCAGGGGGCTGGCCGTGGTCAGACAGCTGATAATGCACCTATCACATTGCTTATTTTTTGAAATCAAAGCAAGTTGTCCTCTGGCTTGTTGATTGTCTTTTGTAGGCCCCTGACAAATTTTTAAAATTGTCCGTCATCCGCATATTCAAATAGTCTCAGCAGAATTTGCATGGTTCGAAATCAAAGCTAAGTGTGTACCTCATTTTAGCAGAATTGATTTTCTCAGACAAATTGTGCTAGGAGTGAAAATAGTGATGTTGGCTAAACTGAATGTCGCAATATTCCAGAAAGATATATTTCAACTGACTTTTAGTTATATTTTCCTGATAAATGACACTCTGAGAATATTTCAGTTATTTATTACTTGTCTAGTCTATGATCGATGTAAAATTTTGCCACAAGAATCATGTTCTATTACATTTTTAAATTCAAGTCACAGAGCGTCGGTATTTCCCAAGTCATTGTTTGCATCAAAGTTTGTGAGGCTTTTGGCATATGCCTAGGTGTGCTGACAGGTTGGCGGTTTGAGGTAAAAAGGGTTAGGGAGACAGTAATAATATTCACTCACAGGAACTATAAAATTAATTGATATCATATTTTCTTGTCGGTGTCACTGTATGTGTATTTGTTTTTACACTCTTACATCCAATACACATTATCATCAACGTTTAGACTGCCATGTTGCCATATGACGCAAGAATTATTACATCCTTTAATGAGGAAGTCAACGCCAAGTACTCTTAAACTCGGTGAATAATCAATCCATAAAAAATGCTTCTCTCGACAGACACTAAAAATGCACATCTTGAATAAATATTTATTCATCAAATAGCTTCAAAAAAATATAATACATTTCTCGGATATGATATTTGCATAATAAATTTTAGGATCAGGGACTTCAGTGCCATATTTAGACAGGGCTGTCAAAAAGTTGATCACTATTCCTTCTCATTGATAATTTAATATTACATACTCCCATAATATCTGTATTTTTTAATCACTAAGTAATAAAATTAATTATAATTTTAATCTGTCTATACGTACACTGTTACCTACATGTTTTGTAATAATTAATCATTATTTTTATAAATTTTCCGAGCACACATCAGAGCTATCAATTGCCGTGAATCTTTTTAATCTGTATGCCCGATACGAAGTTATCATTTAAAAATATTGTGTATATTGTTCAATATTATTGTCGATTTGTCTCGTTTTATTTCACTGACAGATCTGGTTTTATTTGATTTTTATTTTGTTTGTTTCCATAATGTCAGCTCTTTCACCTGCTCATCAGAGAAGTGTCAAAGCGCAAAGCAGACCTTGCGAAAGGCATTTCCCCGCACGCCCACAAAAAGAAACACGTTGCCAAGTGTTGTGCCTTGATGTAGTTTTCCCTGTTTAACGTTTCCTAGGAATATTAACATCACGTTGGCAATACGACTTAAAAGAAACTTGATTGTTTCAATCATATTTTTAAGAGTAAACAGCGTGCAGGACACATTACTCGTGATAATTTTGCATTTGATCCTGCGTTTGCTGTCTGCTGAATGAGAAGAGTCAGGTATCCTCAAGATTGATAATATTTAAATCCATATCTGTCATTTCTCAGTTTAGACACTTTCCTATCGTAATAACTTTTTAATTTATAAAATATTAGAAATACTTAATTTAGAATAAATTGTACGATCGAATCATCTGTTACCTGAAGGAATTTTATGATACTTTGTATGAAGATGTTGAAAAACTGATGATAAAAGTTACCCATTTATCTTATCTGATTAATGACAGATATATTTATATTAGATAAATCTCTTAATTTTAATTGAAACGCAAAAAATCATACAATGTATTTGAAAGCATGTGAAGTGTAATCATGTAGGTCTATTTTGTGAGTTTTTGATAACAAACGAGCGCATCAACTATTGTTAATATTTTGATATATTTGGTTAATTGCTCAGACTCAAAGTCACCATAAATAAGTCTCGTAAAATCCTATTATTTAATGTAGAAAAGTTTCATTCGATGATGTTTTTTTATTATTGTAAACTCTTTTTATTTTAAAAGAGTAACAGTGGAATGTTATTCGACTCCAGTTTATAGACATCTATTGTATGAAATTCTTCACTATATTGTTCCACCATTGCTTTTAAGTTGTAAGTATTCTATTGTATCTTGCACTATTGATAAACACCCACTGTTATCATTTGTATAAAATAAATCATCTCTACCGTAATAGTAGGCATTTTGGTGCTCTGTTTTTGTAATAATTAATTATTTTTTAATAAAACACACGATTCCTGTTTGGAATGATCCATTATATTTATGCCTCAGGAGCAACCAAATTTATTCAACAATGTTTTCATAAACATTACACACTTTCAAAATTTAAAAAAAAAACTGCATCTGTCGGTAGTTTTTTGTGCTATTATAGTTTTAGTTTGAAGAAATAATTCACCGGCAACCTATACAATCATGTTTAAGTATCGATGATCAAGTCCTTACTTTAAATCTGCTCTGATGGCATATCAACTAGTTTGATTTCAAGCTAGTTCTGTCTTTTATTAGCTCCCACTTATTAATAAAGCTTTTTAACTATGACGTACAATCTCAATCATGACTGCATGAGGAGATGTCATATTTAATATTCTCCATGCAATGTATTTTGCATTTATTGATTGCTGTTTGTTGTAGCAGCTCTCTTGTGAGTGGAGTATTTCATTTGAGTTTTTAAATGTATCGTCGGTATTCATTCAGATTAATTTATTCTGGTGCGTAATTATAATAATTAATTTACTAAAATACAGTTGTCAAAATAAGAAGTAAAATAAACCTATGATATTTAAGCCTGTTGATGCTTCCAGCATTTATTTGATTCTGCAGAATTGAATGTTTTACCATAATTACGAATTATGTATTTTTATATTAGTTTATAATAATTATTATAAAATTGTATGCATTGTATTATTCCATTTCTTTCTTGTTTCATTCTTTCGTAATAAATGTAGCTTCGCAAAAAATGATTTTATTTTATTTATTTTCAATCGCGGTTCAGTCAAAATTCTAAATATGTTAGTAATTATTCAACGAGGCTTCGCTGTACGCGTTTCTGTTTAAGAATCATAAGACAAAATTATAAATTTCGCTATCATCAATATATAAACTTGGTGGCTAAAAAAGATTGATTGTCAATCCTGTAATTAATTTAAAGTTTTAATAAAATAAACTAAGAGTTGGTACAAAATAAACTCAGCATATTTTTTTATATGAATAACTACAGAAGCATGTTGTAAATGAATAAAGTAAATAATTAAATAGATCGGGAACTTTTTTATGTACTAACAATTAAGTAAAAGTAAATGCATTCATTTAAATATTAGTAGTCTTTGAAAGAAAAGAATAATATAAATAGCAATATGAAAGGAGACGACTAGAAGAGCAGTGGGAGTAGAATTATTTAGTTAGAGGAAGAGGATGGTGCGAAATGTCGACAGTGATTGAATAATAAGCCAAAAACTTTTATAACGGAACACCTTTTTGATTCCAGACCATTTTATATAAAACATTTACAAAAAACCATAGAATTTTTCAAAGTGTAAAAGAAACAATCTATTATTTTAGCACTATGCTGACCTGCCTCTCGTCTATAAGCACGCGATTCATATGTATTTTGAAAAACTTGTATATTATTTTGTTATATTTATAAAAGCATAAATATGGATATTTTACACATAGTCATAAAGTAACATTTTACATAAAGGTGCCTTTTATTTAAACCCTTCCTACTAAAAATTAAGTCATCTGCATTGCAAACAACTGATGTTTAATTGGATGACCTGTTTCTGGTCTGTAAAAGTATGTTGAATTCTGCTCATTTATTATGAATTAAATTCACGCCTTTCTTAATGTCGCTGAAAAAAGAATTGAGCTAGTGGTCATGTTTGGTGGCTAGAACCAGGTGATTGCCGCCGTCATCGGTGGTCGCGTTCGATGGCTGTGTGTGTGATGGCCGTAATACAATATAAAAGATGTATCTGAGTTTATCAATTTTTATTTGTAACATTTAATTATCTGAATCTTTTAAACTACCCCAAGTAAGTGAGGAGTAAATTCGTTTCTTTTCTTGATCGTATAGTGTTATGGAAGGTGGCTGTGTAAAACGGCTGCACACACATAACGGAAGGGTGATGGGACAACCAACTTGTTCACCCAAATATTTATAATCTTTTTTAAACTCCAGAGTGAGAGCAGAGAGGTTAACTAAGTTACACATTATTTTCCTGTTCCTAATTTTTGGTTGATGAGCTTCTCCAAAATTGTTATAATTTTGTATGTGTATGTATGAAAATATCAACTCCCTGGGTAAAACCTGTCAAAAAGGTATGTGGAATAATAACTGGAATAAGCAATAAATTTTTTTGTTTTATTGCATTCTGTCATAACATCAAGGGTTAACAGTAAAAAATATTAAATTTTTATGTGGAAAGATATTTAGAAAAAATGCTGGCACACAGCAAATAATATAAATAGATTTTAAATAAACATCACCTTTTCAAATTGCTTATATCGAATGAACACATTTTTCTAAATATTAAATATATAGTCTATGAAAATTTTAAGACTTCTGTGTTGTTGTAATTTAAATTTATAAATTTTTAAGAGTGGCTTGACAATTATAATGCTCCTGGTTAACTACTTGCAATTTTTTTTTACATTTGAAGTGTCATTAGTGATGCTTTTACTTCTTGAGGGGGACTTGCAGTGGCTACATTTAATTCGCATCTGGTTTTTCTCATTTGATAATAATTATGAAAAGACCAAATATTCTTAAGAGGGTTATGCCCCTTATTGAGAATAACAGATCATGAACATTGAGGACTGCCCCCAGATGTGACAAACTCATTACTATACTAAATGAAAATAGATAATTAAGAGATGGAGAATCTAATCAAGAATGGCAAGATGTGTTTTAGGTTCATAAAAACACTCCTGCATCTTAATCAAAGGAAGATTTCTGGTAGAAGTGATCTAAGAGATCAGTTAGACCTTAAACTTCAGTTCTATTCAAGACAGCAGCAGCCAATCGTGGCACTAAAGAAATATGTTTAAAGTTCAAAAATATCTGACATATTCGCGATTTGCTGGAATGCCAAATTTATTTTATAATGTAAATATTTTATTTTTTATTATATTAGCTGACAGGGTTGTTTCGGTGAAATATATTAATAACTAATCCTAATATTATTGTAGCACAAATTTGTATCTTCCTTGCTATACTTTCTTGTATTGTTAATATAGCGAAAGAGTGAGAAATAGACTAGAATGAGAACACATAATATTTTTTGAGATGATTATGTTTATAGATACGTTTCACAGAAAAGTGATTTATTCATTTCATAACATTGTTTGCTCACTTATACAATAATTCTTTCAGAAATATTGTGAAAATTGGTTGTCAAAAATTTACCATTTTAACCTTTTAGCAACATGGGTGTTTGATTACCCTTTCAAAGAATAAAATATTGTTTTACATTTTAATATTACTAGTGGCATCTGCGGTCAAGCTTTCAAAGCAGATAACATGGTTGAGAATATTCAGCAGGATACCCTTTTTAGGTAACAAGGTAGAAGGTACATTTTTTATATTTTAAAGGTCATAGGTATTGGCTTATTGATATAATTATTTTTTCTCCGGGATTTACTTTCAAATAGTTATGTAATATTGATGCTAAATACATTTTTGACAGCAATTGTAATACACCATTCATTATAAGACACATCCTGAATTAAAGACACCAAAATCGGAAAAACATTACTCAAACAAAACACAAGCGTTTTAATTGAGAAAATATTGTAATTGTTTTCATTATAAAAAAATATTGAATTTGATTGACAAATGAAATCTGTTTTCACACTAGAACAGGCCTGAGTAACCTTTTTGGCTGAAGGACTGTCTAATGAATTGAAAATGAATGGCATGCTGCAAGTTAAGTTCAAGTTTATAGACATAAATCATATATTATTGTGGATTAATGATTCTCAAATATCAATTTAATGAGATGAATGGGCTTCACAAATATATACCCCAGGCCAGCACTAAAAGTTACAGTATTGAGTTCAAAATGCAACCATTGTTTTTCTCCTGTCACAAATGTTAGAGAGCAAAAGATGTACATTTTAAGTATTTCGTGACTTAATCTGGACATTCAATCTAAAAATAATATGGATAGCTTTAAAAAAAGGCCTATGTGATAAATATGCCTCCTAAAAGGTGTTTTTTTTACATTAGTTTCATTTCATTATTACATACATTTTAAAGATATTATTACAGTTTTAAAAATAAAAATGCCCATCCAAATTGCTTTAAGACCTACGATTTAAAATATAGATCAGCTGTATTCGCACATATGTCCGCAGCCGGCCGGACAGTACTTCTGCTCCGCCATCCAGTCCTGCATGTGGATGAGATGACCTCCGTGGGAACAGCCTTGACACCAGGCGTATAAGCCTTTTACTATCTGTTACAGAAAAATAAAAATGTAAATACATTTAGTGTCAGCATTGTTTTGTATGGATGAATGACTGTAGGGTATGTTTCTACGTCAGAAATTTTTCCCTTTCATATTCAGCATCCAATGATTGACTACTAAATAAACAATCTGATATATCTATCAACTAGCAGGCAAATCAGGAAAAACCTGGCAAAAATTCATATAATGAATCGGCTGGTGTTATAATAGTGGATTCAGAAGTTTGCTTATCTCCAAAAGCAATAAGCCTGTTTTCTTTACTCTCAAAGTGCTTATTATATTGATTGAAATAAATATCTATCGAACAGTGAGCAAAGACTTACTTGATGGCATACGCAGCACTGAGCTGGTTCTGAAGAGTTGCACTTGTCGCAAAGCCAGCCGGCACGAGCCAATTGTTTGCCACAGCTTCCGCAATTCGTGTGAATCACCGTCGATTGCTGATTCAACTGAGCAATGCTGCTTATCCAAGCACCTTGAATCACCTGGTAACAGAGTACAATTTTGTGAATACTACACCACTAGAAACAGAAAAAGTCTTACGTATTAATTTGTTGTTTTATCTCACATTTACAATAAAAAATAATTCATTCTATTTATAAGAAGATTTCATTTTTTGTTAGAAATATTTTTCCTGTGCGCATTGCAAGGTAATGTATAGAATGAACATTAAAGGTTGTTTGCATCTAGAGGGCGTTACTAATTCATTTTTGAGACTTGCCATCCTCACAGAGCTGTTGTAAGCTCTAGATTGACTTTCAATTCTGACTTCTGCCAGTGGTCATGTTATAATGTTAGGTCATAGATTATTTAACAAATTATTGTAATGAATAGGTTAGTATTTTTTAAATATTTCTTCCTTCATATATAATATATCAATAAATTGATGGAATAGGTGTTAGCAAAAACTTATTTAATTACATTCCTGCACAAACACAAATAATATGCGAGTTGGCTAATTTCTGAAGACTGATTGCACAGCAGTGCTTATCAATTAATAATTCTTCTACAATTGGTATTATTCTAACAATGTTATTTACCTGCGTACAGATGTCCCAAAGTTTATGCCTCGCCAGCAATTCCAAATATCCTACCAACCATTGTTCTTGAATTACTTCATCTAAATATCCATTTAAACTATTTCTGAAAATAAAAAACATAAGTTTAAGAATTTGTATATTACAATAATGTATGTAATTGAAGCCGAGTGGTCCATGCTGTTGGGCTTTTGCTCATTCTGTTGCGGGGTTAACAGTTCGAAACTAACAAGCATTGATCTTTCAATTGACAAATGGATCCTTATACTAAAAGCATGGATGTGACATTTTTATTTGAATATACGAATAATGCTGTGTTGGTTTAGATACCTGAGATCTCCAAGAGTGAGTAATACACTAGCGGCAGTTTGAACATCGCCAAGTTCAGCATGCATTTTAAGAGCGTCTACGACTATGTGTGTGGGATCCCAAGTCGGTAAAACAGGTAGAGATATCACTGTCAATATCGAAGAAGGCTGGTCTTCCACCTGTAACAGGTAGGTATAAAATACATTCCAAATGTGTAAGATATTCGATAGCTTTTATACACACTACGCTAATCACAAATCATCTTTTATTTTCTTGATAAATTTATTTTAAATTTGTTATGTATAGATAAGTTGTCATCATTTTTAAGGTGTTGACTGTCGCTTTTTGGTGGAAAGGCATTATGCTAATGTCCAGCAAAGTTGACAACAATCTATTCCATGAATGATCATTATTTGAATTCTAAAAAAAAAAACTTACAGTGGTAACAGTACGATGTTGCGGACTGGTCGAATATCCGTTATTGTTCCCATTATCTACAGAGCTGGTGAGTGAGGAGTTGCTATTTTGATGACTGAGATGCTGCGTGGAGCTGACTGATGCAAAGACGATGCCTGGCGGTCCATCGGGACCGTCAGTCACATTGTGCTCGGCATCGGCAAACGAGGAACTGTTTGTTGAGTGTGCGTCTTGTAACGGGGCTGTGATGGCTGTACGGAGTGGAAACGCCTCTCCTTGAAGAGTCCAATCTTGAGCAGAGACATCTACGTAGTGCAAGTGGCGGGCTGTTAGCCAGTTGCGCTCACCTAGTATAGAAATAGGCATTATTGATTGAATTGGCTTCAGAGGAATCTTTTACCTAATAGGGTAAGCAATTGATTGATTAAACGATTGTCAAATTTAATCTATGGCTATTTTTGTATCACACCGAGGGTCTTTTATATTGACGAATAAATATGTTGCTATTTTGACCAAATTTTAAATTCTTTCTTATCTTTAATGAATAGTGTGGTAATATTAATATATGTATAAGTTGGCTGTCCAAAAAAGGAGGTTGAGGAATTGAAATTTATTATGAAAGTATGATTGGCTCGTAACTCGTTATGCTTAAAATATCTCACCTTGGAGTAACCTAAGTTAACCATCCTAATTAGTCATTATACAAGCCTATTTTAGATGCAAGAAAAGATAAAAAATAAGTAAAGTTATTATGTTTGGAAACGTAAACATGATAATGATTGTATCATTTTAACTTTTATTCAATTAATTGAAATGGCCAATACCTAGCTAAGTAAGTGTTAAGAGAGTGAAGAGAATTAATTACCGTTAGGTGAACTTTCACCATTAGGAGGTCCCTTAGGAATGTGTATATTGTGTGTTGGGAATCCTAATACACCACTGTTGTGAAATTGATGCTCTGATGACACTCCGTCTTCCGGTTCAGTATCGTCGTCAGCCACATTACTGAAATAAATTAGAAGTGAGTAAGGGGCCGAAAACATGACAATTTTAATTAATACCGAGTTTCACTCTGTGTTAGAGTTCTAAACGGGTCGAAATTTAAAAATTCTACCCAGCTCAAGCCCGAAAACCTCTGACCAGAGTCCAGGGCTCATTCCCGAACATCTTACTAAACCGACCCGAGCCCGACGGTTTTTCAACTTTTTAACAAAATTTTAATCAACATTTAAAATAATTTAATATCAACTCATCAAATAATATGTATGTTATTAAGATATACAATAATGGCGTATACATCCGGTTTAATCAGATTAATGTTTTATTTTTTGTGTGCCCAGGCCCGGGCCTGAATCCAGACCATCGTTACCCAGCCTGGGCTCAGGCCCGCGGACTTAACCCAAGCCCGTGCAGACCTCTACTCTGTCTAAACTAAAATAATACGTTGAATAGTTCAACAAGAAATGAGATTTCATTAAAAGGCATTTAGAGAGCAAATCAGGATTATATCATTATATTTATCTAGATTTGAACCAACCTGTACGTATTCGTCTGGGTATGATCACTCCTCAAGCTTCTTTGATCGGGATTGTTGTTGGCCGGAATGTCTCCGCTGCTTCCATCAGCTCCTAAGCCTCCCCCTCCGACACTCCCCGAACACCCGATCGACCCGCCACCCGCCACGCTGTTAGCTGTTGAAGGATCTTGACTTCTGTTCGATCCCACTCCGCCGGAGTTATTAGTTGTGTATGTTTCTTGCGGAGAAGACGCTTTCGAAGCGTATATAGTTTTTATTATACACCAAACCAGGCTGACCTAAGATTGTGTAAACATAATTTTTAAAACATATAAATATATTTTTTTTGTAACCATGTCCGCTCCCAACATGGAGCATATGGACTCCTCACGGAGTTTATCTCAACATATGCTATTTTTTCTACGAGAATTGCTTGTTACTCAGTTGCTCGACCTCTCTTTTTTGAAGAGAGTAGGGATGGAAAGGATACGAGGACTAGGAAAGGACTAGTGATTAGCTAATCACTGTCACTATGGGTCGCTCTTTGGGATCGGAAAGGTGGGAAGGGATTTTCAACAACACAAACATCCATGCCTTTGAACGGATTTATCGACTGAAAAAATCCGCTCGTACCGGGAATCGAACCCGGGCGGCCCGGCACGCAAGTCAAAACCGTCGCCACTGCGCTACGGACCGGACATGAATAAATACCTACATAATAAAAATAATAAAGCATTTTTAGTACTTATTCCACATAAAATGTATTGGATCAGGACCGGTTTCACTCATGGCGAGCATTGTCAACTGATAAGAAATACAATGAAACAGTGATATTTATACAAAAGTTAAGTAAGAAATACAAGGTATGACAAACAATTGGTATTACAGTAAGCAAATAAATTGAAGCAAAATAGACTATAATTAAAATGTTGAAGACCTCTTAGCAATGCAAGTTATTACATCAAAAATCAATTAAGTATGAATTATTAACAAAGTAAAAGCCAAAAATGAGTGCATTTAAAAAATAAATCTTAATGTCTGTAAAACCATCATTAGATGTGACATTACAATAAAAATTTATCTAAATATTAAAAAAAAATATATTTTGATTGTTATTATTGATATTGTGAGGTTATTAGAAGAAAATGATTACCTGAGGTTTACCGACATCTTTAGCAACTTGTGCATTATGATCACAGAGTGCAGCAAGGTTGTTCCCGGACAGATTGTATTTTTTAGCACACGTTAAGAACGCTTTCCGGGGTGGTCCGGCCCAACGACGAACAGCTGAAGAGGCCAGGTGAAAAGTTTCCGTTTGGCGTCGGCTGCAAAAAATTAGAGAAAAATTATTTTAGTAAAATATCACCAGTTAAGACCAATGGGTCATAAATCATCAAGCAACGGCGTGTGGATATGCAAGGTACTCATTCTGAATTGTTCTAGTGAGCTGCAAGGAATACTGTATAATTTTCAAGCTGTACTCTTGATCACATACTAAAGGAAATAATAATTTGAAGCGCTAAGCGATTAAAAATGAAATATATTTTTCGGCTTAACAAAAAAATTTCATTTCACAAAATAAACGCAATGTCAAGTAGAAGTGTGATGTTGATTTAAGACATAGGTAATGCATAACTAAGCTGTCAGTAATGATTTATATTTTTTATGTGCTTTATCGAGGCAGTAGACGAGAGTTAATACTTACTTCATAAACCCTTGAATCTTGTCTCCAAGAGTCGTAGGAGTGTTTTGACGGCAGGTGTACACCACTTCCCCTTTAACGCTAAGACTGATGCCCTGAGGATTGGCAGACATGGCCGGGTGTGTTGCGTCTTTGAACATATGTCGGTATAGTGTGCAATCCTGAAAATAAATTAGGATAAATTGTTTTATCTCACACCCTTCCTCTCCACTGATAAGAATAACTCATTGATAGTGAATACCATTAAAAAATAATAAAAGAATGTGACAGCCAAAAACCACAAGAATTTCAAAACAAAAGTTAAATGATAATTTAATCAAAGTTACAAATGATATAAAATGATGCAATACAACTCCAAGTTAAGATTAACCAACATTAAAGTAGTTATTTCAGAACTTGCTCAGTAGACTTTCTAGCCAAATTGTTTTTATGTTTGATATACATTGCCATTATTCAAAAATTAACTTACACATTATTATATTGTTTTTTTTATGTACAGTGTGAATTTAATTGTTACAGGCGATCAAGAAGAATAGAATGACAGTAAATGAATCTCAGATCAGTCTATATCTATCTATTGTCATGAAATTATGGCATATTCATTTAGCAGTCCAACACCATTCAGTATCAATCAATTTGGCCCCCCAATTAGCAAAGCTTATCTAAATGTTTTCCGCTTATCATTTAGCAAAACAGGTGTTAATGAAATCGGCGACTAAGTGATTCTCGTAATTCATCTTGAAGGGACTCACTCTGCTGGTGGAGAGAAATATGTCAGGGTCGCCCTTCCAGGCTACGGCGGTGGTCACGTCCTTATGCTCGCTGAAAGTGGCGTAGGGAATGTATGGCCGTCTGACGTCCCACACGTTAATGCTCGAGTCCAACACCAGGGCACAGCTGGCTATATGATATCTGAAATTCAATTTATATAAATTTGAAGATTGAAAAACATGCACTGTAAAAGGTTTCAATTTGTAATCATGTTCTCAGATCTTTATCCTAAGTTTTCTGAATAAGGATGTTAACACACTCTTTTAACCAAATGAACCATAACAACGTTAAATTTACAAGCCTCAAATTTCATTAAAAAAACATATCAATTAGACACCTAATTATCCATACTTAATGGACAATTCTTAAACTGACGAGGGAGAGTTATGAATCAAAATTTACATAAATGTTAGTATAATTGACAATATCCCGCAAAGTAGATTCAATATAATTATTACTAAGTAAAAATAGACTGATTAATAAATTAATTTAAGACTCGCGTAAGATTACGATTATTCAATTGATAATTCAAATTGATGATCCTTTACCTTCTTTGTGGTCTCCACTTGACGTGACCGACCGAAGCGATGGTGTGGATGGTGTACTCCAAAGAAGGTTTGCCATGAATGTCCCAGACCTGTAAGATGATGAGTTTAAGAAGGAAATAAGGACAGATCGAAATGGTGGCACAAAGTGGAATGATTCTTAGATGTCGACTGCAGCATTTAAAACCATTTGATTGCATCATAACTGCTATCAATATGTAAGCTAAACGATAACAAAATTTGCTGCATTGCATTTTAGGGTACAGATAGATACAAAGTACAAATTACCAGTTGCATCTCATGAGAAAATTTAATAATATTTAAGTTATACTGTAAATATTATTCATTGAAATAAACCGGTTAAATTGTAAACATGTTTATGGTACGTGTCGTAGAGTTTTGTTTGATGTTATTCTGCATGATGATAAAATATCTTTCAATAAATAATGATTATAGGGTAGATAATTTTTTCTTTTTTTTTTGTCCCATAGCTGATAGACTTTTTGGCAGACGCTTTTGGGTTAAGGCAACATTCAATTGTGTGACCAAAGGTTCAAATGCAAATAGAAACATTCATTTATTATTTGTTTCAAAAAAGAAATTGTTTCAGATAAATATTTGTCATTTTCACTTGCAAGGAAATGATATTTAGTCACCTAAAACAATTTGAATTCTGTAGGAATACCCTTTTCCCTAGCAATAATTTTAAACCTGTAAAGTATTGTCTTGTAACGCACTGACTAATTATATAATTTTTGTTGCATTTTGAAAAAAAAATCTAGTTGACCTAAACATAAATTTTGCACTACATAAGATGGATTCGTGGTTGACATTTAATTTGACTATTTTGCAATCAGGGCATTGAATCTATAACTGGATACTTGGATCTACTGTTTTTTGAATTGTTTTGAATTTTGTACTTTTCCATGAGTTTGGTCACTGACGACCTTTATATATAGACCTTTATATATAGTATATATTTTGTAAACATAAAAGTAGGTCACTAAGTTTAATTGTTATTATCGTAATCTGGATGAATTAGCGAAAGTTTTCATTTAATAAGTTTCAATGAATTGTGTAAAGTAAAAAGTAATTTTGTGAGTTAATTTTCCCACAAAATGTGTGCACATGAAATACTTGAAGATGCCGAAAGGCGAACCCGGGTACACATGGAAAAGTACAAAATTAAACGATTCAAATTTCATATTTAAATTCCATCAAGCACCTTCAGTTGAAATCCGCAATTGTATTAATCTTAAATTACTAAGATTTATTAAATGCAATTTAGCAAAAAAAAATGTCACTTATGTAAGAATTATTAATATTTAAATAAACATGTTAAAAAATTTAATCTTTTTACTAGGTCTACAAATAGCAAAAATCTATCAATATTTTCTATATGTGATACGGCACTCGAGATAAGACAGGTTTTTTGTGAACTTTGACACTCGGTGTGCTCAAAAGGTTTGCCACCACTGCACTAGACCGTCATCATCATGAGTGAGGATAGCTAAAACAAATCACTCAAAATATATCTATCCAATGTGGCAGTATTCCAGTCAGCACTACACGATTAAATGGTCAAACGAAGAGACAATGAAGATATAATATTGTGTTGCGCAACAAAAGAAGATCTGATTAAGTTAAAATATTCACTAATTCTTCAAATCACGGAGAAAAAAACTATATGCAAAACGTTTACACATATTTATTACAAACACTTTTGTGTATGGAATGTAGTAGTGTTTTAATTGTTTAAGGAAAAATTAGAACTGTGGGAAATAAATAATAAAACTGCTTTGAAACATACTTTATAACTTAACTTGAATCATTGGTATTGTTGAAATGAAATAAGAATTGTAAATTACCTAAAATTAAAGTTGTTTACGTTGAAGCAGACAATTAACGTTAATTATAATAAAAAAAGCAAAGTTTGTCACACGATATACCAATCACTACAAAGGAGCACGACTGCAGCTAATATTTTCTCTAAATGAAATGCATTCACCAATCAATGCATAGCATTTTTTCTCTCCGATAAACAGGGTGATTCATTACTGTGCATCATCACTTTTCCAGTAATCTTGTAATATATCATGACGTGTAATTTGAGAGGCGGGCACAGATATACTGATAAAATCTTTTTTTCTCTTCGGCAAGATAATTAGGCCACCTATAGTATAAAAAATGAATCATTACCAGGGCTGCACTTTGGGGAACAAGCGGTTGTAACTGTTAACAATGAGTTTGCAGCTTGATACATCAATACATACATATAATACAAGAAAACTGTTATTTTTCTTACACTTTTACAGGAATAACACTATGGAAATATTTTTATGAAATCTATCCACATTATTTATTTAGGAATAAAATACGACACAACATTTAGTGGTGATATATTTTGTTTATCTGTATCACAATGTCTCATATTGTGACGAATAAAGCCTTTTAAATTAAATGTGTTCGAAATAATTATTTAGACACCTCTTATTATATTACAAATCTCTTTCAAGTGGCTTGTACCCGTGTATTAAAACACACTAACAATTATAAGACTTATATTTAAGGAAGGTGAGTCTTAGACTGGTTGAACTTGGAGAATGGTTTGCAATATTTTGTTAGGTTAATAAAGATGAGATATTGCTGGATCGTTGTTTGGTGGGAAGAGTGGGCAACATTGTCAGCTTAAGTTGTCGTATTAACGGGTCCTAGTATGGACACTTTCATTAAATGATTTTTTAAAACAATTAATATTCAAGGTCATGGATATATGTGATGTCTACATTCCTTCCTACCCGCTTGATCCTAAAAACTTGTCCTGACCATATACTTCTATCTTTACTCTCAAAGAGTGGATACAACTGACTAGCAACCAGTTTTTGCATAACTACTTCAGTTAAGATATTTCATAATAAGATTTTATGCTTTACACGGGATCAGAACCGGTTTGGAAAATTTTTCTGTAATACTAAAAAATTCTTTCGAAAAATACCATACCTGATATTTTTTAAATATATTCATTAAGCACTGTAAATGTTTTAATTTATAAATATTGTGTTTTTCTACCGATTATAGACCGTTTGTGAAAAATTCAGTTTCTGTGACGCGATATCCATAAATGAGTTTTTTTTTTTATAAACATTCATCCTGTCCACAAAAAGCCAAGTAAAAAAAATATCCAGTACTTTTCTAATTTCGAAATCATACGAAAAGAAGATAACGGTATATCTGATTTTGCCAATGGGGTATGGAATTATATTTCTATGAACTGACTGATGAATTCTATTATACATTTGATTAATAGCAAACTCAGTGTTTTATATACTTCAATGAACAATGAAACCAGATACATTAAATAGATTACTGTAAAAAAACAGTATTTTTATCAGAAAGAGTACTATAATTATTATTTGTGAAATATTCTTATCAAAATCGACTGTAACCAATATAAAAATTAGATTATAATAATATTCTGTTACCATGTGCATATACTGTAAGGATTTGAGGTAAAAATGCATTATAATTTAGCCACTGGGAAAAGTTTTAAAATCAGCCGAAAACCATTAATTTATTATTTTCAGAACTTTTAAAATTATATCATCCTAACAATAAATTTTGTAATGTTGGAATTAAAACGCTAGTATTTCAATGAATTCTATCTTTGCAAGATGTACACACACTTTTTAAATATAACAAACCAATAAAATTTGAGTTGTGTGAATTTTGTACTTTTCCATGAGTTTTGTCACTAACTTCAGGCATTCCAAGTGCACGGATGTACTTGAACTGACTCGGTAACCAGTTTGTATCGTTTATATACAAAAATAAAAGTAGAAAGTTGATATTGAAATTCTATCAAGCACTCTCAGTCGAAATTCTTAATTATACAAACCAATAAATTTGTCAAAATAATACTCTTGATGTTTTTGTCAATTTTATCTTATTAACACAATGTTTACGGAGTGCACAAATTTGTGCGTTTGCTAATTGGCCATCAAATACGAAATAACATGCTAATTACCAAAGTTATTAAAAGGCCCCGTAAACAAAATATATGTGAAGTGACAAAA
This sequence comes from Himalopsyche kuldschensis, assembly GCA_028554975.1. NCBI lineage: Eukaryota > Metazoa > Arthropoda > Insecta > Trichoptera > Rhyacophilidae > Himalopsyche > Himalopsyche kuldschensis. The sequence continues at coordinate 490,916 of JAHFWI010000085.1, read as the reverse complement.
AAATGGGCTTTATTTATTTTAATAAGTGTTGACAAAATCTAACAAAAAAAAATTAAGTAACAATACTTAAAGAAAATAGATGTACTCATTAATTTTATTTGTAAAATGCTATTCAGATATTATTCCTTGTGGGATTTAGAGGTTAAACTAACATTAAAGTGTACAATATGATATGAGAATAGTGAAATTTTTGTAGTCTATATTGACAGATGATGAAAAAAATTGTAAATTTGTAAAAATGTCTAAAATTATAAACACCCTTTGTTTGTGACAAATAAATGCGAATTTCATTACAATAATGCACACATTTGATCATAATGGTAATCACAAAAGTATATAACATGTAGATATGACATTACGATGGTATTGAGTAAACAGACTAAGAACAATGAACTTGCAACACTGTTCTAGCTTATCAATGGATAGACCAGAGTTGCACTCTCTGATTGTGTTGGACTTATACCACATATTAATATTCATTTTATATTGAAATAAGTTTTTTGTTCAGATATGACACATGGAATTTTAATTTGTAATGACCTACAAACTTAGTATAAAGCAATTCAGGTTTTTTTAACCTCTTACCCCATGTCAAGTCATCCCGCACTGTTTCAACAGTGGTTTTATGGCTTAATGGTAAGAGCTCTAAGTGATCAGAAGGTACAGGGTCCCGCAAAGATCAATACTAAATGCTCTTTCGTTTTTAAAATTCGTATTTGAGATCATTGGTATATGTGATATTTTTCCTCCTCGAGATGATCATGAGTGACTATGATAAAAAAATATAGTATAGATAAATCTTTGAGTGACAGCATAGACTACAGATAATTGGATATGATATGAAAAGGAAAAAAAATAATTATTCAATCTCTCTCAATCAAAAATCAATATTCAGGGGATCTAATTGTGGGCGCAGTAAATTTTGAAGAAGGTAAAATTTGCAGGTGACAGCCGGATTTCAAAAACAACAAAATTATCAATTATTATATAAAATTTGATTCTGAAATTCCATCAAGCACCTTCAGTCGAAATTCTTTATTATTATATAATACTACAGAGGAACTCTGGTTAATTATTTTTGTATTCATTGTTTTCCCTCGTTTAACTTCATGTTTTAACAAACCTGGCAAAAAAGAATGGTGTTAAATAATACCTCATGCAAGGTATTGTTTTTTTTAAGGAGCCCTATATCAAATTATACATTAATTTCAATGTCTTCTAGTATTAGATGCTTCATAATTTATCTTCTTATTTTATCCCTCTTCTTGGTGCTTTCCAAAATACGTCATTTATCACTGTTCATTCAAAGTATTTGATTTATGAGTGGCTATATCAATTATTTATAGAATACAATGTATTCAATATCAGACCACCTGAGTCTCTTCATTTGTGATGAACTGGTTCTATCAGTCATTGAAAGATTAGTGCATCTCATTTAGCAAATAGAAACAATATAAATATTCTTTTATCACCTTAATGGTCATAAAATATCAAAATATTCTGGTTATATTTAAGCATTCAATACTTTTGAAGAGCTGCAAGCTCATATCCCGGAAAGGGCTTAACAGGTGTGATGTTATGACCTCATGAATAATAAAAATCATCGCTCACTTGTTTTATGATTTTTAAATTTGCTGTAGAGAAGAAATATGGAATAATACAAATATAGATTTTAAAAGTTGATAACCTCATGAATAAATATAAATTTATTATAAGATTCATAGTTTTTAATATACAAATATTTGCAATGACCGTTGATTGATAGAGACAGATAATAATAAAAAAAATTACTCAATAAACTCAAGTAAAAACATCATTAATGTCATAAACAGATGTTTGAAATAAATAAAATACTATTGGATTTTGATACGCAAGAAAACTTTCTATTATCAATAATAAAAGATAAACAATGAGACACGGGTTGTCCACGGGTTTTCATGATCATATCTTGTTTGTAATCTAAAATTTATTCTGTAATTTGGTTATTTTATAAGCGAATAAATCGTCACCCAATGGATTCATTGATAAAATTTTATAAATAATTACCACACACATGCTGTTTTCTGTCCGCAGTTAAGTCTGGATTCTTGAAAAGAAACCATGTCAACAAATGATGCACTGATCACTTAAAAGAAGCCTCCGAGTCCGACCAGACAGTTGTCAAAAAATTACACTGAGCAGGGAGCACATTGAATATTTTACAAACAAACCAGTTCTGCATATTGCAAATGAAAAGATAATAACTTGACGGCAAGTAATAAGTATTTAAAGATAACAGCAGATATCATATGCTTATTTTTTGCACATGTTCAATCAGTGTATGAATAGGTTTGCTTATATAAGTGGGTTGATATTTTGATATTGAATATCTTCATTTTTTTAGGGCTACCATTTCTACTACTGAAAATATTCTCAAATGGAATCTGTTTTATAAAAAACGGATCAAATCTAAGCGAATTTTTATAATAAAAGAAGACAGTCAATTTTCTGTGCTACCACTGTTCTATTATTTCATGGAATTAATTAAAAGCATCACATTTAAACAACCCTAGTTGCATTTTTCATTGAAAATTATATGAAAGTGATATGTAATAATTAATATTACTTAAAAAATATTATTAGTTTATTTCCATGTGAATAATGTTCTGAGCGAAAAATGCTATTGCCTATACTTAAGGATTACACTCAGAAGGAGTCGGAATCATTAAACATTTTGATAAAATTAAATAGGTCACAATGATAAAATGAGTGTTGCGAATCGAGATTGCAAAAACACACTCACATTGCATCATTTATCTCCCCTCAGATATATCTATTATAATGTTCACACTGAATGGTAGAAATACAGAATTTATATAATTGTGGGGAGCTATTTAACTAAAAAAAAATGCAATATATTTTTGATATACAGTAAAAGTCCGTTAATTCGAACAAAGATAATTCGTAAATCGAAATTTTCATAATTTTGACAATTTCGTGAGTTTGTTAGGTTAATATAATTCTAATCTATACAAGAATCCAATTGAAAGGGCAAATGTCTGTAACTTTTCCGCAAAAATTCCAGTAGCTTGAGTGTTAAGTTGCAATTGGAAGTTTTGCACTCTAGGGCGACTATATTAAAATGTCTGGCGATTTTTTTCAACTACCTGTAGCAAGCGATGAGTTATGACATAAGCATTATAAACCTTTTACATTACCCCTAGTAACAATCATGATACATACTATATTATCTCATTTTTACACTGTTAAGGACGAGATAAAGATTACGTCTGACTATTTGACACTGTGTCAATATATGCATTAATCGTTGTAGTCTAAATCATATTCTATTAATACATATTGCAGTAGCCACTGTATGGCAAAGATAAGATTTGGTCGCAGTTCACATGCAGCATAGAGGGTAACGCCAATTGAAGAATTATTAATTTGCTTCTCACATTAAATAATCTTATTATTTATAAACATATATTGTAAAAGTCAACAGAAATGTTTACAGTAATAGTTTTTAAAATAAATCATTGGACTCTTTTTCATAATGGTTTGTAACAGTTAATAGAATTGACTGTAAATAAGTGTATATGGTTGACTCCGGCCTGCAAAATATTTTCCAATTGTCACCAGACCGCGGTTGTAAAAAGGTTAAAGAACACTGTTTTAGACAGCACATACATGTCTCCGAACAGAAACAGTTAAATTGAAAAATGAAACTGCCAGGACAGGGATTCAAGCCCGTGCGCTCTGCAACCGAAGCCACAAACATTTTCACTTGAACATAACACCACACCCATGACTATTATGAACTTTAATTACTATTTATTGTTCACCCTAATTTTTCAAAAAGGAGGGGCATTAAAATTAAAAAATTGCCAAAGGAATCCAAAATCTGGCACAACTTGTATTTCAACTGTGATAAGGAATAAAAAAAATTCTGTATTTCACATTTGATAAGTGAACTAGATTCTCAAAGTAAAAATATGATCACTGTCAATGTCTCATTATTATTCATCTCAAATCATATTTTTCATAATACTAATAATAAAATTGGTGAATAACAAGTAGCTAAACTGTCTTTTTGCACAACAAGAATTCAATATAAAAATAGTTACGCATAAATTAAATCATCAGTCAGCGTAAAACTAGAAATGTTCAGTCTCGTTGAGAATCAATCATGCCATGGTCATCAATACAAGCAACAACTGACATAGCTTTATCTTTTTGGTAAACAAAACACCAAACTGGTTTACATTTAGATAAATTCAATTACAGAGAATATTTTGAATTTGTTTAGTGAAATTTGGGGATATGATGCATGCCAGAATATTTATAATTTTATTTAATTATCGGAGAAGTTCAGAATAATACCGAAACAATGTGAAATATTTTGATTTACATTGTTAACCCTTTATAGGGAAAATTTTATATTTTGAAATTCAAATTGAAACGATATTTTAAAATACTTAAAGTAAATTTGATATATAAAAAATATTCATTATTTTGTCAGAAACATCATTGATGTTGACAAATTTAAAAAAAAATAATTTAACTCTACGACATTGAACTTTTGTCATTAAAACGTGACAAATAAATGTTGCTAAGAGTACAACAGACTGATAATTTATGCGATGTTTTTATAAATGTATCTGTAATTGTATATAAATGATTATAAAAATACTTTTTTCAAAAATTGCAAAACAGTAATAATTAAGGTCCAAAAATGCAACACTGCGTTCCAAAGCTGACATTGATTTGAAAGAATATTATCGACAACGCATTGAGATACTAATATTGATTTTACTACAGGTGTTATTGGATATTTTCACCTTAACGAGACTGGTTTATTAACCAATATGGGTATTTGCCATGTGAAGGGTTAAAAGAATACTATAAATGACAACTGACATACATATCTGTATACTTGATCTATTTTTTGGTCGAAAATGAGATTACCAAATCTTTCAAAAAGAAGTTCTTTATATTCTTCAATGGGGGGAAATGTTTAAAGGCAATGAATTTGTTACAATACAATAAATTGTTATTTTATTTCGATTATTCTACAAAGAGAATGATCAATGAGATCAGAAGTGATTAAACTGCAACAAAGAGGAAGAGATACAGTATGTTTTAACACAATATTGTGTCATGTAAAACAAAAAGTACTAATAATATGACGAACATCCGTTCAGGGTCCATTACCCTAGGCTTTACAGTGTGCTGAGGTGACAGGGAAAATGATAGCTAAACCAGTATTTATTAGATAAGACTAATTGAAACGAGTAAGCGAACCAGATCCGCTTTCGGTGACTACATCAGCATTGTTCATCGCACTAGATACTCTTTGAATAAACAGATTATTGGCACACATATTATTGATTTATGAGAAATGCAGAATAAGTGAGTATTATAAAGACAAACGTACGTGTGTATGTGTACACACTATCGTGATCAAAGAAGTTAATAAAACGATGAATCTTATTACGAATGCTTGTTTGAAATAGCATGTTGTTTTTATGATGCAACCAAGATGATTGCGGTGTCACAAATCAGTGCTGTATGACAGCCACAGCAAAAACACTAGAATGACTTGATGTATTTTGTCAATTATAAGATTGTATATACCTATTTCGGAACTTCTTAATTTAGAGTGCATCTTATAATTATACTACGATTGCTGTACAAATTGTAGAAGAAGAATTTTTTGGAACACTCAAAAACAATGCCTTAAAAAACAGATGAAGTTTCAGGCTGTTGAGGTAAGAACATATTTAATATACATACTTACTTTAAATGATTTATTTTTATTTGACTTTTTTTCAATTGTGTCCTCTTCCATTTTAAACAGAAGTTATTTTTCACTGTTCTTTATTCAGCTGCTCTGCCTATCTATTTTGAAAAGAGTAAGTATAGAAAGATGGGGTTAGGAGAGGACTAGTAATTGGTTTATTGCATTCACTATACTACGTTCAAATGAATGGAAGGGAATGTAGACATCACAGGCATCCATTCATGCCTTTCAAAAAAATCCATAAATAAATTTTGTTTTTAAATGTCAGTTATGGGATCCGAGCCGGTGGACACTGCAAGAAAAGAGGAGAATCTTGACTGCTCTGCTACAATTATTGGACTGAAAAGATTGTAAAAATGGAATATTTAATCCTTGCAGGTAGCGTTATAGTTTTGCTATAAATGTGTAGCATTTGATCACCACTTACCTTGATGGTTTTATCTCTGGATGCCGTAGCAAGCCATTGAGTCTCTGGATGCCAGTCGCATGCAAACACAGGACCAGAATGAGCTGTGAATTGATGGAAGCACTTTTCAGGCCTGCGAACGTCCCACAACTGGACGTTCCCATTTTCCGAAACGGCTGCGAAGGTATGCTGCGAATGGGGGCTGAATTGGACATCTCGTACAGATTCTGTATTGCTGGAATATGTGAAAAGGTAGAAGTTGTTATATTTAATAGAATATTTAAAGAGTTAATGCTAGAAGTGTCAATGTCAAATATATCAATTGTGCAGTGTAGGCAATTCTTTGTTATTAAAAATATTTTGACATTGTGTTTCTGAAAGTTTATTGAATTTTATGGTATCTATGTCGTCTTGTACAGTGGTGATTTTTCGCACTATAACTGCCTGAGTGAATATAGACACTTTTTATACTAATAAATCTCAACTTCTGATCGTCTATGTGAGCACAGACAATTTTTGGTGCTAATTGTGTTGCAACATTTTTGACATAGAAATTAGCTATCTTTATATTTCATTCATTTTAAATTGTATAAAAGGGATTTCTAGCATAAAAAGCATTTTCTGATTCTAAAGTACAAATGGCCAAAATCTGACATAGGCACTTCTAGTATTAAGGCCCAGATTTGGTCTTAGAAGTCTAAATATATTCATGGTGAATAACCTCACTAATAAAAGTCAGTTTACAAATTATTACTAATGGGATTTTATCTTTTAAGTCATTGCAATTGTGGTTGTCACTTTTCAAATTGCACAACAGCAGGTGATTGAATAATAATTGAATAAAATACTATTTTAACTTGTTCATTTACTCTCAGCTAGTTTTTTTTATGGTTTAATAATTATACAAATAAAAAATTAAATGTATGGCTATAATTCATCATTTCATCAAGAGAATTTTTAAGCTTGGATATTTTAGTATGACACATTTAGTAGAAGTTGACATATTGGATGATTTAGCTATTATTAAAATTGATGAATGGCTGGAAGGACAAGAGTCAAATCAAGAAGGTTTGGTTGATATGTCTATCTATGTTCCATGTGACATTGAAAGAGATACCGAAATACAGTTAAAGATGTATTGGAAATGGTAAGAGATATAGAAATGCACTTCCTAAATAATGTTTTGGCTATGGATTGTGATTTCCAATCATGGTGAAAAATTAAACAATTCCAAGAGGTTAATAAGAACTTTAGCACAGATCACTCATTTTTTGATAGAAAAATATTCAGGCAATTAGAGAAAAGAAAAAAACCTTTTTAATATTCTCAGTTAAAAAATACAATAATTTAATTTTTTTTTGGGACTTAACGGATACTGCATATTTATTTACAACGTATTTGAAGATCTATCTGTTGGAATTATATAGACTCCGAATATGACGTGAAATATGTGTTGTATTCAGACTAATTACAGTAATTCATGTAAAAATTAATGTTTACCTGAAAAATGTTTTAGCCACTTGTTTCATGCGCAGGTCAAAACATTTCATCATTCCATCTTGAGAGCCTGATATCAAAAGGTACGGCTCTGTCAGGTGGAAGCTTACCTAAAAGAAATCAAGAGTTAAAGGTAGAAAAAGTTATCAAAAAGTCACCACGTGTCACCATATGGAAGAAGTATTATAGAGTATATAACATCGACAGATTTAATAATATTACTGCTGACCTTATTCACAGTTCTCTTATGATCGAAGAATACATGTTCTTGTTTGGACCTCCCTGATCTGCCGAGATTCCAAACCACCACAGCTCCATTGGTTGCCGCAGTGGCAAGAGTGTTTTCTGAAATTGATTATCAATCATGTTAAATTGAACAGACAAAATGATTCATTTTTTTTTACCCCCAATGAAGCTTACTCAAAAAAAGATTTTTGGAAGATTTGAAGAACTGCTTGATTTTTAGTTGCTCAATCTCTCTTTTTTGAACCAAGTGAGATAAAAGAATGAATGATGGGGCTAAAACAGTATAAGTGGTTAGCTAAATGATTTTTTTTAAGGATTTATTTAAGGATCAAATGGGTGGGAGGGAATTTTAGACAATTTAGACATCCATGCTTTGGAACACAAATCTATAAATCTTAAGCCGAGACGGGTCAGTACTGAGGTCCGTTGTAGGCTGGAATACTAGCCACTTGGGTAGATGTATCATTTTTTTTTTACTGATATTCCTGCTGATAGGGTTCAAAGAGATGATTTTTGATTTCTCATTGTTGCTAAGAATAAATTGATAACTAATAACAGACCTTCGATGCTGCTCCATGCCACGTCTATAGAGGAGAAGTTGAGATTGAGATTTTTTCCAACTCGGAGATTGCAGACTTCGTTAAATTCGTCATTGTCAATTGAAAATACTTTAAAAACTGAAATAACGAAAAAACAGGTATATTAATAATTTTTGATTTCAATTTATTTTATATGCAGAAAAAAAACTTTAGAGGATTAACTTAAGTAGAATTTTAACAGATTTACTCAAAGAGAAAAGGAATCACAGACATTCATGTTTCTGAACTCAAATATTAATTGAAAAATATACATTTGAACTTGAATGTAGAACCTTACAATCTTTAATCCAAGATCTTACTAAATGCTTTCAGAAGTTGACGGACATTGACTCTATAAATAAGTTTGGTACAGTATTGATTACATTTTATGAAAATCTTATATTTAAATTATGCAGTAAATATTATACTTCATGGCTATGGATTTAATATAATTGCAGTGTTTGGTGAACGACTTTTCACTTGAAATATAATAAATTTGAGCTGATCTCTGTAAGGAATGTTGACATATATTTGTTTATATGTTTTTAATTGTTCTGTATGTGATAATCATTGTGAAAAAAGTGTAGCAAAATAGCTCGTAGAAGAATGTCATGCCATGTATTCATCTGAATTAATCATTAGATAATACTTCAAACATTACTAAAACTAAAACACACCTACTCAACTGTCATAACCTTGTAGGTATGCATTAAGTGTGTAATATTTACCATTTCTTCCAGCAATGACAACTTGACTGTAGTCTTTATTAAGTGCAAGAGCATTGGCAGGACCTTCCTGCGAAACGAATATTGTGCTAGAAGACATTGAGTTGTTTTATTGATTCTAACATTAAAAACTAAACAAGTAGACGTCGAATAATGTCACAATCTCTGTTTGATTAACATTGCTGAACAATGTCTAAAGATATTATAATATCAATAAACGTAACGTCAGAAATCTAGTTTTGATGCTGAACGTGTATTTGAATTAAATAATTACTTAATTTGCCCAGTAAATAAGTAAACATTTATTCATAACCTCAACTTGTCAAAATGATAATATGTATGAAGTTGGTAAATTTTATTGCCAGTCTTCAATTATTATTTCCTTTAAGGAATATTTAGATAACGTCTAATGGTTGATTTGTTATTGGTTACCAAATTGAGATATTCAAGGCTCACAAATATCGTATGATTAGAATGGAAAGGAAATAAAATTGAAATACCCCATTGGAATTAGTTTAATGCATTTTTAATTGATTGTTTATTACTTGTACCGTAAAACGGGTTCAATAGAGAAACTTTTTATCCTTCACGACTATGTAAATATAATTCAATATGAATGGCTTGAAACTTGTTTCTATAGCCCTACTACACATTCATGACAATATTTTTCAAATATTTACTATCGTTATTAAGACACAGTCAGTTTTGTTCGATGTCTCTATTCACATTGAATCGGGGTAAATAGAAACGAGATAGGGTAAATCGAGACTTGGCAGGTGAATAGAGACAAAAATATAGATTGTTATGATTGGAATATATGAACCTCTATTCTATACGAGTCTCTATTCATTCCGTCTTACGGTACTTATTAACCAAAAAAAACATGATTGATTTTAATTTTCGTGCAATATAAAAGAAGTTTTTTTGTGGGGTGTTCATTTAAGCCAGTGATGCAAAACCTTTTAGGGAGAAGGGCTAGATAATCACTCAGATAGTTCGGGGGCGCATGGGTAAAACTGATGATCGATATTTTTAGTGCATATAAAATTGAAAATTTTACTTTTTTATATTGTTCTTCCATCGTACGCAACAAGTTCTGAAGACAAAAGGTGCTTGATATTTGTCATTGCGGGCTGCATGAAATGTAATTGAGTGTCACAGGTTGCGCATTACTTATTTAAGCATTGTCTTTTCTTACATATATAAATTAATGATAATAATAGTGGTAAGAATATGACACTGCACGACTGGCTTCTAACCTATGGGTCGCGGCTTTTCTGTGGGGTCGCCAGCTTAGTCAGTCAAAACAAATATTCACATTGAAATTTTTGTTTTTTTTTAATTATGCCCTTTTCAATTGCCTCGGGGTTGTGGGTCACATGGTTTTTTTAAAAGCGGTCGCCATCCGTAAAAGGTAGGGAACCCATCCTTTATACCCTATTTAATGAAGAAACATCGGTCCTTGTGGTCCAGTGGCAAGAGCTTTGTCCTAGCGATCAGGTGGCCTGGGTTCAATTCCCGGCAAGGTCAGATTTTTTCTATTGAAATAAAGAGATCTTGGGCTGGGTGTATGTTATTAATCGTTGATTTTGTGCACAACTGATTCATTACTTATCGTCGAGTTATGACTTTCACAATTAAGAATATTTGGCGAATTGGCGTAAGCTGTAATGCCAAATGTTTTTTTTAAATTAAAAAAAAATAAAAAATGATGCAATTTGGAGAAGGAAGAAATAACTTGAGAAAAAAAAATACTTTCCATATTATTATCTTTTATTCATCTTGTAAACAAATAATTAGTCAATAGATATTTACTTCACATTCAATTTGTTGCTACAAACAGTGAACACTTGGAGGAATGCAGTAAATATTTTTTTTATAACAAATTGAAGATCAATGCTGTGTCAAAATAGTTATGTTATTTTTTTTATTGTATGTACTTGAGCTAGATCGTTTCTTTGGAAAAAATGTTTTTGTGCGACAGTTTCCATAAATGTAGCATGAATAAAAACCTAAATATATTTGTTTTGTATGTATTCACAGTAATTCAAAGCCATTGTATTAAGCAAAAACATTGATAAAGAATTATTCATTTGAATATGTTTAAATATTTCCATAATAGTTGCTGGTGATTTAAACAGAAGTTAAGGACAACATTTTCAGGAGCAAAGTGATGATTTTTATCTGGGATTTTTCAGGAGCAAAAGGAAAAAAAAACCCAACAACTTTATTTTTGTAATTGGGGTTAATTGATTTGATATTTTTTGTAACTGAATTCAATATGCTTGCATAAAGCAACATCGCCTTTTTAATTAACAGGGACAATGTGCTATTTTTGAGAATTCTATACTGATGATCGTTAAAGATAGTATAAATGTTCTTTTACCACTAAAAAAACACGACAGGATGAGACAAAATATTGTCCTCAATTGCAGTTCAAATGAGAATTCCATTAGCTGAAGCGAAATATAAACGAAATTAAACCAGTTTTTCTCTCAACATTTTGATAAATTTGTTTCCAAAATTAATTCATGGGCATTCCTCTTGTAACAACATATACACATTACAAAAATTACATGCAGGATCTTTTAGATCTTTGGTCACTAGTTAAATATTTTTTTTTCGATATTTACTTTCAGTACAAAGTATCATTATTTATTTTAAGTTATTACATGTTTCAAACATTTCACATTTCATAATAAATAATGATTTTTCCCAATCAATGTTCCACAAAAATGATTTATGAAAAAAGCGACGAGGAAACATCAACTTTAGGCCATTGAAAATTACAATAAAATCTGTACGAGAAAAAAACAGCGATCAGAAAACCAAATAAATTAAATCAAGGGTAAGGAAAAACGGCACGTAGTGTAAGTGAGAAAAATTATTTTTTTACAAACATCCGTATAATGTACTGATATATAAACTAGAAGTGATAGTTTATTTCTTTCATATGATATGGTTTGCATGATAACATATGGCATTTTTGTTGTAATGATGGGTGGCTGCAGACAGAAATATTAGTGCAATGAACAATACCTCCATTGGCTTGGATGATTTTATAATTCTAGCAAGCAAAACTTATCAGTTGTAAGAATATTCATAAAAAAAATCGTTTACCAATTTTTCTCATCAAAAATAGATCTGAAGAAAACAGCCTTTCCCTTACCCTCAACACATGTTCTTGCAACAAAATTGATAAATTTTCTTTGTTTCACATAACAATTTTCTTAAAGCTTTGATTACAAGTCATTATGTCTAAATATATCTATTATAATATAACTAACATACACGTATTTTAATGTCATATTCCTTGTATTTTACGGAGACAATATAAATTTCGCTCCGGATCAAAAGTAAGACAAAATTTACGGTAGGTACACAATATTGTTAAATATCACTAAATGGCTTTGGCAAAAGATATCATTTACTATGCAGACTTAACAACAATAACAGAAACAATTCGCTTAATTCAATGTTTGGATGCCAGATGTGCTTTTATAAATAAAAAACTGACAGCAAGTTAGTAATAATAAAATTGACACAGGCTACAGTATGTTCTCAATTATCCAAGATAATAAAGGGACAAGGAAAATTTATTTTTATTTCATGTTAAAATGTTGATCATATAATATTTTTAAAGCAAACTATGCGAAATATATTTTTATTTTAATATTTATTGTTAACAATTTTCGATTATCAAATTTCCATTGTTTGACATTCTGTGATAGACAAACATGAGTGATTGCTTGTCTTCACTAGTATCCTCTGCTAGTATACTGATAGAAAAAACAAATAAGTCACATAACTTTAAATAAACGATACACTGAATCATTAGTATCATGTTCGTATAAAATATCAACATTTTTATAGTGAGGTTGTAATAGGGGCCTGGAAATTATTATACCATGTTCTTGTATGAATGATCTGCATCTGGATAATTAAGAGGATACTGCAGTTGCAATACGTTAAATGCAAGAGTATAACGATCACTAAATAAATATTTGAGTATATTTTGGCTAAAATGCGCTCAATACAGTCAATTCCATAATACTTATCGTTAGTGACAGTAAACTATATGAAACATAACAATAATTTATGTGGAAGTATAGTTTTAAGAAATTATGCTTAATATAGTTGCTGTTCATTATGATAATTTGGCTTTAAAAACACATAATAATAAAAGTGATTTTATATTTAAATAAACTCAAAATTATGAGCAGTCTTTAAAAAAAAACATAATATAGTATCTATTAGTAAGTCTTTGAAATGTAATAATTTAACAGTACATTTGAGCTGTATAGGAATACAAAATATTAAAGCTTTGTAAAGTATAATAAATAAATTGAATTATCAATAGATTAAGTACATTGTGCTTATGAGCACAATAAATCAAATCAAATTCACTCAACAGCTATGAAAAAATCAACGTTTAGCAGGGTATAACATGATCACACATTTATCATCAAAGGTTTGTTTGCTGATAGACAGATGAAACAATGTCATAAATTATCATTCATCAAGAATATGACTTACAAAATATTTGATCGTGCAATACTCACGTACTGAAAAAGTATTCTGTTCAGAGATATGCTAGATTGAACCTGACCCAACGACATTGTACACACATTTATAAAAAAAGCATACTTGTTCATTTTGAAAAAAATGATAGCACACCTATATATAATAAACATAAAATTATACGTCATATATAGTGTTGAAGAATTCAATATAGTCAAGTAGATCTGTTTTAATACCACAAAAACTTGTCAAAGAAAGCTTAGCCGTAAGAAATAACTAAAGTTAATTTTAGTGAACTTAAACTTCTGAGTATTAATACGATAGGTTTCGAATCACAGAAATCGTGATTGGTTGGTCATATTATGGAAAAGTAACCTAAAGCCTCAGTAATCATAGTTAAAATGATTTTAACATATTAATTGACAAAATATGGATGATAGTTATAAAAAGTTTCGGACACCCGAAGATATTGTAAAAGATAAGAAAGGATACATCAAGGAAAATTCAGCCAGCGAGTCGTAGAAATAAATATGTTCTAAGTGACTGATAAAATTCCGATAGACACTTTATAAATCAGCTCCAACACACGTAAAGCTAAACGCAATTAAGTTATCATTCATCGATCAATTGATTCGTAAAGAGTACATAGATAATTTACTTTGTGATGAAGTAAACATGACTCGTAGACGAATCTCGGACACATCGCAAGGCGGAGCCATTACAGGAAAATAAATTCAGATAAAATGGTATATCGCCATCATAATAATGTATACACACAAATATTTTTGAACGGTTATACTGATCCCTTCAAAACAGGACACATTTTGATGAGAGGCGACGTCTACGTCTGTTCTTTTCCAACTCTGCTGGAGGTTGATTTCTGATAATCCGGACAACCTAAAAAAAAATAGCACGAATGATTTATGATAATCTATAAAAGATATACAGTTACAGATATGTGTAAACTATACTTGAGTGATTGTTTTTCACGAAAAACATAAGTATGAATATATACAAAGTAACAAGAAAAATAATCTAATTTGTCAATTGGATCTACACAATAAGGTGATAATAAGGCAAAATAAATTCTGAGAGATGCATAAGTCGTAGTCTTCCTTCTGTATTTTATATTTAGACACCTATATTTATTGAAGAATTGCCTAACATTCATACGACCGCGGAGTCATTGTGCGGTGCTTGTGCCACGACTGTTGGAAGATTTTTCACTTCCTTTGACAACACTTATATGTAATCTACCCCAGATTTTCAGGTTGTTCTCGTTATTTAATTGAGAAAAAAAATACTGTTATGTGCAAGGCATTATGTAAGAAATGTTACATAGTGCCTTGCATGAAATTATAAATAAAACAATTCAAATCTTCAATCTGTATTCATTTTGGTAAAACATAAAAACCAGTCAAAACTGCTTGGTTATTTTGGCTAATCCTTACAAAAAGATATGGTCATAAAAGGGTTAAATACTAAGTTTTTTTTATGGTTGTTATATTTTGAAGAAATCATTGCATCTCCTTTGGAAATTGGTTTTTTGATTTTTGTTGCCAAATAATATAAATAACTAAAAAATATTTGACAATAATCTAAATATATATACCTCATGAAAAGCTGCATCAACATTTAGAGGGGGATCTTTAGCACTCGTTTCAATGTAAGGAATTGCCAATTTGTGCGCTAGCTCACGTCCTGCCTCTTCAGAAACCTTTCTCAAATGAACCAAATCCACTTTGTTTGCTACCAAGAGCATCGGATATACGTCTCTGAAAAACAATAATTACATACATATCAAAATATTACTGTCCTAAATGGCTTACATCAGATACCATCCAAAAATTCGTCTCCATATGACATAAGATATGAATAACTCTTATATGACTTGACTACCAATGAGACTGTCAAGAATGACGGGTCTCTTTCTATTTGTGAAAACATGTGGCATATTTAAAGTATTTTAAAATGTACCTGTCTTTGACACGCAAAATCTGAGTATGAAAGTTTCCAATATTCTCGTAGCTCTGTTTATCAGTAACAGAATAGACTAGCAAGAATCCATCTCCTTTCCTCATATATTGTTCTCTCATAGCACTAAATTCTTCTTGACCAGCAGTATCCAATACTAAGAATAATAGAAAACAGAATTATATTAATAGGGAAGCTACACAATAATAACAAAATGTTTCAAGTAATTGAAAAGTTGAGGGCTAAAATGGCATGATGCTCAACAATTTTAGAAAGCAGCAAGCGAGATAATACACCATGTTATGAAGCGGATAGAAAAACAAATAACTGGATACAAATTTTCTTGCTTGCTGTTTAATGAGATAAACTATACGCTAGTGAAATATTATTAAGGCATCTAGTGTATGTTTTAGTGCATTTGACTGATAGTTAAATGTCGCAAAAAAGAATGGAAATATTAACTTACCATCTAAAACACACCATTGACCATCAACTTCTGTGTGTTGAATGTAACTGTCTTCGATGGTGGGGTCATAATCAGTAACGAACAGTTTTTGGAAAAACTGTATAGTTATGGCACTTTTTCCCACACCTCCGTCGCCCACGACAACCAGCTTTACTTTAGGCAAATTATCGTTCGGTGGCCCCGGTCGAGTCATTTTGTAGCTTTGTGTTTGGCTCTATTTATTCCACGAAACCCTCCAAGGGCTGTTTTCGGATCCAAGTAAGATATCAAAAATTATTATCTGGAATAAAAACCACACCACATTTTAAGCACGTAATACCAACGCGGTTGCGTTAAATCTTGAGAATGAGCTTCCAATTCCGCAAAAATATGTTTTAATTGCAAATAAAGTCAACGCATCCGACATTGTTGCCTTAGGTTGGCACTAATAACATGACGGCGACCAAGTGACAATCGCAGATATCATTTCGAGTTTCTATTTAATATGGCACTAAGTTATTTCACAGTGATTGTAACGAACCGTTAAGTTTGATAACATAACAAAGAGACGGTCACCTCATGATTCTTGTGGTATTTTTTGGTGAATCACCGATAATTGCGGACAAGAGCCGCTTTTCAATGCTGGTTTAACTACAGTGCTGGAGGCGCCGGAGGTTAGTCACAGATTACTATTTTATAAAACTTAACGGCACGAAACGAGGTGTTCGCAAAAGCGCAAATCGTAACGGTAAACATGAGTTTTTGGCGTAGGTAATCGTAGCAAGAAAATGCTTAGCTTTTCTCATTACCTTGTGCCGGTATCCGTTTAAATGGGTATTTTAGCGATTTATAGCTCGTCATGATATTTTGTAAGAACGGTCATATTTGAGGCTGCAAAGCATTTTAAATTGAAATAAACGCTTGTAGTCGTGGAATTAAAAAATATAAGGGTTGCATACAAATTATTTATATACGATAAGAAAAAGACTTTTATTCTTCAATTATTGGATAAATAATGAAAGCTTAAAAGAAGATTTAAGTATATAATATCAAAACTGTTCTATTTTTTTAGTTGAAGATAGCAGCAAACACACTTGTGAATAAGAATAGTATGTACAGCTAAATATTAATATGTACGTATAACAAATGAAAATATTTTTTATTATGTTATTGATGTATATGTATAGGTAAAATGTACATTTTCTTTCTACACATCAATCATTACAATTCGTTTCTCAATCTTACTATTAAAAATCAGTGCACGTTCTAAAAACAAAATCAGTTAACTTCTAAATGAGAGAAAAACTTTTATTCGTATTTCAGACTTTCAGGGCCCACCGAGTAGAAATTTATACAAGAAGTTACGTTACTATCATCTTTTAATTTTTTGATTTCAAACATGGTCTGGAATACTTTCTACGGTATTTAAATGTGTGTTATTCACTAAAAACATTGAGAAACAAAAAACTTACTAAAAAAATGTCTTCTACACTCAAATGTTACAATAAAGTATTTGGGGGTTTCATATGTTTTCCCGAGTTTTTTACCTTTAGCTTGCAAGCGCAAATTGACTGCATCTGTATGTAACGTACGGGGGAAATATGGAGGGTAATGTTGTACATACGCAACCGACTACTAAGTACGTGGTCTATGAATTTGGATAGGGTGGCAGACAGTCCTTCTCATCTGAACCTCTGTTGCTGTGGCTCTCAATTATATTCAGATTATAAAAATATACTGCTTTCATTTTTATTCGCTCAATGTGACACAAGTTGGATAAGAAAAATATATCGATTACTGTTGTATGACAAATAAAATAATTATCAAAACTTTAAACAATTAAATTTATATTTTAAATAAAATAAAATTAATATTTTAAATAAAGTAAAATTAAATTTAAAAAAATGTTATTTCACTCTTTGTCATAAATTTCTGGCCGCTACCTTGCGGAAAAGAATCCTCAGACTTTCGCAACAATCTATATAGCATGATTTGAATTCGTGAATTTGTACTTAAAATATGTAGAGCAACGCAACCGAAGCCAGTGAAATGGACCATTGGACTAAAGACTACCTACATAAGTCAATTATGCTAGAAAATTTGTCTCAAAATACGTTTCTCAAAAAGGACTTCACGTTTTGTCTTCAAAGAAACCGTTAGATCAATCTAAAAGAATATCAATATCGACACGGAATTAATTTTTATTTGGTTGGTATAGTGAAAATAAATTACATTACCAATAATGTTCGAAACAGTGTTACTGCTGTGTGTTTGGGAAACTATGGTTTGTAGCTGACAAGCGCCAGGGGCGTCATACATGTTGAGGGCCATTTAGCCCTTAAGTCACACAATATTGATCAATCGTCAACCCTCCTCATTCAGAAATATAGGGAGCAAGCCCGGAGGGAGGCTGTGTTGCAACTGCAGCGTTCACCACCTACGCGCCCATTTTACTCAATCCGTCCTTAATGCGTACGTCCCTTAAAATTACCGAAGATGAATTAATTAAGCTTATACCTGAACCCAAACACGGAGGTAAAAGCGTTAGTGATTTAGACAAACCATCTTTATTCACTTCAAAAAAATCTTAAAAACTCCCAAGCTATCAAGAAAAACGATTAAAAAACACTGCTAAATATTGATTCATGTGTGAAACGTGCCCCCTAAATGCCCAAAAGAGTCTTGCCATATATGTGTGCACAATATGAAGAGATACATTAAAAAAATGAACTGAATATTTCTTGCAATAGCCGTGATTTCTAACCAGTATAAAAAAAATCGTAGTGATGGGGAGCGAAAAATATGGGGATCAGTAAACGTTAATTCAATTTTAAGCTACAATTAATATTATGTATGTATATGAAAATCAATAAGTATGATTACTATTATTTTAACAGCAATGTATGAATAGTTTTCTTTCATTTCTTCTAATATACCGTAGACCATTTCCCGAACGCATCTTCCATTTTAGTATGGCTTAAAATGTTCTATACCATATTTTTGTATTTTATTCTTCTTTTACGATGTTTGTCAGGGAACGTATTTGTTGCGTAATTTTGATGATGGGAGTATTGTTACGTCGTTTATGTATGTTACAATTATTAAAAGAGGCGTTTTTTTAGAGACTCAGAAATTTTGTTTGGCGAGCTTGAAAAAAAAGACAATATCAAATAATCATTATGTATTGATCTAAGTACCACCTATCAAGCCTTTGTAGACAAGTGATAAGAGCACGACTCAGAAGGCCAGAAAGCTCAAGTCCCTGACAAGTAAAATTAGATGATTGTTGATTTTGGTAGTTTGCGCTCAAGTAACTTAAGTTTTTCCGATGGATTTTGAGTAAATTATTTATACAAAAAAAAATATCGTTTGAATATTTCCACCATTATTTAATTATCCTTTATAAGCACGCTACTGCTTGTGGTATCCGTGTGAAAAATGCGTCCAAAAAATGACATGAACCTATGCGATGTTTGAAACGACATATTCAAATTTATAATGCTCTTCAAATATATTCGAGTGAATCCAATTTGAGCTATTTTATAAATAAGTTTCTCTCAAAAGCCTCTCTTCTTGTGTAAGATGTTTTTCAAAGGCTGAAAACATAAAGGCGTCGAATTTTGGAAGGGTGCCAATGGGCATTCTAGGATACGCGGCGAAATAGAATTTCCCGGTTGGAAAGGACCCAGCTGTTTTAGGGAAAAAGGGAACATTAAAATAAACATAATACAAATTTACTTACTGAAAATAGGAAAGTTACTACTTATTTATTTATACATCAACGGTAGAATAAACAAACGCAACACTATTGTCTTATGAAATAGTGTTTGTATGTTATACAACATAAAAAATATGACTTATGCTTTGGATAAAGATGAATTAAATATTATACATATATTTGTTTACATTTCATATTCAATGCGTACGTTAATTTGCCTTCACCAAACGAGTAGGTATTGCGATTTAAATCTTCATTCATTCCTGCCATGCAAGTATTGTGTCAGATAACACGGTTTTTTTTAACGTGTTTTGTCTTGATATTATTGGCAAGCTCCATATTTTGACAAGATCACAAAAATATCACATAAAGAGAATCCTTCAAAATAAATATGAATGTTTTTTTCCAATTATTTCTGCTCTCAGTGTAGGTCATTTAATCCTTATAAAGCATGGGAGCATACTTTGTGCATAAAGCTGGTTATTTTTCTGGCACATGGTAAGAAGAGGACTACTAGAGGAATAGAAGTTAGGTAATCGATCTCGCTCCGCCACTTACAAGAGTTTTAGTTTTTCCCGTATCCTAAAATATTGAATATAATATTAAAAGAATTACAACCAAGGAAGTTATTACTACGACCAGAAATAGTTCGATAATGTAGCCGTTGTCGAAGACCTACCTTTTGGCCTACCATGATTTTAGAAGATTGTCTTTTTTATGTTATTAACAAAAATAATATGGTGTCCAATTTAAAGACCTGAAATAGTAGTAAATTTGTAAAAATATAGAAAAATAAAATATGAAATATTACGAACTGCCAGTATTGTTATTGCCGAGTGAATACGAAAAAATATATTATGTGAAACGTTTGTTTGTTCGATAAAATATAGAAAGCGTCTATTCTGGAGAGTTCCACATTTAATTTATCATGTTATCTCGTAACTTTTATGATGGGTCGTTTTTGTTTGGGATACGTATTTTTTTTGTATGATACATGTGCTGTCTATTACAAGAATTGTTTCAATTTAAGCTTTTGGAGACAGACTTTTACCATAGCAGGAAGAAATAAGAAGACAAACTGTTTTGAAGGTATCATTGATTTATCTGACATTTACTAGATATATTATTTATATGTATTCCCATGTTCCCCGTTTTATATTGGTATTATTTAAAATTTTAGATTGCAGTTTATAAATTCTATATTTAAAAAATCATATCATAAATTTGTCCCAAAAAATATTCATTTTTCGAACGATTGACAGTGATGTTGGGTTTTAAAAATCTACAAAAATACATAGAAGCAGAAATTTCAAAGAACACAACGATAACGCTTGGAACTTTTTTTCGAAATAAAAGTATTGTAGCACTTCGGTTCGCTCAGTGAAGTGTAAATATTCTCGTGACTTATTAGTTGATTTTGGCTATGGCATATCTAATTAACGATAACAGGCCAAAGTCGTCTAACAACACCACCCACGATGGAATCGCCGAAGCTTTATTGTTTGCTTGGGATAAACTGTCGCATTACCTTTTTTTAAACAAATACGTTTTTCGTGCTGGCAACTTTTCTTTTAACTCTATGTTTGTTGTTTTTTCTACTTGTATATACAGCAAATTTTTCATGGTACACTAAAATGGAATGGACAAATAGAGGTGAATTTTATTTGACTCAACCTGAAAATGATAAATATTTTATTATTATCTGTGCGTGAAAAACTGAACATAAATGCAGTTAATATGGTGAAAAAAATAACAATGTATTTTAATTCTACAGAAATTATTTTATATATTTGTTGATAGCTATTTCGGCTTACACCATCGTCAGAACTACTGTTCAAGTTCTTAATAATTTCTGAAGAACTAAAATACATTGTTATTATTTTCACCGTATTACAATGGAGTTCTACCAAGTAAATGCCAATTCAATCAATGAAGAACACGATATTTTTTTTAAGCCATTTATTTATTTAAGAAAAAGCAAATCATGGCATTACAGCTGATGCCAATGCGCCATGTATTTGACAAATATAAATACATGTATTTATATATATACATACATGTAAATACATAATATTAATCACTAATTAATAAAAACAAAATGAAAACATTGTAGTCATAAAAACTGAGAGAAAAAATTTATAAAATCATATTAGAAATTTTCAAAGATGTCAACCGAGTGAGTTCTGACAAAATCAACTTTTATTCATAAAATATAGTATTCGTCTGAACTCACTCACGTCAATATGAAATATGTCAACATCCGAAGCAATGCCGTTTAAATTGTTAAAGCTCTTCCCAGAGGCATTCTCATTGGCAGACTGGTTCTACCCCTTGGAAGAACAAACAGCTATGCCTTCTTATTTTTATTATATAAACAGCCATGTCTTCTTCATACATTATTCATCACTTTAAACACGTTACGTCTCTGTCTAGTAGTAATGTGATCGCTCAAATTTTGTAATATATACAATAGTTGATAAATATTTGGCTTCACGCTATCCTTAGAACTTTAATCACGTATTTGTTAAGAATGATGACAGTTCTGACAAAAAACTCGTCAAATATTATCAGGAGCAAATACGGTAGAAAGAAAGAATTAATAAATTCATAAGAATAATAGTCCTTGCAATATCGTGTAGCTTAAATAGCTTTCAACTATTTAGATATATTACATGTTCCGTGAAACTAAATCATAAGTTTGTTTTACCTTTTTGTAATATAATTCTAACGACAAAATATCCATTGAATTCGTAAAATAAAATTGCTCAATCGGGGTTTTGAGACGTCGATCACAATGCCTATTTCCTAGAGCTTGAGCTAAATAGGTGCTGATTGATAAATTTCGAATTTCTGAAGTCCACTAGAATGCGCGAAAAAGGATGAAAGATATTCGCAATGATTAACTGTTGAAAACTATACAGTTTCTTTTAATATACATAGCTGTCATTTGCATCTTTGAAATGGCTGCCTGAAAATTTCGTTGGAGAGCAGTTTGAATTTCGAACTCAATTAATTAATTCAAGGGCTTTTCACAGGCAATTCTGTTGACGACTGTGTTTTATTGTGGTATACCATACATATAATACATAATGAATATTCTCATTAATTTCAGTTCAACCCTATCTTTCCAATGAGGTGAACGGAAGCAAATTCATTCGTATACTACTACTTTAGACATATAGACAGCTGTACATTTGCAATACAAGTCCATGCTACAGCACATCATCCATTTTGTCAGTGACGTTGCAGATTTTGGATGCTTTTTTCCAAAATCGTTAGCAAGTAAAACGGTCAAATCTTAAATTGTACTTTTACACAAGACGATTAAAGAAATATATGTTCGATCATTATCCATAAGAATTTAGCACACCGTGAATACATTTAATAAATACTCTATTTTTATATGCTAAAATACGCTTTTAAGTAAAACAATTTAATTATAATTATATATATTTCTTTCTTCTTTGATGCCGTCTTCAATCGAATATTTTCCAATTAGTATGTCTCTCAATCTTTGACCCATCGTCTTCGATCAGTGATGCACAACCCACCGCTCAAAATAACATTTATTGAGGGTCACAGACTTAACACAATATTTTTCAAGAATAATTTTCAATGTCAGTCTGTGACTAGTTGATTATCGTTCAGTTAAAAGTCAACTCCAGTTAAAGTTACCAAGAATGCAATGCAGGTGTCGTATGTTTATAAATTACCGTTAGTAAATTTTTGAACATGCATTGCAATTTTTTTTTCATGCAAACATTCCATGTGTTGCAGAGTAAATTAAGGCTGAAATAACTAGTGTACAGTAATTAATAATCAGTCAAAAAAATGAATACGTAGACATTAGAGATTGTCCCAATATCCGCAAAACTTTTAACATCTGCGACCCGTTAAAATTTTATAAACGATAAATTGTTCGTACTTCTAAAAATGTTGTGAGCCACTGAATTACATCATCGACGTCTTGGAAATTGAGCCAACTACAGTAATGGCGTAGGTAAAAGATCGTTTTCCACCTACGTTGCCTATACGTTTCTTATTGGGTACGCAATATGTTTACAGTTAAACTGAGTTTGCTGGTGTGTATAAGTTCTTTTATACTATTTGCATGTCTTCGTTAAATCGTTGTATGTCGATACAACCACACCTAGAAAACATCCAGTATCTACAGTGTTGCTATAAATGTATCCAAACACGGCACCAGCAAAACGTAACCATTCCGATTAAGCAGTTGAATGTTGATGGAAATTTAATTACACTGACGTCATCGTTTTATTTGCGTCGAAGAAACCACAAGCTGTTATCATTGCACATTTTTTTTAGCTCTTTAACCATGCGGTATATCTATTTATATGATTTTGAAGTAAGGTGTCGATTTGAATTACCATTGATAATGCTACAAAACGCATAGCTGGTTTCAGCAATGCGTTTATTGTTCAAACCTTTCCTATACTTGTGTCAATATTTAAAACATGTCTATGGTAAGAGCTTCGACGTAAATGTGCAATATGTTACGTTTGTGTCTTAGTCAAATATATATGAGAAATGAATGTGGCAATTTAGAAAAAAAAATGATTTCGATTCAGTATCATATTCTTCAGGTTTTAAAGTATACTAGAAGCGAAGTGAGATTATTAAAAACACACTGAAATATTTTTTTTTTTTTTTAAATAAAATATAAGTATGATCTGAGTTACTAAAAAAGTTTCATCATTTTGCTACTTGGCTCACTTCCCTTCCCTTGGACTCAAATAATATTTTTGCGGTGAACTAATCTCAACCATTTATAACACAATTTAAATCATTATTTCCCTGAAATATTTTTCCCACATAGTCCCACAAAAAACGTGAATTGAACTTAAAAGGCCAATAGAAAAGTTTTACCATTTTTAGACTTCACCACTCAAGGGCTAATATGATCATACATTTCATCAATAATTTAAGACATAATATGTTATGAGCATCTAATATACACCTAATACATTTTATTTCATTACTAATAAGGTATAAACTTTTACAAATATCAAAGTAGTAGTATAACTATGCACCCCACTGCCTGAGCAGTAACGTTTAGATGCGACATGATATTTTGAAGCACGACGTTCGCCGCGTGTCCCTGTTCCAATGAAGACGATAATTGATTCCGCATCGCTGGTCTCCTGGTGATAACAGATCTTGTCTCCTCGTCCTCATCCCCCGAGGATCAGATCGCGGTGTCTAAATTTATAGGGACATCCCCTATCGGCTTGTATCCGATCGGGGGCTTCGAAACTTGTAGGGTAAGCATTGATTTGAAAATTACAGTACGTAATTCAATTTTAGGTCATATTTCCAAAGGTAAGTATGTCTATCGCATCAATTATAACCATTATAAATGTAGGTGTAATAACATTATACACATGCAAATGTTTTAGTGATTAAAACATAAGTGAATTGAAACAATTATTAATAGTATTGGCAAAACAAGTCTACCCATTGTTCTTAATTTTAAACTAAAGAATAACGTATTTAAATATTTAAACTTTAGCTACCCCTTTTATTTCTATCAAATAAAAATATGATATCCATGCGTATCAGACATTTCTTTTTCCTTAGTTTATTTAGATCTTTACAAGCTTTTGTTTAGTATTACTTGTTATTTAGTTGGTTAGTTCGTATGGCGGTAAAAATTGTGAGCTAATTTTGACTCACTTTCACACTTCCGATCGATTGAACTTCATATTTGGAAATCACTTAAATTGACTTCAACACGGAGCTTGTTTCTTTCTTAATTTATTTAAAATTGGAAATAGTTTGTTATATTTAAGTGACGAATTTAGCAAAAAATGGTAAGAAAATTAATTTCTGCTGGTTTTGGTAATTAGATCCATTGTACGGTCTCTTATTTGGACATAATTTTCTCTGCTATCCGATGGCATCATGTTTGCTATCGATCGATGATAATGGGCTTAAAACTATGGACTGCTTAAAATTCAGCCATTAAATATAGGGTTAAATTGAGATTAAGGTAAATGTACCAGTAGCTGACCGTTTAACAGAAAATTTCAACAAAAATAACGATTTAAGTTTAGCACTGTACCGAATGATGGCAAAGCAAGTATACTCATATTGGATCATATGACTTAATTAATATTATGTAACAAAAATTACGAAAGGGCCTGTTTAAAAAAAAAGTTGTGTTAAATTATTTAAAGCCATGTTCCTGTTTCAATAGTTGACCATCTCACATATTGAAAAATCGTTGAATCGTTGAAAAAAGTAGTTGACAATGTCTAATCAGGGAGCTTTATAGTGAACTTTCTCCACCTCAGGGCTTTCTGTCACACCACTCTTGGTTGAATTAAGTAGCAATGGGCGGTTCAGGAACAAGGTACACACCGTTTCTAGATTGATCACTTAAGAAATTTTACATAATAGACTTTACTCACTAGGTGTTGTTTTCAAATGGCCACCCTGGCACTCCATTGGCTATATGGTGATGTGTTAGTGGCTGATTCCGACCACAGATGCCTTAACTTGTCTGAACTTTACAATTTAGAGCAATCCCGCATCTGTATTTGTTATTTTGGGCCATTTTATTCTTAAAAGGTCAACTACTAGTACATTTACCTTAGTAATAAACTAATCGCTGAACCCTTTTATAGGACCGAACTATATCGACAAGTATTTAAATTAAACCATGAATTGTACCAATGTATGCACGTTTTTATTCGGGTGTCGGAACCCTCGACCGCGCAACCGAATAGAACGAACTTCAACACGTTTTATTTCCTACCCCTGAATTAATACGATACGAACGAATCCCCCAAACATACGAAAATTGTTGAAATCTCATACGAACCCTAATTGGTGCGTTTGGGTGTTCTATAAATCTTGATTGAGTTTGATTGCAGTGAGAGTTCTCTGTCTTTACACGATATTTTTGTCTATACATAGGTGTATGTTTCTAGACGTTGGTAGCTCTGGAAAAAAACTTCAGCGCAGTAAACGAGATGCGATTTATCTTTTCATACTGCGCTCGTAAATTATTCCGATAACGTGCTTGGGCGGAGAAAACAGAGCGCCTACGTTGGCTCTCAGTCTGATGGAATATTTATTTTTCAAACATCTTATTCCATGCCGTTTTCTTATAAAATTACTAGTATTGCTACCCGGCGTTGCTCGGACTAAGCGACCAATAATTATTTAATGTTATATCATTCGACATAATTATATCACAAAATCTAACATCCAAAATAGAGTTAAAATAAAATCACAAACTTTATTTAATTTGATGACAGCGCCCCATCTCGCCCATAAAAATGTCTAAATTCAAGGAAAAAAATCTAATTTGCTGTCAAAGAAATGTCAAATAATACCTTCACGTAAATAATAAACATAATTATTAATAATAAAAGCTGGGAAAAGTTCAGTAGAAGACTAATTTATTACATTTTGACTAAATGTCTTCGCCGATAAAAATTCAAACGTATTTTCTTTTATATTCGTTTTTATGGCAACTTAATGACCATCAATGCAAAAGGGAATTACAGACCCACAGACATACATACGCCGTTTCGGTTTTATATATAAGATACTAAGAGTAATTACTTGTTATTAAAGGCGGAACTTCAATAGCTGCTTAAATTAATATTAAAACTGATGATCGACATTCTATTTGTCAAATCGAACGTCAAACAAAGATTTTTGTCAAATCCATCTCCAATTTATTGGAAGTATTGGAATGATTATTTATGTTCTTCAAATACGGCCGTGTAGCTGCCTCTCTCAAGAAATAATATAGTTTTAAACCACCAATTTCTATAGAGTTAATGAATTGCCGAAGATGTTATTAACTTTTATATACATTTTGAAAAATTGGCATCCATTTCTTTTGTTGTTGACTTCAAGGGTAAAGAACGATAATTGGCTGTGAGTACCGAGGAAAAATGTTTATGAATTTAGTTTAAAAAATACCCAAGCAATATTATTTATGTTCATTTTCGCTTATTTAAATGGTCCGGTTGGGAGTCTTATTGCTAGCAGTTTAACATATAACTAGAACCACTGAAACGACTGTAATAAAATAAATTATCAATGTAACGGCGATTCAAAGGCTCTTTTTATGGGCTTTTCAAAAGTCATTTGAAACGCTCAAAAACCTCCATAAAACAGCCTCTCACGTTTGAAACTTTGTAATTTGAGTTTAAAGTAGAGAACTTTTTTTTCGTTGCATTTAAGAACATGGCGAAAAGGTTTCTTCGATGTTTTAACAACTAACCGAAGAAGTTTCCTAACACTTTCAACTTATATTGGGGTCTGATAATGGAGGGTACGGAGTCGAGTCCAGTCCGTGTTTCCCTCTTATTTCAACACCCTATATCGATGAGTCCTTAATACCTCACATAATTCACAATAATTGCTATCAACAAAATGTTAGAAATAGTTCTTTTGCAGCAAATTCTGCTCCCGGTGTGGATCATATGGACCCGTATTAGAATTTATTCCTACCGAAAACTGTCCGTCGCTCAATATTTGTTTTTCAAAGATAATAAAAATATAGGATAAGAACAGGGTTTGTGGTTATGCAATTGATATCGCTACACCCTGTTTGTAACAGACATTTGTGCACTGGAACAAAAACACAGAAATCGATTGAAAAGTCAATTCTTTGATAAAAGATATATTTACAGTTTTTGTATGGAAATTGAAACTTGTATGCATATTTTCTGTGGCAGAAAAAAACAATACGTAAATCTTCATTTGTTTTCTTGTTTTTTGGACTGGCCCCTCAGCCAAGTAAGTCTATAGCAAACAGCGCCATCCTCTATAATGTTAGTAACATTATAGAGGATGGCGCCTCTCTGTACCCCTCTCGATGATTTCAACCCATCTCATCAGGTGGCCGAGTGTTAACTGTATAAAAACATGATCTGCCCATCATACCTTGATGTCCAGATATCGCTACAACAATGCTGTAAGATAATCTGAAAATCGATCATAGTAAAAATTTATGTTAAAAAATGTTTCATGAAAATATTTCTTGATTGACATGCTAATGTATTTATTATAAACGCAATTGACACATCAATGATTGCTTTGTGGAATGAAAAGATAATGATTTTGTAATCGCAATTAATTAAATTTTGCTATGTAAAAGCTATTTTAGTAAATAAGTACCGTTTGTTGGTTACGTATAGTACGTTTCTATTACCAATTATTTTGTATAATGAAATGTATAACCATGTCCAAGGCGAAATGCATAATTTTTAAAATGGACATAAAATACGTTAAATGAAATATAAACATAAGTGAAATCTACTGAACATCTTCTCATAATATATGAGTTGCTTAGCGATATATGTTTTGCTGGCAATCTTTTTTCACAGCTGTCATTTTTCTTCTTAATATATTTCCCCCCGTTCCAAATTTGAATATTCTTTATGGCTATCGCTCTCAAAACGTTTCTAACATATTGGCACGTCAAACAGTTTATGGTAAGATGTTTTTTTAGGATAGAAGGAAAACATAAAAAATACACTCAAATATAATACTATAAATATTGATAAAGAAAATATTAATAAAAGTTAGGGAAACATCTTGTGAATCAACATGACGAAAATGTGATATTAAAATAATATTGTTTTTATGCAATATGGATTTGCGAACGAACTTTGTGAACCCAAAACTTTGTATTCCCGAACACTATGCTGCTCATTTTCATGCGGAAAATTGAATCCGACATGGCATAATAATATAATATATGGCACATAATGTATAGCTGCGATTTACAGAATACCTTGCGAAACAATAATTTATAACTGTCATGCTAGTTTTATTGTTTCGTGAAGTTGTGCAGCCGTACACGAAAAAAATATAAAACTATACAGATATATTTTCGAAATTCGAACAGTAAGTACTGAGATGTGGGATTTATTTTATAAGTAGGGTAAATTTTTTAAAAAACAGGAGAACGTATAAAATTATGAGCGAAATGAAATTCGTCTAGTTATATTTATGACGATATCGTGAAGAAGACGATAAAACAGTGGTAAAAGTTTGGAAGAAACATTATATTAAACAAATAAATTAAATGTCGAATCTCTAAAATGTGTTTAAGAATATTTCAAACCATTTTTTTAAATATGAAGAAAATCTTTACTGTACAGCTTTACTGACAGCATGACGTATGTTTACAAGTTTTTTTAATCGTTATTTTGTTATACAGTGAAACCCCGATTCTACGTTTTTCAAGGGACCGTATAAAACAAACGATTAATGCGGGAAACGGAAAATGCGGGAAAGTTTTAAATATGAACTAAATGCCGGGACTATTGAAAATTAACGCACCACGCGGGAAAACGTATGATCGGGGTTCCACTGTATTCGAAATGTTTATGAGGTTATTGACCACAATAATTTCTTTATATTAAGCAAGTAAAGATATTAGGGATCAGTCTCAAATAGTGGGGATCGAAGAATAGGGCTTGTACTGGTCTCACAGTAGGTAATACAAATGTAGTCACGAAATAAAGAGGTCAATGAGGCAAGGAAAATATTAATTCAAAAGTGAAAAAGAAAGAAGTGATGATGGTATTTTTAGTAACAGATTATTCCTAACACGAATTATACTCTTATGATAGGGAAAAAGTGATAAAGAATGTTTACATCACATATGTACATCTATGCCTTTGGAATAGCAATAGAAAGAACGCACAAGAGCGTTGACCACTCGGCTACACATGGCGTGGAAGTATTAATAAACGTGTGGATGCCTTAATATAACGATTCCAGCAAACTACTGCTGATGATGAAAAAATATCTTGCAGGATGCCAGTTGGGTCAAAAGTTTAATATGATTATCCATACATGTGAAAAAAATTACGACTGCAATAATTTGACATGATGTGCTCGAGCCGTATATGTCTTTTTCTTTTATATTTCACAAAGGGGGAGAAATCCAATTTGAAGACGTTTATTCATGAGGGGTCCGGCGTGCACATATTCATTCTATTTTCAAAGTGTTCACTTTTTCATTTTAGAATCGTCATATCTTATAATTCATTATTTAATAAATATATCAACTCAACAGTTTGCATAGAAATGATTTTATGGGAAATTTGCATGGTACGTATTTGGCGGAGGCTTACAAGCGTTTTCAATTGAAATATTAAAAATATTAATAAAAATAATAGCTTGAAACGTTTATGTATCTTCATCACACAGTATTCTTTTCTTTTGCCAATATTTTTAATCACTTTTAAGGTGTTCACTGTCAATACTTGGTGGAATGGCATTATAATAAAAATAATAACACATTTATAGTACTTATTCCACATAAAATTTATTGTATAAGGACCGGTCTCGTTCATGGCGAGCATTATCAACTGATAAGAAATACAACGGAACAGTGGTATTTATACAAAAGTTAAGCTTGTATAAATACGAAAAGTTTGTAGAAATATCTCTGTTTCGTTGTATTTATTATCAGTTGATAATGCTCGCCATGAGCGAAACCGGTGCTGATCCAATAAATTTTATGTGGAATAAGTACTAAAAATGTGTTATTATTTTTATTATAATGCCATTCCACCAAGTATTGGCAGTGAACACCTTAAAAGTGATTAAAAATATTGGCAAAAGAAAAGAATACCATGTGATGAAGATACATACATAAATGTTTCAAGCCATCAACTATACATATATGCAGTGACGGCCGGTGACAGGGTGTTGGGGGGTGCAAAGGAAGATTCAACCATTTTTGCAAGAGTTCTTTCCTATTCATTGGATTTTAAAACACTTCTATAGCATGGACTTTCAATTCAGATGTTCGCAATACCAACTGTTTCTCTTCCGTAGTACGGAAAAATAGTTGAATCTTCCTTTTGCACCCCCCAGCACCCCGTCACCAGCCGTCACTGCATATATGTATCTTATAATTTTTGTAGAACTAAAATACATTGCTATTTTTCATCGTGTCATAATCGAGTTCTACCAAGTTAATGCCAATTCAATCAATACATAAACATAAACTTTTTTTCACTACCTATTTTATATCTATATCAACATATATATATGTGAGTAATACCGTGTTATCCCATAAAATAATGGGCAAAGTAACTCAATAGAATTTTCAAAATTAAAAACAGCGATGGCCCGAACCCTGGTTTAAGCATGTCATACCAATTCATCAAGATAGTCTTATTCCCACCTGTCTTTTTTTTAAATTGGGTCGATTCCATTTTCCGGAAAAGCCTTCTGAAGACTATCCATAGGGTATAGTTAGTGGAGCTACGGGACGCTTTTATAATTTGGGAAGAAGAAATGCGATCAGTAAAGAATAGAGCAACTTGAAGTCACCGTGTTTATTTATTGAGATACATGTACATTACAACAATTAAAATTTAAGGTTATTTGCTTTTTCAGTGTGAAAAAAAATTAAAACATTGTGAGAAAAAATAAATGAAAATGGCCATAAGCTCCTAACGAAGAAGACAGGGTTAAACAGAAGACGAAACATATATTTTTACTGATATAGATATGTATATTTATTTAAATGTTGTTCATACTAATTATGTATTTATTTAATTCATTATAGAGAATTGATTATGCAATATCTTAATGCTTAATCGAATCATCATCGTATACATACATACATACATCGTATCGAATGTATGTACTATATTAATAAAACTATATATTAATTTGGATAATTATAATGACAATTTTTATGGAATTATTATAGCCATTGAAATCCATTCCTACGGTTACGTGAGCGTTAGGGTTTGAGGGGTGAACGTGTCGGGTTTGCCGAATTTCACCACTGGGATTGCGTGAATTTATATAGCGCCATACACGTACCCATTTCGGCATACATTATTTGTTTAAAAGTCATTAATAAATGTGAATTTGTAATATAATCGATTCGAGCAAGAAAAATGAGTCATCAGAGGATGAAAATTACGAAATAATTTAATTAAGTATTTCGACTGACGGTGCTTGATGGAATTTCAATCAAATTTGAATTATAATAAAAATAATGCCTTTCCACCAAGTATTGACAGTGAACACCTTAAAAGTGATCAAATTTGAATTGTTTGAATTTTGTACTTTTCCATGAGTTTCAGAACAAGTTTCAGTCAGTTCAAGTACATCCGTGCACTGGGAATGCCTGAAGATGCCGAAAGGCGAAACCCGTGTCGTTGGCGACAAAACTCATGGAAAAGTACAAAATTTAAACAATTCAAATTTTTTACGAAATAATTTGTTGGTACCGCATTAATTATGATGCATATTGTTTACTGGCAACACTCGATGGAATGACATTTTCATATGAATCACAAGTGAGAAGTTTAATCAGTTGGAAACTCTTACTAAAAACTAAAAAAGGTCCTTAATTTATGTTTTTATTCATTTTGCTGTCCTAACTGTGGTGGAAAGACAATACATATATACAATATAAACTTCATATATGATCGTGATCGCTGTTTTTTTTTTTACCAAAAATGTCGGTAGCGCAATATAAACTGACAAAATATTTCTCGCTTCTGTTTAAATTAGTTCAGACTATAAAACAAAATCTCACATTCTAAAATTATTAAAAAAAACAATCTTGATGTATTTTATACCTACATTTCCTGCAAAAGTCTATTTCAAATCATAATTGAGACTATTACAAAATAAAAAATTGTTTTTCTCATTATATAGTGTATTTTCGAACAGATCCCTACTTTTCGAAATTTTTGAATACTATTTAAATAGGAAGGATTCTGAATAATTTTCATTCAGTGGATACACAATTCGTGTGAAATGTACAGTGATATTTTATATAAAATAAGATAATTTTTATGCTTTTTTTAAAATTAGAATACATAGTTTTGATTCGACGGTTTATGGACTCGTGCATGTGAACAAGTCTGGCCACAGTCTCCGCTATTTATCGATTGCTCCGACTCGCCCGCTATGGAAAGCGCGCCAAACGACGCCATTTTGTCGAGCAACGTCGCTATGACGACCGGCTGACGCGGGAAAACGATCCCGATTTGCTCTCCCGGGTTGAGGGATTGTTTCGGGGTGGATTTACGGGAGTTAGGGAGGTGCATTGGGAAGGTAGAGGTATGCGTTATAATTCCAGTAATGAGATGAGGTGATTGGATATGATGCGGGGTAATTGATTGAGTTTTTTTAACGACAAAACAGTGTTTTGGTTTTTGTTAAAATACGTGTGTTTTTAACGAGATTAAAACGAGCAGACGTTTGGTACAGTAGCGTTACTGTTTATTTGTTTTTCTATGCAATTTTACTAAACCCATTTTCTATGTTCCTTACTATTTTGTTTTAAATTGTATTCATTAATTATGAACAGTATAAAAAACACAATATTATTATTATATTGAGCGTACAAATTAAGACATAATTAAAAGGGAGCCAAGAAGATTTTTGTCGGTTCACCCGAAGGCCTATGACTGCTTAAAATAAATGATAATTATAAATCACTGTTAATTGTGTTCATCTTGGATGCAGTTATAAGTATCAATTCTAACAAATGTGTAAATTTTTTCGAGAGCTTGAAAAAATATACTTATATACGGTATAAAACTGCTGCTTAAAATTTTTGTCAGATCGGGAAAAATTCATCGCTTGGAAAATCTACAGTACTGGTATACTTAAATAATACGCATTTTTATTACGTACTAACGAGTACCCGGTATGCGATACAGCGCCACTCAAAAAAGAAAGTGTTAGTGTTTTAATTCTGTTTATTGTAGTGCTTTTGGAAACACAATAGTTTTTGTTTTTTCAGCGTATACGAATATATCAAAAGATTGTTCGAATATCACATTTCACGATATACGATCTGCCATGAAACTGGTAGCCGTGGCGCACAGATCGCTTTTTTCGGAAGACTTCTTCAATGTATATTTATTTATCAAATGCATGGCGCATTGGCGTCAGCTTGAATGTATGTCAACCATGTATTGTATTTTTTTCAAAAAATAATAATAGTAAAATCGCTGAACTTTTTTAAAATTAAAAAAAGTCCCATACAACAAATCACCAAAGTTTTATCGGACTAGGAATACATACGAGATTATTTTTTTTATATCTATGTAGATAAAGAGGAGTCTAACAAATTCAATCAAAGAATTTTGGGACACCTTGTTCCGCATTTCTCCCATATAAGCCACGCGGTTATGAAAGTAGACGGCAGACACAAGCGGAGACAAATTGCGGTATATAATAATTAATATTCATTCTATTTGAATGGTTGTGTATTTCAAATCACAATATCTAAACGCAAAGTATTACAATATGGTTCGTATGCATTTTTGATTAGAAGTTCTTTTTTTTAAATGAACAGCAGTTTCAAAATTAAAAACAATTTGTGAAACTGTCCGTACTAGGGTTAAAACGTTGACCGTTCAACTACTGATCCGGTGAAGTTACCTAATAACATACAATATCTTGCAATATTTTAATCTCTATAATATTATTTAATATTGCCTTGACCAGAGTAGCTTACTTACATAGATGTGTTGTTATATATGCTACTGCTGTCATGAAGTTTGCCCTCCCGTGCTGCCATCTTTTGTGACAAAAACAATGGAAGATTACGTACGCACTTTATTTGTTTGTGAGATAAGTTATATTGTTTGTTATACAATGAAGTAAATGTGTTTCTTTGTTTTTGTATATAGCGACGACATTTGTGTGGCAAAATGTCTTACGAAAACAGACTAAAACTTCACCCGCTTTTGTTTGATGGTTAGTAGTTCCAATTTGTGTTTTTAAATATTGTGATCTTTTGACACAAGTATTAAATAATGATAGATTAACATACAAAAAGAAACATGCATTGAAACTCGTACAAAATTTTCTATTATCTTTAATGATCGTATGAAACGACAGTAATCTTATCATATAAGAATTTCATTAGGATTTTGGAGTATAAACCAAAAAAGATACATACCATAAATTAAAAACACGTGCATTTTTTTGTACAAGCTTCATTTTCATTTTCTTGAAAAAAAACGCATTACAAACAATACTTTTGTCTATGCTGTTTGTCTATACTTGGTAGACACTGTGGCCCTCTACAGACCAAGATTGTTGATAGAAAATTTCTTTTAGAGTACATGATAGATGTTTAAAGTTATTTCAAATTTTTGGAAAAAAAAAATGGAATGGTTGAATTTAGTAACAAAAACGATATCTCAAAAGATAATATCCACTGCTGTTAGCCATTCATGTTATCATGGTAATAGCTTTAGGCCTAGGAATTCAGCATCTGAAATTTTCGGCCCACTGAGGCCTAAGCTCATATCTAAGTCAGGTGCTATGTCAGTATGCTAAAATGACACGGCCTAATAGTGTGACAAGCAAAATCAGCCATATGGTATAATTATATTATGTCAATATTGAAAGATGAAAATCATGCAAAATTAAGTATCGTTTAAGCTTAATAAGCACTTACACTTTTGGGAAAAAATTTTCAGCGAAATGTTTTTGTTTTGCTGTAATGGCTCTGGATGTATGTATATTTTTAAAATTCACGGCACGTAGTAAATCACTTTTACCTGCGGTGAGGTTCTAGAGGTTTATTTTTATCTCAACAAAACAGATAACTAAACAAAAGAATAAACAGGTAACTTCTTTTTGCTGTTTAAACAAAATTAATTACAGAAAACTGTCAAAGTAAGTAATTTATAGAAGTATAACTAAAATATTATTTTGCGTTTGCTTACTCTTCGTTATGATAGACATAATAAAAAAACGACGAAGTTGCCTGTGAAAGATACTGAAGATGGCCGTAATCGTGCATGCTTCTTCTTCTAGTCGTTGGAACAATTGCGCCCTAGAAAATTCTCTCAATGCGCCCTAGAAAAATCGGCGAGTGATGTGAGCTCCGTATAGGAAGCAAATATAATAAAAGAAAAATAGTTAGATACAAATAATGTGTATTTGAAAATACTTCATGGATCATGGATCAAAATCTATTACTCAAAGACTATTATATACTTGATAAGAAAAAAGAATTCTCGTATTAATGAAAAAATCTTGATGCATATATCTTAATAGTATTAGTGCAAAAACGGCCGAAAAGTTAAGTAAATTAAACAAATGTGTTGATTTGTATATAAAAAATAAGTTTATATAAAGGTAGACGCATGATATTTTGACTCTTTAGAGTTTATAAAATATGTACATAATATAGTGAGGAGACTGCAAACACACACTGAAGTGCTTTGCACACATTCGTAAAATGAAGAACAGTATGGTTTTTTTTTAAATTCAGTAGCGTCGACATAATTATTGGTATAATATATATTCTATACCGTTATTTAATTTTAATTTCAATATGGACTTAATAAGAACCTAAACCTACGAACTGGGATAAGTTTTAAGTTAGTTTTTTTTCTGACAATGCTGTTCGAATAAGCGAATGTTAAAAAAGAGACGTAAAAAGATAATAGGAAAATGTTCTTTTCGAGTAACGAATTTAGAAAACTAAAATTCAACGTGAGAAAACGAATCCTTTAATCGAACCAGAACCGTTACGGACATGAAATTATATACATTTTGGAACGATGAGAATAGGCAAGTCAGTAAAAAAAAATTATATAAAAGAATATAGACTATAATTTTATCTCAACTGTTTTCATACAAATTTTATATGTTGAATCATTCGTAGCGTGTCTCAATGTACTAATCATTAACGATTCGTGAACAGTGTTCGTCATTTACGGGTCGTGTTACTTTAGCAGATAAGTGAATCCGTAAAGCCAGGCATGTCAAACTAAACAATATTATAATTCACATGCATTCAATATTGCGAAAATGAGAAAACGATGAAGACGATGACGTGTTTGAAATTTGAGAAAGAAAATACATATGTAGGGGAACCGATTCGCAGGCAAATAAGTGTGAAATTACCGATTTAAAATTTTGGTTTATTTTTGTTTCAACAAAGAGTCGTATATTAAACGATGTCTTTCTTGCAGAACTATGATGAGAAGGCATCAGAAAATTGTTATAGACTGAAAGCCATTCTTGTCAATGACCCTCGATAGGTAAAAACGAAAAGGTAAGCTGACTCTTGAAAGGTAGCGATTGCGCCCTCCTGTCAGCAGCGATGGAAAAGAAATGCAATTTAAATATAAAAACTAAACTTAGAGACGAAGGAGACTGGAAAAACTTTGACGCAATTGCGCCTAAGATCCTAAAGCTCCATCAAATAGATGTAATAAAAAAAAAAGATTAATCGCTGACATGAGTTGGGATACAGGTGGATTGCAAAAGGTTGCCGATGTTCTCATAAATTCTAAGGATTGCTGTCACTGCTGATACGTCTTTTACTTCCATACTCAGAATAATTCGAATTCAAAATTGTATTTAAATAAAAGCAATGATAAATTGATTGTTTTACATTTAAAAATTTTAAGTCTCGGCGGGCCGCGTATTTGAAACCCCTGCTTTACGTCTACGCACAATGTAAGAAGCAGTTGTTGAACATCAATTAGACCCAAATTCCCGAAGAACAGGAAATCAATTAAGACGTCACTGCAGGAATAATTGTTCTTATGGACCACTTCTTATCAAAACGGGAGCTAAATATTCACTGGTAGAAAATAGTACTGGTTAAGATTGAAAAAATGTGACGTCAAACATCTAGATTCTATTGATTGAGTAGGCATTTACTTAGAACTAGAACTCCATTATAATACGGTAAAAAAAATGTATTTTAGTTCTACATAAATTATTTTATATATTTGTTGACAGCTATTTCGGCTTACGCCTTCGTCAGAACTACTACTACACTTCTACTATAGTACTGTACTACTACTTTAGTTCTGACGAAGGCGTAAGCCGAAATAGCTATCAAAAAATATATAAAATAATTTATGTAGAACTAAAATACATTGTTATTTTTCTTACCGTATCTAGATTCTAGTCAATTGATACTGTGTATTATGTTCTCGGCAATATAAAATGATGTCTAAAGTAATACGTCACCAGTAATCAATGCATACAGGCAAACATTGTTACCAGATTAATGTTTCTATTCGAGTTAAAATTATAATTATTAAATTCTGGATGAATTTTTTACGAAAGTGTTGATTTCAATAAACTTTAAAGTTTCCACAGTCATTAATAATGCTCTTAACAAGAACGGGATTGACATGAATTGCAAGTATGTAAATACTTGGTAAAGTTTTATTATATTAAGGAGTAAAAGCAAACTTCTATACTGTTATAAAGGAGATATGTATTTCAGCAGCACGCCATCACCAGAACTAGCCAAGATATTCGTGACGATGACTTGATGATGCAGTAAAAAAAAGTCACGAATCAACAAACACTTTCTTTGTTAAAATTGTCTATAATACAATACTAAATATAAAATAAAAATCGATTACTTTGTTATTCTACGTATCGTGTAAAAAACGTGGCATGTGTTTCGCCTCTTAAATGGTTCAAAATTCTTTTATGATAATCGTTAATATAATTTTCACCAAACTTTGCTTTCCAAAGAAATAACACAATTCATTATATTTTCCCCTATAATAAAATCACCTGGACATGCCACTGTGATTATTTGGTCTGTATTTTAGAATACTTAATATTTAGTGAAGGACGTACTTATGCAAGTAGTGGTGCATGTTGCATATACTTACTTTTCGTCTGTGTCTTCGTTGCACTTCGTATGCGTCTGTGAACTTCAAGATGAAAAGATTAAAATGCAGAATTTTCCTTTTGGTGCACTAGGTACATGCACCCATGTATTATGTACACAATCGCTATAGAAGGGTGCTACAGGCATATTTTTCATCTTAGAAAATATTAATATTCACACTTTTTCCGAGGGTTGCGTTACCGCGTATCAAATTTCTGGTGTAATA
Organism: Himalopsyche kuldschensis; assembly: GCA_028554975.1. Classification (NCBI taxonomy): domain Eukaryota; kingdom Metazoa; phylum Arthropoda; class Insecta; order Trichoptera; family Rhyacophilidae; genus Himalopsyche; species Himalopsyche kuldschensis. The sequence goes on along the minus strand of JAHFWI010000085.1, from coordinate 451,141 downwards.
TTGAAGGTGCTTGCGAAAAAATGTGGGAAATTAGTGTTGGGCTCGTAAAAAAGCATTAATACTTGATTTCGACGAAAATTGTATTCTACAAGAATATTTAAATATAGACGCTCGAAATTTGTTAGGTTATAGCAGAAATTTTGCTAAAGTGGCATCGGTCAAATTTGTTTTAAATTGTTTTATCGTGTACGGCAAATCACCATGGAAGGTTATAGTGTTGAACAACGTGCGAAAATAATGAAGTTTTATTATCAATGCTCTGTTCGAGAAACGTTCTGCGCAATGCGTAATTTTTATCCTCGTCACAACCGTCCTGCCGAGTCAACTATTTGACGTTTGGTGGCCAAATTCGAGTCAACCGGTTAGATAAATAAGCGGTCAGCACCAGTACGTCACCGAAACGCAAGATCTGCTGAAAATATCGCTGATTTGCGTGAGAGTGTACGGGAAAAACCAAGGCAGCTAATTTCTAATATAAAATGGGTGTTGTTTGATTTATACTAAACAAAACATGATACATTACAGTACGAGAGGCCGAAGCGAAGGTTTATAAATTGAATTTTGCAATGTTATGGTGTTTTCCCCCGTGTAATAGTCATACGCAGAAATATATATTTTTTAATTATTCTATTCCAAAAATGAGTGACTGCTAAAACCACATTTTACATCGGATTAGTAGTGACTTTTGAAAAAATCAGTTTTTTAATAAGTGAACCAAAAAATTATAAAATTTAACGTTAGTAATATTGATTTAATATTGATCATTCCACGCAGAAAGTGAAATAAAAAAGATTCAAATTAACGGAAACGTGGCAAACCGTTAATTAATGATACACCGTGAGTTATTGCTGGTAAAAAGGGGCTTAAAAAGATGAGTAGGATGTTGAGATACGGTGAAAATCCTGGAAAATGATGTGATTGCGTGACAGTAATATTGAGTATTTTCATACATATTCAGGTGTACTTTTACGTGGAAACAAATCGTACTACAGACTCCTTAATCTTGTTTTGCATAGAGATGCGCTCAATTATGGAAATTTGAGCCGTGAGCCGGTAGCTGGAGCAAAATAGATAATTCCAACAAAGAAAAAGCTTCTCAAATATTGCGTGCTTTATCTGCACCGTCGAGATATCACAACTCGACGCATGCGCCCTACAAACATTTCCCTCCAAAAGGAAAAGCTTTCGTTTCGCGGTCATTCTACTGCTCGACCCGTAGCCAACTTCCAGGCAGTGCAATACCGAACACCGCGCAGGGTGTACGGTGAATTTTTCTCCTTGACAAACGAGTTTCTATTGTCAAAATATTATACATTCGTTTATTTTACGTGTATCATGTATATTATCAAATTACTTTGTTAATAATCATCTGTCGATTAATATATTATAAACGTTATCAATATTGTGTGATCATAACATTATTATTAAATACGGTTTCTTTTAAAAAACGAATACGTTGACATATCAACATTGTATTAGTGTTGTTTTCCTTTTCTTCTAATGACGACCTGACAGGAATTTGTTGTATACATACGCGAGTTTGTAGGAAACGTGTGGACGATTTATGAATTCCTCATCCCTCGCTTTATGGAGTGAAGGAAAACATTAAAGGAAATCCTGGTGAAATGTTTCGCGAAGGGTCGGCATTCGGTAGAATGATAACTTAGGGTGGTTTGTATATTCATTTGTGGATGTGACGTTCTATCTACTGCCTTTCTGGTAGTAATTTTTAAAGCTAACTAAAGTGTAGCGTGTCAAGAGTAGGGGGTGATCGTGCTATTAGGAATAAACAAGGGATGGTTTTTGCGGGACACCTGTGAGATAAGGTTGGTTTTGAATTATTTATTTAAATTAACTCGTCACATGCAACGTTGTATAGTATTCAAAAATTACTTTGCGTATCGTGTTGAGGTGTTATTAAATACAAGTATTTTTTTAAAAATAATTTATCATTCTATACAGTTGAAATTTGAGTTTTACTAATCGTAAGCGTCATCAACTGACGATAAATAAACCCTTACCTTCTTATTTTTATAATATGATCTACCAATCTGTGCTTGATAACTAAACCCCATGGAGAATGATTTTAAAATATAATTAGGTTACAAATATCTCCTAACAAAATTGGCAAATGAGTATCTTTTATAATAAATACAACAAACAGCCGCATAATAATTAATCACAACAATTAATGTATTATCATATTGGTAATCAACAATGATTCTAAACATCTTTAAAGTAATGTAAAAATGAATATTTTACCTGGTCCGGAATTGCCAAAAGAAACCTGAATTGTTTTATCAAAACCAACATGAATTCTTCTTTCAATCAATTTTGGGAATCAATCATTTATCAGACATTTTAAAATATTTATGGAGGACGAAAAAAAGTATCAATATGTGTTTATTGTTATGAAATGATGTTGTTTTAAAATTAATTAAGGTACAGTGATTAAAATATACTAAATAATATACGGATTGTATTTATATGTATAAAAAATTGTTGCAACTTTTCCTTATCATTAATATATCAAAGATAATTTTAACTGTCAGGCAATATATAAAGCAACAATCTTTATAACCCGATAACCATTAAAAAACATGTTAACTCATTTAGCCTGAAAAATATAATCGTTTGTTAAGTTGGATTAAAATTTTTACGTATTGTCAAAAGTATATTTCAATAATTGTATTTTCACCTTTACTAAAAAGCTATTCTTAGCAAATCTTGGCACACTGGCAAACACTAAAACACATTTTATCGATATTTACATTGTCAGAAAATAGCTGTACCCACCTAATTGTATTAAATTGTATTTATTTATGTTTTATATAAATTTAAGATAAATTTAATATGTTTGGATTACTTCCAATGGTTATCGAACAGAATTTCTTGTTTACCGATACACTCCGGCTAAGCAAGAGGTGTTTATAACTGGTAAAAAGGTTATAAGTACTCAAAATCGTATGAAAGATTTAAAATAATCATATTTTATAATGTAAAACAGCATGAACAATTACTCAAATTAGTAGTTTTAATCCACAGATTAGGTACTTCATTGTTTTTTTCGTATACACTAACTGTGTTACATTCTAATTGTGTACACCTTATGGTCATAACATTTATCTATATGTGCTTAGTCTCACATGTTCTAAATTGTGAAGTAATTACATGAAGTTGCCGGCCGAACTATCGTCTATAAGGATGGCGAACCTTTTAGGGTCCGCGTGTCAAAAATACACAAATACTATTTCTCGATCGTGTAGCGGGCCCGGCAGTAAAAAAAACAATACCGTCACGATAATATAATAAACGACTGTCGTTTATCTTAAGCAACATTTGAAATTGAATATAGTGGAATAAATTATTAATTCACGGATTATTGAAGTTAAAAATAAAAAAAAATTGAACTTGGAAATCATTTGCGTGCCATCCAAATTCTCAAACGTGCCACCTCTAGCACGCGTGCTCTAGGTTCGCCATCCCTGGTCAATAATATGATCTCGCATTCACCGAGTTGGGATAAAATTATAATTTTGAACTCGCAAGCAGTAGCAGCTATTTCTGTTTAATCCTCATCAATGGCTGACAAAATAAATATATCGCCAGGTCTTACAGATAAATGATTTTTTGGAGATCATAATTGTATTGCCATCGAAATAGTAAACCAATATTGATATAGGATTAAATACACCTTCGACGAATTGTTTTAAATTTAAGGATACAAAGTAAATCTTTACTTGCGGCTAGAAAAATGTACGGTTTACTGAGTGTCAAAATGGTGATAATAATCAGTTCAAATTCACAAAAAAAATCGTTAATATTTTCTCTCCCTCTACTAAACACTTTCAGTTTTCTTTAACCTAAATTAATTTCCGAACCTCATACATTCGTTTTTACTTAAAGCTTAACATTGGAAGATTCAACAACAGCAAACAGATTATTTCTTTCGTTTTTTAATAACCATCAAAGATATGAGAATACAATCAAAAAGCGTTCACTAGAAACTTATTTCAATAAAGAAAATATCAAAAAAATAAGTAAAAAAGGGGGCGTAGTATGATTTATTTAGAGCATTCTTAGTATTTTTTTACCCGCGCTTGTTACTGTTGTACAACACTCGCGTAAAATCAGGGATCATTGTATTGTAAGACAGGCGCCTGCTTCATAATTCAATTAATCAGTCAACTTTCCGTAAGTGATTCATGTTAATTGAATAAATGTCTCATCGTATCTTATATTTTTATTCGTAATAATTAATATCCTCGCATTGTAAATTATATATCATGATGTTATAATACATTTACAAAAAGTGGCATTGAAAAATATCGGATACGGAATTATTCAAAAATTTTACACGTAGATTGCATTTTTACTAACCTGTGTACTGTGTCAACATTCAAGGCTGTTATTTGAATAATTTATGTTCTCCTGCGCAATTCTGTTATTTTGTGGACCATTTTGTTATGTTTACGTTGTAAATTAAGGTTTGGTTTAATTTTAGTACTGTTATGTGTACTCGGTAGTCAAACGGTTAGCATTTTGAACTGGTGCACACAAAATAAAAATTTCACTGACGTGTAGCTCTACAAAAAGATATTCTTTTTAAGTTTTTACTGTACAGTGAGTTATTTGAGGATTAATTTGATTAAAAAATAACATAAAATAATACCACATTTTTTATTACCCACTGGATTTATTGAGATCAGGACAGGTTTCGGTGGTAGCTAGTATTATCAACTGATGAAATCAGTTAATAATGTACGCGATGAGCGAAACCGGTCCTGATCTCAATAAATCCACTACTAAAAATGTGTTATTCCAACAAGTTTTGACAGTGAACACCTTAATTAAAAGAGATCATTGTTAAATAGTGAGCATTTTAATAATACGTTATCATGAATGTGAAATAAGTAACTAAAAATGTGTTGTTATTTTTATTAAATTAATATTACATATGTTAAATATTCTGAAAATGTTTAATACATTTAGTATTTATTTATTATATACAAGCTTAGAGTAATAATGAAAGAATATATTTTGGTGAAAAACAGTTTGAATTTGAATCTGCCAAATGACCTGCAAGAATAAACATTGATAACAGACAGCGTATGACATGATAAAGAATTTCATATATGTATGATTGTAGTTTAATGCGAAATGACTATCCCCTTAAATGTTATTCCCTTCCTGTACTCTCACTTCAATAATTAGTTGGCTTATCAAGTTTACAATATTTCCAATATGTTTTTATTCTTTATCAGCTTTGTAACTAACTAAAGTTAGTTGATCTTTTTTACTGTGATAAAATCAGTGTTTCCGTTACATTACCAAATAATAGCAAAGAAGATAAATGTTAAAATTATCGAATTGTAATAGTTTTTTCTGATAAGCTATATTTCGTCAACAGCTAATCAAATATTTACTTTAGAATCAACTACACCTGCCGTTATTTGTAATGTAGAATATTAAAAAGGATGTGATGGTATAATATTATTACATTTTTTAGTTTCAGTTCATATTTGAATATGAGCGGAGAAAATACTTTGCTCAATCGAATGAAATCGATTTTAGAGGTCTAGGATATCACTTCAATAAATAAAATTAAAAGTGAATTTAACCTTTTGACATTTTTAACCCGCATACTATTATCAAGCTGCAATCTTGAAGATTTTTCTGATTGTTCCACAATTAAAAAAAATAACTTAAAGTGAAATTAAATAAAGTGTTTAAAACAATATCTTCACATCGACTTGGATATTGCTCAGTCTATTAGATGAAAGATTTTTTCTTGTCACAACTTATTAATTAATACAATGATAAAATATTAACAATTAGGACGTGACGTGACGTACATATATATTAAAGCATTTTATTAATACAATGTATTTTTCACGTATGTGGTTTCCAATGACAATGAATATTAAAAAGGTGCGTCAAGATTTATAATAGTGTGAAAATAATATTATTAATAAATCGAGATTACGCTGGCAATAATGGATGAAAGAAATTTGTGAAAAGTGACGAAATGAAGTTCGTTTCTGAAGTTTATGAATACAGAAGAATTTACGAAGGATATGGGAAAGGTAAAATGATACGTATCAAAAATAAATTTATATTATTTTAAGATATTTTATAGCTAAAACTACGGTGTTGATTAGTAAGACGAGCCAAATTGGCTGTCACAATTGATGCAAATGATAATATTTATTATTGGTGAATAGTTTCCTCGTTGACTATTAGAGATTGCAATATTCCCAGATAAATATCGTTAAATGAGTTGAAGTCACTCGAGTATTGTAAATGTTTTTTTTTTTAAATATTATCGGTTGTTTTTAGTCACTTTTTTGACAAGATTATTTATAGAAGAGTGGTCCTCGGTTTATGAATTAAACATACCTAAATCTAGAACACAACTAGTGGTTGGTTTATCGCTCTCGCTAGCGCTACGCTCATTTTTAAGATGTAATTGATGCATGGGAATTAGACATTACAGAAATTTATGCATTGAAATGAAAGATTCCAATTACTGGACATCTCAACTACTCGACCATCGAGTAGTAAAATTTTAAAATAATCGAGTACTCGAGTATACTCGAGTAGCTTAAGATTAATTGATTATGCCACAGCTGCATCCATTAGTCGGTAAATCAAATGATTATTTTACAATATTTTATTTTGTCTCTTGTCATCATAGACTTGTCATTGATAAGCTACGTCAGCAGAACCCAAAGCAAAATTTTCTGAAAAAAATCTCGCATAGCATAGTAAGCGGCAAAACCATTTAACAAAAAAATATTACCTGACAGTAAAATCCACGCGTAAGACTCAGATAAACGCAACGGTTAAACATTATACACATATATTTTTAAATAAGTAAATAAAATTTGTAAATAAGTCTTCATTTATAAATTCCTAGTATTACTCGAGTATTTTTCAAAATTCTCGATTATCTAGTACTTGAAAAATGGACGAGTATTTACGAGTATCGAGAATCAGATACACGAATTGGAGTCTCTAATTGGGATACAAATCGAAAATCAAATCATTAAATTGGCCGTATCGAGGACTCGAAACAGTTGACGACGAATAAAAAAACATTGGCCAAATACGGTTAAAAAGCTATATTTTTTACACGGTCGGTAAAATATTTCTATAAAAAGTGAATTCGTCGTCCTTTGACACTCCAAACCACCCCTTCTTCTCCATTAAACAAAACGACCCTTGAGAGGCCTAACTGGAAATATAGGTATATATTATATTTGATAGAAAGGTAAATACATACAAGCGAATCACCATAAGCCGAATTATTTATACAAAGCTTTGCTTCTGTTTTACAGTTACTAAATACTGACCTTTATGTTTGGATAATGAAATTTGAATTGAAAATTATTTCTATGAATATTTATTTACGTAATTTTCAATTGCCATTTATAAATTTTGTTAGTTCCAAGTTTTTTGGTATTCAGTATAAGTCAGCTGTAGCTCAGTGGCCGACGCTCTAGGGAATTTAACAAATTCGGTTGCCGAGTCCTGGTGCGCACATTTTTATATAAAGATTTCCACCGATTCATTAATTTATTCTATCATAAAAATGAGATAGTTGAAAATAAAATAAAACAGAAAACGCTAAAAATAGTTTGCATTACAAAAGTACAGTTTAAAGTGGGTAACGATGAGCATTGGTGTTTTTTTATTTTTAAGATTTGTTTACTCTTTCGTATTTTTATGGAATAAAATAAACTTAGAATACCTTAGATACTGTTATTTTTCATTTCAAAATGTAGGTCACTCAGGAATTGGGTAAGTTTTCAAGCCCATTACTTTGTATTTGTTTTACGCTTTGCTATCGAATAACATATCTATTGCTGCCAGTGTGCGAACATCCCTAAGGGTGCATTTAACTGTCCAAGACACGAACGCCCTTAATCAGGGTGTCGGAACTTTTTTTTGAAATGTGCCACGTTTTACCAAAGTTTTCGTGAAACTTCTCTGTAATAGGATTTCTCGCAAATCGAGACGTTTGTATTAAAGGCACGCAGATGCGGATGGGAAATTTGTCATTTCATTTTCGACTCTTTTGCTAATGCGGTAAAATTGTAAAGCGACGTTTATATTTTTGTTTAGCTCGATTCTTTATTTGACTAACCAACAATTTTAATGTCACTGACTGCTTCCCGCCATTGGTTATTTATCCAAAAGTAATAAGAAGTTAAAGTTCTCGAAAGAGCGACGTAAAGTGACAGCGATTAGCTAACCACTAGTCCTGTCCTAATCCTCGTATCCTTTCCATCCCTACTCTCTTCCAAAAAGAGAGTTTGAGCAACTGAGTAACAAGCAGTTCTCGTAGAAAAACATATGTTGAGATAAACTCTGTGAGGAGTCCATATGCTCCAAGTTGGGAGCGGACATGGTAAAAAATTAAATCTCGATTGATTCTGCGTTTATTTGTGTATTTTAAAAAAAATCTATTATTCCATTATAAGACTTTTTGTCAGAATAAGGACGATATTCTTACGAAAAAATTGGATTGAATAAAAAATAGAAAGAAAATTTTTTTCTTACTTAATTTTCAAATCGTTTTCAATTAAATATGACCCCTCAAGATTTCATGGAAGACTCTATTTTTTTAATTCAAATAAATTAAATGTTACCGATATTGATGTACAGTCGTCATCTCTATTGCATGATTTTCGAGCTTGTCATATATAAACGCAAGCTTTGTGAAACTTCTGTATTTTTTTGTTTTAATTTTAAAATATTTTAAATCTTTTCATAATTCAATTAGCTTAACATGCAGGCGTGATAGAAAGAGAATGTTTTTATAGACAAGTCAATATATATATATATTTATTTACCATTAAAATTCCATAACAATCATTTACCAGTAATTTTAAAACGAAAGCTAATAATGTTACTGATTTGTCAATTTATTCACAATATCTAATATTTTACAAAATGAAAAATGTTAATAAAAGCTTTACCTCGCTTCATTCGGTTTCCAATTTCGTTTCGATTGAAAAGTTTATCATACGTAGATATATTTAAACCACAATATAGTACTACAGGTGTATTGTGTTAGTAAGTACATATCTACTACACACATATATAACTGCGAACTAGAGCCTTTCTATTTAACTTTCATTCACTTCGTCGATTGCTTTTTCGTACAAAAGCCTTTCCGTGACACCGTACCTTACACCCTCTTCCATATATAGTATTTATAAAGGCAATGAACTAAATACATGACAGAGCTTTTAAGCACGCCTTGAAAAATACATATTTATGAAAATATTTTTATTCGACAATTTGAATGACAGGTCGTATTTTTTCTTATCTTATCTTATATATAAAACCGAAACGGCGTATGTATGTCTGTGAGTCTGTAATTCCCTTTTGCATTATTGGTCATCAAGTTGCCATAAAAACGAATATGAAATGGCGAAGACATTTAGTCAAAATGTAATAAATTAGTTTTCTACTGAACTTTTCCCGGCTTTTATTATTAATAATAATGTTTATTATTTACGTGAAGGTATAATTTGACATTTCTTTTACAGCAAATTAGATTTTTTCCTTGAATTTGGACATTTTAATTGGCGAGAATGGGGCGGGGCTGTCATCAAATTAAATAAAGTTTGTGATTTTATTTTAACTCTATTTTGGATGTTAGATTTTGTGATATAATTATGTCGAATGATATAACATTAAATAATTAATGGTCGCTTAGTCCGAGCGACGCCGGGTAGCAATACTAGTAGTATTATATTAGCAGAAACATTTGTGATAGTCAAATCAACTAATGAAACAATCATCATTGAAAACCTGCACTGGTATGTATGTATAAGTGTAATTAATCAAATACAGCTCAAATGGTGTTTGAAAACGTCTTATTTGATTTTGGTATTTTTTCTTCTTACTGTCTGCTTTATACATTTTTTCGAGCATCATAGAAGCATGCATTTCGACAAACGTAGCTCATTTTTTTTTACTTATCAGGAGAGCCAAACACAGATTTCTCTAGTAATAATTTTTACCCATTTTAAAATTCAGTATCTTTCAATCTTTTTGGCATTCTGATTTTTTTGTTAAATATAAAATATTAATTTATTCTAATGAGTTGTTTTAAGTTTAAGCGAAGCTTTGAATACGAATTGAAATATACACATCTTTTATTGATACGTCTTTTTGACACATAACGTAACATATTACTCTGTATCTAGTAGCATTCATAACTCAAAACTGGCCAAAATCGACATACGTTTCTTTTATGTAATGAATTTTACAGTTGCACCATTGAAATTTAATAACCTTAAAATTTTTAAATTAAAAAGATTTTTTCCTTTACTCTAATAATGTTTTTGAAATAAAGTAAAGTGTAGTATTAAAATTTATTTTATCCAAGTAACGCGTCGGATTTATTAACGAGTTAAGGTTTATCGAAAAGTCAAATCAATATTAGTTTAATAAAATCCGTCTCTTATGTCGTAACGTATGGATATTGCAGAACCTTTTCATGGACGACGCTTATAATTTCGCGCGGTACTTGATCATGATAGCTGATGTATATGAGCTTTTAACGCATTTTTGTGTACAGATTCAACCATTTTATGAAATGATCAGGAACCGTTCATCGTGAACATTTTTAACCAGTAGAACATAGTGTCACAAAACAATTCTTGTATGATTAAAAAGAAAACAAGCATAATCTACAATTTTAAAATATAATAAAACTGTAATTTGCGACATTAAGTCAGTAATAAATGCTCATAACATATATTACTGTATTTATGAAAGAAGATTAAAGTCAACTAAACGACCTTTTGTCACGGGAATCCTTCCCAACTATTATTCATATGATATGTTGTAGTGTTTGTCAATGAAACTGTGTGGATATTGTCATATACCATATTTTATTTACATAATGTGTAGTGTCCTACTTTAGTTTCCGAAATAGCAAACTTTACGTTAATATTTAAACTTGATATTATCATACAGGTTAAATAGAGAGCATTACAACTTTGTTATAATAGCTACGAAAGTTAACATTTGCAAAGTATAATATTCATTAGATTTAACAGGACAGTAAATGTTGAAAAAACAGTAATGTAGGATATATAATGATTGCGAGTATTTTGACGCCATTTATTTAAATTTTTGGTTAGATTGGCTATTAAACAAGTAAACCATTAAAGGCAGATGAAACTATTGCATGCAAAGAGATAAAGACGAATTGCGATTTTACTATTTCACAGGACGAACATTTGTTAACATTGTTTATTCAACGTATTAGGTAACAAATAGTAACACGTGTTTCGCGCTTTTAAGAAGATTATGCAGATTTACTAGCGCAAATTAATTTTAGTAAAATTACACAGTAAGTCGAGTAAACAAAGTTATTTTTTTTTATTAAAATTAACTTCCACAAAGATACCGTCGAATTCATCGAACGTAGTAAGAAAGGTGAAACGCATGTCACTATTTGTTAGAAAATACGTTGAATAAACAAAGTTATCATTTTAAATTACCAAAGAAACCTTGCGATAGTAAGTCTAAAGCTGCTTTTTAAAGAGACGAAACACGTGTAATTTTTTTGTAAAATGTATGGAATAAAATAATGTTGTCAATTTAATTTAAAGTTTACAGAAATATGTTTACAGTGAAGCATGAACTTGAATTTTATCTTAATTTATTAATAAAATCGCTGTAAATTATCACCTTGTAATGAAAACTTTCCATAATTTAATACACTTTCGATGTTTTTTATTTGCTTCAAAAGGCAGATGGCGTTAGAACTAACAGAAAAGTTTATGAAACATTACGTAAAAAAATATAATCGGACTAGTAAATCCACGGGAAACGTAAATTGATACGAAGGCGATAAACTTGTAAATAATGTAAGATTTACACAACGACCTGAAAATTTTGCGCAAAAGAAAAATGTGTTTTTTTTTTAAGTTTTCCAATATAAAACGTTACCCATTGAGCGATAGATAAATATTATTCATCAATTTTCTTGGACAAAAATAAATAGCAAATTATGATAGAGTGACAATATTAAACTGATTTTAAAACATGATTGAAACTGTTTATTGTTTTGTTTTTGTTTGTTGTTTTATATTGTTATGTCAGAAACGTATTTTTTCCAAACAAATACATCATCATGTCAAATCAATCATTCTTAATAAGTAAACATTGAATCTAACATATAAGCATTGAATCCGATGCTCAAGTCAGTTAGTTACTACTTGCATTAAGAATAAAATTAGGATATATGTATAATAAATAACTATACTTATAATAAAACCATAACAATCATAGATTTTTTTGTATAAGTCCACCTTAAAAAAAATATGATAAAAACTATTGAATTCATAACATAAGATGAGCTATGCATATTTTTTGTTGAACTATAAGTTTAAGTTATCAAAAATAACATTTGCATACATATTGCGTCATATATTATATAATATCAATATACTAGTTAGCTGTTTGTAAAAAACAGCAATGACTAGTGTTTTAAAAATAGTACTACGAACAACTATTGCTTATGATATCCACATATTACGTTATTGTGTAAAATTTATTCTACCGTTGATTTTTCTGCGTGGATAGTATTCGAAGTAGATTGAAAAATATGATTGTGTTATCATTTTAACGCAGAGAGAATCAAAATTCAGTCCGAAAGTATGATATTCTGTTCATTTACCATAATCGCAAGGGAAATGAGATTCAGTTAACCCCTTTCGAAGGAGGCAATTCAGAATTTAGATGGTATAATAAGGCCAAATCGTTTCCTTCGACTTTCACGACGTACCGTTACGTAAAACATAGATTGTTCTTTAATATAACAACATGCTATAAATAACCGAATAAGTATTACATAATAAATCACTAGTGAGCAGTGGTGGACTGGCCATATTGCCCCACTATATGTAAGAAAATATAGGCCCTCAGTAAAACAGCACAGGATAGAGGGAGCTTAATTTATTATAACCAATATTTTCAGAGCAAGTCCGCCACTGCTTGTGAGTACTAAAGATTTTGATGTTTGTAATTTTAGGATTAAAAATTATGTCTGCGGAATCCCGAATATTTTAAGTTTTTATGGAAATCATATATACCTAATGTTTAATTAATTTAATTAAAAAGTTAAAAAACGCGTTGAAACGATATCTTTTAATCCGATTGTTTACTCATCAGCAAACAAAGGTATGTTTAAATTGGAATGAAAAGAGTATTTATTACGTGTTAATTTAAGATCGTTAGAGATAGTACATATTTGAACTTTAAAGCCAATGAGCTCTCAATTTGGTTTTTGTTAAATTCATATTAAATTTATGCTTAAACATTTTTTTAAACTTATTAGTATGTTGACGTTTTTAGGATTGTTTTACAGCAATGAAAACTTATGGACGAGTCATAATGCTGATTGTTAACTTGTGTTGATAAATATGAGCTTTATAAAATTATTTTTCAGTCAAGACATTTAAAGCACAAAAAAATCTTAAAAATCAAACATTTCAGTAATCTTTTTTTAAATTTGGCTTAATCTTGTATAGATATTGCTTACATTGCGACGAATCCGTTAACATTTTTTTGAAAGATTACTTATTATTGCGGATTTTAAAGTACTGTATTTTAAACTTATTTTATCCAGATTGCCAATGAAAATTTAAATTTAAAATTATCTGGCTATTGTGTAGTGTATAATTTTCATTTTTAAAGCTATATCGTTAAAACGGTCAAATAATTAGTATTATTTCACTATTCAATTTATTTCCAATGATAAAAATCCCATCGTTTAGTACATGCCTTGTAAATTCATCTAAAGAATTCCATACATTCCAAACCAATCAAATCTTACTAGTGAAATTTAACATTTCGTATAACAATGCCTTTAAGGTAAGATTATGCTAACTTTTAATCCGAAAAAATTTTGACTGAACCTGATAACTTATTTAAGATATTCGTTGGAAATAATCTCGCTATCAAATAATTAATTATATATAACGAAAAGAGGCATTTTTTTATTAATAATTAAAATAAAACGATTATATTAGTATTATACAGTTTTAACCCAGCGAACGGATTACAGCTTTTAATGAAAAACCTCGCTGCATATTTCTTCTACAGTATTGAGAAGCCCTAGTAACTAATGATTATGTATTTCCTGATAGGCACGCTGACTTACATAATGCTCATTATATGTTTTCATTTCCGGGTAGGGTTTATTTATATATTACGCCTAGAATGCTTTCATGCTGAAGTAGGCGCTATACATTGACGCGTAGAGCCTTCGGAAATCAAGCTTCAAAGCTTCAGTCGATTTGACGCGAAATTCAACCGGATATTTTTATTTTAAAAACATTATTCACATTCCAATAATAGGCGAGTAAAATTCTAAAGCGAAGTAAATGCGAAATTGGGATTTCGATACGATCACACTCATAATAATCTCAAAAATTAAGCGAAATTAAATACATTACAAAAAATTGCTACAGCGTTCATAGATGACGTCATATATTGTAAAATCCTCACCGTTAATTAGATTCTATGAAAACGTAGAAATGTTTAATTTTAATAACGGCTCAGAATTCGACAGAAGGTGCTTGATGGAATTTCAATATCAAAGTTTGTACTTTTCTATGAGTTTCGACGTTAATGACCTGGGTTTCGCCTTGCGGCTTCTTCAGGCATTTCAAGTGCACAAATGAACTTGAACTGACGTGTAGTAAACAGTCTGTATCGTTTATATTGAGAAGACCTTTATTCCGGCTCCCTTGTAAATCGAGAAGGAGCCTCCTATCCGACACTCAGGAAGAGGGATTTTGGGGACGGAGTAGGAGAAACATGGTACTCTTATAAAGAAAAGACGATCTCAAAACGTTATGTGGGTGCGGTTAGCATCCATTATTTAATTGTTTATAGTTTACACAGACGTTATACAACACATACATATTACGATAGCGAAGAAGATATCAGGAATTTGAACCGAATTTAATTGTTAGGGAGAGGATTAGGCGCGTGCATTCTCAATGCCGTCCAATCTCTCACTGCTGTATGAAGACAAACGGTTACTTTAGAAAGAAAAAACAATGGCCGTTTCAAAAATGATTAACACGTGCGCCCGCCGATAAGGGATTATTTATCGCCTTACGAACTTTTTATGAAGCACATGCATTGTCGGGCGTCAAGAGATAAGAGAAATTGAAATAACTCTACATTGCATCGCTATAGATTTCAATATAGATTATTATAAGAATGAATTTATTTCCTGATATCGACTTAAACTCATAGACTGGTGAAAAATAGATCGTTCGAGAGAGTTCTGATGACCCACCACATAAGGCGGTGTCAATATATATAAAAAAATAGATAACTAATTTCAAAAATTTTTCAGCTAGTTTAATACGATTTTTACATTTTACGATTTTTACAAAAAAATTGTCTACAAGATAAATATCATACCCATGATTGGAGTACCAACGTCGTTGGTTTTAGCTGCGGAGTTTGAGAGTTCAAATTCCGACCCTGGAAGTTTCATATTTTAATCAAATTATTGATTTCTGTTCAAAGACGTGGATGTTTTTATAAACAGCTTCTTTTGTTTATCGTTCTTATGGATAAAAAAATTGTTGTACTCAATGAGAGATAATGAATAAAAAATATCTCAAATAAAAACTCACAGAATGTTTTAATATCCTGTTTTTTTCCACTAGATTTTTTTGTGATATATTTAAAAGGCATTTTTTTGCATAAATAGCACGCGACTTTTTCAAATTACCGAAAAATATACGATGTACCCTGCAGTGAAAACATGTCATTACGAATTGTTCATTGGCGGTTTGCAGGATTAAATTGTGGTGGTCATAAAATGAAAGCACTTAACTTTAATGAATACAAGACTACGTGATAAAGACTTTATAAGCTTTCTTCGCTAACGAAAGACCTGACAATTTATATAACGACTGATGTTTACATCTATAGCTATAACTTCATGTAATATAACATAGTTTTGACAAAATTATTCAAAAAGCAAAAAAAAATAGTGAAACAAAATAATGCTTGATTGTTGAAAATAATGGTTGATATAATATTTAAAATTACTTTTATTATTCCATGTATTGTGTTACTAATTGTGACACGTGTTTTGCCTCTTTCAGAGGCATCTTCCGACTTACTATCGCAAAGTTTGCTTATGTTTGACATGCTTACTAATTGAATAGGTGAATTTTATCCGAAGTATCAGTAAAGAAATGGTTTATTTAGATTGAAATAAAACATGTTTAGTATGTACTTATTCCACATTAAATTTATTAGATCATGACCGAAAAAGCTCACGGAGAGCATTATCAACTGTTAAGAAATTCAAAAATACAGCGATATTTATGCAAAAGTTAAGCAAGACTTACAAGAATTACAATAAGCCAATAAATCAAATTATAATAAAAAAAACAAGGATCTGGGAAATCAATTTTTTGAGTTGCTCCGCTCCAGCTCTTAAAATGATAAAATACAAAATGGAATTTGGGAGTTATCCCTTTTACGGAAAGCAAGGAGAGGGTTATAGAATTAAAACTATTAATGACGTTAGAATTACAAAGTATTAACCATGTAATGGGTTGCAATCAATTTGAAAGGCTTTAACCCATATGCGATAAAGTTAAGAGTGGCAAACATGTTGATTGTTGGTTGAAAAATTGTATTTTTTAAGTATATTTTTGTGTCTTGGATATTTGGAAATGGTCAATGACATCTTCTATTCGTCGCTTTAATAACTACAACGAAAGGTTGGGTATAAAATATAAGTCCACGTAGTCATTTCAATATTTCAGTGAGCGGTCGAAGCTTTTGGGTTTTTGGCGGGGTCACGGTTTTGTATCCCGAAATGTAAATAACACACCCGTAGCAATAAAAAACGAGGCGTAGAGAGAAAGAGTCGCTAACAATGAGTAGTGCACATGCCTTATCATTTTATTCTTCTCTATCCGAAAGAGATAAAGGTTGAACGACTGAATATAGAGCAGCTTTTATGGAACTTTTTATGCTGAGATTTTATATTATAAGTCGATGTGCTCTACATTGCCAGCGAATATGATAAACAATATTGGGAGTTAAACAAATGAAATACCCCGGTTCTATGATACTAAATTGTGAGCTTATATGCTTTACATTAGGAACGGATATGATGCAAAACAAAAAAAATGGAATAATATTTTTTTAAATTGTATTAAATTTTAGAAATTTATTACTATAGCTTAAAGCAAACTGTGGGCCTCACAAACCATGTTTTTTGTTCAGGAGGGTGACGGATTATTTTTTTCAGAATTAGAAGGTTATTGAAAGATTTTTTTTGGTAGCACTGGCATAAATGACGAAATTTATTTGATCTTTTTCTTAATTTAATATATTTTCATACATGCTTAATTAATTGATTTATTCAGATTCAAATATGTAATGAATCGTGATTTACACAAATATGTTTATATAACACTAGCTGTACCTTGCGCGCGTTGCTACGCCAGCAATTGTAGGGGGGATTGGGGGGGTGGGGTGGGGAAGGGGGTGTACGCCAGAAAGTTTCACGGAAGTGTACTCGAGAAATTTGTAAAAATTCGATATCAATTTTTTGGGGGAGGGGGGTTGTTTGGCAGGGTGGGGTTTGGGGGCGTATGGAGGGGTATGGCAAAAACCTTCGAAGAAGTGAACTCGAAAAATGCATAAAGTTAAAAAAAAAATTGGAGTGTGGAGGTTGGGGGGTGGTTGGGGGGAGGGGTTGGTAGGCCAGAAACCATTGCGGGAGTGTACTCAATAAATTTGTAAAGTTTCACATCGATCGGTCGAGCGGTTTAGTAGTCCATAGCGGACATACATACAGACATTCATTTTTATATATATAGATAGATAGATATATAGATAGATATAGATGATGTGCTATTCATTTATTAGATACACTGTATGACATAGTTTTCTGCATTTCTAGACAGTTTGTTACGTAATTGAGTATAAATTGGACAAGTCTGCCAAAATTATTTTGGCAACGTCTTCGCATTGTGAAAATTTTCTTCCAGTTTTAACTTCGCAAACTATGATTGGAAAAAAGATATCATAATCTTTTTCGAAGATGTTGGATTTTAAGATCTGCATCTACATCTGTAAGTTAAAATCCTGTTTACTTTAAGTTTAGATTGCGTTTTTTGACTACATAATAAATGATAGTATATATATTATACCACTATCATAAACCAAAAATTTTCTAAATTGTAATGCTCAATTTATTCAGTTGATTTATTAATTCTGGTTGACGGCATGGGTGTCAGTGTTGTCTTTATTCTTTCCCAACCTATTCGCAGGGCGTAGCGAGAGCCACAAGCTAACCGCTTGTCCTACCCCAACCTTATTCTTTCTATCGAAACTCTCATCGAACCGAAGAAAGGTTGAGAGACGTAAGTCGACAGCGTTGTGAAAGGCGGCCATGAAACATTGGCTGCATATACAACACGGGTGGTGGTGGGAAAAACCAACTTGTATAACAAGCAGTTCTGAACTAAAAAGCATCGATGTAAAACTTTTAAGCTAAGCATGGATTATTTTAAAAGGTGTTCACTGCCAATACTTGGTGGAATGGCAGTATAATAAAAATAATAGCAAATTGTTAGTACATATTCCACATAAAATTTATTGGATGAGGACCGGTTTCGCTCATGGCGAGTATTATTTATTTATTTATTACAATATCGCTGTTCCGTTGTGTTTCTTATAAGTTGACAATCCTCACCATGAGCGAAACTGGTCCTGGTCCAATAAATTTTATGAGGAATAAGTGTTATTATTTTCATTATAAGCATGGAAAAAAATGCTCAATATACCAAGATACAAAACTTGTGCTTTATTTACTTTAAATTATTTTTTCGATAATCACATATTTTCGAATTAAAAAGCAAAGGAAAACTTCCGAATGATTAAACACCAGATATTAATTAATTTGTTGCATGTGTATAGTTATATACCATTTTAATGCAGCTTAATTCCTGCTCCAATTGTTTTTCTCAACTGTAATGTGTCCATGAAAAGCTCCATTTTCCCCAAAAGCTCATATCCTGTAACTTATAATATACACGGCATTATAGCCAAGCCAACAAAATGTATCATTAATTGCGCTTACCAGTCATATCTAGTGATTGCCACGCTACGAAGGTATAGTAGACGAAAATAAAACATAATCTACCCCCCTGTTGCATATATTATATCACTTATAGAGGAGCCTTGAAAGTTTAAGCTCTGGGTAACATTGGCCACCCTCGCGTAATATATTTTAAGGTAACGCAGGGGTTGTTTTATATTATAGTAAGGTGTAATGTAACACGTTGAATATCGGAAAGAGTTTTATAACCTGTATTGAAAATTATGTATTTTATTTATACTTTATAAGTTGGTTGTATTGGTAATCGATTATATTCTGTATTTCACATTTATTTCAAAATATCTTTCTCAAAGGGTGACACTATGTATTTTAATATAATAAGGTAATGCACAACTGCCCAATTATAACTGAGAAATTTGCACTATTTTATAAATACCTAGATGCTAATTTCATATATAACCTCATAATTGATGAGGTATCGATGTAATATAACAGATTTTAATCATATTAATCGTATTATTTGTTTATAATTTTTTTTTCATAACCTAAACGAATTATAACTTGAGCTGTGAATTTTCAAATGTTGAGGTTGTCGAAATGAATATTTAAAAATCGATGTCTCATCGCTTTTAAGGTAAATAGTTTCTAATTTTTTTTTAATATATTGCATATCTACCGAGTACTAACAGTGAACACCTTAAAAGTGATCTCGATTACGTTGTTCATTGCCAATTATTCTTGTAGGAAAAGCATTATATTTATAAAAATTAACACATATTTACACAAATGTAGAAGTGCGTTGTATTTAATTAGTATACATACGTATATGTACATGTATACTAAAAAAAATCTAGACTATACAGGGTCGCGTAATATATTTTGACGGTAAAACTGAACAGTTAAGATCAGAATAAATGCTCTCGTATCCGAATATAATCCAGAAATTTCTTATTGTTTGTATTTTTGTAACTTTATAAGATTGTTGGTAATTCGTTACGGGAATTGGATGTGTTAAATCTTAAACTTATTATTTTATCGGAGCTTTTAAAATTTGGAGAACTCATTAAGATTTTAAGCAGTGGCGCCTTGTATTTTGAAACATAGCTCATTATTCTCGAATCAGTTATGATAATGGCGTTGGTGAGACGGTAATTTATGCAAGGGGAATTCCCAGAGGGGATGTTGTTAACAGAATATATATTATATGCTACGATATATCAGTATTTTTGGACGGCGACGTGAAAACTTTGCTTAAGATTTAAATTGTACCAATGTCAACAATTTACATGACAATGCATTTTTTTACTGTAGTTTGTGTGTAAGGAAATGTTTTATTTTCATAATCTTCCTATACCACCATTACTAAAAATAACAGCATCAGTCAACCAAGCTACATAGATGTGCGAATATTTCACGTAAAACACGTGTTAGTAAAACTTGTTTTCTCATTTCATTTCATTTCTCATCAGTTATCAAGAATTTTGTACCGCATCAAAAGAAATAAAGTGAGCATAAACATAATGCCTTGAGCAATGATTCCCAAATATCCTTTAACAAAATTGAAATATGGGAAAATTACCCAAAGAGAATTGAGAACCACTTTTATAAAAACCAATTTGACAACAATGATTTGAAAAAGCACTGAGTTTTGACATTCTTTTTTTTTACAACGTATCTTAGTAGGTTTTTATAGTAATTATTGAAATAAGTTAAAAATAGAATACGTTCACCAGACTCATTAATTATTGTTTAGTCTAGAGAATGAATGTTGTTTTCTATAATAAAGAATCGTTTTTTCCCGAAAAGCTGAACCAGGCGTTATTGTTTTCTGCTGGTTAACATCTGATATAATTATTATCTTCAATAAAATAATACTTAAAATTTTATTGAGCCGTTTTCTTGTATCGAAGTAAGTTTACCGCTTATATGAACTTGAGTCCCTAATAGCGTAAAAGATGTTTTTTTTTTAAACATTGTGCATTATTTAATTCTGGAGAGTTGTCTGTAATCAACATAAGTACTCACTAAGACCCATATCCATCTCGAGATGTTGAGTAAAATATCGAAATTTTATGCGAAAAATATGATTCTCCCTGTAATTTTTATAGCCAGTAGTTAGTATACATATGTTTAGACTATAATTTTTTCGGGAAAATTGCTTCGGTAAATTTATTAACTTAAAGCAGCTTTACGGGGATCGGCACCGGTCTACAAGCCACTGGCTTAGGATGCACTGGTGTATATTATGTAGATAAATGTGTTTTGATTTAATTTAAAGAGAATATAGTTAAATAGAATTTACATATGAATTAAGCTGAATTTGCACGAGTAAGTAATCTGATTTATCACATTTCTTTTCCTCGTACAAATTATACACGGAAATATGGATCTGACGTTGACATTGTTCTGAAGTAGCTTTCAACATAATAGGTGTACAGTTAAATTCACTTCTATTTACTCTTTTATTATGAATATTGATAATATATATTATAGAAAAGAGATCGTTGGTTTTTTGTAAATTTAAGTTAAGAGTATCCTTAATGCGAAGGGTTGGAAAATTCAGTTATGGGTCGGCAAATAGCGAGTCTAAATCGGACAAGGTATTACAAAATGTTTTATGAATTGAATGAGCGGGTGGCTATTCGTTGGAAATATCAGCAACGTAATATATTAAACTGATTACTATTATGTATGGTAAATTACTTATCGAAATATTGTCATGAATATTCAATAGTTTTGATATGATAAAGGTGCGACACAATACAACCTTGCTTAATAAATTGATAATGTCACACTGATACCTTGTTGATGTAGAAAATTGGCAAAAGTTTTTTTCCACAAACATTAGTTTACTGGTAAAATCTAAGTCGCTAAGATTTTTAAACATTTATATATACATTTGAATATATTTCATACTTCTAGAGTGCCAATCAAAATTTTAGTACAAATCTACTTCAACGCAATTTTTAGTCTATACCGAACATTCTCGAAAATTAATTATTCAAAACAACTAAACGTTTTTATAAATATAACAAAGCTCCGCGTAACAGTTGCTTTTTTACATTTACTTAACCAGAAAACTCTTATGAAACATAAATAAAGATAGCCTAAAACTTTTATCTATTTATTTAAATTTTATACTAAAGAGAGTCTTATATTATATAATATTTGAAAAGTGCGAACGTGTTTATATTGCTTATAACTTTTAGATATGGAGTAAGACAGACCGAAGAAGGAGAACGTATTCTTTGTCAAGTTTTCCGCTGTTCATTTAAATGTCAGATATTACAGATAGTGTTATATTTTCGTTTAAATTTATAATCTTAATCTAAAGCGACCGGGAGGACCCTTTGTCAGGCCAACTTATATTTAATATCTTTCTTTAAACACTCGTCAGCAATGTTTCATGCCACTGAAATAGAACGCAGTGTGCTTTTAATAGGCTTAATAGGTGTAGCAGCTTAATTGTTTTTTTTTACCTTTATGAAATGGGAAATAACACACACGTATCCAGCCCCAGGTCGTTATGTTGCCCTTTTGCATCACAGACTATTGGAAAGGCAATGAAAAACGGCAATTCATTTGGATTACATATGAAAATGTCCATAAGTCGCAGTTGGAATGAGTACATTAAAAGAAAACTTGCGATAAAAACTTTTTAATATTTTCCCTATGATAATTCTTTAAAAGAGTATAATCCAACTGGGTTTTTTAAGGAATGCTTTCGTTTTACTCTATTATTGCTCGAAGATTACAATAGAATTCAATATTGAAACAGTTTTGCAGTTCCAGAAATAATTAGTCGGAAAGCGATGTCTTCTAGCGGATTGACATATCCCGTGCTATGTTCTCCGATTTTTCTTAAGACGTAGAGCCGTAGACTAGATCACTAGAGGTCTGCACGGGCTGAAATTTCATAGTTCTACCCAGCCCAAGCCCACATATTTCCAACTCGGCCCGATCCGAGACCGAGGCTCATTTCCAATCATCTTACCCGAACCCGAAATATCTCTGAAATATACCGTACAAAATTCAAAAAAAAAAAAATTCGAATAATTTTGGTAATTTATCCTCGAGGATATATTTCTGATAAAACTATTTCCTTCAAAGCTGATATCAATTCACGCCCCTACTTTGTTTTGTTTGATTTATGAATAACAAAATGTAAAATATATTTGTAGAAGGCTGCAAACTCCAATAGAGCGGCAGAAAATATTAAATTAGGCTGCTGAAAATCTTAAATTGGGCCGCACGCGGCCCGTGGGCCGCGTGTTGGACAACGCTGGTCTTAGTAAAGGGTTGCCGATCACTATGTTTGATGCTTCACCCCACGTCGCCAAAGAGAAGCTTGAGTGTGGTCATGTTCTGTACACATCGGTTTTATTCGTCTTGACATTTAAACCGATACCTTGAAGGCTTTTGAATGCTCTTGACAGATTTGTCAAATATAAAGGAGTCGGTGAATTTCTCCCGGTATCACTTCTGCTAAACCGAGAATAATAATAAAATACGGTGACGGCTATAGTTATTGGACACTTCAACTTTAGCCATAAATAATAAAGAATTGCTTAGAATTCTCGTTGATGTGAAACACTAGATTTGTTTTCACACCAACGATAATTCTATGCATTTTTTATTATTTTGGATTGTAAAAGTTGTAGTGTCCAATAACTATAGCCCTCCAACTCACTATAGCACAGGGGTGGCCAAAGATTCGATCGGCTATTTCAAGTGACCCTCCTGTCTGGTGTACTGATGTACATTTCTCTGATTCCTCTTTTATTTCAATGATAATAAATTCAATTTATTTTGTGAGTCGATCTCCACCATTTTTTTTTAATTAACCTGTCATGGTAAAAGTTTGGCCACCCCTGCTATAGCAGTTATCTTATTTGATGTTTGAATTTATTTTATGACTGGCTGGTAGCCGATTGGTCGTGTTTTCCTACTCGGATGCGGTGTCTGACCGGCTGACAAGTGTTGTCAGTTAAACGGCAGTTGCCAAGATAAAACGGTTAGCCGCGCTAAATATCGTTGATAAATCTGATAAAAAAACAGCTTTATAAAATTAGATTAAAAAAATCCGGGTTTGCGAAGTGTTCCAACGCAGAAAAAGTTTGTGAAACCCCGATCTAGCGAAAACGTTTGAAAATAAGACATCCTGACACCGATTGCGACTTTTTACAACGATTGAGATGTTTTATTGTAGTTAGTGAGTTTTCTTTTCTGTTCGCGATTTTCTCGCGCGTAAAGGTTGCACTCTCAGTTTCATTAATGGCCTGGAAGTTCATAATTTATTTATCCAGGCGGCGCGGAAGAAACCGGCGAGCCGTATTTTTTGCGATATTATTTCATACACAGGCGTGGCGCAGAAGATAAATGAGGTTACTAGGATCAATCCAATTGAACGAAAACGTGAAACGATACCGCCGAGATTAATAACGTTGAAATAATTCGTTTTTTTATTGAACTAAAACGGATTCGGAAATATAAATTCGTTTCCAATTTACTAAAAGCAATTGCAGAATCCTTACGTTTTTTAATCACCTGTTACAATTTGGTGGAAGATGTGTATTATTTACAATAAAATATTATTATATTTATTTGTCCATTTCCGCTACCAATGTGGAAATATTGCCTACTTATGGAGGTTATCTCGTCAGATATTTTTAACGAGAACTGCTTGTCACTCAGTTCCTTCAACTTCTCCATCGTTCCATGGTTTCCATTCCGGGAGATGTCAAAAGAATATTATAACAAAACAATCATGTTCTCCCTTAAAATAAAACTTTTACGATTTTATTTTAAGGGAGGCGTAGTAGTACACAGTTTGGAAACCAATGTTTTAGTTTGATGAGAGTAGTTTCAGAAAGAAGTCTAGGAAAGGGCTGGATGTTAGATAGTTGCTCTCGCAATGCCCTTGTAGCCAAACACATGTACCTTCGAACAGGATACATAAATCGTCTGAACAAATACCACCCGCACTAGGACTTGAGTCTGTGAAGTCCGTCATGGGAGGTAGTGGCATTGACCACTGCACCGTGGACCCACAAAATATACCTACATTAAATCGTTTGAATTTTGCGATGTTCATAAGTTTTGTCACTGAGGAGCCATGTATCGCTTGTCGGCATCTTCGTGCATTTCAAGTCTACGAATGAACTTGAACCAACGCGTAGTAAATAGTTTTTAAATAAAAATAAAAGTAATAAATAATCAGATTGACAACAAAAACATTTAAGCCCATTGCAATTACTTTCATGTAGAATAATGATAGGAAGTCGGTGTCATCTAAACTAAAGAAGGGGCAGGTTTTGAAAAATATTAATTTTATTTGATAATAACACTTTTGCATTAAAATAAGTGCATTCATTTGCGTCATCCAGAACAGAAAAGGAATTGAATTGTTTAAATTATAATGAAACTGTTTTGTCATATTATTGATTATCATAATTGTTAACCTCAAAAATAAGCATACAACGCGACACCAACTAGTTGATGAATATTACTACTAATCACTTTTAAGGTGTTCACTGTCAATACTTGGTGGAATGGCATTATAATAAAAATTGTAACACATTTTTAGTACTTATTTCATATACAATTTATTGAATCAGGACCGGTTTCGCTCATGGCGAGCATTATCAACTGAAAATTATCATCAGTATGACAATCCTCGCCATGAGCGAAACCGGTCCTGATCCAATTAATTTTATGTGGAATAAGTACTAAAATGTGTTATTATTTTTATTATATTACTACTGAACTTTGACAGTAAGTAGATGTCTGCATAGTTGTTGCTTTGATTATTTGAATAAAAAAAATGAAAGTATGAAAGTCTGTCATTTAGCGAAGTGGTCAATATTGGCTTTTTGATTTTTTTTCTGCTCGGATATTGGGTAAACATTTGATTCCATTTTTATTTTCAATAATTAAGAGTACAGAATGAGTGATATAGCTGTATAAACATTTAATTTGCAGATGATTCTCAGAAAAGCGACATACGTGCCAAATTTATATCAAAGAGATTTTCTACTTAATTATAATGGCCAATGTACCGTATTCAATTTTATCTTCCTACAAACAAAGCTTAACTATCAGGGGAGCATATTATGCGACGCCAAATCGTCGTTTTCATGCGGCAAAGTAGGTAATGACCCTCGTCAGTCTCCAGTCTTCCATTTCTCTTTCACAAAATACTTAGACTAATGATTTAGGTGAGCTCGTACGCCGACATGGGAAATGGCACAGTACAAAAGAGACGCGCGTCATTGAATAAGTGATCAGTGGCGATTTTGTATTTCTCATGTATTTTTGACGTCGAAGTATCTACAGTGTAAGAGCAAGTGAGTTGGAATGTCATAAAATCACTCAATTCTGTATTACATTTATCAGTTCATGTGATTATTGATTGTTATTGGAGTTTTTTTAAACTTCTTTTAAGCGTATATATGTTACAGTGAAACTGTATTCTCAGTGAAAATGTATTAAGTAATATATTTGTATGACAACATGATTTCACTGGTCACGATCATTGAAATTATTGGCCCAAGTCGATGATTTGCCGGCCTCAAATTTTGGTTTGCTTCAATGAAACAAAATCAGCTAGTAGTCCCTTTCATAAAAAGAGAACCAAAGAAAAACACAGAAAGACATTGTGATCCAGGTCAAATTTAATTTCAATGACAGCTTGGAGAAGAATATATTTTCACTGAGAATACAGTTTCATTGTAACATATACATATCATAAAATAATAAAACATACCTGCTCTTATTCCACAACTAATTTATTAGAATTAGGACCGGTTTCGCCCATCGTGAGCATATTAAGCTGATATTCCACTGGTGAATATTAAACCATTTTATGTATCCTTGATCTGCCAGCAGGTGTCGCAAGTACACACGAAATAACACTGTCAAAATAACTGTTGAGCCCAAAGAAAGTTCTCGAACACACAAATTATAATGAATAAAAAAGAAAAACATGCTTTCATGTAAAAATGTTAAAAAGCCATGTTAAATGTAAAATGAATGTCATAGAATAATTTCTCTAAATAGAATCAATATAATAATAACGAAATTGATCACTTTGTTATTCAAAATATTGTGAAACAAAAAATAATGTTTGAACGTGTTTCGCCTCTTCAAGAAACATTTTCAGACTGACACTCCCAAAGTAAACGCTGAATCGTATATGAATAAAATAGCCTGGGGCATAAATATTGATAGTGAAATTCATTGAGGATTTTTTTGACTTAGGGTGATTGATGAAATTTCAATATCAAATTTGAATCGTTAGAATATTTTGTACTTTTCCACGAGTTTTTCGCTAGTGAAACGAGTTTCGCCCTAGCTCAATTTCATTCGTGCACTTGAAATGCCTGAAAATACTAAAATACCGAAAGGCGAAATCTCGATCAAAATGTTACCTAAATATTAGTTTTTAGTACTTTTTCCACATAAAATTTATTGGATCAGGACATGTTTCGCTCATGGGTCATGTCTCAGTTGACAATGCTCGCCGATCAAAAATGTCTTATTATTTTTATTATACTGCCATTCCACCAAGTATTGACAGTGAACACCTTAAAAATGAAATATTAGTTTACTAAAGGAATTTTTCTGTTTTATTTCATTTAACATCTGGTAAACAAAATAATAACCATTACATGGCATAAGCAAATGGTATGATAATTATATAATTCAAATGACTTTAGGTCAAATTATAAGTATACTTAAAATTATCCAATACGAAACACAACGGATTTTTCAGTTTTTTTTCCAAAATTATTCGCTAAAATTTGTTTGTTTGTTAAATAAATCTGTACAATTTTGTAATAAGTGTTCGTTTTGATTATGAGATAAGCTTGTGATTTCACCTGTGATTCTATTTTACTTATTTACGAAACACAAAATCTATTTTATTTATTTGTCCATAACGTCGAGGCAATCGGTAGTGCTATCAACCAAACGCACACCGTTTATCTCGGCTAAGTTGATTGGTTTCGTGCCTGTCAAACGTGGGACTACTCACAAGCTCCTTGAACTTCTAAAACCAGCGTCATGCAAAGCTCATTGTCATGAAAGCTTTTGGTGATTAAATAGAGAGGCACTAGGAAGTTTTTGTTAGCGTATCCTTTCCTTTTATTTTATGCCACAGATAAGGAAAAGATTTTCGGTAACGTAGCCGTATTGTTTTAATTTGCCATGATTCATTAGAATTGTATCTCTTTAATCAGTGAGAGTGACTTTCTAGTCACATTCTGACATATCGTGAATATTATCAGGATTTCCACAGTTGTCTCAAAATAAAGGTATTAAAAAAGTGTTGCCATACTGATTATCATTTATGTTATTGATAAGGCCTTTATCAAAAACGGATATATGTCAAGTGACAAATAGCACGCGCAAAATATCAATGGCTGAACTTTATCAGGGATTCTAGGGTGGACGGTTTCGGGTCAGCGATCACAATGATAACATATCAGTTGGCCAGCAGTTTCCAGTGAATTTGTCAAACTGAGGATATTTTTATAACTGTATTTACAAGAAAACTTCTTAATATATCCAAACATTACATGATTGTTCTTTTTTGCTATGCGTACGTAATTGAAACAGCCTTTATAATATTTCACTGTCATGAAAACTTAATGGGCTCATTTGTATTCACAAAATTCACAAAAAGAATATTTCTCGTGCAGGCAAGCAAATATGACCTCATTTTTTCTCAAAATGCATAGCGAAACAATTATTGCTGCAAGCGAGTAGTATGCACCCTCGGAAGGACGTCATTTTGGATGCACCGTTGCATTCACATAGAAAAAAGGAAAGTATTTCCACTCATTCGGTTTTTTATGTATGTACATACATATGTACATAAAAACAAACAAAATATTCATTTATTTCACCATTTTAAAAAAAAAACTTGTTATCCACTAAAAAGTTGTAATCTAAAAAATATATTAAATTATTAATAAAATACATATATAAAATAATTTCTGTAGAACTAAAATACTTTGCTATTATTTTTTCACCGCGTTATAATGGTGTTCTACCAAGTAAATGCCAATTCAATTAATAAGGTTGGTAACGCCGAAATACAGCAGAATTTTACGACTTTTTTGCGATACTGACTGGAAATAATAGTTATTGGTTATCTCATTTTTCTGAACGCATATACTTACATACGTAATATAATTATGATATTTATGTTTTTTTGATAAAACGCTATTGGGTTATTGTCGACTTGTTTGTCGCATTAAGAGATCAAATTATAAATTTGTATCTTTAGTCATGTAAGCTTGTGTTGTTTATATGTCTCCTTATTAACACTCAATCCGATCCAGTGAAAGGAGAGATCGAAGATTTAACAATTTCACCTTCTTCGTTCACCGCCATCTGCAAAAAGATTGGATGAGCGAATATGTTGTGTCCACGTGCTCTATATTTAGAGTGAGCATGGTACGTTATTTTATTTTACAACACATTGATTACCATATTATCATATATAAACCGAAGATTTAGCGCGTTCTGTTACGTCCTCTTCATATTAAGTGTCTGATATGAGATGAGAATGTATATGATCTTACTTTCAAAGACTTTGACTTGAGATATCGAGTCAAATGAGTTTCCAATTGTAAGACGAATATGAACTATTTCAGATAGTTCAGTTTTATAGACAACCGTCAGGTATTTGTCTATGATATTTGAAGGACACGGACGGGTAGACACTTATACAATTAAATTACTTTATCGTTTTGATGTTTGGTTTATTTTGTATAGATACAGTTTTACAATAGCTGACAATATATAACAAGCTTGCAAACGGATGGTAGAAGGATAACTCAGAATCTTAGTTTGTATGGAATTATATAGTCATTTAGTTAACCACATGTGTTTATAAAATCTGTGGGAACTAAGTAAAATCAAGTGCAAAGTTTATCTTGTAAAAAGCGCAGAATATCGCTTTTGGTTATCTACTAATACTTGAAGTTAATTTATTGCTCTTACGACTGTGAGAAAGGGATGTGATATCGCGTCTCACGGATGTATCGGCTTAAGGGTGGAGCTATGTGCATTTAATAAAATAGGGGTGATAAGATGCATAAAAGTTCGACATACGCATCTGAAAATGTTATGTTTTTCTTTATAATTGTTATTACGATTCTTGTATTTTACTTACTGAATACTGAGTTAAACACTCATATATATTTTCACGACTGCAAAGACTTGAGCGATAAAAGGTCTAAACGATCAGACTTTTACGAGCCATTTAAAGGACGTTTAGATGACATCAAATCCATCACGATGAATAAAGAATTTTTCGAAACCATTCCCGCCCCAAGTGAATGAAGGGAGTCATAAATAAATTAGATTTTCAACTGAAATAAATTAGTTTTACGAATTACTTAATTGTAATTTAAAATTGATTAATCAAAACAGTATGATACATTTTTTGCATTTAATATGATAATACGTTATTTTTAAACAGACAATCAATAAGACCTCTCTCATCACGAAAATGATTTTTGGTTTATTTCTTAGTGTGCTGTGTATACGCATGTGTGTATGTGTACTCCAAATACATATATATATATATTTGTGTATGGTATACGGGAAAGTAATTTACATAATATATTTTGTACATATATTTAATTTACTATGTCCGCTCCCAGCATGGAACATATGGGCTCCATTCGGAGTTTATATCAACATGTTTTTTTCTACGAGAACTGCTTGTGACTCAGTTGATCAACTTCTTTTTTTAAAGAAAGTAAGAATTTGAGAATTAGAAAAGGACTGTGGCAAGCTAATCGCTCTCGCTACGTGCCTCTTTTCAGATCGGAAAGGTGGGAAGGGATTTTTGAACACCACAAACACCCATTGTCGAACAGAATCGATTTATCGAGTGGAAAATCTGCTCGTAACATATATATGCATAAGTTAACATCTTGAACTGACTTGACTATGGATTTCTCACCACTGCAGCAATCACGCATTCCTGTCATCAAAGATGCGCCTCGGAATTCCATCAAATAGATATTCTAAATAGAATATGTTCTTTTTCTAAAAAAATCGAATTGTATACGTCCAATTTTGACATTACATTGGTCATCCGAAGTCAAATATTATATAAATTACTAGTATTGCTACCCGGCGTCGCTCGGACTAAGCGACCTTTAATTATTTAGCGTTATATCATTCGACATAATTATATCACAAAATCTAACATCCAAAATAGAGTTAAACTAAAATCACAAACTTTATTCAATTTGATGACAGCCCCATTCTCGCCCAATAAAATGTCCAAATTCAAGGAAAAAATCTAATTTGCTGTCAAAGAAAAGTCAAATAATACCTTCACGTAAATAATAAACATTATTATTAATAATAAAAGCCAGGAAAAGTTCAGTAGAAGACTAATTTATTACATTTTGACTAAATGTCTTCGCCGATAAAAATTCAAACATATTTTCTTTCATATTCGTTTTTATGGCAACTTAATGACCAACAATGCAAAAGGGAATTACAGACCCACAGACATACATACGCCGTTTCGGTTTTATATATAAGATTCACAGAGACTGGAGTTTTCTTCTTTTTATTTATACTGCCTGTAAATATGTGTATATGGGTGATGCCGGTCCGCGAAATATTGTCCAATTTTCACCGGTCCGCGGATGTAAAGAGGTTGAATAACACTGGTCGAACGCATAGTTTTTATTATGTTATGCAAACGTTGACAACCATTGTTGGTCTTTCGCATGTTGCTTGAACACTGAACAGAGACAGGGTGTAATAAATTTCATCTGAACTTTAGAGGTTATTAATACAAACAATTCGCTATAATAAATCCAACCATTCGCGCATAATTGTAAGCTGTTTTCTCTCATTAATCACCCTGTATTTAGGTAAACAGGAAAAAAACATACCGCAAAAGTCGTTCCGGCGATGTATATAGGACGCTCAGAGCGAGTTTGGTATATTTGTTTATCGGGAACATTCTGCGATACGAATCGATAGAGGAAATGAAGCAGTTTTGGAATTCTGTAGCGTAGGAATTTTACGGTTTGTGTCCGAGATAAGCGATGAAATATGATGAGAATTGGTGTAGAGGAAATAAGGCTGGAAAAAGTGGAGGGGGTTTAATAGTTAAACTTGCGGATGCCATTTTGGTTTTGTTGTTATACGTTTTATATTATACGAGGCTTGCACTAATATATGTTCTCTTTATCTTGTGTACTAAAATCTTTTATGTCATTTTATATTAAAAAAAAAACATTTGACATTGCACCAAAACCTTTTTTGTGCGGTAGATGCGTTCTGCGGAAAATCGCACAAACAAGCTATAACTTAATATGAGAACATAAAATGAACAAAGACACAAATGTCAAGGTCACATTGTAATAAACAGGTGAAAAACTGGATTTTGCACGTACTGTACATGAACAAAGTGCTGATAATTACGTTATTACCTGTGTATTTTGAAATACAGTGGAACCCCGATCTTACGTTTTCCCGTGTGGTGCGTTCATTTTCTATAGCCCCGGCATTTAGTTAATATTAAAAACTTTCCCGCATTCATCGTTTCCCGCATTAATCGTTTGTTTTATACGTTCCATTGAAAAACGTAGAATCGGGGTTTCACTGTAGTCCCAAGAATATATTTAAAAAACCGCATAACTTTGAAATCGCACAAAAAGAAGACTATGTATGGTTAAGGTTTTTATATTATTTAGAATCCTGATTGTAGAAAATATTCGCCACAGTTTTCTGAGCCACAGCAGATAGTCATTGTATACGAAACAGCCATATATATTATACGTATTACTGCATAGCCTAACCCTTTGAACTGGCTTCACTATGGATTGCTCAACACTGCAGCGATAACGCTCTCCTGTCAGCAACAATGCGAAGGAAAAGTAAATTAATATAAAAACTAAATCTCAGAGACGAAGAAATTTTACGCAAACGCGCCTCAAGACTTAAAGTCCATCAAAAAGATTTCTAAAAAAAATGCAGAAAACTAAAAAAAGTAGAGCAAAAAAAAACAAAAACGCCGCTTAATTGATTCAAATATTTTCGATTCTATAACGAAACGCCATTATATATGAATTTATTTGTTGTTAAAATATAGATGAACGATTGACAGCTGAGTAACATAATTTTTTTTTTATAATATATAGTCTTATTCTATGTATCCGTCAGCTAGTTTAAATAATATTTTCCATACAGCGGTCTTTAATAAGTGATGCGAATATAATAACTTCTGTGCTTCGTCCCTAAAATGGGTAAGGAATTATGTTTAGGTTCAATGAGCTTGATACCATTAAACTTATATTTCCACACATATTTTTTTTTATGTGAAATATAATATGTGAAAGTTTCTAGAAAAAGTTAGAGATTTATAAAACGACTTATTGATACTATTCTTCGACACATTCGAAATCAATGTTTTGTTTTATTTTCTGCAATCACGTTTAAAGTGTTAACAGTAACTTCTTGGTGAAAATGAATTATTTAAAAAAAATTAAACTCACTCTTTTAGTACATTCTGCGACACACAATTTGACAAAGATCAGGACCAGTTTCGCTAATCGTAAGAATTATTAACTCAATCACCAGGGTGGCACATAGTCGACTCGATTAGTCTCCTTTACCTCAGGCTCCTAGACACTCCGAAATTAGAGTATTTTGATAGATTTAAAAATAGTCGATATAAATTAAGTTAATGATAATTACCCGAACGTGTGATGCTTACCTAAGTATTAAATTGTTATAAACGGTTCATTAAATCGTTCAATTTGGCGGAAAATTTGCATGGAATCCGTTTTGTAACGACTGAATTAGTATTCAAAATGTGTTAACGCATTAAGTGCTTATGATGCATACATCAGTTCTTAAGCATGCTCTGAAGTGTCGTAATTACGGAAGCATTAAACCGTAATCTTTCATAATATTACATTTTTAAATGCCATTTAAAATTGACACAGTTTGCTTACTAGCTAAAAAAACGGTGATGATATTCAGAAGTCGAGTGGTCATGATGTTTCAATCGGCTGCGGAGTTCACTGGGTCGAATTCCAATGCAATCATTCAAATATTGATAATGAAATCGATTTGTATGTTTTTAATAAGAGGTTTAGATGCATGGATATTTCTATCGTAATATGTCTGAATTCAATATTTACAAAAATGTTTTAAATGCGCGACCACAATATTTATAAATTCTACAGCTTTGACGTTATACTTTGATCTATGTTTACCAAAAGTATAACTTCTATCCAATGTAATGTTTTTAAAAGAAATTCTAGCATTTTAAATGTTGTAAATGCATTATTTGACACATTCACTGCGGCTTACGCAACTTAAATAGTCACAAGCTTGAATATATCGCGCTAAGCGTTTTATCTCATCCATTGCTATTCCTGTTTCATTTAATAGTCGATCATTGATTCCTCGAGTCTTCAGCTCTCTTCAAAAAAAAAATATTCTCTATCTTGGTCGGTATTTAAACACACAATTTGGAGCAATTTATACGTTAATTAAGGCGCAGTGAACGTGTCAATTGTATAATACATCACAGGCACCCTAATATTAAACACCAATCTACTAAAATTAAGTTATGGCTACTGTTTTTTAAGGTCAATAATAATTATTTTTCAAATCATAATTTTGTCACGTTGATATTTAGAACGAGCAATAAGAGTATAACGTTCTTATAAAATACGATCGCTTATTAGGTTAAAATCCTCCCTCTGATTAAAAGCACACACTGGTAGTATGTACCTAACTACTTAATAATAACTTCCGTTTGCAACCCTCTTTGTAAGGAAAACTTGCGGGAAGCGGCTGCTTTAATTTCTCATTTATATTAATCCAAAATGAATGTTTACATTTTCTCGAAATTAGATTTTCCTTAATGTGTAATGCTAATTTCGTTTCGGATTATGCTACCTTTGCATTTCCGAAAGCATTCGAAGCTCTTCAAGTAAAACATTTGTATAATCTATCTATAATTTATATTATTGAACTGAAATGTAAACATCGTATCCGTAGGAGTTGTACAAATGCATCAAGTATGACAATACTAGTGTATTTAAAATAAATACAAAAGTCAATTTTATATTTTTTTTCTTGTAGTCTGTATAAATATATAAATATAGTTTTCTATTTCCGCCTTGATCCTAAACGTGTCAAAGCAAAAGCAATGAGTTGACTGCTGGTATTTTTTGAAATCAATTCTTGCAAAATCATATATTCACTAATTGAAATAGATTTGTGTTCGAAAGCAAATGGTTGTATGTGATCCTCTCTCATCCTTACAATGCTCTGAGCGATTATCTGACCACAAGTTCTTCCCTAGCCCTATGCTCAATATCTTGGAAATAAAAAATGTTGAACAACTGAATACTGAGCAGTTTTCTCAGAACGACTTTTGTCGAAATAAGCTTCATTATGAGTTCGTGTGATGCACGATAAGACCGGACAGTCAGCAAAATGACAATTACTTCATCAATTTTACGTACCAAATTTTTGTTTTTATTGTAGATGCGTATAGTTAGCAGCGTATATAAAATATATCGAAGATTTCTTATCATAGCACAGTAGATTAATCAATATAAGAATGTCATAAAGATTATCCCTTAGGATAAAATAAACGAATCACAACTTTTGCCGGATTTCAGCTAAAAATGCCACGAGATACAAAATAATATGTACGGTATGTGTCAAGGAGTCAAAGAGTGAATACGAAGATAATTCAACTATTAAAATTACTTTCTTGTTCATAGCTCTAAGAAGCCTTAAAGGGGTCACCCCGTGGTCATCACAATTTCTATAATATGCAACGTAGAATAAATTACTTTTTAAAGATATTGAAAAAAAGATGTATATTCTAAAAGATAGCTTAAATTGATTACTGGTGAAACCTGTTTTTAGGCTCTCCAGAAAAGTAGAGAAAAATGAGTTAGATTTCTCTGCTTATAATGTATCTATTTGTCGTCTATTAAAAAGGCTAACGTTTGTTATTTTGTGCGTTTGATCAGGTGACATGTGGAGCCCGGTGGGCGCGAATTCTGCAAGCGGAGGCCAGGCGGTCGGCGCTTACCCCTCTGCCCGGACGAAGCACTCCGCCACCCTAGTGGGCGGGAAGGTCTTCCTCCTCGGCGGCAGGAATGGAAATATACCACTTAAAGATATGTGGAGCTACACCCTGAGTGAGTATTGCGATATTTTTGCGATTTATTTACCCCAAAGGGTTGCTATTTGTAGGCAAACACTTAAAGCGAATATGTTTGTTTGAGATTTATTGCTGGTTCTATAGCTATGTAGGGCAGTGGACGGCAGTACATATATCAAATGTATTGTGGGGAAATTTCTTTATTGTTTGGCTAAGTGCCATAACTGTTTGCTGGGTGTTATATTCTGTATTACGTATGGATTCTAATCATAGATAGGTTTTCTTGTAGCTTTGCAAACAATTTCAATTCGATTTAACCTTATTTCATAATAGTATACACCACGGGCTCCCAACCTATTGGTCGCGACTTTCTGTGGGGTCACCAACTTATACATTTAACTAAAAACAATATTCATTATAGTGAACTTTCGTTGTTTTTTTTAATTACGTTATTAAAAATGCCCTTTTAATTGCATCAGGGTCGCGGGTCATATGGATTTTATAAAAAGGGGTCGCCACCCGAAAAGGTTGGGATCCTATGGGATACACTGAAGAAAAAAATGTCATCAATTATCAATAAATCAATTATAAGTTCTTTTTTTGAAATTTTATCCTCACGAAAAAATGTGTGCAGCTGTGAATCTGTTATGGCTCAACTTATTGCTAGATATTCATGTATATTCTATTTATATTTATAATATAATACTAACATTGCGTGTCGTGAAGATTCGATGAAGGGAGCTAAATGAAAAAATTCAGATGCGTTTTGTGATTTTTTCTCTTTCTCCTTCCCCAACCATTTAATTCTTGAAAACCATACGTTTAATTTTGACTCAGGCATTAAGTTGTTACATACTAACAGGGGTGAGTTTAAACTATTTTATCAAGAAATCTTAGAGATTAATCGAGCTCAGCTCAACGGTCTGCCAATTTTGAACGAGCAACTATATTTGCCTAGTTCACCATTGTTGTACCCTTTTAAATAATTGTTAATTTTAATTTATTGTCATTTATTAATAATTGTCATTTATTTACAATTCAAGCACTTGCTATTATTAAATATCAATTCACTTACTATCATTAATGTAATATAATAATAAAGGCTTAAAATCAATCAACTCATTAACGAGACGACGGATAGGACCCTAGATTTATTTTAAATATTCTTATGTTATCATCTGGTCATTAATATTTTCAAAAATCCCCGTAATTATAACAAACCCACTTAAATCATAGAAACTTGTATTCATTCAAATTTCGCTAATTTACATTTTAATAACCTTTTAACTTAGTGACCTACTTATATTTTTGTATATAAACAATACAAACTGTTTACTACGCGTCAGTTCAAGTACATCCGTGCACTTGGAATGCCTGAAGATGCCGAAAGGCGAAACCCGGGTCGTTAGCGACAAAGCTCATGGAAAAGTACAAAATTCAAAAAATTCTAATTTCATATATTATTTATTAGTTTTTTTATCATATCGTTTTTGAAATAATCGTTAATAAGTGCACAATATATTTATTAATAAAATAAATTTACAGCCAAAATTACGGCATAATATGGCGTTTAATAAGATATCAATACCTTAGATTGCAAAGGTTCTAGCTGCTTTTGACACTGTTTTGAGATATGAACGTTTGAAGTTTCGATTGATTAAAATTCACTTGTAACAATGAGCAAGTAAAATTGTTTCAAATTACTAATTTTAAGCATATTTTTTCACAACTCTTGCTGAGAAATAATGATTTTAAAGATTTAATGAAGGAAATAATGATGACAAACTTAGAACTTTGTCTGTGCAAATTCAGTTCAACTCCGTTATTCAACCAAACATAATTCTGAAATTCATATTATATATGATAGAATGGAAGCTTTTCCGTCATTTTAGGCAAAAATATCAATTAGAACCTTTTCAAAGTATGTATGATAAGCGATTTTGTTTAATTTAAAATTAAATATACATAATTATCGTACTCAAAACTTGTCTGAGGCTAAAAGATCACGGATTAGTAGAGAGAAAAATTGGCTGCGTATTTATCAAGTAGGAAAAGGCGCTCGAATGAAGTTGTCGAAAGCTGCGCTGAGGTTTCTGTTAACTATGCACGTTACAGCATTTACAATCGAGTAGACGCAAATGTACTGCAAAAGTAAACCGAGCGAGCTTCTGCCTCTGCCGTGGACAAAGAAAAACTCACTTGAAAATGTACGCACAGCTTAAAAACTCAATTCCGCGTGAAAAATAAGAACCACAGGGACGGAAAATTCTTTCAGGCCAACTCTTTTCAGGAACAATCTACAGCGTAAACAGTGTTTTTAATGAAAGCTTGAACGAATTTGAACCGGTAGAGTGTAGGATATATTTACCTTTTTTTATACACAGTAGGAAAACGGAAGAATGGTTTGAAAATTGTGTGAAAATTGTAGTGTATATGTTACAGTGAAACTGTATTCTCAGTGAAAATGTATCAAATATTAGATTTGTATTACAAGATGATTTCACTGGTCACAATCATTGAAATTATTGGCCCAAGTCGATGATTTGCCGGCTTAAAATTTTGATTTGCTTCAATGAAACAAAATCAGCAAGTAGTCCCTTTCATAAAAAGAGAACCAAAGAAAAACACAGACAAACATTAGGCTGAAGATAGGGCAGTCAAATTTAATTTCAATTACAGCTTGGAGAAGAATATATTTTCACTGAGAATACAGTTTCACTGTAACATATAAAGGGTATTTTTATAAGGACGCTTAGTTTTGAAATGTAAATAAAACAAGTTGTTTGTGAGATTTCGACTAAATTTTAATTTCATTTGTAAGTATATTTTACGTCATTAAATATGGAATATAGCATCAAATGTCTGCCAATATCCATTCATTATAAAATGGGCCATGTCGCTAAAGTTGACTTTTTTGACAAATAACCTTCCAACTGCTCCAGAACCCAATCAGGCGTTGTCTGTGGTCGTTTACCTGAAGTTCCTTGGTTAGTTGGATTTTATACGGGTGCAGACATAAGGCCCGATTCAAAATTCGCCAAGTTGAAGTCGCAGAAAAGCCAAGTTCTTGTGAACAACGAGAAATAAGCTGCCTTGGGTTTTCCTGTACACTTTCACACACAGCAGCAATGTTTTCACCAGATATTGTATTTTGATGACGTACAGGTAGGTGTTGGCCGATTATTTACCAAACTGGTTGACTCAAATTTGGCCACTAAACAATGAATAATCTTCTCAGCAGGACAAAGTAACATATTTTGAGCGTCCCTATTGAAATACCCTTTATATATTCATAAATAGGGCGTGTAATTTTGTATTTCATGTTTTTTTACGAATAATGCCCGCTTATAAATATTTATAAGCTATCAGAACTGTTTTGCGCAACATTAAAGATGATAAATAAAGCGATTACATTCAAAGACAATTTTATAAAATTTCAATCGATACAATCAAAAGTTTTGCCAATACTCGATAATGAAACTTTTAATATTTTTATTTATGCAAGCTTCCAATTTTTGAGCGTACGTACAAAACCTGTAAACAGAGTTGTTTTACGAAAACTTTAATCTCTTATTTCGGAGAGAGTAAGGTCAAAAGAATGCTCTACGAATCGTTTTTAAAGATATGGCAAGAACACGAGAAACCCTACTCAGTCATTGTGTAACAAATGCATAATGATAAGTGAAAAAGGTCATTGAGCTTTACAAAGAATTATCAATACTAAACGGAGGGTCTGAAATAAAAATATAACTAAAGATCTCATCAAAATATGTAGAAACCTTTATCTAATATCCTTAACCTTTTGCACTCCTCAGTATATTATTTTTTTTCTTCCAGTGGCTCCTCAATAGATTTGAGAATTTTAAATTTTATTTAAATGTATGCTACGTTTTTTTTTTAAATAGTGGTATTTCTTTCCTTTAAAAACTATTTACTACGCGTCAGATAAAGTTCATCCGTCTAATTAAAATTCCTGATGATGGTGAAACGCGAAAACCGATCATCAGTGAAAAACGTATTTAAATGTACAAAATTCAAATTTGGCATTTTGATTCCATCAAGAACCTAATATCAAAATTCTGAATTAGCAGTAAGTTGCATTACGTAGCATATTGAACAACTAGTACAGATTTACTGGTTGGAAACATTCCACATACTATGGCCTTAAATAAGACATTTTTATTTTGATATAAAATCTCTATTCATACGCAAAATGGTTTCTATTGGGAACAGGATGTTGTTGGCTCAATCTCTTTTAATACGGTTAGAAGTGAAAAATTTAAAAATGTAATTAATCGTTTAAAGATTGACGCGGAATATGTGTTCGTTAAACTTTGAATTTGAAAGACGATAAGACACTTACTTGACAATAATTGTTAACTAAGTAAGCAATATCAGTGCTGCTTGCTATAAAGGATTTTGAAGATTGAAAGCTGGCTTTCTTCCTACACGTTTGAAGATTTGGTGCAGTGGCGCTCAAACCATATTTAAAACGTTATTGTGGTTTTCAAGATTATTTCGTAAAAATTTACTCTCGATAAAAAGAAAAATTATATGATTCGTTTTTTTGTATTGATTTTTTTTGCTACTTAACACATCTTAAATATTAATGAATCAAAATGTAAATAAACATAGACTTTAACCTTTCTTCTTAACCTTTTTTAACAGTCGCAAAAAATACATCCGATTCTGTGATGTGTAATCACTACTCTTCGTGGGGTTTCAAAGATGGCAGTTTGAAGGTGATAAATATGTGATATGGATGATAAATGCAATAAATCACCATTTTTGCATGAAGCGTAATGACTATACATCACCTAATGAAAGGTTAATAAAACCAAAAGAGATTCAATTTTGTATGGAAAATGCTGGTATTATTGCTTTGGTGTTCCAGATTTAATTTACATGTGACACTTTGGTGTAAGCTATCATGCCGTGTGATATTTTAATCTCGCCCTCTGATGCAATAAAACAAAGCTTAAATAAAGTGATTAACTTATTGCAGCTACTTTCCTAACCTCTTCTTTTTATATGAGTGTCTAAGCATTTTCTATTGGAAAACAATACATATAAAGAATGAGTTCCATATTTGAATATAATATACTTGAATAATTTTAGTTTTAAAAGAGGAATATTGATTTATGATTTCAACCAAAAGAGTTCATAGTTTTTTTTCTATAATATATATGTATTATATTGTACTTTCAATGATGATAACTGACGAGTTTGCAATTCGTAATAGATTCGCATGTTTATTCTAGCGTGTGTGGTGATAGTCCCGCCACTGACTCGTGCTGACTTAAGTAGAGTGTAAAGTCGAAGGAGTTAGCAAGATTAGAGTGGCGTCTGGCGTCGTTATGGCGGGAAATTGGGATCTCCATTTTCAAAACTTTTCAATTAAACTATCACATTTTGCCATTGATTGGCGTTCAACAACATTTTGTTTTCTGTTTAGTTGTAATTTAGTTTTTCTAAAACATAATGAAATAGATGAATTGTTCAGTAAACAAGATTTCCTGTAAAACATCGCTGGAAAGACATTATAAAAAAATATGGGAAAACCATCTGTCGTACATATTTTGATGCCTTATTTTAATCAAACACAATTAATTGTTAAACTAAAAAATAACATAATATCTTAATACAGAACCGGGTGATATAAAATTAACTACTAATAATTGGGTTAACATGCTTTATTGATAGTCCACACGCTCTAGATAAAAAGTTTTTGTTTTATTTTAAATACACAGACATATCAAATGAATTTTCGACTGCGTCTTTCTGTGTCTCGAAGTTTCAAAAAATAGAATTCAATTTAGCCTTAATTTATAATTCTCTTGATGGTGTCTTCTATCGAGGGTCTTCGACATACGGTTCTTTACTATCTTAACTAGCTGTATTAAATCGCCAATCCTTCGGGCTTCGAATATCGTATCTAAGATAATGTATTTTTACCTGTATTTTATTTCTTCCGTCGTTATAAAGAAATGTTATTCTTATTTTGAATTCCAGGACCACGTTTTTGAAATTCACTATTTGTCTGAAGAGATATATATCGACAGTTAAGTCGACCGTGTGATGACGATTGTTGAATGAGGTGACCTAGAAATCGCAGCGTCTCGATTTTTCAAGACGTCAGCGAGGAAAGCTGGCGGCTTGTGTTTCAGAGGAGGGCGGGGGAAAAGTTAGATGTTTTCATCTCACGGTCGCTTACTTTCACTAAGCGTATTTTCATAAAATCTATATCGCCTTTTAAAACTTTCTGCCGCAAAAAATGTTTATCATGGCTTGGAAAATATTGTGGTTTAATATTGGTCTAGTTTTGACGATACAAATTTAGCTGGAATAGATGTCAGAAATAAGTCAAGGGTGTCGATGAACACGTGTTCCTCTAGACTGGATGCGTAGTCAAGGTTTCTGACTACCACATTTTTCTTCAATTTATAGATTTATATCATAAAATATGTGTAACTTAAATATTTAAATCCTCATTCATACACCTTATACGAGTGAAAAAAAGAAAAAAATAAAGCAAATGGTAAGTTATTGAGTCTTTTAAATTAGTGTTTCCCAAACTAGGGACCGTAAAAAACATGGTTTTTGTTCAGGAGGGCCGTTGCATGAAAATTTAAGGGGAAACACTGTTTTAAATACTCTTTTAATCTATCTTTCATCACCATTTATAAAACGGTGTTAAGTGTCTGATTTACTACACAATAATTCACTAAGAGTCCATATGTTGCTTCAACTGTGAGCCAACAGCGAATAATAAAAAGAAACGAAGAAGTGTTAGTAACCATTTTAATCTTCTTTACATCTTTTGAACGGCTGTCGTCAAATAATTGGGTTAACATGCTCCATTTCGAGTTCACATGCTTTTTATTGTGCTTGCAACACAAAATTCAATTAATGAATTTTCTTACCTATGTAAGACACATAGATTTTATGGTAATGTGGTTTACTGGCTAAATTTGCTGTAAGCTGTAATGCTCGCAAATGGTAAATCATTGTTTTAGACTTTTCACGATGATTGTAGCAAAATAAGTTAGCAGGATTGTGATGATGTATTGTAGGTACATTTTACTGTAAAAAAATAAAATAAAATACATGGCATTACAGCTGACGCCAATGCGCCATGAATTTGACAAATTAATAAAAATATCTCAAAAAATGTTATACAAAATTATAAAAATAAAAATAAACAAATGTATGAAGCAGAACAGAAACATGTTAGTTACATAAAAAGAAAAAAAAAACTATAAACAGAGAACCAAGTTAACTGCCGAAGATGTCCATATCAACAGGCAGTGCATTCATCAACCGAACAGCTTTTGCGACTAGCGACTCAAAAGACCTACGTGACAAACATGTTCTCATTATGACAAGTTACGCATACTTAAAGCTGCATTATTAATCAACGATTACATTATATCAGTGGTTATACTTTGTTGGAGGTACTGGAGATACCCATCAGTTTCATATGCGCATTCACCGAACTCTCAATAATGAATATTTACTGCAAATCAGTGCGACTTCTGCTGACCTCCGCCGAACCCGCGAGACTGACTCATCGAACCCCTGGGGTTCGATTGAACCTAGGTTAAGAATCACTGCCTTATATGTTCAGTTTAAGTTTTGAAAGCTCACTTCAAATAATTGGGAATGCGACAGCATTCGAAGCGTACGCGGTAGACGTCTTAATTAGTGAATTGTCTGCTGGAAAGTTTATGGCCTGACCTCTTCAGTCGAATCGTTTCACCATAAAGTTTAAGATATTTAATATTAACGTGTTTGTAGTTTTGTCCATTTCGGAATGTAGCTCAGTATTCAACGCATTCTTAATTAATTCTGAATATCACTTTTAAGGTGTTCACTGTCAATAATTGGTGGAAAGGCATTATAATAAAAATAATAATACATTTTTAGTACTTTTTCCACATAAAATTTATTTTATCAGGACCGGTTTCGCTCATGGCGAGCATTGCCAACTGATTATTTATTTTTATTAAATGCACTCATTTTTGGGCATTTACTTTGTTAATGATAATTCATATTTAATTGATTTTTGATGTATTAGTTTGCATTGCTAAGAGGTCTTAAACATTTTATTTATAGTTTATTTTTCTTGTAGTTTGCTTAGTCGTTTTACCAATTGTTTGTCATACCTTGTTTTTCATACTTAACTTTTGTATAAATATCACTGCTTTATTGTATTCCTTATCAGTTGACAATGCTCGCCATGAGCGAAACCGGTGCTGATAAAATAAATTTTATGTGGGAAAAGTACTAAACATGTATAATTATTTTATTTTAATTCTGAATATGTTATAATCCTGTTAAAAGAACAGCTATGAAAAGTGAATTAGATGATTGTAATTTAAACTTATTACAGACAACGGACATTAAGATTTATTACCTATTTTTAATGCACT
Organism: Himalopsyche kuldschensis; assembly: GCA_028554975.1. Taxonomy (NCBI): domain Eukaryota; kingdom Metazoa; phylum Arthropoda; class Insecta; order Trichoptera; family Rhyacophilidae; genus Himalopsyche; species Himalopsyche kuldschensis. The sequence goes on along the minus strand of JAHFWI010000085.1, from coordinate 406,380 downwards.
TACTGTGATTTTTATAATGATAATTCATACTTAATTGATTTTTGATGCTATAGCTTGTATTTCTAGGAGGACTTCAGCATGTAAATTTTAGTCTATTTTGTTTGTATTTTGCTTCAATTTATTTGCTTAGTTGTAATACCAATTGTTTGTAGTCAATAAGTTGTAATGTCCTGTAATTCTTGCTTAACTTTTGTATACATATCGTTGTATTGTTGTGTTTATTATCAGTTGATAATGCTCGTCATTTAGAGAATTTAGTGAATCCGGTCCTGATCACATACATTGAATGTGGAATAAGTACTAAAAGTGTAATTATTCTTATTATAATGCCATTCCACCAAGTATTGACAATGAACACCTTAAAAGAGGCATTTAAACTTGTCAACTCTAAGTGATCGAAATTTATTTCCGATTCTGCGCCTTACATTAATCTGTCAGGCTTGGATTACGTCTCGACTCGTAAATTTGCCAACTCTCACAGAGGGCTTGTGTTTTTTTTTACTTAATCCAAAAGCGTCTTTGAAAACACCACTTTGATTAAATAGCCAAGAAATTTCATAGGATATCTAAGAAAGCTGGATGAAAATTTATCATTCTTTATTCTTGACACCGCAGTGGCAGTGTGAGTGATTTAACCGAATAATTAATCTTCTTTTGTGAAACGGCGAAGACGCATTTGTCCCGGCGACTTCTGTAAGGAGGGAGAATAAGAAAGTATGGCGGATGTATATTACACAATTTGTTATCCAATTCATTGATATAATTGAAATATATATTATTAAATTGTATTATGCTCGTAATAGCGTGAAAGAAATCTTATACCTATACCACTTACAGTTTTATAATTTTTAAGTTATTATGACATATTGATGTTGAACAAAATTGATTATTATTTTAAAGATAACGATTAATTCGAACATAATATGTTAATTATACCTACCGTTTGAAGTTTGTTTTATGATAATCGATCGACGTTTTCCAAGCTAACGAGCTGATTTAAGACATTTTGACAAGCGTTTCCCAAATGATGCTCCATCAAGTAAGGAAAAGTTCAATAATAACTCACTGAATGTTTACAATATTGTAGGTATGTATAGATATATAATAAAATATTATATTCAAGCGAGTCCGAGTATGATATCCATATTGAAAACGAGTTCCCTTTATGCAATAGTATCAAAACTTAAACGTCAGATGGATAAATTGAAGCTATCCTAAAAATTTACTTGAGTTAGACTTCGGCTCTAAACGAAACATGCAACGGTGATCTGTATCACATTGTCTCTATTTGCCATTGTTTTTAATATTACTTTTCTGATTTGGCAACCTAAGTAGCTTGTTTTTAATCCCGTATGTTGGCCTCCCTGCAATAATGACCTTCGCATCTGTCAAAATGATTTATTTGATTACATGTCAAATGTAACATTATATCATTATTGTTGGGGAGGTTCCAATAATTGTTGTTTTATGAATAGACACTGCATAAATTGGGATACGAGGAAGGAAAGTATTTGAGTTATATTTTTAAGAAGAATTCCCAAAAAAAATATTCTTTTAAGAAACCATGGTATTGTATATAACGTCAGCTTGATATATCGTTGAATAGATGGCGTCTGATAAAATATGAAATACTCACTTTTAGCGTCAGTTGTGCTGTGCTGCCCACGCAATGAGATATTTTCCCGAAATATTTTATTTTTTCCTCCCCGATGCGTCATTCGTATACAATATAGAATGAAATCTTTTCAGATTTCCAAATGCCTTTGGACGTATGCCAAAATCTATATTGAAGCAACACTTACTTATTGAGCGAATTTCTATTGTTCAATTATACATTCCGTTACTTCAACTTAATTCATTGCCCACTTTATATTGATAGATGGCAATACTGTTTCCATTTTCTCGAATAATCATGAGAATGCAATACGCTGGATATACAAATACGTCTTGTTCAAATGTTTCAAACACAAACACATGTATATATCGTGTATATATTTAAAAGAATGATCATAAGTCAGCTGGTAAAATTTGTGAATGTTTCTTTCTCTGTGTGATATTTTTGGATCTTTCATTTAAATATTTTGTTAGAACCTCAACATAGAGCATTATTAGGCCTGTTTGAGCTTTTTGATAGAAGGTTTTGTTACGAAGACTGACTGTAAGTTAATAGCCCTAAAAAATACTAGATTTTTAGAAAACTGTCAACTATCAACAACAAATTAAATCGATTATGTGATTGAAAAGATTGCTGATTTAAAAATATATTTGATCAAAGCACCATCATTTGAATATTTTGATAGCTTTATGCCATATTTACTTATACATGTAGTCGAACATTACATATTATGTATACAATATCAAGCTTATAAAGCACTTTTCTTTGTTTGTAAAATAGGGTTACTTTGCCTACCAAGAGGTATCTTTGCCTCGTCAGTAAAGTGACATTAGAAACAGCTTGTAATATGAAATGCTTCCATTATAGAACCTTTTGTAATGCCACATATGAAATGTTGATAAACATTAAAAAAATTAACAGTTTTATAAAAAATGACTAGGCAAAGACACCCCATTTGACGGTACTAATGCGACAACCGTATCAAATAGTCAGAACCAGTTTCACTCATCACTCCTATCACGGTGGTCAAAATCCTGTATTTAATAAAATGGCTGAATTAACACAAAAAAAGTTTTTTTTTATTTTCATACTTAATTATAATGTTTTTTTCAGTACGATTTATTTTAGATTAATACCATAAAATGACCTTTCATAATGATAGATTTAAGCTTCTTTGAGTAAGAAACTCCAATTTTTCAAAAACCAAGGTGAAGTAATAACACAATCACCTTCCTGGTGTTTTATGGAGTCCGATTTTTCACGATCTTGCGTGAAAATGGATTTAACCGTACCAATCGAATTCGACGGTCTTTCCATTATGTTTCAGCCATGAGTTGTGTCATCAATTTCAGCATTTTTTTGGTAAATAATTTTTCGTCACGATATAAAAAAAATTAAAAAAATTGCCAGCCTTTTTTGTATGCACGATATAAAAATAGTGTATGTTATTTTATGTATTTTCATGAGGAAATTTTTGCATGAATGAAACGCGTGTCTCACGTAGCTACTCATAACACGCAGGTGAAAATTCATGAGAGGTCATTGGAAATTATTTTCTTTTAATTTTAATCAAAAGGTATTCCAAGTTATAAACTATTAATCAAATTAACGACATAACTATTTCACAAAATTAATCAATTTAATATATTTTTAAACATGCTCGCAATATGGAGCATGTGAATTTCTAATGAAGCTTATCTTAACAGTATGTTCTACGAACATGTAGTCGAGTAGCCATTGCCGTTGGTTTCAGTGTTCTCGGGTTCTAGTCCCATCGTGGTCATTTTCTCATCATGAATATTTCATGGGTTTGCGTTCGAAGGCCATGCCTTCGAAACTCTACATAAATCTGTAAATGAAAGTCCGCAAAAGTGGTAAAACAACAACTAGAAAGTCCTGTCCCACCCCCATAGTGATAAACTATAAACGATCAACAATATGTTTTCACTCCAGATATGGAGTAGATGGATTCGTAGTAGATCATTTTAAGAGAAGATCCAAACGCTTCCAAATTGAGCGAAACACGTAACTCGCTCACACAATCTCAATTTAATATTGCGGCTTTGAAATATTTTATTTTAGCCATAAAACGAATAAAAAAGGCGAATAGAATTCAAACCACTGTTCTTCTCCTGTTGCTGAATGTGTCTCAGATTTTATTAGAATATAGGAATTTTCATTATTGTTATTTATCCAGGGAAAATTGGGTGAGTTAAATAAGTATGTAAGGAAGAATTGTTTGCCGCTGTCCAATGCTAAGCCTATAAAAGCTATTTTTCCGTGAAATTTAAAACTATTTATAGTGAAATCAATACCTTCATCACGATTCTGAATCTGCTCTTGAATATCATACTGCTTTTATCAAGTTATTCACAAAAGTATTTTTTTTATATTAACTATTATTGTACACGTATTTTTTTTTTTAGATTTCTTTCTTTCGTGAAGCAGTTCGTAAGACGTCTCTCTAACACTTAGTATAATAGGATGGTGCTCACATTTTTTTCATTGCATCTACTGAATGGAAACCTTTCCGGTATTTTTTTGGGAAAATAAGAAACAAAATTTTGTTTATAAATTTATCACACGAAAAAAACGAGATTATGTATTAATGGCACTGACTTTTCTTTGCTTAGTATTTTTCTGTACCAGTGATTGGATTTGCAAAAAAAATGCTCTGGTTGTTTCACGTGTTTAAATATTCTATATTATTATATTCAAGTTCGGAAAAGTGAAATAAATCATATAAAGCCTTTTTAAAAGAGGTTAGGAGAAAAAAGTGAGTACTGCACACGATTACGCCCTTCTGTCAGAAGCGATGGGAAGAGAATGCCACTTGAATATAAAAACTAAAAGTCGGGGAGAGTAAAGCCCAATGAAATGGATATTCAAAAAATAGTTACTCATTTAAAATAAAAATATTACACAATCCAACAGTCGTAATATTTATGGATGACTTGACCTTTATTTAAAATCATGATATGAATATTTGCGCCGTAAATAATTCAAATTCAAAACGTTTTCTCATTCCTATCCCTGTATACTTATTTTGTTTTCATTTCTTTTCGTATTTCCGGACCCAGGAAATCTCTGTAATTAATAAAGCTAACGGAAGTAAAATAAAGCCGTTATGATGTTTAGATCTGCGAACAAAATATTTGTACATCATGTTATCTTTTGTTTTTATTGAGTTATAATTTAAAATATTACTAAATATGAATATGTAGTTATTAAGTACATTGTTTTTTATCATGTCTGTGTCATCCAACTAGACCATATATCTTATGTCATAATTTAATGCTATTGTCCGGTCCGTGGTGCAGTCCTCGTTGGCTTCCGTGACGGACTGGCCGTTCTTGAGTCCCGGTACGATCAGGTTTCAGTCGATAAATAAATTCAGTTCGAAAGCAATGGGTATTTGTGTTATTAAAAATCACCTCCCACATAGCGGCAGCCATTAGCTAATCACTAGTCCTGTCCTAGTTCAGGTAGCCTTTCTATCCCCAGACACTTCGAAAAAGAGAGGTTAAGAAACTGAGTAACAAGGAGTTCTCGTAGAAAAATCATGTTGAGATAAACTCCGAGACGAGTCCATATGCTCCATGTTGGGAACAGACGTGGTAAAATAAAAATAAATAATGTTAACATTCATAATGGATATTATTAAAAAGAAATGTTAACATGACTTATGAAACATGTAAATTAATGTTATGTTGATTCTAAATTCAAACTGAAACAAAAGCTTTACTTTTGCTTGATTCAAATTCATTACGTAATTTCTTTTAAATTTGCACTGTTCGGTAATGCTATTTTATAATATTCTCTCTGCAGACCCATCCTCGTGACAAGTTGTATAAATGCCCACTATACAATGATCCAAAATTCACATTATAACTTTGGCCAATATCAATTCTTATAAACGTGACAAAGCATGCCCATATTTTTTCATTCCCCTTTTTTGTTTTCGTGTTAACAGTATCGGCTTTTGATATTTCCGGAAATAAGTGTAGGGTTGCGTCACACATTCTATGAATAATTTTAAGGTAAATTCCATAGATTTCCGTTCTTAGCGTGGATGCCATATTTATTAATAATATTGTTGGAAAAATCGTCTTATGACATCAAGTTCCTATACATTCGCTCTAGTTTTTTTTCAGAGACGATGGAGTAGTAAAGATGGGACTAGGAACAAAAACTAGTACTTGACCCAATCACTCTCCTTACGCGTTTTTTAAGGATCGCATGAGATTGAGGGAAATGTAGCATGCCATGCATGCATCCGTGTTCTTTGTGCACAGCAATATTTATTAATAATATTTACTGAAGAAAAAGGGTATATGATATTAGTTTTATGAATCTCTGTTCATGTTCATTTTTTTTTTCATGTCTATTTTTTTTTAAATCAGCAGCGATGCTTTTTTATTTTTTACAATATTTCTGGCAGCCCTTATATTGAATGTTTTACAGTTTGAAAGGTAATCGTATCCACGGTAGCAGTTTGCGTGAATTGCTCCCGTTAGGGTTGGCACGCGTTTCGCTTGGGGGACTCCCGCCTAAATATGACATACGAGATGCAACCGGGGAACACCTTTTGTTTATATTCGGCACGATTGCAACTGAGGGGTTGGCAGTTGGCGCGTGCACCGATGAAGTGGGGCTTATTCTTGAGTAAACTTTACTTAAGCCTCTTTTGTTGATTAGGTGGGGTAGAATTGACCCCAAAGTACGTTTTAATTATGTTGTACCCAAATAGTAAGACATTGAAAGATCTCAATATCTAAGCTGTTTATAACAAATTTGACCTCAAATCATAAATGACTTTATATTAAAATTGTGAATTTAATATAAATGCGTAATAACTAATTTTGATGAAAAATATCTTTTGGTGAACAGTTAAAATACATCATCATTAACTGACTCCACCGATATACTGGCTGTCGTAAAAACTTCATTACTTTGCATCATATATACGTCAGTAAATTTGTCGTCAAATGCTTTATCATAACGGAGAAACCATCTTAAAACTGTATAAGTTTCCTTTAGTTTTTATATAAATTGACAAAAATTAAAGATTTTTCAAATACAGAATGTCAGATGCGAAAGATATTTGATCTCTTACTGTAGGATCCTTATAAGTTTTATTCAAAGTTATTATTATTTTTTATTTTTTTTATGTGAAAATAGCTAGGCGTAAGTCACTACTTGGTTATGTACCGTTGCAACTAGGGCTTGTCGGTTTTTTGGCCGAATTTGCGAACTTCGAAAACCGGGTTTTTTCAATTTGGTAACCGGTTTTAAATATATTAACTTCGACAACAAGAAATAACTTCGAATTTAAAAACATTAAAGGCAGAATTCTCTATCTACGAGTCTACCAACAAAAGGACAAAAAATTTGGATCTGCTATTTGATGCCTTAAAGACTATATGCCCCACATCAGTACCCAGCGAAAGGGTATTTTCAATATCAGGGAATTTTGTAACGAAAATTAGATCATCACTAAGTGATCGATCAGTGGATGCTTTGTGTTTCCTTAAAACATATTTTCTGAAGAATAAAACCAAATATTTTTTTTGTATTTTTTGTCGTGTATTATAGTAATGTATAAATAAACAAAATTAAAAAAAAAAAATTTTTTTCACTATTTTAATTTAATTATCCATCATTTGTAAAACTTCAAAAACCGGTTAAAACCGGTTTTCGTACAATATTGGAATTCGAAAACCGGTTTTTTCAAAAGTCGGTTTTTGTATAAGCCCTAGTTGCAACGCCCCATTTTTCCATTTTTCCATGTATTTGAATAACAAAAACACTATTCCGCTATCACTATTATGGTGTTACACTTTTTGGTAGAAATGTACTACCACGTATATTCTGATAAAGGTCAAGATCGGTTTCGCTCATCGCGAGCAGTGTCGACTGTTGAATAGATGATGATAGTTTAATATTAATTTCGCACCAGTTGCATAAAGTATCATAGTTTATTTTTTACAAAATACATGCAGCGATACTGTGATCAGATTTACATATTGTGCTACGCCCCGTCGTAGAAGCGTCGTAGAACTATCCATTCACAGAGCAAGGGGAAAATTGTGCAAATATTGGCCGGGCTAACGAACTGAAGGCATTGTTCGGTTATTACAAGAGCCGACTTGCTGACTTTCATCTATGCAAAGGGACGCAGAGTAAAGAATGAGGGCTTTCTTTTTCCCTGGTCTGTACTTGACATCTAGTTGGAGGGACACGGATTATGACACTGGTTTTAAAACAGTGACACCTGAAAATTGCTTTATTAGTATTTATTCTATTTAACTACTTAAGTCGATAAATTTGACGTCACGGTATATATTTTATTTGAAATGTGTTTTATTTTGTCCAGCGCGCTATGATTACTGACGATGTCTAAATCTCACACTCCAAAACGGTTTGCGTGTGTTTACATTGAAATTTTTGAAATTATAGCTTATCGCGACTACGAAAGCAAATGAAGAATGTTTTTCATAATCTACACGAAGAGGAAAGAAATATTTCGCCAATTAAAAATAATATTTGTTGTATTTTCAATTACAATTTATTTTATTAAAGCTAATTTTCAAAAGTGGACAAATCCATTTGTTGAAAAACTGAAAATGCGAGATATTTTCATTACTTTTTCCTCATAAATTTGTGTTTACTATCAATATTTTTAACATATGTTTAACATAAAGGAATTACGGATAATGTGTAACAATTCAAACTTTTCCATGTGAATAAAAAAGGTCTCAAAAGTTTAATCTAAAACTGACAGTTGAAAAAAAGTATTTTGGAATTATCCACTTATGAAAATTAGCTCCTCATTTATGAATTAATCCAGTTTCTTTCTATAATCTATTTTTAAAGAACAATTATTCTTTCGATATTGTAATTCAAATATTATGGATATTTATTTATAACACGTTAAAAAGGATTCGTTGTTTCTTGTTTTTTTGTCATGATATAATCAAATAAAAAAATAGAGTTTGTTGCAGTAATGAAAACCTTGTAAGCTTGCTTACTACTCTCAATCTGGAGCATAACATTGTCCAATTGGTTATTTTACGAGAAATCAGTTAAATTTTTTTACAAAATGGGTAAAGATGTAAAAATGAAATCACGAACAGATCAATAGTTAATTAATTGCTGCATTTACTTCTATTTTTAAGATTAGACGGATGGCGCCAACATCATAGGATTGAAAAATTAATCTGTGTTTTTGTAGAAGGATTCCAAACCGTTGATAACGCCATCAAATAAAACGTTGATAACATTCGACTATAGGATCCAAAATTTTAATAACCAAGTTTAATAAACATATTGGTAAACACGAATGATATCTTTTGCATAAATACCAATTGTTTATACATTTAAAATCTTTTGAATATTAAAATAATACTGATAAAATTATCAGGATACTTTTTATCATGATTGTGACATTAAAAAAATTTGAGAAGGGTTGCGAAATATGTCCAGATAAGATTAAGCAATGTTGATAGGCATTTCAAGTGGGTTCAACGGAGAAACCAGTTTAAAAAGCTAATGTTGGAAGCTTTTTAAATCTTATACAAAGGTTACATTACTTTTACTTGGTTAAGCTGGTGGAAACTTCTGTAGGTTAAAGCTCTTTAAATTAAAAGAGAATTAAAAAAATCTGAATGGAAAAATTCCGATTTCACAACATTTCAGTAATATGAATATTATCAAAATTTGGGTTGCATAAAATAAATGATAAAATAAAGAGTGATACTTCGCTTGATTTAATTCCATGATAAACAAGTGGAAATAGAGATATACAATGTTCTAAAGTTAAGATATTGGTTATTATATGTATTGTTGGTCATTGAAGTCGAGTGGGAATGGTACAAGCCATAACACATTTTAAATGTATACTTTCAAATAGTTCATACACAGCTCAATAACGTATTTTAATGTATACTTTCAAATTTCAGTTTTTGAATTTGTTTCCCATGTTTTTTTCATTCGGTGCCATCCTCCATATGCAATTTAAAAGCTGGTACAGAATAAAAAGCTTTATACGAGTCCTATCTTGATCTGTACATAATCACTTTTCCATTATTAAGTTATCGCAGAACAAATTTGCATTATTATTTTTACCAACTAGTCAACAAACATTGTATCTATAATAAAAAAACTTACTTTCGTAAATAAATCAATATAGGTACATAATAATATAAACAAACAAATGATGCAAACGGAATCAAAAATTGATTATTTTATGGTATGTAATAAAGCTTTAGATTTATCACACATTTTCAAAATGTTGAATAATAAAAAGCAATATAAACTTTTTTATCGCATTTTCCTTTTACTTCACGCATACTATTTTTTGTAAATAAGTTATAGATTTGAATTGAGGACTCACCCTTCAAATAGAAACAATACACCGTGGCCCAAAACGTATCGTACACAATTATAAAAATGAAATACTCAAATGTCATGTTTTAAACCTAAGGATAAGTTTTAATATGACATCTTCAATGAAATAGATGTTGTGTTTATATTATACAAACAAAAAAAAAATGAAGATACCTTTTTGAACGAAGAGAAATAAACCGACCAAACAAGAGATAATATTATTGAAACACGAACGAAGTTATAATGTGTCTGACAAACTATATAAAGGATGGTTTAAAAGAAAAAAAGGTTCGATATTTTAAGCAAGAGCTATTGAAAAAACATAAAAGGTTATAAGGTGAAAATTTGAAACTATTTACAAAACTGTTTTTTATTCTTCTTTTTTTAAATATAAAAAAACGCAAAAGAGTGCATAGCTAATAATATATATTTTTTAGCGCATCCTCTTATTGAAAATTTGGTTGGATGTATAGTATTTGCGATTTATATAATATATTGAACATGGTTTATGAATAAACAAAGAAAAACTATGACTTATTAATTTTTTTTTTTTTTAAATAGTGCATGACAAAATTAAGATATCGTGTTATTACATTTGTTGCAATTTTTAAAATTCCACATAAGTCAAAAGTATCGAAATCAATCCGGTGGTTTACCGTTACTGTTATTTATAGAAAATATATTTTTATTTAATGGGAAAATGTTTGTAGACAATATTAATCCTCTGACCGCTTCAGATTTTCGTCACGGGGTAGAAAGTAGACCATTCAGTAACCGAGAATTGATATATAGTGTATAAAGCATATAATACTTTAAATATTTGAGACTGGGGCATCTACAATGAATTCTTTCATACTGATACACATTGAGATTCTAACTTACTTAAAAACTTACTCCAGTTGTTTCTTATATTTCATATAATATTTTAAATTAACGGTGAACATATTTATATACACTTTTTAAATGGTTCGATGTTTTTAAAGCATTCCATATTTTATAGGACATTAGGGGACAAGACAGTGAAGAGGTTTTGGTCTCTTAAAAAGAGGGAGAACTGACGACTGACGTCGGAATATTTCCCTAGGAGAATTTTTGCGTCGCATAGCTTCGGGGCTGGTTTCCCAAAGCTCTTTTCCGAGTGAAGCTTCCGCGAGCTTTTACTTTGCGAAGAAAAGAGATATTTATATTAAATTTAATAATAAATTCCATAAGAAAGAGTAATAGACTGGCCGGTGGGTATATTACATTTAAGCCCATTAAATTATACAAAGTATGTAAGCACAAGGCAGATTTTGTTTGAGAATAGATGTTTAAATAATTAAACGATCATGATGCTTATGGAAAATGTTTATAATGACTTTATTCCACAGTACTTTATATTTGAATTCGAAACAATTATAAGAAGAACACCACATTTTTGTTAAATTATCTTATTTTTGTTAGTTTGCGAGAAACAGCCAAATTTCTGATCACTTTAACGTACATTTATAATTTTTAAATATTACATGTTAAGCCATCAAATTTTCTTGGAAAAGGTTGATATATTCTAGTATTGAGATATATTATATAATACGGTAGGAAAATAACAATGTATTTTAGTGTATTGATTGAGTAGGCATTTACTTGGTAGAACTTCATTATAATACGGTAAGAAAAATAACAATGTATGTTAGATCTACATAAATTTATGTAGAACTAAAATACATTGTTATTTTCCTACCGTATTATAATGGAGTTCTACCAAGTAAATGCCTACACAATCAATATATTATATACTTTCATATAATATAATCTTCTTTGTGCACGTTTCTGTAACTGCTTTCGACATGCCTTAATCTATAGCTCCAATTATGTATAATATATGAGACGTTTGGTATCAAAATCCCATATTTTTCCCACTATTCCATATTATTCGAAACTGAAATAATGCTGTCACATTATTCTTCTGGTCACAATGTATGGGCTAGCTATAAAAATAATGTATTAAAATCATGTACGTGTGGTATAAAAACGTAAAACAAAATGATAGTTGGTATCTAAATCGGAACGATTCACGACTTTGGAAACAAAAGTATAATGATTTGGCCTATCATTATTCCGACCAATCACAGAGTTATTCTAAGTGATGTTGCAGTGTGGTCGTTCATAAAATTTTTAAGTTTCAGGCTTGTATGGATGGGCTGTTTAAAAAATTGAACAATATAAAGAAACGTTATTCGTGTTTTACTCTAAAAGGGGATTGTTCTACTTTTGATACCATACGGCTCATATAGTAAAAATGGAGCACCTTTATTTTTTTGTCACTATAATGATAATAATAATACATTTTTGCTCACATCTCACGACCCACACTATTGTTCCACACCCAGAACATAAAATAGTTATCCTTCACGATACCCTGGCAATGGTGTCCAAAATAAATATGGATCGGATCTGATTGTAGTATATTGTATCTAACAAATAATATATTTGAATACCTTTCCTTGCTCTATCCGGAAACATTAATCTTAGCTATTCAAGTCAACTAACAAAGAATTCCAGTTAACAAAACACTTGGACGCCGCGCCATCTTGCTACCTGATTCATATTTGAAGAGCAAGTGCTAAATCCAATTTTGTTCCGCTAAATAAATCATTGCATTCTCTAAAAGCACTTTAGAGAGAAGATCAATTCAACGCCAAGCTGCCTCACATTCAACTTAAATTATTTATTACCCTCTAATCTCTAATGGATTCGAGCAAACTATTCAGTCAGTTACTTCAATAGTGTAACATATCATAGATAATATATCTAAAAGATTTTTGAAGATCTTATAGTTACTTTTGATTACATAAGTCTTCAAGAAAGATTGTGTAATTGTTTTGTAACATATTGAATAATAATAACCGTTCATGTCACGACTTTCGGACTTTTCTACAAGTTTAAACCCAATATTGGATACATTGCCAACGTCAAATACATGGATTTCGAGGATTTAAAAAAAATATCTATCCAATCCTGACATCGGTGCGTAAATAAATCGATTTACTCACTACGAGCATTCCGTCAATCTACACCTGAACTCTCAGAAGAAAAGATGAGCGACTTTTGATTGGTTCTTGTAAAATAGGTTGTATAGAAATGCTACATTAGGAGTCCGCGCTGAAAGTTATAATTATACCAAATGGCAGTGCCACCTTTCAAAACTAGTACGAGACACACGGTAGTCTTTTGTCAAGCACCGTTCGCAAATCAAAGTCTGTGCGTTATGGAGAGACACACACTTATAATATATTATTTTTGGGTAGATACCGAGTTATAATAATTAAAAGCTCGTTTAGAAATGATTACAGCTGGATTGTAATTGAATTTTACTTTCTTACTGTTTGATATAACGAAATCTCGGGTGGTAATCAAATATTAAAAATAGTATGTCTACCCAAACATGATGAAAACAAACTATGAATGCATATATATATTTATGTCAGTTCTCTAAACATATTCTTATATAATCATGAAAAATTGGAGGAATAATTTTCAATTGGAATGAAACAGTTCTAAAGGCACAGTTAATATCGGCTTTGTTGAGAATAGCAACACTGTCAACTGAGGTCAAGTTCCACCCTTTGAATTTCCATTACAGGCTATAGGGTAGAATCGCTTAAGGTTGCCAGTCGCACAGCTGTGTCCCCTGAATGTTTAATGTGAACGGGGTGTTTATTTAATGTCGCAACATTGATTCCCTTCTTCTGCAGACGCGACCTTTACCTCTAGTCTTCCCAGAATGGACTCCAAACGGTCGCAACTAGAGACTCCAATTCGAGTATCGAGTACTCGATACTTTTATCTGCTTTCATATACATACCTGAACTTAAGAAATTATTTTATTTAATGTGCTTATTTTTTATAGACCTTGCCATAAATTTACCTCTTACGACCATATTTGATAAAATTCACAAGCTGTCAAACTAAGACAAACATTACTGACTGTTTCATTTAATAACTGAACAAGTTCATACTAATACAATGACAACTGACCACTTATAATATTAACTGATCATTTCGATTTTTCACTGACCATTTATTTATTTTACTGCCCAAAACTTGAATAAGATACTGACTAAGAAGTTTTCTTAGCTACTACGTTTAAAGAAACAAACCTAGGCTTAACAGCGGACACAGTTAGATATGTATTTCGAAATGTGAAGGTCCTAAGTGTAATCTTTTCTTTTTTTACTATATTTGAGGGTTTATGAGAAAGATTATTGAGTGATGTAATACTTAAGTTAAAAAAGAAATCTCATAGCAAGCCATCACATTACATGCAACTCCCCAAGACAGTCTTTAATGACTTTTTGAAATGTGTAACGGTTTAAGTTTATAGCTTAATATTTTTTCTCGTAAAATAAAGCATGCGTCCATCATATTTCGCACACTCCTTCAAATTTGGTAACTTTATCCAGTGACGTACATAAAAACAGCATATTTATTTATAAACGCGTTACGCAATGTATTCTATCCGCGATTCTTTCGAGATAATTTTTCTTGAGAGTGTTGAATAAAATAACTACAATTTTCGTCGTCGTGTTGAATATTGAATTGTATCTTGGATACAGTTTTCTTGATCGAACGGTCACAAATATATAAGCTCAAAACAACAAAAACCTAGTTCCTCTTTTTTACGTGTTGACTTTCTATTTGGCGCCGTACTTGGCTCGAAACGTTTGGATTTTTTCAATATTCTTTGACTACTCTTCCCGACTCCGAAAACTAAAAAAAATAGTGATTAACTGATTACTGTTTTTATACACTAGCCATTTTAGAATCCAAAGAAGAAAATATAAACTCCTAATGGAGTACAATGGTGACATAAGTTTTTATACGAGAGTTGGTTGTTACACAGTTGATCAAACTAATTTATTCGAAAAGAGTAGTGATATAGGGATAAGGCTAGAACGGGACTTGTTGCCAGTTTTTAGAACCGTATGAATGTGAGGGAATTTTAAATATCACAGACATTACATAAAATTTTGAACGGAAATCGATTAAAAAATCAATTTACGAAACTTTCCGCACTGGGGTTCGAATCCGAGAGCTCCACAGCCAAATCCAACGACGTAGAGACTTGACCACGAATCGGGCAACTATTATATCATATATTCTCTAAAAACGACGAGTTTCTGACTTCAAATCAATTATTAAAAAATACACATTGTGTCGAAATGCTCCATTACGAGTTTATACAAAAAGATGAATACAAAACCAATATCGATGTATGAATGTGTACAATGCGGGAATTCGAAGACTTCATAGGCAGAGCTATACCGTAACGGTAAACGACGCTGTTTCACTGCCAGTTAAAATCATTTTTATTCTTATATAAAAAGTTAAGTGTAAGAATGATTCACTGCCACTGGATATAATCCTAGTAAGTATGTAATAGCTATCTCAGTTTGGTATACCGCAATTCGGCACGCACGCGTAATTTCCCTGATTTATGGCTAAAAGTCGACGCAGCTGGGGAGGGCCGCACCTCATAATCATAATCGCTTTCTTAACGGGTAGATTTACCTGCCTGCGTTTTCAAGTTTGCCTCTTGGGATGTGGCAGGACGCTCTTTTTCCTATCAAGTCTACAATATATCATAACAGACATTGTTTATGGCCACGGGGCCGCATTCAACATATGAATTTGATAGCGGGTCGCCATGTAAAACACTGTTTTTTGATAGTCATAACATAAGAACGACACACTGCAGAAATATTATTACCGACTTTTTTCGAGTAATGAAAAACAGCAATGTTTTTAGTTGAACAGGAATTATTACTTTTGATGGATTCGGCGGTAGCTTTGTTGAAGTTCATTTAATATAAGTTTTTAAATAACTTAGACTATTCCACGTATTGTGCTACTATTTGTGACACGTGTTTCGCCTCTTTCAAAATTTGATTAATTTAGTTATTTATTTTAAATTTTATACTAAAATTAGCTTGTAGTAACACTTATAACCAGGGCTGTGGAGTCGGTGAAAAAAGTCCGACTCTGACTCCAGCGTTTACCAAAACTACAACTCCGATTCCGACATTTACCAAAAACACGACTCCGACTCCGACTAAAAAAAGGTTAAAATCGTCACCTTTTTCCTCTAATTTTTCTATTTATGTGTATTCAATTAAATATCAACCCTATCAATGCGGCAAAAGCCAAATTTGACATATTAAATGCAAAAATAAAAAGTTCAAACTTTTCAAAATTTCCGACTCCGAGTACGGCTCCGACCAAAACGCCGCGCCGACTCCGACTCCGGCCAAAAATCTCCGACTCCACGACTCCGACTCCGACTCCACAGCCCTGCTTATAACCACAAAGTTACCGCCGAATCCAGCGAAAGTATTAAAATAGCCAGTACGGCATAAGCGTTTTAATTCCGATGATGCCTAACACGAGTCACAAATAATACGTGGAGTAATCTAAGTTGTTTTAAATTTTATATTCAAAAGGAATTGATCAATATAAAAGATACATACACTTCATCATCGAAGATATTATGACTGAAAAGTAAACGTCGTAGACGATATCCCAATAGGCTTTCTTATTGTCCTGGGCATGCAGTAGAACCTCGATTATCCGGATTGGTCAAAATATTACCAATTTGCTGATATGGACGAGGTGAATTGCGTCCACTGTTTACGTAAGTGATGGTGTCTAGTCTTAATATTTTGATCGTTGCATTTGTTCTAACAATAAGTCCTGTGTAAAATATGGGTCAGTCATCGTCCAAATTCGATACGCATTGAACATTTGTTTCTTGAAAAATTGATCACGATTTAAATATTTTTAATATTACCAATATTTCAACGAAAAGAAAACGTGTCGTAGTTTCATTAAAAGACAAATTGGATATAATTTATACTTTGAAACGGGGTGAATTGGGACGTTTTTTGTCTTATAAATATGGTGTCGGAACGTCATCGATCTCGGATATAAAAACAAACAAAGTGAAAAAATCTTGAAGTTTACCAATTGTTTAATGTCAGAAGATGGAAGCTCAGAGCGTAAAGTTATGAAAACCACACGAAATGAAGAAGTTAAAGAGTGTATTTTGATGTGGTTCATACAAAGACGTTCATCTGGACAGCTAATATCGGGTCCATTACTATATGAAAAAGCAATATTTTTCATGACAGATTAAATGGATATCCCACCTTCAAAGCAAGCTCCGGCGGGCTTAAAAAATTCTAAGGACGACATGGTATCAGGGAACTTGAGATTCATGGGGAAAGGCTTTCTGCTGACATAACTTCAGCAACGAAGTGGTTTGAGAGTCCAGAAGAGTGCTATTCAAGACAACTTATGTGTCTTAAAAGTATTCGTGATTTGGCAGCATCGAAAAAAAACTAGCTTAAGCAGAAATCGATAATTGATTTTCTCATTTAAAAATAATTTATTATTAAAACTATGTATTCATCTAAAGAAATGAAAATTATTTATACTGAATATACTTTTCTTTTCCTATCAATTATGTTTTTTTCGATTATCCGGATTTGTCCTTATCCGGACTATCTTCATCCCCAATTAGTCCGGATAATCGAGGTTCTACTGTATTTGATTTCATTTGAATGAAGACAGTAAAATTTTAAATTCTTTTTTAAACCACGAAATATATTATGTGCAATAGGTTTATACAATATATTATTAAAATTAAGTGTGAATTATAACAGAGACTTATTTTCCTCTTTTCAGGTGAGAGTAAATGGGAGCAAGTTAAGCCATCAGGAGACAGCCCACCGTCTCTGCAGGAGCATACGGCCGTAGCACATGGCAGCAGCCTCTACGTCTTCGGTGGAGAAGTAGGCTTCTCTTCTACGGAGACGCCGCTGTGGGTCTACGACGTCAAGGTGAGATTCAATGTTCAATGTACAGTTTAGATTGCTTACATTTTAAATAGCATATTTCACCTTTAATTGCTTTTCATATGAATGCATTTTCAATTAACAAGAAAATGCAAAAACTCGAAGATGAATGAAAAACCTCAAATTATGCGACTGTGAAATTTATTAATGAAAAAAAAAATATTTAAAAATAATTGCATTGTTGACCAATTCTAGCTTGCTATGATTTTGTAATCGTCTCATTTCAGTCGTTCGGTCCTTATATGTAATATTAATGTAAATTGGAGAATACATATTTTTTATTATGATTTCATTTCAGACAAACAGATGGCGCAAAGTAGCGTCTCGCCGAGGAGTATCAGCTCCCCGTGGAAGACGAGGACATTCTGCCCTCGTGCATCAGGGAGCAATGCTTATCTACGGAGGATACCAAGATCTAAAAGGATCACTCAACGATCTTTGGGCTTTTTATTTTGGTAGGTAATTTTGCTTTTCAACTGGTATTATAATCATTTAAAGTCTTGCTATTATTAATTAGTTCACTAACAAGATAGAAATAAACTTCAATCAATTGAAATGGTAGCCATTTCGCTAAATGTCAAATTGGGGTGAAGTTCCAATTTCAAATTCATCGAATTGATCATTCACATTTCACTTGGAATAATAATAAAAAAATAATGTCTTTTTTTTAAATGCTTAAAATTAAATATCTTGATTTTTTTTTAAATGCTGAAAAATCTCGTTAGTAAGTATTTGAACTTGCTCCGGACTTAAAAAAATATATGTAAAAAGTTAAATATGAAGATTTTTTAAATGTTTAAAGATAAATAAATATCTTGAAGAATATATGAATATTTTCTTTTAAATTATTCTATGGTATTATTAAAGATAATTATAAGAATTATGTTTGTAAGTTTAATTTATATTTTAGAATCTGAATCATGGCACTTGCTGTCATCTAGTGTGGGCGGTGGAACTCTTCCCCCAGGTCGCCACAAGCACTCGGCAGTATTCCACGACGGGGCAATGTGGGTCTATGGTGGCATGCAAGACCTCAATGATAAATCTGACTGTTGGAAGTGGGACACAGGTATATATTTATAATTTATATCGCTTAGGCCTTAGGGTGTTAATATGCTGAACTATAATTATATAATATAGAGATCATCTATAGAGAATAGCTATATTTTAAGTAACAGTGACATCTACTGATGAGTATAATGAAGCCGATTTGATTGTCGGCAATGCATGATAATTCATGTATAATAAATAAAACAAAAAAAGTAAGTAGATGTGCTCTAGAATGTTGTTTTTGTTTTACTTTAGTTTTTATGTTGACGGATGTCAACCTACTATTAAATAATTAGGCAATGGGAGAAATCTCCATTTGCAAAATGAAAAAAAGATATATCTGTAACTTTTGTTATGTGTATTATACAATCAGTTGATGTTATTGTGGATCTTTTGGTTCTAGTGTCAAGTCAATGGCATCAAATCAGATCGAAGTTCTCTCCCGGCCCCCTTCATTCCCATGCCGCCTGCAGACTCCCCGGTTACATGCTGATTTTTGGAGGGGAAAGTAATGGTCAGCCTACTAATGAACTTTGGAGGTTGCATTTTGGTAAGAATATTCACTCATGTGAATAATTGCAGTTGCTTATTGCGAATTCATTATTTTAATTATCTGCTGTGGACTTGATATTTAGCAGAAGTGATTTCTGCCTACAAATGTATGGAAATGATTGAATTTTTTGATGTGAAAACACTTTATTTATTGTTTATCATAGAACCAGTCAAAACTAACCTTAAATGCAGGAAAATTAACTGATTTAGTATTGACATATAAATAAGTTTATTTCAGTGGATGATGCAATAGTTTACATGCAATACTGAAATATCAAGCTTGTTTGGAAACAGCAATTAGAGTTGGGGTTAAATGTATTGTATTTTGCCCCCACACGCAATATTGTATTTTGCCAGCCTAAATAACCTGTCTTATCATCAATTTAACTATCCCAACAAGTGGATAAATCAATAACATACATAATAATAATAATTAACATGAAAAATAGGTTCAACAGTTAATTTTCATTAAAATATCTTTATAGAAAGATATTTTTTCTATACCTAAAAACATTTTAAATTGTTTTGATAATGTTTTACTTTAAAAAATTTCAGCTACTGAAACTTGGGAGAAAATTCACGTATCAGGAGTAAAGCCGCAGCCGAGATCTGAGAGTGTTGCTTTGGCCGTTTCCGAACTGCATCTTCAGGGCGAAGTGCCTTCTACACCTTCCCATAATCACATGAGCGGTCATGCTACAACCCGATCGCGAGCTCCCAGACGAACCGCACCTCTTACGGCAAACACTGAACGATCGCGTCATTCATTATATCTTCCTAACAATAAAGTATCTCCTTGTGAAAAAACATATGTATTCAAAGCATCCAATCAAAATTATGTCGATGGAAGCCCCTCGCAGACTTCTGATAGCATAAAATTGATTAACTCACCAGCTCCTAACAGTGGAGGGTTTCTTAAAGAAATTTCAAAACTTTCGCAGATAAACATTTCTCGGTTAGGTCACAGTAAGTGTAGTTACAGTGTTCTCACCAGTAATAATGATTCCACTGAGAGTTTGCTTTATCAACAACAAGTTGCAAAGAGGCCAGAAGAAGAATGGGCAACCCAGTCCAATAAGAATTCCATGGTCAAATCGCAAAGCGCGCACGTGATTAATAAGAGAAAGGTTGTGTTAAGTGGGCTCATATCTCCGGTTGTCCCCGAAGACGGAAGCTTTTCGCATCCGAAATCATACGTCAGCAGACATCAAGCGTCTATCAATGAATGGAGAAGAAAAGAAATGACCCGGGAACCAATTTCCGTCCCAAACTTCAGCGACCTGACACTTACAACGCCTGTATTGACTCCTGTTGAAGCAGCTCGCTTAGTTTTTCTGGATTCCGAAGAAGAGGAAGGCTATAATAATGATGTTTTTGACCCACCCGTTGATGACCACGATATTGTGCAAGTGTTACCAGCTCCAGCGCCATGTGATTTTGCAATAATTCATAAAAAATTTCAACCACAAATCAGAGAAGATAGTTATACTTCACATCTTGGCTCGTATGCTGTCGAGAATCACACATATGAAAATGTGCCTAAATGCACAATCATTCCAAAATCTACCTCAGTACGGTTTCAAAATTACCCTGACCTTGAAGAGGCTTCAGATGAAAATATTTCCACTTCTGACTACGCAAGCATCGAAGGCGTCAATAAGATCTCGTCGATTAGTACATACAGCATGTCTACAAGACAAAGTTTTACTCCAATGGAAGAGAGCGGCACTAATGATTTCAATGTGAAATGTGAAATAAAGCATTCTGATACTGCGTTTGGCTTCTGCAATCCAAATTACATGGGACCTGACATTCAAACAATATTAACTAATAACCGAAAACAGACACTTCAGCAGGATCAGTCTACTGGAAATCCAGCTGGAAAAATGCTCAACACACCTGATAGTGGAATCACTGACAGCAGAAGTGACAGTCGGCAGCTATTTATGGCTGACGACATGATCGAGCTTCAAGATATGAGTAGTCCCAACCAATATGGACAAAACGATGATGTGTTCAGTCCTAAAACACACGAGGGAAGACTGCCCCCTAGGTCGCTTACAATTGAATCACCTTGCAGTCCTTATACAACCAAAGAGGCGTTTGTTAAATCCCGAGCGAAAAGTGCAAGCAGAGCGGATAAGCAGAAAACCAAGGAGGTTTCTAATGAAGAAGAAGCTCACGATATGTCGTGTTTTACATCGGATATTGTAATTCCTCTGTATGTTTATATAATTGGAGGCAAGGAACATGGACAGGTTAACGTGTTCAAAAGGCCACTATCCGTATGGAAGTATCAGCTTTTTAAGATGTGGCTTCTATGTTTTATTAACATTAGACTAATTGTTACTTGGATCACATTTAGTTCTTATATCTTTGTGATTTATTCGAGCAGAGCTTTCCTCGAAGCAATATGCCTGAGCAGTTGATTTAATGTTATTATTTTACTTATAATATTTTGTTTATGTAAATATTATTGTTTTTTTGTGTTGAATATTTAAATGATAATGGTTATTGTACAGCAAAAGTGGTATGAAATATGGCATTTTTTTAAAATAATTTCTCTAGGTCTGTCTTTTGCTCATTGAATTATAGACTTTTAGTTACTTAAACTAAAATTCATTTACTAAGCCATTGGTAGATGTCAGTAAGAACAACAACATATGAAACGACAGCTGTCAAGGAAGTGTTATTAAAATTGCAAGCAATCATTATTATTATTATAAAGCATCTATTTATGCTGGAATCTATTTAAACCCAAAAGCTTTTTCTCTGAAACAACCTTCATAATTAAAGATAAGCTTATGTAAACTTTCAGACTTCTTGTATGTTACTAGGGATTTTGCCATTTTATTGTAATTTAAAAAAATATTTGTACTACTTTTGGTCTATACCTGCCACGTTATTGTTAATCCATAATTGAATTATTGTTATATTTCAGTTTTGTTTCATAATTTTAGAAGATCGAGCTTAGGCAAACTGCTAAGTCTGAAGATTAAACCGTCGCATTCCAAATTAGTGTAAGGTAGAAAGTTGTCCGAGCCCTTTGTCCAAAATCTAGACACTCAATGTCTAGGCTTATTAATTTTCTAACTGTTTTTTATTTATAAGACTGTGTATATTGTGTTTAATTAGTAATGTAATCTCAAGTCTTTTAATGTATTAATGGGACTTATGCCCGTCCTTATTGATTTTATAATAAAATGAGGTGTTTATTTTAATTCTTTTTTATACAATCATTCTCTTCTAATACGTAAACTCGTGTGGCATCATTTACAAACTTCCCCATATCCATGAGACGTTTTCTGTTTGAAAACTGTAGAAAAATATTATGCCAGGTTCCATTAGTGTTGCAAGTGGTAGAGTAGTGTTGTGCTATGATATATCACAGTGATGCACAACCTTTTTGGAAGAAGGGAAAGGTTATCAATTGTTCGAGGGCCGGATGGGTGAAAGTGATTAAATTATTGATATTTTTAGTGTATATTTAATTGAAAATTTTATTATTTTATATTGTTCTTCCATTGTCTGTGAAAATTTATGAAGAAAATAGGGTGATTAATATTTGTCATTTCGGGCCGCAAGATGTGCATCACTGATATATAAGTTCCAAATTTATTGAACATTAGAAAATAATATTTCCGATAGAATTGTATGATTTTGTATAAAAATAATATTACTGCCATGGGGAGTGGTCAAAATAATCAGATTGCTAAAGGCTTCCACCGTTCTTTAATACGTATCATTGTTTTGTATTCTTTCCAGACGCCTTGTGCATAAGACTAACTGTATTATTGATAAGGTTACCGGATTTATTTAAATACCAACTCTGACAAAAATAAGAAATTGTAACCTTACCCTCTTATAAAACATCAAAATACTATATATACATACATGAATGTATTGACAGTGTATTTGTTTGTTGATATGGGGTGATGCATCCTAAGCAGGTACGGAAAACGAAGACGTTGGCTATTGCATCCTCCTCACATGTGTAATTGTATCAAAAACTCTCTTTAGTACCCTGAAAAAGAGAGCCAAAACTGTGACACTGAGGTCCGGCAACTACAACAATATTAAAAATAAATAATCTATGAAGCTCTTGGTGGCTGCAGTAAAATCCTCTGGTGGCCGCACATGAGATCCGCTGTTCTAGAGCACAGGTTGTCAACTTGGTCCGTACCGCCCACTAGTGGGCGATAAAAGCTTTCGTCGGGCATTTTTGCTTTAACCCAAATTTTTTCACTCATATACTGAATTGAAATACATATAGCGATCTTGGTGGGCGGTACAGAAATTTTATCATGCAAAATAAGCAAAAGTGGGCAGTAGGCATGAAAAGGTTGACGATCCCCATTCTAGAGCAATGGTTCTCACGTAAAGCTTCATAAACATAAAATATTAAGCTGTTGCAGTTACTAAAACTATTAATTTGAGTATTGTTTGAAGAATATAATATAAAGCTGACATTTAGAGTAGAGGTTTGTGATGAGGAGTGGAAAAGTTGAAAATACTTTAATGGGATTTAGCCCTTAGGTGCTTGCAAGAAAGTAGATTTTGTATACTAATAGGTACCTACATTTGAGAACATTCATGTTTTGATTTCACATACATAATTGGAAACATTGTGTAAAAAAACCTGCGTCTCTGACGAGAGTTTTAACAACTTATTGTACGTACTGTATATATTTTTCATAATTTACATATTAACATTTCAGTAGTGGTTGGTTCAGTGATCTGGCCAAGAACATCACATTTTAATTATGATATAATTATGCCTTTCAGATAGATGGTAAAGCGTTTCAGTTGATTTTTATATTAATGGTTTACATTTCACATTAAAAAGTATGTTCAATTTGTTGTTTATTTGTTTTTATTACCCAGACATTGTTATTTTATTTATAATGGTTTAAAAAAATATTGATTTACTATTAACATTGTTTGTATTGTTTTCAATTTGTTATTTATAACAATTGCATTTTCAATTGTAAAACTTATTATTATTATATGTTAAATGTTGCAGATTTGTATAGTTTAGTTGGGATTCTATGTAAAATAATTGTTTATTTCTTTTCTCTAAGTTATATAATAAAACCAGTGACACTGAGTACAACAATCTTTTTAAGCTGATGTGGATTTCATAACTATTTTTATAGAAACTTTAACTTTTCTAACATTGATGTAAAACTTCATTTTTGTTGATTTTTTAAAATGTTAACAAATAATAATTGTGGGAATAATAAGGAAGTGGAAAAGGTTGGTTTTGTGAAACTATAATTTCTACAACATCCTGAAATCTTTCATCATAAACAATCCAAATATATTAACCACCCGTCTTCTCTTGGCATGTGGCCTTTTAACAGGCAATGTCTAATAATTTTAATTTCAAATACATAAATCTTAAACTTATTTCGTTATTTGAGATTATATTTTCATTTTTTCTGTCTCATATGTACCTACTTGTAATCATAAGAAACCTGATTTTTTTTAAGAATCCCTCTCTTCCAATGTAAATATTTATTTAAAGTAGTATATTTTTACTTTAAATGGAAAATTATTTAGAGAATTATCATTGATTCTGGCCTGGCTATGTTTAATTTTTAAGTTTAACATTATTTCTCATATGTATGTAGTTCTTTTTATACAATTGGTAGTTGATTTATTTTTGTTGTTAGTGAAACGTTTTATGTAAGCCAAATATATCTTTACTGCCATTATGCAAGTGTAACATGTTTTTTTTAGTAATAAGCTAAGTTCATTTTTGAAAAAATATTGTCAAAATTATAAATATGAATTATCGTTAATGAATAAAATGGAGTAATTCTTGTACTTGTGACTTTTTTCAAATTATAATTATTTCAAGAAATTTTTAAAATGTGATTTTCATTTATGAATTTTGTTTCTCTGAATTTTGACACATGGCAATTAATATGTACTTTTTGGTAACCAGACAACTGGGTACAAGACAAGACAACACAAAACGAGTGTACACATAAACAATTGGGAACACCGCTGCTTTTTTTATTTGATCTCCGTCAAAATACTCTACAAAGGGGGTGTTTTATGGAAGAAACACCTTCTGGCATACTAGGGGAAGTGAATGCCTGCATAATTACGAAAAATTTGCATACTAGATTATGAAAAATCATTATTATTTTGACGAATAATCTTACACAGCCCCGCCCCACCAGTGCAAATTATATGCAATTCAAATTATATTATGAAATAGCCATCAACCATATATTATATTATTTTTGTAGAGCTCAAATATTTTTTTTACTGTATTACAAAAAGACAATTTTCTTTGTGTCCAGTTGCCTGTGTGCTCAGTTGCATAAGTGTCGATACTGTCTTGTCATACGTTCAGTTATCTTGTGTGGAGTTGTCACGGAACCGTATTTTGTACAAATCTTTTTTGAGTTGTAAATTCCCAAGAAAGTATTCATAGATGTCTCAAAGAAAATAAAAATATTCTTTTTATAAAAAAGGAAGCAAGATGTCACTGTATATATCAAAATATAGCTTTAATATTTTGGCTCCAAGAGTTTTAATATCAACAAATTTAAGAAACTTTTCATAGATGGCAGAGCAGCAATGAAAAATTGCTCATTGAATTTTTCGTTTTTAACAAGTTGAGAAAAACTAGAGATTTTTTATGAAAATCTAATCGAAACACATCGAACGAGATACTTCCCCTTTTTATTGTTTTTATCGGTTAGTAAAATTTTTCAGATTTCCATAACCCATTAGCCATAGCGCAAAATAAATTGGTCATGGAAAATACAAACATATTTGTTTGTCTATTTGTTATAATAATTATAAAGGGTACGAAACCTATATACCAGTGGCGTGCGGTGATTTTTAAACAAGGCATATCTTCCCAATGAGTATAAGCTTTCACAAACAACACAATCCCAAAAAGCAGATGCAATCACTAAAACCGAGCAAAATTTAAGCATATTGGGACCAATATAGAATTATCTAAAGCTTTTCTATTCATAGTAGAGTAAAATACGCCACGTAAAAAAGCTTAATTCTCTCGTCGTATTCGTGGTATATTTAGTATGTAAGGATTTCTGTAGTAAAGCAAAGTTGACATAGAGGAAATAGATTTTAAAATGTTTGACGTCCCGCCTTACTTCTAAGATGTCGGCTGTATATAGATTTATGACGTCACGACACAGAGCTTCTGCAGTTACTTTTACTGGTTTTAATGCCGATATTATGTCCGAGATCTTATCAAATTCGATTCCACATGCATATCACAATAAACCTTCGTTATATTATGCCTGTATCTGTCCTTAATTCGCAATAAAATCATTTCCGGTAAAAACCGATAAATTTTCCAATTTACCGGTAATTACCGACGGTGTATTTTGGCCTATTTACCGGTAAACCGGTTAACCGGTAATGCAAGCCCTAATGCTGACATAACTAACTCAAAGCAGTCAAATTTCTACTAACCGTCCAATGCATTTAAACAGGTCTTCCAATATAAAAATCGCAACCGAACTAGATTCCAAATCTCGAAACTTGTAAGCTTATACCAGCCATTTTGTTAAAGTGACATCTGTCAAACTTACTGTCAAATTTACTGGCAATTTTTTACGGTAAATCACCATGGAAGACTATAGCGTTGATCAACGTGTGTAAATCATCAAAATTTAATATCAAAGTCACTGCTCTGCTCGAGAAACGTTCGTCGCTCAAGTCATCTTAAGCGACGAGGCCCATTTTGGATGAATATTTTTCATTATTTTGGATATGTGAACAAATAAAATTGTCAGATTCGGAGCGATTCCAATCCATATGAGATACGCTAGCACCAAATGCATCCCGAAAAAGTCGCTGATTGGTGCGGATTTTGGTCTGGCGGAATCATCGGTCCGTACTTCTTCCGAAACGAAACAGGTACTGCCATAACTGTCAACGGCGATCTACAGATTCTTGTTGCCTAAATTGGATGACATGACTACCGATAGCATGTGGGTCCAACAGACCAGCGCTACGTGCCACACAGCACATCCCACGATGGAAATTTACTAGAGCCAGCGTCCTTATTGAAAGAAATTTATCAAAGAAAGAAAAATGGTTCCTTTGCATAGTTATAAAAAAGTCTGGCCCGACTGCAGAAAAGGTTGACACACACATGGCTTAGAGCAAAAACAATTAAAGTAAAATTATTAATATTTCTGTGTTCTTAGATTGTGTTATTTCGAAGCCGCAAAAAAAGAGAATCAGGTGCATTATTCACACTCATCGTTTGATTTCAATTTTATTTTATAAATATTTGGGACTAAAACTATGAATAGTCTATTGAAAAATGTGCTCACAAATTATTGTAATTTATGCAGTCGAGGGCCGCAAGCGTCGCTTTTCAAACAATTTGCAGACTTAAGATCCAATAATAATTTTAATTTGAATATAACAAGGCGACTAAAAAGTCAAAAAGAAATAATAAAAAAAAAATCGCAGACAGTCGAGTGAAATAATTATTCTGTGGCGAGTGGTGAATCGCGATAGACAACTGAACTTTTTCAAACTTGTTTTTAACGCTTAAGCTCGTGTTTTATTCATTTAACTTTAAAATGGCTGCGATTGAAACAATATCAAGTTGAACGTATTATTTTGAAACATAATATTTTTAGACCTATTTGGTTACTTCTACAGACCATGGCTGCCTAAAAAATGAGTTAGAAGGAAGCGAATAGTGACTTTTGTTTTATCAAATTTTATAGATTTGACTAGAAGAAGATTTAAATCTACCACCAGTGGATGCTCAATATGTCAATATGCTCAAATGATCGTATACTGTTGTCTTCGGGCAACCAAGTTCATGTGACAATTCCTCAGTTGTTTTGCGCGGATCAGATTCGACTGCCGAGTTCAGGATGACATCATCGATTTTTTGAGGTCTTCCACTTTTTGGTTTGTTCTTTAACTTCCTATCACCACTTTTAAATCTATTAAGCTAGCTAGAACACTTTCGAAGTTTCACGATGTCCCCATAAACATCGCAAATGGTCTGTATGGCTTCTTTCGATTTCAGTCTCTTATCAAACAAAAACAGCATGCTATGGAGGAAATATGTTTCTTCAATTTCAAACTTCAGCATTTTACTACAGTGGCAATTTAAAAAGTACTATAAGAGCTTTTAAATGATACCAACCACGACGTTCTAACTCAACGGTGACCGGTGACAAACTGACGTCAAAGTGACGCAAAAAGGGTAATTTCTTTCCGAACTACTTAATATTTACGAATACGCAGGATACTTGTCGCGTAACACGCCTTCTTAAAAAATAGTCCAACAGCGTAGTAACATTTTAAAATGGCTATGAAACAGAGGCTGAATACATAAAACGAGTAAGACATCCAACTATTCTCTAAAAGTTGGTCCAAGTCCCAGACGCTTATAATCATGTGATTGTATTAGATGAGCTGTTATGTAAAACATGCGGCCCAATTAAAGATATTTTTGGGGGCCGATTGAAGTTTGTAGCTGTCTATCTTTATGTTTTGATTTTTTTTATTCATATAATAGTAAAAGACATCATTGTTAATGATTATGAAAAATTAACATTATTTGAAACCAGAGGTTTATTTTTTTTAACTAAGAATTGATTGTTACTCAATTGCTCAACTTCTCGTCACGAGGACATAGCTATTCACTCGCTTAAGGATCGGATGGGTAGGGGGAAGTTTAAGAGACAAAAGACATCCATACTATCAAATACAATCCATAAATCGATTGAAAAATCAAATTATGGATTCGGGGACGCTAGTTTTTTTGAGGTATTTTGGTTGCTTTTTTTGTTTATGCAGCCCGCCAAATAACAGTAATATTAATTCATTGAAATAATGTGCTATTTCAACAAAAGTCTTGCATATAAATAGTGCATATTTTTCGACAGATGGAAGTCGTCCGTTACGCCATGGTGCGTGTAATAAACATGACTCTTTTGATAGTTTCGCTCTCGCGGTAATAAACACCCAAATAAGTGTCTCTGTTTTCTCAAATACACCAGCATATAGCAAAATGTTCGTCTGTATACAAAAGCCCCATCCATCTAAATTCTAAAGTCAAAAGATAGCCACGTGAAATGTATAGATATGTACAAGAAGGTAAGTAGCAGAGAAATTTCATCTGCAAGTGACAACAAAAGCTTTTGTCTAGAAATGCTGACTCCTTGAATAGTGTCGCTCCTTTGCCGTCCCTTTCTTTCCGATGAAAAATATTTTTGATCGAGATGAAAGTTGAAGGCTTCGTTCCATAGATGAAAGCCTCCTTGTTGACGCTTTGTTCGCAGCCAACGTTTATATGCTACTTAATGGAATTTAATTGACAGTTTTCATGATGTTATATCGTTTCATCACGTAATATTTCATTTATATTATCTGTCATATTAAATTTCTTTCAAAGAATTTGTCAATGGGATCTATTTTATTTATCTCAGAAGCTTCAATAAAGCTTTAAAGAAATTCAATTATTTAGGAAATAAATTATACTTCAAATATAATTATAAAACGTTATTCTTAGAATTCTTTATAATTTCCGATGTCAAAAGAAACCATAAAACAGGTGAAGTTAAATTAAATTAATAAATTTAATATCACAAACAGTGGGGTTTTTTTGAAGACCGCCATTTACTAATGTTATAAATCGACATCTTCTAGTCCAAGTATTGATGATGCATCCCGATTTCTTTTTTTCTTGCCATCAAAAATGAACTAGAATAATTCTAAGAATATAAGAATATTTTTTCTTCATTATTATTTTTATTGAAATGTAAAAATCTGCCTGCTGGTTTTCTTGGAAATGGTGTGTTGTGAAACAAGAAATAAAACCTTCTGCTGAAAAAAAAATATTCTTAGCATTCCTTGAATACGTATATAAAATCTTTAATGAAAATCTACCCTATAATTCGTCATTATAAAAATACTATTAGTTCTGAATAACGGAATAAACACAATGGTTTTTGTTTTTGATTTTCGATTTAATCCAGCTTTATCCAATTAAAAAAGGAAAAAGCTTCACATATTCGAGAATACAAACTACGGAATGGTTTGGCATCACTACCGGCGTCAGACAGGGCTGTGTTCTAGCTCCGTTCCTCTTTATAATAATCTTCGACTTCATCCTGAGGAAGTCAATTCCACCTGACCGAGGAGTAACCGTTGCTCCCAACCTGAAACTATGTGACCTCGAGTATGCCGACGACGCTGTCATCTTTGACAAATCAGTTGCGGGTATCCAGGAAACAATGGATAGACTGCAGAGCAACTCGTATCGCGTTGGCCTCAAAAATCAACGCGAGTAAAACCAATGTGCTCTGCAACAGCGCCTGTCCAGATCCAGACTACTCTCTGTTGAGTGCGGGGCAAGAAATCGAGAGAGTCGATGGTTTTAGGTACTTGGGAGTACACATCACGGGAGATGGCAACCCGCGTAATGAGCTCGCGATCCGATAAGGGATAGCTGGAGCAACATTTAATTCAATGCGGAAAGTCTGGGACTCACGGCTGTACTCGGTCAGAACCAAGTGCCACTTGTTCAACGCATGCATACTGACTGTGCTGCTTTACGGTTGCAAGTCATGACACATCACAAAAGCACAGGGTAACCGTATACTGTGCTTTGAAAACAGATGCCTGCGGCGAATACTAGGAGTACAGTGGTTTGACTTTGTCAGGAATACGGAGGTAAGAGAGCGGACAAACCAGCCCCTTATTACGTCCAAAATTAAAAGGCGACGATGGACCTGGCTTGGATATGTGCTGCGGATGCCCCAGGGGAGCCTGAATCCTGCCTGCCTCTTCTATCAACCTGATGGATCCCGACGCCGCGGAAGGCCTCTGATGACCATCCATAGGATGTACTCAGGGGAGCTAAGGGACGCCGGGATGACCTGGGAAGATGCGAGGAGGTTGGCGGGAAACAGAGAATCTTGGAGGCACCGTGTGGCGGCCATATGCTCCGAATAGGGAGCGGATATGGAAAAATAAATAAATTCGAGAATACCCAGAAAAGAGATGTGACATAAAATTTTACACATAAAAAAACTGCTACATAAGGACAAACTAGTATTTTGAAAGAAAGGCCTGTTTTTTTTTTTAAATTTTGCTTCATCTATTTAAAGTAATATTTTCAGAAAACACCTATAGATTTATTTAAATGGAACTCGTCTGAACTCACATATGCCATATGCCCATATGGAATATTTCGACATCCGAAGCAATACCGTTGAACAGTGTTAAAGCTCATCTTGTGGTATGGTATCACTATTAGCAGGATGGTTTTGAAGTTTGATTCCTTAGTAAGATTAGGAACATAGCACATATATTATCCTTGTATAAGTCAAAAGATCTGACCAGAAACTTTTATTTTTGTTCAGATGTTCAATATATTAAATATGAGAGTGTCCAAGCCTTTTTTTTTCAAATAAATACATGGGTGATTTCTTATGAACCTTCTTCACAAAAAGGACCGCATCTTGAACGTTTTGTGGTTCAAATAATCAAGCTCACTATTAAACCAGCCTGCTTCAAACTAAATCATTTTACCTTTATATTATAATTTTTTACTTATTATATGCTTCTAAAACACACGCATTGCGTTTTATATAATACTAGTATTGCTACCCGGCGTCACTCGGACTCAGCAACCAATAATTATTTAATGTTATATCATTCGACATAATTACATCACAAAATCTAACATCCAAAATAGAGTTAAAATAAAATCACAAACTTTATTTAATTTGATGACAGCCTCATTCTCGCCCATTAAAATGTCCAAATTCAAGGAAAAAATCTAATTTGCTGTCAAAGAAATGTCAAATAATACCTTTTATTAATATAATAAACATTATTATATTAATAAAAGCCGGGAAAAGTTCAGTAGAAGACTAATTTATTACATTTTGACTAAATGTCTTCGCCGATAAAAATTCAAACATATTTTCTTTCATATTCGTTTTTATGGCAACTTAATGACCAACAATACAAAAGGGAATTACAGACCCACAGACATACATACGCCGTTTCGGTTTTATATATTTCTAAATGAACCTTCATAATCAAGTAATAATATTTTTTTGTCAAGTGCTTAAGTAGATTGAATTTCACACTGTACTCTGACGATATAAAATATTTTCGTTACTATCTTAACAAAAACCTTTTTGTAGAATTGAATTACTTTCGCAATCGTGATATAATATTTCTCAAGGTTCAATTACATAATGAGTCTAGATTTCAAATAAAAATACACAATTGATTATATTACAAAGAGATGTGTGTGTGCGTAGGGCAGACTCCAGTAGATTTGAGAGGATTCCCCTTAATAAAGCCCAAATTGTGTTTCATTTAAAAGCTTGTCGGACTCATTTGCTCAAAAATAAATGTATATTAAAAAGCTCTAAGAGCAGCGCCAAAGGAAACGGCGGAAGAAACTCGACAACATTTGGTACCTATTATTACTTGTTGAACAAGAGGATCAAATAATAATGACGGAGTTTTCTCAATCTAATAAAAATACAAACGATTCAAATACAACTGGTTCGCAGTTTGACGAAACATCTAAATAATATAAACTTATCATATTATACAAACAACTGCTTTTGTGAGTTATTTGCACAATCTCAGTTTTCATACAGTACAAAGATAGGATAATTAAGAGGAATAGCAAAGCAGAAGCTTTTGTGAAACTTATATTAACAAACATTTTAATGCGCGAGAGTTATTAAGAAGATAAACTTCATTTGGCTAGAATGTTGTTAGTACTTCGGTTGTTTTATGTATGTATAACGTCAACCGGTCCACAATAACGTGTAACTTGTAATCAATAAAAATAACACATTTAAAAAAAATATATTTTAGTTACATCTTATATCACTTTTAAGGTGTTCACTGTCAAGTGTCAAGTCAATACTTGGAGGAAAGGCATTATAATAAAAATAATAATACATTTTTTTTAGTACTTTTTCCACATTTATATATAATTTATTTGATTAGAACCGGTTTCGCTCATGGCGAGCATTCTCAACTGATGACAATGCTCGCCATCTTATATGTTGAATGAATTTGACTATACTTTTTATATTTAGATTAGGATTCTTCAATGCAATGTATATATCATTTAGCCAAATTCGTTAAATTTAAACAAATAAGCTGTTTCTGTCGATCAAAACTTCAGAATGCATTTTAGATGCTTTAATTTCTTAGTTGGTGTACCTCTCCTCTTATGTCTTCACCTGACAAATACCACAAATACACCACCGAATATAAAAAAAGTTTTTGGAAAATTGAATTGGTGATGACTGATGACCGTTGGTCGTCGAATCACGAAAATTGGATTAAAATGCCACAAATAAGCCACGGCAAATTTTGGTTAGGTTTTCCACGATGTTCTATAAATCGATTGATTACTCAATTACGTGTCGATACAACTTCCATCCCGTGAGTAGTGTGAACGTTTCAGATTTTTAATGCTTAATTTCGAAAATACTCTACAGTATAAAAAATAAATATCTCATATTTACCGCCAAACATGGAAAAGTTTGTATAACCTTGTGATGACGATCTCAAGATTAAATTGTTATTTATTGCATGTGGTAACCGTGATATTTCCTTTATCTGGCCAAAACGTTGGGGGAATTTTACAAGGGAAGTTGGTAGAGGGATTAAATTTTAATACTTGGCTTTCATTTGGAGTAAGTTGACTTTGAAACCATAAAAAGTGGAGTGCTTTTGCCTCTTGTTTTAATGACTACTTAAAACGTATTTAATGCCAATTCCTTCCTTACTTATTACGAGAAGACAATCTGAAAAGATTTCCAAAATGTTTGTAAACGAAGTTGCTAACTGGGCCGTTTTCGTCTTACTCGACAGCGCGGTTAAAGGCTCGAACTTACTTATGGATACTTTTCACACGTATTTTTCAATCACGCGGAGATGTGCTGAAAAGTTTAAATACTTTCAAGCCATCTTCGCAAAAAGCGTTTGAATGGAGTGTAAAAAGAAAAAAATACTATCACGAAGCTTAGTAAATAAAGCAGATAGGTAAGCAGAAATTTACCGTATTTGAAGCGGTGTGCCGACAAATGATTTAAAGAAAATATGTTTACGGACAAAATGTTAACGTAACACAATTTTAAGCGAAAAGTGATCTACAGACAAAATGTTTACGGGGCAAAACGCCTACTGAAAAAATGCTTTATTTAAGATAAAACCAGATTCACAATCTGTGAGCATATCAGTGTTAAAATATGGAATAGAAGAAATATCTCGAGCATATTAGGTAATGTTAGGTTATTTTGGCAACCCTATTTATATTTGGTGACGTGTAAATGCAGAATGATTAAAACAAAAATTGTGAAATTAATTGATAAATAAATATTCATTTTTATTGGAAACGTATTTAATATTAATAGAAAACAATTTGTCCGTAAACATTTAATCGAGTGAAAATTTTGTCTGTAAACTTTTTGTCCGTAATCATTTTGTCCCTAAATATTTCCTAAGATCCAATTTAATTATTGCTGTGAGCTTTCTGATTTTTGCCATCCAGGATTTTAAACATAAGAATACACTCCCCGTCGGAAATTTATTTCTCAAACCTTCACCACTCGATCACTGCAAAAAACGAAAATTTATGAAATATTCATTCTTTTTAATCGGTACTAAAAATGCGCGTGAAATTCAAATCAGCGCGATAATTAACTATTGGAAAATTTTAAAATGGAAATTCGATTTGGGACATAAGAGTCGTCCGCGCTAGTTGTTTGTGATGGAGTGCTTTCAATTCATCGACAGTGAAAAAATTTCCCCACACCCCGAAAAGCTCCGAGTTTCCAGACAGCTATTACTGATATGGGATTTATTTTTATGCCGCCATTGATCGAAAAATGAATACTTAATACAAGTATGTACAGCCTGCCTGCAGGGCTGTGAACTAAAAGGTTATTGAAGCTTTTAACTGTTTACAACATATCGTCATTGCGTATATTATACGCCCTTTGTAGATATTTTGATTGAAATAAATGCCGCTACTTCAACGCGTATTATTTCCCTTTAATGCTGGAACTATTTTGAATAAATTAGTGATATATAAAGTAAGTATTTAATTCTAATATGTGGTCGATGCGACAATTGACTAATTTCATAGAAAACAAGGAGTAAATAGTTGCATTTACTGCTAAAAAAACTATAGTTGTTGCCTTTTCGCCAAGAAATGCTTAGTCTTAGATCTCTATTTTTTCACAAAGGATTTTAAGAGTATTTTATTTATTTTACTGCTATAAAAGTGAGCATAATATATATTTTTCAAAAAAAATATTAAGATTTACTGCTTTCTTTCTTGGAAGTGCAGTAAAGCGCAAAATATAGTGTGGATTGATGAAATGTGTCATGAAATAACAAATTGATCATTAAATACTCAATACCATCATTTACAATATTTACATGACAAACATTCTTTAAAAGTTATAATTACGCATTAAATAAAAATAACATTTTCAATATGTAAATCGTTTTATATTTCGGCAAACGAATTAGGTCAGGTGTGTTGAAATAAAAATTCCATTACCGAGTAACAATATGCACAAGTCTCCTGAAAAATTGTTTTCTTTCTTCATTATTTTTAAATACAAACAACAATACCCTCATGCAAGTAAACCAACAACATCTTCCTGGAATGTCTCCTAGCCGACCTCCAGAATTATTCTGGTTCACCAGAAATCACTTTCGTCGGAGTAATTCAATTTGAGAGCACTTTTCTTATAAAGTAGAGCCAGCAGGCTCCACCCCTCAGTGGTATGACTTGCCTGAAATATGACAACGAAAGAATAACAAAAGATTTATTTCTATGCAGTACAAAACGGCGAACGCAAAAATAAATGCCCAGGACACTGAAATGTTTAGACATGAATCGGGCCTTATTATTTCTCCGAGATTTTTACTCTACTAAATAATCTCTAGTTACAAGCAAAAAAATATTGAGCTGCTCTTTAAGAGATGCCAATAGCTAATTTTAGAGTTGAGTGGTCGGTTTGGCGATAGTTTATTATGAATGAACTTTTGCATAGCTTTACAAATTTTAATGCGTGTTTTCATTGAAGTACAATGTTTTAGGAGGGACTGTTAGATTTGTATTTGAGTTATGAGAACATAAATGAATTCAGTTTTACGACACTACTACATTTATTTGAACATTGAACGTAGTGTTTCAGTAGAGTATTTAAAAATGACTAGTCTTCTTCTTCTTGGTCAAGTTCACTAAAGAGTTGTCTCTGTAACATGCTGAAAAAATAGCAATGTATTTAAGCTCTACAAAAATTATTTAATATATAGTTGATAGCAATCTTGGCTTACCTCTTCGTCAGAACTATCAATCAAAAAGATTGATCAACATACTAGGGTCTTTCAATATAGA
This sequence comes from Himalopsyche kuldschensis, assembly GCA_028554975.1. Lineage (NCBI taxonomy): Eukaryota > Metazoa > Arthropoda > Insecta > Trichoptera > Rhyacophilidae > Himalopsyche > Himalopsyche kuldschensis. The sequence goes on along the minus strand of JAHFWI010000085.1, from coordinate 369,452 downwards.
CGCTTAGAATTTGTTAGATTATAGCAGCCGCGTTGTCAATGTGATATCTGTCAAATTTGCTGTCAAATTATTTTTGTAGTGTACGGCAAATCACCATGGAAGGTTATAGCGTTGAACAACGTGTGTAAATCATCAAATTTTATTATCAAAGTCAATGCTCCAGTCGAGATACGTTCCGCGCCGTAAAAAGTAATCTTTAGCGAAAGGGCCCATTCTTGGATGCATGGATATGTGAACAGGCAAAATTGTCGCAGAAAATCACTGTTTGGTGCGGATTTCAGTCAGGCGGAATCATCGGTCCGTACTTATTCCAAAAAAAAACTGTGCATTGCCATGACCGTCGACGGACAACTACAAAACGATGATAAACAACTTCTTGTGGCCTAAACTGGATGATATGAATATCGATAACATGTGGTTCCAACAGCTAGGCGCTACGTGGCACATAGCACATGCCACGATGGACATTCTACACGAGCAAGCGTCACCATTGAAAGACCTATTTATTGCAAGAAAACATAGTAAAAAAAAAACATGAAGAGACATGACTCGTTGTAAAAATATTATACTATGGGGTCCATTTTACTCTGTGCCCCCGTGCCACGGACGCTACTGTCCCGTCTATCCAGAAGCACTTTAGTGATGCTGATGTTTTACGTCGTAATGTTTTGGCCAAGACAGAAATCAGAAATTACAGCCCACATGTATTCACTTTGCCATTGTTTGTCGGCAACTGTGAAAGAATAGACTGCAATAAAAATAACTTTTATAACGTCGGCGTTTTTTTCCAAGTCTTTCTTAACGAAAGTAATAAAATACTTCCGTTCGAAAGATTAGTATTTGAAAATAATCACATCTCCGATGTATTGCGTTGGAAACTCTAAATAGAATAATGATATACTGCACATTTATTTTTGAAAATGGATTTTTAGTTCTATTTTTAAATTAGTCATTTATACAGATTTGATAATATTGATCAAAGTCTTTTACAGTTTGCTTTTAGAAGTTTCCTATGTGAAAATATTGAACATTGATACGTCGATTATACTCTTATGCATTATCAAACATTATTACTAGTAAAAATACAATTTAGGCGACATTTTTAAAAAGTATAGTGAAGGAACTCAACCGAGCATGATGAAATTTCAACTAATAACAGTTAGTAATATCACCAAGCTTAAAAGATATTGATGATAATCTGGTTTTTTAATAAAATTTAAATTGCCACCAGTAAATTTAAAATTTAGTGATTTATAGCTTCTATTCTTATATTATTACTAGTATTGCTACCCGGCGTCGCTCGGACTAAGCGACCAATAATTATTTAATGTTACATCATTCGACATAATTATATCACAAAATCTAACATCCAAAATAGAGTTAAAATAAAATCACAAACTTTATTTAATTTGATGACAGCCCCATTCTCACCCATTAAAATGTCCAAATTCAAAGAAAAAAATCTAATTTGCTGTCAAAGAAATGTCAAATAATACCTTCACGTAAATAATAAACATTATTATATTAATAAAAGCCGGGAAAAGTTCAGTAGAAGACTAATTTATTACATTTTGACTAAATGTCTTCGCCGATAAAAATTCAAACATATTTTCTTTCATATTCGTTTTTATGGCAACTTTCAACAACAATGCAAAAGGGAATTACAGACCCTCATACATACATACGCCCGTTCGGTTTTATATATAAGATTATATAGAATATGAACGATACAAGCAATTTACTCAGCGTTGGTTTAAGTTCATCCTGCATTTGAAATGCTCGAAGATGTCGCAAGTTGAAACCCGGGTCGTTAGCGACAAAAAGCTGAATATTTCAAATTAATAAATGATGTTACACGATTAGCTGTTTTTTCATCATATTTTTTTCCCCAAAATTTGCTGTCTCATTGAATTATAACACATGCATTAAAATTGACCCTGTGAAAGCATAGCAATGTATTTTGGTTCTACAGAAATCATATAATATATGGTTGATAGCTCTCTCGGCTTACGCCCTCGTATAGTTCTGAAGAGGGCTTTAGCTGAAATAGCTACTCACTATATAATACAATATCTATATAAATACATTGCCATTTTTTCCCCGTGTTATAATGGGGCCTACCAAGTAAATGCCAATTCAATCATTAAAATTGAATGTATATTTTGTTGGTTTTGTGATAGTGTATTATCCACATCCGTTTTTGTCTACTTCGTCACATTTTGTATGACCTTCTTCTTAGGGTGAAGGTAATATAATAGATATCAGAGTTAATTTAGGATAATTTCAGATTTTTTTTAAGCGGCGAGTTAAACTACTCGTGGAGTATCGAGTATGTAGTAAAATTTGAAAATACCCGAGTAGGCTTGAGATGTACTAAAATATAAATTTTTAATTCAAATTTATTTTTATAAATAGATGATATATAAATAAATACGCGTATATAATTTCATTCTTCAATTTATAAAACATAACTTTCAAAAATCATAGAGAATTAACCGTCTCAAATTTCAAATTGGTTCGAAGTTTTTATAATTCCCGCAGAAGAAAAATATCCTCGTCGGTCCCCGTGGTCTAGTGGCAAGAGCTTTGTCCAAGCGATCAGGGGGCCCGGGTTCAATACCCGGCAAGGTCAGATTTTTACAATTGAAAAAAGAGCTCTTGGGCTGGGTGTATGTTATTTTATCGTTGATTTTGTGCACAGCTGATTCATTATTTATCATCAAGTTAATCTCGTATGACTTTCACAATTAAGAATATTAGGCGCATTGGCGTAAGGCCGTATGCTGTTATGCCAATTTTTACAAAAATTTTAAAATTTCATTTTCGAGTATTTCTCTAGTACTTGAAAAATGGACGAGTATTCTCAAGTATAGAGTACTCTGTACTCGAATAGGAGTCTCTAATCTGTTGACGCACCTTATAATCAGAATTTCTCCCAAATTGGCTAAGCTTCACGCCAGTGTTGTGAGTAGGGATTCCAATCCCGGGCCAAAATTTTGATCCCGGGATTTCGGGATTGCAATTAGTTGGTCCCGGGATCTGGGATATTTTTCTTATTTATTTAATACTAGTATTGCTTCCCAGCGTCGCTCGGACTAAGAGACCAATAATTATTTAATGTTATATCATTCGACATAATTATATCACAAAATCTAACATCCAAAATATAGTTAAAATAAAATCACAAACTTTATTTAATTTGATGACAGCCCCATTCTCGCCCATTAAAATGTTTAAATTCAAGGAAAAAATCTAATTTGCTGTCAAAGAAATGTCAAATAATACCTTCACGTAAATAAAAAACATTATTATATTAATAAAAGCCGGGAAAAAGTTGGTAGAAGACTAATTTATTACATTTTGACTAAATGTCTACGCCGATAAAAATTCAAAAATATTTTCTTTCATATTCGTTTTTATGACAACTTGCAACAACAATGCAAAAGGGAATTACAGACATACATACATACATACGCCGTTTCGGTTTTATATATAAGATTAGCTAATATTAGCTATGTTATTGTATCCATAAAAATAGCTTAAAATGAATAATACAATTAATTTTGACATTTGTTTATTGTACAATATATAATGTACGCGTAATTTTAGACTTAAATAAAAAAGTGACAAAATTAATTGAAAAAAAATATTTTGAATTAAACGCAAGTAGTATGTAATAACAAAGCATCAAGCGTTTCATCATTAAGCCTAGATCTATTTTTTTTTCCAAACAGCCTACTGCTGAAAAAGCACGTTCAGCCTTGTCAAATATTGATATGCCAGTTCGAGGTGATGACCACGTGATCCTCCATTATCAAATAACATCATTTCTTGGTTTATAACGGACATTGCCTTGTGCAATTTTGAATTTTTGGTTCGCATGTCATCAAGCCTTTTGCGATTTCATCCTGAAACTATTGTTTCATTGTTTCTTGTTCAATTGGGTGGGATGACTGCGTTGAAGTAAATTCGATTGATGACTTTTCTAGTGGTTCTGATATTTCGATCATATCTTGATCTTCTTCTTCATTTAATCTTTCAATAAGTTTTTGAATAGTTTCTTTTATAGTTTTACGAGTTATTTTGTTGTCATTGAATGATGGAGAATTTGAACCATAACGCTTGCCCCGTCTATTACTATAGAAACTATATCATTATTTAATGATATATGATGATCTTCCAGACGTTTCATTATAAACAAGCCAAATCTTGAGCGAAACGCGTGCACTCCAGAGCACAGCATTTGTCGTACTGCACGCGCAATGGAGGGGATTACAGACATCTGGTCTTAGAGGTGGGAGTAATCTGATGCAACATACGCGTTTGTGTGATACGTTCCACAAAATATGTTTAAATAATTCGATCGTGCTTGATAAATCAGTTAATCCCGAAATTTCGGGATTGTGTTTTCTAATCCCGGGACTCATCAGGTACTTAAAAACGGCGGGATCCCGGGATCCCGGGATTGGAATCCCTAGTTGTGAGTAGTATGCTAACTAAAACCGCGAGATTTCACGCTTGTGTCTGATTTGCGGTATTAACTTAGACTATTTGGCGAGGGTCGATCCTCAAAATGGCTTTGCCACTAGTTTCATAACTCCAGAACGCAGTAAAGGCGATTGCTATAGCAATCAGCTTGAAAAACAGTTAACTCTTCCTTGTGGCATCCTCATTGGCAGACTGGGTCTACTACTTGGAAGAACAAACAACTCATGTTCACGATTACTCAAAAATTAAAAAAATCAATTTAGGATTCTCAGGAATGGTTTAATTCTCATTTTGGTCTTGGATAGGCCGAAAGAAATATATGGCCAGGTACATTTGTCTTCGAGCATTTAAACTAGTAAAAGTGAGCATGCCTAATAGAAAAACGGTTGGATAAAGTCATGGGTAGTATTCATATGTCTTCAAATTGAGAATTCACAAAAAGTTCTTCTGAACCCTCTCCGCCATAAGATTATATTTCGTTATAACAGAGTTATACCAACTAAATGCCAATTCAATAAATATACTGTGTTTAGAATTAACGACGGTGTTAACGTTTCTACTAAATAATTTCGGCCCCCTTTTAATCAATAAAATGTTCTCTTTTCACCATTTCCCTGCTGAGCCAATTTACGAATATTCCAACAACAAAGATTTAATAAATTTATTCATCGTTATTTTCGCTAAATACACTCATGGTGACCAAATACTCATGTATTATGATGACCCTACAAAACAATATTTTCTTTAACAGTCTTAACAATATGTACTAACAATATTTAATATTTAATGTAAATTTGCAACACTGCAGGAGTCTAAACGCGTGAGACACGAGCAGTCAACAGGTTAAGTGTCACGACAACCTGCTTAAAAATTACAATAAATTTCATCAAGTCGTTTTGTACGAGTTCGCTCTAATCTCATATCCCTGAGCTCCAAAGTCTAGACGTAAGCTTCTTTCCCGGGTGTTACGACACGAACGGATGGACTTCTGACCCTCCACCTCCGCTGTCTTTCTTTGCGTCTTTCTATCTTTTGACATTTCAGTGTAAATGTTTGGATTGTGTTAACCATAACTGAATAAATAAGCTAAGTCCCGTTAACATACATTGTCTGACATTCACAAACCCCCTAAATACCTCTACGTATAAAGTTAAGACCAATCACAGACAAAACCAACAAAGAAAGATTATTATTGTAACCGCCTGAAACTAATACGGTATAAACTTCTGGGATTAAACCATATTTGTAGAGTTAAGTATCATATGAGTCGTATAGTACCAAAATTATAATTATCCACTTTTCGACTTTTTGAGAAAAATACAAAAAACCTTTGGTTGGCTTTTTGAGTTTTCGAATACTGTAATACTTTTTTTTTATTTAAAATCAGCCCATAAAAGCTTGAAACATGAAATTTGTTCGAGCGGCCACTTTGCAACACCACTAAGGATAACTCTGTGATTGGTCGAAACTATGAATGACCAAACCGTTTCACTGTCAATACTTGGTGAAATGGCATTATAAAAAAAATAATAATAAAAAAACACATTTTTCGTACTTATTCCACATTAAATTTATTTGGTCAGAACCGGTTTCGCTCATGGCTAGCATTATCAACTGAGTTCTCGTTCTACTTTTGTTTCCAAAGTCGTGAACCATTCTGATTTTGATACCTACCGTAATTTTCTTTTACGTTTTTATACCACATGATATTTATATAAATATTTTATTGCTAGCCATACACCATACCGGAAGAATAATGTGACCGCATTAGTTCAGTTTCGAAAAATATGGGGTGATTCTGCTTTTGATACTATACGACTCGGATATGAACATGCCATACTTATTTACTATATTATGGACTCTATTGATTTGATAATACGTAAATTCGTAAATGCAAAATTGCGTGCAAAGTTGATGGATTCATTTCATTGCGATATTAATAGCTATGGTTGAAATGTAGAATAAAATAAAGGTTAATTTTTTTACCTATTCTTACAAGCACTTAAAAATAAAAGATTGTTTTTTTCTTCTTGAATAGAGTGGCAGGTGAGAAACAGCTGCTCAAAAAGAAAAATTACACATATTTCCTTAATTATCCTGCTCACCTTCAAAAGTTTTATAATGACGCCTGTTAGTGATGGGAACGGTGAAGTATCAAGTACATATATTAGAATACTTGAAAATTTATGAATGAGTAAATATTTCGCTTCTGTAAATAATTTTGTATCAAATTATTTAAATTATATTGCTTATTTAAAATTATATATGGTATCCAATACTACTCATTCTGAATTGTGTGTTTCTAAACGATTGGGCTTTGGTTAGCATCCTTAATTATATTACCTTACTTAAGTGTTGGATTATATATTATATACAAGTCGACCAAGCTAGAGAAAATTAGTGACAATGTGATCATAGATAGTTAGTGATAAAATTGCTGGTTTGGATATCAGGTGTCAAAACTTGTCATATAACTTACTTAGAAGAGATCGAATCTGAGCTAAATTAATTTCTAATCTATTGTCACTCGCTTTAAAATTACAAAGCATGTGAAGCAAGAGCACGTCACATATCAGAACTATTAGGAAGAGAGTAGCTCACATAAAAAATAGTCGTAAAAAAATAATTACACAAAATATTAGTAAAATAATTAAAATTGAAAATTATTTAATAAATGAAAGCTTGTGTGGCCTTTCTACCCCTAAATTTTTGCACGGGCTAGTTCGTCGACATCATTAGAACCATTTTTTCATAAAAAATAAATGTTGATTAACTTTATTGATTAACTTGAATTTTATTAATAGTCGAGCTTTTCAAAATAGCATCAAATCGACACCCTCAGCCACCTGTGGTGAAGAATTAATCGAGTGGAATACGGCGAGGCGATTTATACGATTTAGTACATTAGATGTCTGCAAGAATTTGCTGATTTTTTAAGATGTGCTTTTGATCTCTTCATCTAGCCTATTCCCAATACTTAGCACTTTGTTTCTAACCTGAGCTCACTACGAAATACATTTTTTTTTTCAATTTCTTGAGCATATTAAATCTCTTTTAGGAACTTTCAAAACGAACCAATGAGCCAAGGGATTATATAGTTGATAATCCTTTACAAAAAGAGCTACATTTGCTAACGAAGTCAGTTCACAACGTGAAGTATTTGGTTTCTTGATGAAGCGTATTGTAATTGTCGCATTTAATCGCTCATTTTCGGAGAAAGATACAAAAGAAGGACTGAGAAAAAATAGGGAAGTGGACTCAATGTCCATTCTGAATCATTGTTTTTTGATTTATTGTTTACTGTTATGAGTCATTGATAAAAAGATAAATTCAGAGAATAAAATAAGGAATAAATATGCGTCTTATAATTAAAAAATGACAGTAAATAAAATTCCTTTTGTGGAATTTGTTGTGCCAGCCCTCTGGTGGAAATATAAATATTTTCACAAAAGAGTTATATTTAGCTTAATGTCTTAAAATCGAAATAAAAGAAAGTTTTACAACGCCACAGAGAATAGAGTGTTTTATAGTTCGTCTAAGAAATAATAAATGTGCCTGTCAATTAATCAAACTCACGTATGAATGCCTTGTGCTATAAAAACTTTATTTTTCTATTGAAAACTTTAATCTTTGACATGTAAAAAGTAGCCTGCGAATAGTTGATAAGTAACAACATTATGTTTCGGGTAAGAGTAAGAAAAGTTGTTTAAAAGAATTTTATTTATTTGGGAACACTTTTGAAAAAGAGACAGTTGATAGTTTATTAGATCAATAAACTTATTGACACTTTAGTATGTTTGATTGTTTGGTTTGTTCTATTTGGATATCTTAAGCCAGATTCAGTAATTTACCAAGATTACCAGTTTTAAATGTTAGGATATATTATACTATCCATGATACTTCCCTCCTATATACATAGAGCTATCAGTTTCACAAATACGATACGTATCCGGTATTTGACATCGGAAAACTGTTTCCGCTTTCATCGAAGTCTATCAAATGAATAGTAATATACCTGGCAAGTATAGCAAGAATAATTAATAAGACTAATTATTAAACAAATGGAATGTGTTAAAAAATATTTGTCATGATTCCTTTATTTTTTACAGGTCGATTGAAGGAAGCAAAATGACTGGACATATCTTTATTATAAATTAAATGTTCCTGATAATTTTTTGAGGAATCGTGATCATGAATTGTTTTTCCTTCCAAGGCTTAGAACTAGCCTGCCAATAGTGAAGCGATTTTAAGCGGTATAACTTCATATATGCGCATACATATTCCACGTAGACATGAGTGAGTTCAGACGGGTAGTATTTTTTATGTATTAAAGTTGATTTTATCGAAACTTATTCGGTTAACTTCTTTGCCAATGTCCAGTGTCTAAATATAAGTTTTAACCTTTTTTCATACTGAAAATGCAATACATTTACAATTTGTTAATTGTGTAATGTACACACATATATATATGATAAATAACATGGTGAAAAAATAGCCATATATTTGAGGACTAGATTTTTTTGGACAGCATTAAATATAACCGATGTACGAAACAAACGTCACAAATAATTCAACTACCATTTGTTTCTATCGCACTGTTCTATTTTCGAAAAAAAATCCACATACATAAAGTTACACCAGTTTCCTATTTTATGTGGCTAAATTATTTGGTAGTGTTTTATTGATATATTCCAAGCAGCACTTCAGAAATATGATAAGTTTGCCCTATATTTGGATACCTACCGTATAATTACTATTGTAACTGATATACGATATTTGTTTGGATACACATTCGGAACAATGATTGTGTTCAACAAGAATGAAAACATAATTTGCTGGAAATGATTACATTGTATCTCTGCCTATTTGCCGAAAACAGACAACAACTTTGATATGAACGTTTTGTCATAGATATTAATATTATTTATAACTCATAAATAATAAATGCCTTCACAGTTTTTTATTATGCACGGACGTTATGTCTATGGTATTATTGTAGTATGTCATAACAAAGTCATATTTCACAGCCACAATAACCGCTGTGTAAAAATGTCGGAATGTTATTACCTTATAAAAACTATTTAGTGTGTTCAATTCTCGGTATCTATACAATTATGAATTAGTTTATTCGGAATGATTAAGCAATGGTTTTATTTTTTAATTATCGATAACAGTTGACGACATTTTCATTGATAAAGTTGAATGTGACAGAATATCAAGGTCATAATAGTAATATCTATTAATATTCTTCACATTTAATTATTATTGTCTTTGACGAATAGTGAAAAAATATAGGGTAACAATGCTACATTTTACAATATAGTAACAATGCCATATACGCGTGTGCAAATAATGCCCATATTATTTTCAAACGCGGCTCGTTCCCAAAACGATACTTCCCGGAAAAATTGATTTAAATGTTTAATAATCGAATAAATTGTATTGTTTTCCAGTTATTTGTTAATGTTGCATACTTATAATACATATATTACACAAGGGAACTTACTCGTTACTAAAAAAATTATGCGAATGATATTCAAAGTATTTTTTTAAATTTTTGTGGAACGAGCCGTGTTTCCAAATAATATCCTCAATTATTTTATTCCGATAAAATGTCGAGATATATCAATAATAAGTGGAGAACTTTTTGTTCAGCAAAAGTTTTGTAAAATAACTATTCTACATTCATTTTGGTTTTCTAAATGTTTTTTTAGCAATTGACCGGTAGGCAACATGTATAAAACAAAAAATATGTATTTTTAAAGGTTATCGAAGACATGTTACGGCAAACCAAGAAGGTGTCAGTGAAATTAGTCGTTATTTGATAAAAAAAAACCCACATTTTACTTATAAATGAATGTGATATGTTAAGAAAACCCATTTGTTGTATGCATTTTTAAAAGGAACCTAAAATATTATTTGAAGTAATACAGTCATTGGACTTGTCGAAAAATCATTTCACAAATTTATTCGTCACAAGATGTCGCTATTTTATTTATTTAAGAAAAAGCAAATCATGGCATTACAGCTGATGCCAATGCGCCATGTATTTGACAAATATAAATACGTGTATGTATTTATATATATACATACATGTAAATACATAACATTAATCATTAATTAATTAAAAACAAGATGAAAACATTGTAGTCATAAAAACAGAGAGAAAAAAATTTATAAAATCACATTAGAAATTTTCAAAGATGTCAACCGAGTGAGTTCTGACAAAATCAACTTTTATTCATAAAATATAGTATTCGCCTGAACTCACTCACGTCAATATGAAATATGTCGACATCCGAAGCAATGCCGTTTAAAATTGTTAAAGCTATAGTAATAGTCTCCCTCGACCTATTTTTATATCATCTAGAAAGCAAAACAAAACAAACCGATTGTAATGTTTCATGTAGTTTGTACTTGGAACGTGTTGGAGCAATTCAAAAAGAAATCCCATCATTATCAATGCCAGCAAACATAATGTCGTAAAGTAAATCAGAACTTAATAAATAATATCACTATTATTGATATTGTTTGTGGGTTGAGAGAAATGTAACGATGCAATTTGCACATATCGGTCATTCCAGCGGTACGTGCTTGAATTCTCCGTACAGGCTGAGTCAAAATTGTATCCACTTGATTCTTTATTTGCACGTCAGCCATTAGCACGGAATCGTAAAATATTGCCATATTTTTCTTTATGACAGAATGCATATTTTCAATGCCTTTATGAAAGAAAGAAAAACCGCGTAGATGTCAGTAAACAAAATAATGCTTATTGTATATATGTTTCCAGTGCAGTTGTCGACGTCGTTGGCTTACGTGGCGGATCGTCCGGGTTTGAATCGCTGTACGAGCAGATTAAATCCTCGTGGAATTTATCTCAACAAGCTTTTTTCCACGAGAGCTGCTTTTACTGCATTGCTCAACTCTTTTTTTTCCAAGACAGTAGGGACTGAAAAGATACGAGGACTCTGACAGGAAAGCTGGCTAGCCAGTCGTTTGTGATCGCAAGCGTGGAGAGGGATTTTTAAAAACACAAACACCAATTGCCTTCGAAAAAAATGGATAAATCGACTGAAAAAATACTGCTACTTGGACTCAAACCCATGACGGTCCGTCACGGAAACCAGTGACGTTGACTACAACACCACGGACCCGAATATATTTAAACACGCGTTAAAATTATAACATTATTTCAGTAAAAGAAGATTTAAAAATTGCACAATGTTTATTACGTATTTTTATATGTATTACCATTTTTCTTTCAAAAATGTTGTAATTTTAACAGGTATGCATATTTCTCTGTTTTATACAAAACAATGTTGCAGTGCTGGGAGAAAAGAGAGCAAGTATGAGACAAAGATATATTACTTACAATTTGAAGCCGTTGTGCTATCGTTTGAAACATATCATTTCGAATGTTTTTAGCGCACGTTGTAGCTTCTGTGTGGAACACTGCAATAAAGTTGTAATGTCTGAACTAAATTTCTTCTTACAGCACTCGCATTGTGAAATTGTTACACTGTGGCACTGCTGAAGTTGAAACACCAAACAAACAAATCGCAGAGTAGATGCGATTCGCGTCAAGACACCCCCATTCCACCCCAAAAGTCCCGATCCCACCCCAACTCGCAAGTCAAGACAGATCGTACTTTCCCGTCCAAGACTTATATTCACAATGTATTCTTCTTTTGCATTCCGGTAATTGTTATTTGTTAAAGTTCTTCTGTAATTATAAAAGCGTAAGTAGACCGTCGCTTTTCAAAATTGAAGTCGTCTACCTTGTTCATTTTCATTTATGAAATTTATTAAACAGTTAAATACAAAAAAGAAAAGGTTGAAAATACATGAAATCTGTTCTATGATATCACTAACAAGCTTTAATAGTGGCAAACAATACGTTGTTAATCTTCTAAATCAGGCAAGGGCAAACTGCGGCTCGCCATCATAAATCCGAATTCTTAGTAAGAATATTTTTTTTATATATTTTTTAAAAAAATATTGAAAATCAAATAAATATTCTTCAAGATATTGAGTAATTATACAGATATTCCTTTTCACAGTCAAATTCGATGGCTTTGCTTGAAAAAAGTGCTTTGAAGAGTTCGGGATATAAAAAATATTATAATTTTATTTTTGGAAATGAAGAATGTTACGGACTTTCCCGATACTGATGATTAGGGATTTGTGATTTTGCATTTACTCTGGACATCGTGCCACACTTAAATACTATTAACTCCGTGTTGAAAAATTTTAATCTTTGAAACAGCTTCATTCTTCTAATATTTTTTTAAAAACACTATTTTTGTTATAATTAATAGAGTACACCCGGTCCTCTTTTTAAACGATTTTTTTTCAGTGATTTAGATTTACCGTGATTTTTTGGACGGCACCGTGATTTATTCGTAGGTGCGGGATTTTTCTTTTTACAAACAAAATGGTGTGCAAACTCATGCGATATTATTGGTGACTCTGCTCTGAAACTTATTTAAGCACAATGCATAAAAAAAATCGTTGAATACATAGCACGTTTCCCAGTCTGAAATTTTATTACAAAAAGATACTTTGACAAATAAATGCACTTCAGACGTCAAAATATTTTAAATGCACAATAATTGGAACTGAATAAAGAAATATTATTTTTGAATGAAACTCGGAATGTTTTATGTATATTTTTATGCAAAAAAAAAAGTTTTTAGGTCGAATTTGAAGAACAATTTTTGTTTTTTCTTGTATTTTGGATACTTTTTTCCGCGATTTTTTAGGTGCGCCACTTTTTGAAACCAATGTATCACGTAAAAAACGATCGGGTGTATATCTAAAAATGGTATTTTACTTGCGGCCCGCTGCTCATTTTGAATTCTTGGAATTGGCCCCCATCCGAAAAGTCATTTTATTTAAATGGAATACATCGATCAAATATTATAAACGGCCAGAAAAATCATTTTCATTAGTTCCTTGGTTATTAATATATTACAATGATAATGATTTCTTAGAGTAGTTGACAATTTTATTTAAATAGCGACTTTTTTTTTATACAAATTAATGACCATTCTGGTATATTACTAACGGCTTAAAGAAAAAAGTTGACTGTAGATGTTAAAAAAACAAACTTATACAACAATTCTTATTGCTAATAATAAAACAAATTCTTAGCGAAGATTTATCTTCTTCGTATCGAATTTAAGAACTTATATTCTATTAGCTGTACGTCAAATTTCGACAGTTTAACGGTGGTAAAGATAAGTTTTAAGTAACTGACATGTCAACCGTTATTAATATATTATTTAAGAGAAAAAATATTTTTCACAACTGATTTTATTCGGAAAATATTAAATAAAAATATCTCTTTATTCCCCTTACAGCTAGGCTAGAAAAAAGTGATAAACACACATTTAATTAATTCAGAAGTTGTTAAAATTTTAATGAGCTTTATTTCTAAAGACGGTAGGTATTCTAACAGTAACGTAAATGTAAATTACAGGTATATAAATGCTTCAGTGTCGTACTTATACTCTGAAATCTTCTCATTGGTGATGTAAACTGTTTCTGATCTTCGATACAGCTAAATTTTATGTACTCTCATAATTTTAAACTTATTTGTTAGCTGTGGATAAAAGTGTTAAACTCAGCTAACTAACAAGCGTAATTGAATGAGATATAAAATAATAGTAAAAAATAAACAAAGAAGATGGAAAACTTTACGGCATGAGATGCTTGACGTAAATTCTCTCAAGTAAAACACAAACCATGTTCTCTTATAATGTTACTTTTATAATGTTTCACTTTTGCGACAGATATCTGTTCTTTTTTATTATGACTAAGAAATTCTCGTGCTCTTTACGATCTGTCTCGAGAATTAACAAGCCGTGATATAAATCCTTGAGTTATAGCTTTCGAAGAGATATTTTTGGAAAAAAATGATTATTTTTGGCTTGACAATGGCTCCAATTTACTGTTAATTACAAATGACACCAAGGCTCGAAACTCTTTCTGATAAGAAGGTCGTAATCATGTATCTGAAATATTTTAAAGCTGGAATGCGAAAACATCAAATAGATATGCGTCAAATCCTACGTTAAATAAATTTATGGTTAATACTATTTGTCAGATATCGATGTTTATGTAAATATGTACATGTTATAAATTTATTTTGAATTTTGTACTTTTCCATGAGCTTTGTCGCTAACGACCCGGGTTTCGCCTTTCCGCATCTTCAGGCATTTCAAGTGCATGGATGTACTTGAACTGATAGAACAGGATATAACTCAATAGTTTAACTAATAAGTGACAATCCCAAATATACGCTTCACTACTTTTTTACTTACAGATAGAAGAACAGAAATAATTAAGTATAATTTAGACTTAGATCATGTTTTCTAGATCCTGTAAAAAAATGTAGAATTTTCGGGCTAACCGACTAAGCAATTGATGTGTTTTTTCTTTATTTCACAAAATTCTTGTTTGTAAATAAATAATTGATTTAATAAGCCACTGGTTGGTATGCCAAAGTGTTTAGAGGGTGCTACATTCCACCCCTACCTGAAACCGTTCCGCCTCTTTGATGACCTCATGCATATTTCATCTGAGAGGTCCAACGCCACCAATAATATCCATTGGAGGGATGTGTCGTGGAATGTCAATTTGTTTGGTCGACGTTACATAGAAGATGGAAGACGTATTATATGTACAGTGTAGTACATATTTTCGTTTATTTCAAATAAAACACAAAACCAAAAGCATCATACTTCTAGAAGCAAAGAGTATATGACTAATATAATATTATTCCTATATATTTTTAAACTATCCCTACATAGAGGATTTTAAACGAAATCGCGAAATATGACGCGTAAGATAAAATCAAAATGTAATACTGTCCGTGTCGGCGAACCTTAATCTGCAGCAAATAAAATAGGTTTTTATGGAACACTTTGACAATCAATTAAAAAATATTTTGAAAGAATGAGATATTTACATATGTTATAAATTGCTTAACGAGTAGGTACTATTTAAATGCAAAAGTATTACATTGAAATAAATCAAGCACGCTTGTGCTAATTCATCTTTAATCAGTACCAGTTTCGCTCATCGATATCATATCATTTTATTCAGAGGATTCATAATTTGAGATGGAAGTCACTTAAAAAAAATATAGAACATACTTAAAATGAGCCAATTTCTATCTCTATCGAATATAGAAAATTATAAAACGTTATGTGAAGAGTTATATATAAATATACTAAAATAATAATGGAAATTTATATTACGAGAAAAAGCTTTCGAATTTATGTTGAAATACGTTCTAATAAAACTTAGAAGTAATGGAATAGAAGAGAATCTATTATACCAAAGAAAACAATTGTTATATTTTTGCAAGATCGCAAATTTAGTTAAGTCAGAGATAAAGATGTATCCAGTGGCGGCTGGTTGAATCTTTTTTTGTACTCCCTAATACTCTGTCACCAGCCGCCACTGGATGTATCATATTACCTATGACCGAAATGAAATTCATTTTTAAGTAAAAAAAAAACATTGCTACAATTTCGGTTCTGAAGATCTGTTTTGCATGGCAAAAAAGTCGTTGCCTGCTTAAACCAATTTACTATCTTTTCGGGTTTTTGGATTATTAGAGCAAAAAAAAAATATATTTGTATACATAAATATATAAATTTGTAATTTTTATTATGTGTATACAAGTATGTATGTATATGTGAATACATTTGTCAAATGCATGGCGTATTGGCGTAAGCTGTAATGCCATGATTTGTATTTTTCTATGAATAAATAAATATATATTCATTTATATAAGTTGCGTGGCATTTTATTCGTAATTTATGTGATCTTTATGATTATTATTAATTGATGGTTAAATAAATTTATTAATAATTAAACTTAAGTATGTCACTGGTTTTTCAAATGATATATTCCGACAAAGTTGAACGATTATCACCTTTGCTATTTCTCCGAAATAAATACATAGGTGTTGGATATGTGAGTTGAATATTGAAAATTAATTTCGAATTGTTTGACTCAAACACCAATTGTTGTATTATTATAGTTTTTCTAAGATATAAAAAAACGAGTTTGTAGCTTAAATTGAATTAATTTATAAGAAAAATGAGAATATAAGCTTCGTGAGATCGTTGAATATTAACGTGCAAAACGCTGAATGATATTATGCATTTAAACAGTGTAAAGTTTTAAGCGGTTGAAAAATGAATGTCTATGAAAAAAGTTTGAGAATTTTTTTATCTCCGGTTAAAAATGATCGCAATGAGCAAATACGGACCAGCTATAGTAAAATCATGCAATTGTTATACATATAAACATTTAACTTTATATTTATAAATATAATATTTTTTTTTTTTTTCCCATATCCGCTCCCTATTCGGAGCATATGGCCGCCACACAGTGCCTCCAAGATTCTCTGTCTCCCGCCAACCTCCTCGCATCTTCCCAGGTCATCCCGGCGTCCCTTAGCTCCCCTGAGTACATCCTATGGATGGTCATCAGAGGCCTTCCGCGGCGTCGGGATCCATCAGGAATTGATAGAAGAGGCAGGCAGGATTCAGGCTCCCCTAGGGCATCCGCAGCACATGTCCAAGCCAGGTCCATCGTCGCCTTTTAATTTTGGACGTAATAAGGGGCTGGTTTGTCCGCTCTCTTACCTCCGTATTCCTGACAAAGTCAAACCACTGTACTCCTAGTATTCGCCGCAGGCATCTGTTTTCAAAGCACAGTATACGGTTACCCTGTGCTTTTGTGATGTGCCATGACTCGCAACCGTAAAGCAGCACAGTCAGTATGCATGCGTTGAACAAGTGGCACTTGGTTCTGACCGAGTACAGCCAAATATAATATAAATGCACGAATTGACAGAAAAGATAATGATTTTTTTTAAATATATGGTGCAAATGACGTCTTTCTTTGACTTGATGTTAGTACATAGTTGTTTTATTATATACATCAGTGTTTCGTTTTGATATAAATATTCTTAACCTTTTGCACTCCTCAATAAATATATTTTTTTCCTTCCAACAACTTCTCAATAGATCTGGTAATGGTAGGAATGGTAAAATGGAATGTGGCAAACTTTAACTAAGACACACAATCAGTTAAATACGGTTTTTGAAATAAAGATAATTTAAAATAAATAAAAAATAGTTTTCCAACTAAGTTTTAAAAAGTCGAACAGGAGTCGACATATGAGTTAATAATCATATTGTATTGAATTCAAAATAAAACATTTTACAGCAAGGATAGATAAATGAATAGCGTATACAGGTTTACATCACTTCAATATGAAATGTTGATTGCTTCACAACCATGGTCGGTTTTAGAACAATATTTGAATATTTACAAGATGCTACGAATTATTTTAAGATTGATTGAAATAAATAATATATAAGGAATGGAATTCATTTCCTTTGTCTCTCTACTTCTATTTTTTCAAGAATAGAGATGACAACACCGCAAGCAATGTTACAATTCAAATTTATTTAATTATGTTTTTTGAGCTTATAATAATTTGACTGTGGGGCGGCTGAAATTTTGATACGATCATTTACGCTAAATCAAATTTGTTTAGCATGGCTAACTTTTAACAAAATGGTATAATTGAAATACATAAATCGACGTTTTGTGATATCTCAACGCACATTTTTAATATAGCCTACGCATTATTTCTTATTTAATTATAATTATTCCTTACATATTCAAGGCTACTTGAATATAATTTGACTTTTGAAATCCAAAAAATCCAATAAAGGCAATTTATTTAAAAATTATCTAAATTATAATAAAATTTAATGTTTTAAAATGGAAAATCAAGGTCTGGTGTTTTATCCGTCTTTTGAATTTCACTAAAAGAAGTAATATATAAACATAGGTTAATTTAAAATTTTGCACTATTTGTATACAAAGTTCTTTGAAGGCGTGTTCTTTACGTCCTTCTTTTATTTATTTATTATCTATAGAAATCCACATATTTTTTTGAAATTTCATTATTTTTTCATATATTGAAACGAAAAATATCAATCAGTGATATTTGGTGATCACACTATTTTTATTATAATAAAGAAAACAATTTTATTATTACTACATATTTGGAAACAAATCTTTGGCCATATATTATTGGACTGAAAAATTCACTTCAGTTGGATACGCTTCCTGGAATCAATATCAATAGAGAACAACATATCCACAGATAAATGCAATAAAAATCCAGGCCACAATTGGAATTGAAACTTCTAGATAATTAATTGAAAGTTATAATGAAATATTTAAACAGAAAATTCAAATTTGTTTTTTAAAGTTACGAAAGAAATATCAAAACCTTAAACATTCTTTATTTTCCCTAAATTTACGGATGAAAAAAAGAGGTTTTGTATTTTTTTTTATAATTGAATAAAACCTAATTTAATCCAAAATAACTCACCACTCAAATGGTTAAAAATGCATTGCATTGAAAATTTCTAATCAAAACATAAAGTTAAGAAAACAAGTTCAGGTTGCATGTGACGATGTAATTATATGAATATTCTGCACTTGGTAAAGATGTATCATTACAAATACGATGGCTATGTTTTGAGTTTATCTTTTCATACAAAAAAGTATAGCAATAAATTATTTATACAACAGACACCAGATAGCATTGTTAGCACCTTCTGACATTAGAAGACATTATGAGTATGATAAGAACATTAAAAGCCCGGTGCCGGCTGCTTCATTCTGGTCTGGTTGGCAAAAAGTAGATCTGGGTTTGTTTTACACTCCGCAATGGTGGCGTCGCGGCGAGCCGTCGGTGGCATTGCGGGCGCCGCTCGTTAAGGTCGCATCCGCGGCTCCCTAGTAACGACGTCGTTATTTAACGGCGACGCCGATGCGAAAAATGATACTCGTTCCCAACGCGCTGGGAAACAAATGCGCCCAGTCTGAGACAGAATTTCTCAAATGATTAATGTCGGAATTGAACGACCGCTTAGTGAATTGATTTAGATTGAAGTACATTGAAAAAAAAGCTCACGGTTAAAGGTTTATTTACGTCAACTAAGTGCTTACTGCTATATTTATTTATGAGGCTACATACAATACTAAACTACTTGACTTAAAGCTGTTTAAGGATTGATTTACTTTTATTAGAATTTACCAGCACTAGTTCAGTTTCTTTTGAAAAGAATCTTCAGTCAAGTCAAAGGAAACGTATCACTCGCCACGCATATAGCACGCAAAAGTGTAACACTGAATAAATTTTCAAAAAATAGCCGTTAGATTCAGCGCTAAAAGCTTTTTACCCTTCTCAAGTAATATTTGGTATGATCAATATCATAATATATGTATGCATATTTCAATTCTGCATTTGAGATAAAGTGCATAGCATTTTTTCGTCGGTTCTCCGACCCTTTTATAGGGTAAAATAAAGAAATGTTAAATTAGAGTTTTGAATTAATGAATTATTATATTTGCAATATTATTGTAAACATATTATTATGATAATACTGCATTAAATATTCTGATAAACTTAAAATGGCTTCTTGGTCTCTATGATAACTACTATAAAAAATTGTACAGCAAATTTGAAAAATATCTTTTCAAACAATTTGAAATGTAATAATATTTTTTATATCTACCAAAAAACTATAAATTAAGGCAAACCGCTGTCCAATAAAAAAGTGATTATAACACTTCGTTACTATTTCGATGATCTAGAGAGGGTGGAATTATTGTAAGCTCTTGCGTAAAACTTTTGAAAACCACACGAAAGTTTAGCGTAAGCGTCGGCCAGTGAAGCTTTTTTCACTAAAGCCCTGC
Source organism: Himalopsyche kuldschensis (assembly GCA_028554975.1). NCBI lineage: Eukaryota > Metazoa > Arthropoda > Insecta > Trichoptera > Rhyacophilidae > Himalopsyche > Himalopsyche kuldschensis. The sequence goes on along the minus strand of JAHFWI010000085.1, from coordinate 349,154 downwards.
ATTATAAATAATTCTCAGACTTTTACTGTCACTAATATTTCAAATAAAAAGCAGAGTTATGAATTTTATTCATTCGTCATCTTAATATAATTGAATGAATTTAATTTGACCCTCGAGATGAATATAATGAATGTCAATGCTTCACCCTCAACTAATTTAAAATATGCATGTTACTGGAGGGTCTACAGTTGAAATTTATTTGAAATGAAATTGCTTTATACTGGTGGGAAAAAAATGTTTATTCCATCTTTTTAATTTATAAAAAAGTGCGTATAGATGGTATAATGAATGGTTCGTTTGTTGTTATTCACTATACTGGTTACATTAGAGAATAAAGTAGGATTGGGGAAGAAATTTAATATTGTTAACGCTCGAGCTTTTGGGTATATAAAATCACTAGTGTTCGAACCCGGCTTCGCTCGGACCAGTTTGGGGTTATGTTCACCTCGGCGCGTAAATTCAGACGGGCCAAGTTGAAACAACTTAACTTTCGCCCATTAAAATGTCCAAATTCAAGGAAAAAATCTAATTTGCTGTCAAAGAAATGTCAAATAATACCTTCATGTAAATAAAAACATTATTATATTAATAAAAGCCGGGAAAAGTCCAGTAGAAGACTAATTTATTACATTTTGACTAAATGTCTTCGCCGATAAAAAAATCAAACATATTTTCTTCCATATTCGTTTTTATGGCAACTTAATGACCAACAATGCAAAAGGGAATTACAGACCCACAGACATACATACGCCGTTTCGGTTTTATATATGTACTATTCGATACTCGAGTAATTGGAGTCTCTACACACACATTGATAACGAAACAAATTTACCGTCGAAACTTTCGCGAGCGAAATCAATTCGTTTGTTTGAACTTGCAACAACAATGCAAAAGGGAATTACAGACATACATCCCCGTTTCGGTTTTATATATAAGATTAATCGATTATAAGTTAATGTATTTAAAAACATCCCTAGAAGACCAAATCCGCTTTGCCAATCAATTAAGTGATCAATAATGTTCCAAAAAAAACTAGTAATACGATATTATAATCTTCATCGTTGATCTATTATAATAGTTTCGGTCGGAAGAATATTAATAAAGCTAATTTCAAATTTAAAAAAAAAAATTATCAATTCCAATCGACGATTTTTAGCCTTAAAGTATCAAAAGTGATAAACTTTTTGTAAGTTTCCACTACGTGAAAAATATTGTCTCACATGACGACGATTATATGAAAGGTCTGTATAAAGAATAAATGTGTTTGAAAGATCTCCTGGATTATTTAAACTTGGAAATAGAATCGCCTCACATTAATGAATATGCAGATGGATTTTATTTCATAATAATTATTTAGCGAGTACGCAGTTAAAATGTACAGGTTTAGATTTATACGTCGTTTCAGTAGTCTTATTACCGCTTAAAGACTTACAATTTATTAGTTTCTTGGCTAGCCGGTAGGCACTCATTATTTTAAGTTCGTTTTTAAAACAATCTCATTAAAAATGCGGAAAAAATAACGTTACCATGGAAACAAATGCATTGATAGAACAAACACTGCTTTGTGAATTGCAATTTGCTTAGTTGATAACATATAAAATGAAATATCTAATTGATGGTTGATTAATAACTATAATGGCATTAAATATTAATTGAGACGTCAAAGAGCAAAACCAAATCCTATTAAAAAAGACTTTGAGTCATTTCCTGGTACTGTACATTTACAAGATTATTTTTCTTCATTCCACTTTATTTTTTTTATTTCCTTTTGTAAAAAAGATGGCGTATTAATGTCATATGTGATGTCTTGTTTTGTACTATTTTAATAATAATGAATTTAACATTTTGCGTTTAACGTTAGTCCGGTCGAAAAAAATAATAATATATTAAATACGTTCACGTATTCATTTATTTAAAACAGTATCAAGGCTGCCATGAACATAACTTGTTTTCCTAACTTAAAAAAACAATTATGTTTTTATTCCCTCATGAAATTTTGAGTTTATGGAGTAACGAGCTTGACTTCTAGACCGACGTATACCAAAATTAATATAACATTTCAAATACCTAAATTATAATCATGAAAGTTAAGTGGTGTAGTAAAAAAAACATCTGGCTTAAACTTAGTTTGATTAAAAAAGTCTTTAGTTCATAGAGGTGGCGTGCGGTAACTTTTAGTGAAGAAGGATGTACTTTTGAAAGAAAACATAATACATCACAAAAAAGTAAAGAACAGATGGAATTCTGCCAAATAAATAAAAACTCAATGTACAGAAAAAGACTCATAAATCTTTGACATCGTGTGTAGAATGCTTTGTTTAAATAAAGATGCAGTTACAAATTACATATCATATAATTTAGATAGTTTTTTTATTCTACTATTTTGGCAGCACAACATCAACAAGGCTTTTATTAGACGACATTTGTTAATGAATAATTACTACGGAGAGAAACATACATGATCAATGTACTACTTACAAGTCTTTTATAACATGTTATTCTTGAGCAGGATTTTCATCTAAATCTGAAAATTAAATACAACTATCTAATAATCATAATTGATGGCTTTTCCGCAGTCACAAAAGTAGTCATATTTCAATTTTATATTAAAGTAAGCACCATAAAACTTGATACTCAATGTTGATTAAGGTAAATGTACCAATTTAACAAAAATAACCATTAAGGTTTAGCATTGTACCGAATAAAGGCAAAGCAAGTACATATACTCATATTGGATCATATGTCTTAATTAATATGATGTAACAAAAAAAACGAAAGGGCCTGCTTAAAAAAAGTTGTGTTCTATTATTTGATGTCATGTTTTTGTTTCAGTAGTTGACCATCTCACAAATTGAAAAGTCTAGGTGTTGACATTGTCTAATCAGGGGGCTTTATAGTGAATTTTCTTTCAGGGTTGCCTCAAGGCTTTCTGTCACACCACTCTTGGTTGAATCAAGTAGCAATGGTTGGTTCAGGAACAAGGTACACACCGTTACATAATTGATCACCTAAGAAATTTGAAATAATACACTTTCCTCACTAGGTGTTTTTTTTAAATGGCCACCCTGGCACTCCTTTGGCTATATGGTGATGTGTTAGTGGCTCATTCCGATCACAGATGCCTTCCTTGACTTGTCTGAACTTTACAATTTAGAGCAATTCCGCATCTGCATTTCTTATTTTGGGCCATTTTATTCTCAAAAGGTCAACTACTGGTACATGGTCAACGACGGGTACATTTACCTTACCGTGGTTTTTTAAAAAATATTTTCATTATTCTTATCTATGAATATTACAATGAAAACAATTTTAATTTTGATATTCTTAATGGAAAAATGATATTAATTTTATAATAGATCAAACATTTGGAAAGTTTGGCATTTTAGTACTTCTGGGCTGTTTATGAAAAGTGAAATGTTAAAATTGTCAAATATTTATTTACTAAAATTATATTCCATGAATTTAATTCGAGTAAAACGTCTACAAATATTTAACTGTCCTGAATATAAATAAAACAAATCGTTGTTCGCACAAAACAAAATTGTATTGAAATAATGTTTCAATGAAATAATCCAAAAATCCCCCGAAAAAATAAAACCTTTCTTTCTAGCCTTCTCATTTATACAATTAAAAGACCATCTTATCTATAGAGTGTAACATAACATATAGAAGACCGCTGATATAGTTTTAAGAGTGATTATTTACAACATTCAACATTCATTCTTCAACTTATTTCATTTGATATTACAATGCAGTTAAAAAGACAATTATTTTTTTTCTATTAACGAATGAAATTGAAGAGTTATTTGCAGTTTATAAATCATCTTCTTATCAAGTTGAGTTCAACTTAATATTAGCCTTTTTTTATATAATCTCAGCCATTTTGTTTCACTTCAAACAAAAAGGGTTTCGCAAAAGGTGAGATAAATAAGACAGGTGACAAAACTTTGCGCCAATTTGTTTAAAAAATATCTAGGAAATCACTGATCGGTAGCAGTTAATCATGGTACTGATATTTTTGTATAGTTGAGATATAATTTCCCATATAATGTTGCACTATAGCAGCAATTCCCAGCCAGAGGTGCGCAGAGTAATTGCAATCAAATCTTTGGAGCCAAGAATTCATAAACATATTTTAAGCATGCAACAAAAAATGTCAGCCAAACTAATTTTTGAAGGGTGAATAGAGAAAAATAATATAGATAATAATGACTTACTTAGTTCTGTATTGTTGTATTGACTATCAGCTGAAAATGCTCGTGATGAGCCTTACCAGTCCTGATTTAAATAAATTTCTTGTGGAATAAGTACAAAAATGTTTATATAATGTCTTTTCATATTTACAGTGGAGACCTTGAAGTCATTCTTTAGTTATAATTAGTGCTGTGGAGTCAAATTCGTGGTTTTTTGGCCGGTGTCGAAGTCGTGGCGGCGTTTTTGCCGGAGTCGTACTAAGAGTCAGAAATTTTGAACTCATATAAATTACTAGTATTGGAACCCGGCTTCGCTCGGACCAGTTTGGGGTTATGTTCAGCTCGGCGCGTAAATTTAGACGGGTCAAGTTGAAACAACTTTTTTCAAAATTCAAAAGTCTAGGTCAATTAAAATGGAATTAAAATGAACATTTCAGACTGGCATTGACATTTCACAGCCCCTTTCATATATTGACAGCCCCATTCTCGCCCATTAAAATGTCCAAATTCAAGGAAACTCGAGTAATTGGAGTCTCTACACACACATTGATAACGAAACAAATTTACCGTCGAAACTTTTGAGAGCGAAATCAATTCGTTTGTTTGAACTTGCAACAACAATGCAAAAGGGAATTACAGACATACATCCCCCGTTTCGGTTTTATATATAAGATTTATGCATATAAAATGTAAGATTTGGCTATTGGTAGGGTTGGTTGATATTCAATTGAAAACACATGAAGAGAAAAGGTAGGAAAAAAACGTAACGAAATAAAACTTGTTTTAGTCAGAAACGGAGTTGGAGTTGTGTTTTTGGTCAATGCAGGAGTCGGATTCGTTTTTTCAACGAATAACACCTCTGGTTATAAGTTTAACGGTGTAATAATATTATTTCCGTTGCCAAACAAAAAATAAATATGAAGCCGAAAGTCACAGTAATATATTTATGTGTAATCTGTTATTACCGAGAATTCACAGCTGGAATATAAAAAAACGACGTGATAAAAAATATAAACGTATTGTTTTAATGCCGAAGAAAATAGCTCAGAATAAGTGAGACAATGCTTGAGCCGGCAGACTTACAGAAGAATTAAACCCGTCCCCTGTGTTTGTCATTCATGTTGCGGTGGAAAAATAAAAGAAAATGCGTGATGGATGCCGCCATTTTACGTGAGACAATATTTTAAGTCAGCCCGCAAAAAAATGTCGACTAAATATTTTCAAGTAAGAGGCGCAATATATATTTTTTTTATTGTCTTCACGTGCGCAAGACGTACTTTTATCATATAATATATTATCATGGCGTACTCGAAGATATATTTTTTTGATAAGTTTTCCGTCTTTGAACGATATTTATCTGATAGTTTCGGGGTGAAAAATGTAGAGGCCACTTTATGTGACGGAATTTATTGTTTATCGTATTTTTTCTTCAAACCTTAAATATAAGAAAAAGCCACAATGTTTATCTGTATGTGTGCATTATATTTATTGGAAAAAAGACAAATACAATATGTGGTATTACAGCTGACGCCAATGAGCCATGCATTTGACAATTACAATAAATATAACATAGCATCAAACACAACATTAGAAAAGTTATGAAAAAGACACAGAAACATACTAAGTACATAAAATAATTTAAAAACAAAGCACTGTTTAAGATCCCTTGCGACTGGTGACTCAAAAGATCTACGCGACAAGTTCTGACAAAAAATCCTTGGCCTTAGCTATGACTACGTAGGTAAACAAATATGTAGTTAGATATTATATATAGATAGCAGTATTTATCACCATCGTTATGGATACAGATATGTGGGGAGGGTTTTGATTTTACCTTTGCCTTGAATTTCTGATCCTGACCAATAATTATTGAGTAAAATTTATGTTACGGAAAGAAAAATAACAATGTATTTTAGTTCTACATAAATTATTTTATATATTTGTTGATAGCTATATCGGCTTACGCCTTCGTCAGAACTATGTTTAAAACGTGTATTGGAGATAGCTTATATACCTTTGCTAGACAGGGTGCCCCCTACATAATCTCTTTCTGTTGAAACCATACCTACGTCACATGAAAGAATTGAAATAAGTTTGATTTATTGGTCTAAAGTAATGGTGGGAAACAATAATTTGGGTATTTTTGGGTTATTGGATCGTGTGAAACCACTTAAAATCTGCAATATCTAAGTGGATCTATTTTAAATTGTTTTAAGTTTATTGTTTGTTAAAGGTTTTAACAGAGGTGAACTGTAAATTGTAATCTGATCGTTAAGAATTTCATTGGACTGATTATACCTATTTCGAATAATTTCGATCTAATACACGTTCTAAACACAGTTCTGACGAAGGCGTAAGCCGAAATAGCTATCGACAAATATATAAAATAATTAACGTAGAACTAAAATACATTGTTATTTTTCTTTCCGTATTATAATGGAGTTCTACCAAGTAAATGCCTACTCAATCAATAAAATTTATGTCATACGTTTTTCTATGAAAATTTCGTCCCTGACAAATACACACTTAGCAATAGTGATACAATCGCGACTTTTTGCATTGCGTACAAATTTATCCGAAGGGAGTAAAAATACCAGAGATCACCCTCATTTATGTGAATAATTTAAATGTTTAATTAATTATACATATTAACAATTAAAATACAACGTAAATGTATTTAGAGAACTTTGTTTATTCCTCATATTGTGCTACTAATCCTGATACATGTTTCGCCTCTTTCAGAAGCATCTTCAGACTATCTTACTATCACAAAGGTTGTTTAAGGTAAGTTACTTGTACGCACCTGTAATTATTCAAACGAGTGAATATTATTACCAAAATGTAACCTCCAAAGTTCATTGGTAGGCTAACCATTACTGTCCCTTCCAATCATTACTTAAGCAACCTAATTAGTAATTAATATAGTAATCTTTATTTAAACAACCTTTGTGAAAGTAAGATAGTTTGAAGATGCCTATAAAAGAGGCGAAACACGTGTCACGATTAATATCACAATACGTGGAATTATCGATGTTATTTAAAATTTTATATTTTAATGAACTTACCGCCGAATCCATCGAAAGTAACAGTCTTTTGGCTGGAAGCAATTGAATATAACTTATTTACTATGAAAATGCACGATTGTATTTAATACTAGCCGGAACCCGACAAGCGCTGCAATGCCATTCAAAGAGTGTTTGTGTTTTTTGAATTACCTTCTGGTGCACAACATTTTAGATAAATAATTTCGATTTAATTTCACTAACATTGATCGGGATCGATGACATTTGCTGTTTGACGTTTACTGTTTGTCTTTTGCTGATTGTTTATGCTCTATGGTACGAAACACGCGTCACCTACTGAAATTTAATTGTACTGTATATACCCTAATTATGAGTATATACCCTGTGCGCAACGTATAAAGTGCAACAATAATTTGTCAAAATGAACGGCATGGCAGCATTAAATATAAAAAAAATGATTTTTATGTAAAAGACTTAAGCCAGTAAGCTAATTTTATTATACCAAAAACAACCACGCAAGTGCCATCAAAAAGTTTGTCAAAGATTCTTTATAGAAAAATATTAAATTTTAACTAATTAATATATTTGCAGAAATCTAATTTCATATATCATTTTATTGAACTAAAGAGATTATTTTACGGTTAACGTTCTTATGGCAACAGTATTATAAGAAGATTAAAATATTTGAAAGAAGCATCTTAATGAAAAAATGTTTGAAAAGTAAACGCCTTAATATACAAAAGCTGCGAGATCCCTATTGAAAATTTTAATCCTATTATTAATCCGATTGCCGAAGGACTTCAAATCATAAAGCGAGAATTACAAAAATTATTGAAAAATTTACTAAATATGATTTCAAATTTCACGGACGTTTGATGACGACGCATTGAAATGTAAAAATAGTAAGAGAATTACTCCGGAGTATTTTTTTCTAAGATTGAGCGAAGTTTTCAAACTGTTTATCATTAAAATATTATTTTAAAATCACATTATAAAGTGAACAATGATTTAAATCTAAGGTATGATTGAACATTTAGTACCGAATACTTCTGGCCATAATTTTTTTAACTATTGTAGTATATTTCAAAATTTCGACTGTGGGTGGAATTTCAATATCATTGGTTTGAATTTTCTGAGTTCAAGTACATCCATGCACTTGAAATGTTTGAAGATGCCGAGAGGCGAAACCCGGTTCATTAGCGACAAAACTCATGTAAAACAACAAAATTCAAACGTATCAAATTTGAAAATATTGTTAAATTTCTTAAAATGGTGGTTTTTCAAAAATGTAGGTTCAAGTAGAGTTTAGTATATATACTATATATTATTTTTTCCCCTTTTAAAGGAAACAAAGCGGAAAAAAACCCGAAATCCATTTTGTAATTTCATAATTTAAAATGTTAGAATCAATCTTGCTTCATTACTTAAGCAAACTTTGCGATAGTAAGTCTGAAGATGCCTCTGAAAGAGGCGAAACACGTGTCACAGTTAGTAGCACAATACGTAGAATAATCAAAGCTATTTTAAATTTTATATTAGATTCAATGTTATCTATTTATGGTGACATTTAAAGATTAAAAAAGAATTGCTTACTGACACTTCATAGTAGAAAGAAATTATTCTAAACAATACAGCTACTATTTCAGAATCGTTAATCATTAATTTATCGTATGAAAAAACTCTCGCGAAAATCAAAGAAAAATAATGAAACACCACAAATTATCTTCATGAGAAATAATCAATACTGTGGTTTAAAAATATCACCACGATGTAAGATACAAAAAGGTAGTCTGAAACAAATAGCAGAATAACAAAGTTATCATTTTAAGGTATTCACTGTCAATACTTGGTGGAATGGCATTATAATAAAAATAATGACACATTTTGAGTACTTATTCCAGATTAAATTTATTGGACCAGGACCGGTTTCACTAATGGCAAGAATTACAATGTTTTACATTGTTAATGAACATTTGTACTTTTGTGCCCATTGGTTTCTAATGCAGTAGCTTGTTTTGATGTCTGGGGATCTAGAGGTCTTCAACATTTTAATTATAGTCTATTTTGTTTGTACTTTGCGTCAATTTATTTGCTTAGTTTAAATATCAATCGTTTGTCATACCTTGTAATTCTTGCTTATTTTTTGTACACATATCACTGTTTCGTTGTATTTATTATCGATTGAGTTGGCATTTACTTGGTAGAACTCCATTATAATACGGTGAGAAAAATAACAATGTATTTAAATTCTACAGAAATTATTAATAACATATTGGTTGATTTCTGCTCGTAGTTTTCTGATGAGGGCGTAAGCATAAATAGCTACATTGCCCATCCACCACCCGCCACGGCAACACGTCTGGTTTTAGCAGACATTTCCCGTGGCGTAACAACGTGGCGCGTTATACAGTTTAAGTTATGGAATTGTCTTTGGAGCAGTTACCCAGGACTTGATAAGCTTGCACTAAAGGGTGCTTGATTGTCCCTAACTTTTCTTTCATACAAAAAATCAAACAAAAAAGTGCCGAAAAAATAAAATAAAGCCTAAAGAGCTATCAACAAATATATAAAATAATTTTTGCCGAGTTAAAATACATTGTTATTTTTCTCACTGTATTTATTATCAGTTGATAATGCTCGCCATGATCGAAACCAGTCCTGATCCAATAAATTTAAAGTGGAATAAGTATTATAAATGTGTATTTATTTTTGTTCATTATTGATTAAAGCATAAATGGGCAAACACCGGCCCGCGGGCCGAGCCCTCCGAGCTATTTTATCCGGCCCTGATTCATCTCAGCAAAGTAAATAAGAAAGAAATTAATAGTTCCAGAGAGGGATAATAATTTTTTATAACCATTTTCCTAGTCCATCAGCTCACACTAACATCACATATAATTCTTATGGAGGTAAATAAAAAAATATATAATTAGTAACATTGTGTTTTATTGAATTAAATATTACTGTTTTATGTTTCATAATTTGGTCCGGCCCTTCACTATGAGACAAAATGATAATTTGGCCCCAGACCTAAGAAAGGTTGCCCATGCCTGGATGAAAGCATAGCTCATACAGTTGTGCATTTTATTGCAAGGCGTGTCTGGTATATCACGAGCATTGTGTGAAATCATATAACCCTCGTATACACATATAAGTGTCTTGCTATCCATTTGATAGGATGATATTCTTTCACGTTTTCATAAAAGACGTTGAAAACGTGACCACTCTCACTTTAATGCAACGGTTGGCTTGGCAGAACGAAAATACATTGTGTTACAGAGACATGGATATCGTTTTACGTTGTCCAGATGAGTGCTACGTTAGGTATGTTTAAAAGATTGTTAACAGTGCAACAATGAAGCATTAAATCCAAGTCCACTATCAATGTATGCTATCTATGGACAACTTTTTCACGATACTGATTGTAAGATAATCGATCATGTTCTGCTTGGAAAATTTTATCTGCGATTCGTTTTCAAAATGGGATGGCGTGAGTGATGAAAATGCGCAAATATTTTTGTCTTTGGATAAGTACAAATACGTTCTTAGTACTTTTTCCACATGAGATTTATTTCATCAGGACCGGTTTCGCTCATGGCGAGCATTATCAACTGATAAGGAATACAATAAAACAGTGGTATTTATGCAAAAGTTAAGGATGAAAACAAGGTATGACAAACAATTGGTAAAACAACTAAGCAAATAAATTAAAGCAAATTACAAGAAAAATAGACTAAAAATAAAATGTTCAGGACCTCTTAGCAATACAAAACTAACACATCAAAAATCAATTAAGTATGAATTAACATTAACAAAGTAAAAACCCAAAATTAAGTGAATTTAATAAAAATAAATAAGTCTACATGTCTGTCAACCATTCTGTCAACCATTCCTTATCAGTTGATAATGCTCGCTATGAGCGAAACCGGTCCTGATGAAATAAATCTCATGTGGAAAAAGTACTAAAAATGTGTTATTATTTTTATTATAATGCCTTTCCACCAAGACAGTGAACACCTTAAAAGTGACAAATACGTTCTTTGATTAAAAAATGAATGTGTAAATGTTACCAGCAAGAAATTCGAACCTGTGGTCGACCACTCTAGTCCAGTGGTTCTCACGGAAAATTGCACTGTGGCCGCATCGAAAACATAAATGGTTATAAGGAAATGTCTGGTGGCCGCACCAAATTTTTATTTTGTGTATGTTGTGAGTTAGGTATGTCAAATAGACTTAAACATGTTTGTCAATTTACTATTGGCATTAATTACGTCTTTGCTGACAAGTTATCTTGTAAAACCTCATTTTTTGCAATATCAATATTTTATAAGAGTCGGTGGCCGCAGCCAAGTTCTCTGGTGGCCGCACATGAGAACCACAACTCTAGTCAATGTCCAGCTACATAAATTGGTTAAAAAAATGATATTACAAAAAATTTATCTTAACGATATTTCTGCTGTTGATATCAATTCAGCCAACGCAAATAAAAGAATTTTTGTGACCAATATGTTTTTCACTTAATCATGAAAATAGTGCTGAAGCAATTAAATAAAAAAAGTGTTTCTTCAATGATTCAAAATCCTATTCGTCGTGTATAAATTTGTACTAATATATGGTCGTATGTTTGACACCTTTATTTAAAATAGTGCGATTCAACCAAGAAGCAACAACTTGAATTTGAATCACTTTTATGGTGTTAAATGTACTAATATTACGTTAACGTAATGACATATTGTATTTATATTATGAACACGACAGTGGATTTGAAAGTAGTGTTCAAAATTTATCAATTTTCTTTTGCTTCAATTGCTGACACACTGTTTCGATTCTTAATGATAAAATTTCTTGCGTAAAAAGTTTCGTATCGTAAAATTAATGCCTAGTTCCCGTACCCTGGCGGGAAGTAAAGGAGTTAATTCTCCCAGAAGCCAATTAAAACTTCTCGCAGGCTTCCTTATCTGGGCCAAATTAAAACCTTACAGCCGATAATAGCATTAAATAATAATGATTCCTTTTAACTCCTCACTTACTTACGTGTAAAGTTGAACTCGAAAAAGTCAATTGGATCTGAAAATAATTTTAAACGGAGATAAGTTTATGTTAATATCAATACAGTATTCATACAATAATTTGTATTTCAAATATATATTTATAGTCATCATGTTAGGATCCTTTTTACAAATCAATGTGTCGCGGTGTTGATGTTATTTTTTGTTGACAGTTAATGAGCCCGGTCCGTGGTGTAGTGGCCTTCGTCGTTGGCTTCCGTGGCGGTGCGTCCGCATTCGATTCCCGGTACGAGCCGGTTTTTTCAGTGGATAAATCGATTTTGTTCGAAAGGCATGGGTGTTTGAGTTGGTAAAAATTCTTTTCCACCTTTCCAATCCCAAAAAGCGACGCATGGCGAGAGCGATTAGCTAACCACTGGTCCTATCCTAGTCTTCGTTTCCTTTCAATCCCTTCTCTCTTCGAAAATAGGGAGGTTGAGCAACTGAGTAATAGGTAGTTCTCGTAGGAAAACATAGGTTGAGATAAACTCTGTGAGGAGTCCATTTGCTCCAAGATGTGAGCGGAAATGATTAAAAATATATATATATATTTCACTGTCAATGATGTTAAATGATGTTCCAGTTAAAGAGAGCGTATAAATTATTAATGAATTTGAAGCATTACTATATATTGAATAAATGCCGTCAAAAATACATTAATAAAAAACCCCTGCCTTTGAATGAATCCTGTCAAAATAACATCCTCTCTTAATCTGTTTGGTAAGGAGAGGTCAGCCATTTGTGTTGGGTAATTTATAGTTTTCTATCGAAGAAAGAAGAATATTGATTACGATAAAAACGTTTTTCTAACTGAATTCTTATCCTTTTCTTATATAACATTTCATTCTTATCTATATAATATAGACTATATTGTATCTAAAAACAAGCAACTCCATTTGAAATCTATTTGTCCTAGGTTTGGAGAGAAATAAATATTAAAACAATGCAAAAATGAAATTTAATTATAAAACGTGCAATGATAGAAGATTGTTAAACATTTCGTTCCTGGATAATTCACTTATATAGTTAAACAGTTTTTACCATTTACATATAATGAACTTATCAAAATAAACTATTTACTTCGCCAGAGTTCGCAGTACATAATTGTGTGAGTAAGTTTTAGTGAATATGATTTGATTATATTATCAAATTAATGAGATTTATCTAAATTCAGCCTTTGTCATAATTTGTGTCAAGGGTATAGCAACGTACAGTATTATATTAGAGAATGGAAACCTTTCATTAAAGCCGGATTTCCCTGAAAACACAATTTGAGTTGAGAGTTATATCGAATGCTTGGTTTATAATATGTGTTTTGTAATAATTATCATATCACGTGACAAACATTTCCTGGAATCCAAATTATTACAATATTTGATTCAGATCGAAAAGACTATCAGTTGATAACTCGGTTATACATAAATACTTTGAAGAAGCTCAAATAATTTTTACTATATTTATTTCTTTAAGTGCTAAACTAGGCCAAAAGCAGCTTATCGTTTACTTTATGCATATTGAAATTTCATTTAGTCTTCATTCAAACTTCATTCATTTGAAGTGCACCAAGATTGGTAGAAAATAGAGCACGACAGTGAGCAGTATTAACTTTCAGCTTTGCCAGTAATTGAAAATAGGGTATTCATATTTTTATGGAATAAAGAAAATAAAAGTAATTTAAAATTCGTTAGTTCGCGTTCAATACTCGTAAGTGTTTCTTTCAAATAGGTGATTTGGCTCCGGTGCTTATTTTATTTATTATAAAATATTGAGTTTTTAATCGATTTTTGTCGTATGACTATGATGTTTATATCCCACCATACATTCCTTCTATCTAATGCTAAAATAGGGCACAGATAGAGCTAGTATTAATCTTTACAACCTTATTTTTTGAGGAATCGTGAAGATGAGCTGTTTGTTCTTCCTAGCTCTATCTGGCGTAGGGGTAGAACCAGTCTGCCAGTGGGGATGCCACTAGGAATAACGTTAGCAATTTTAAGCGGCATTGCTTCGGATATCGACATATTTCATATTGACGCGAGTGAGCTCAGACGAATACTATTTTTTATGAATAAAAATTGATTTTGTTAGAACTCACTTGGTTGACTTCTTTGAAAATTTATAATGTGATTTTATAATTTTTTCTCTCTGTTGTAGTGATAACTAAATGTATTTAGACTTGTCAAATGCATGGCGCATTGGCTTCAGCTGTAATGCCATGATTTGTATTTTCTTGAATAAATAGATTATTAACATTTAAAAAAAAGTCGAACGAACGAATTGATGCGTCTGTCATAAGTCCAGATGCTTCACGGTAGAGCGAACCTGGATTAATAACATTCATGAAATATCAGATCTCTTACTATATATTTATTAATTATGAAGTTGTTTTGTTATGAGTATTTGCCAATTCAATACGTCGTTAATTTCAAATAGATTAACTACGAACATTAACTCGTAGGCTCGACTTCAAACATTTACCATATTGTGTTTACGTAATTGTTTACGTTTAAGCTTGCTTATTCAACCTTTTTGAAAGGTATATGGGGAAAAACACGGTACGTTTATTCACGGAAGATGTTTACAAAGTGATTTTACTTTAAGCATTACTTGTCATGGCAACACTTTGTCACTTTCGAATTGGTTCGTTGAAAGCGCCAAGCCAACGATTTTAAATAGGATTAGGTATTAATTTTAACATTCCCTTTGTAATGCTAAATAAAAATAGGTAAAGAATTGTGTCGGGAAAATTCCGGCGAAAATAATTAAACGCTTTTATTTGTACCTACTGACATCTCAACAGTATAATGTATTGATGTTGATATCATAAGTCATAATTAATAATACTGTTGGCAGATTGGTTCTGCACTCTAGAACACACGATGTAACAAATAATGTCCACAAGCTTGAAATTTCCAAGAACGGCCGGATTCTCATTGTAGCGTCGTATAAGCCGGAAAAAATATGTGGCTTGGTAAATTTATATTTGAGGGTTGAAATTTATAACAACAATGGCTAACAGTTCAGTACATTCCAGACAGTACGATTTTTGCTTACTTTTTACCTCAAGCTTGATTAAGGTATACATAAATTGTTATAACTGGATTTTTATAGGAAATACATGGCGTTACAGCTGGCGCCATGCATTTGACGAATATAATAATAGTAAAAAATATTATACAGAGAATGGCATAAATCACATAATTTAGCAAAGATTTCGTATCTTTTTTATGAACTAATTAGTTTAATGATTATTATGTAGCGCGGTTAGTAGAACAATAATTAAAATACTTCAAAATAGCAAATTGGTCCAAAAACAGATATCGGAGTAACCGTTTCTGTAGTGATGATTTGTTGCTGTATTTTGGAGCGCTAATGGCTGCGATAAAATTGAAAATTATAAACGATATTTTGTAAAATAAATTATTTCATTACAATGTATATGCAAAACAAAATTACTCTCAATTTGGTTTATCTCATAGAGTCTTGAGCTAGTTTTGAATAAAACATTATTTGTTGGCTGACGTAAGGGTTAAGGATTCTTATAATGTACGAAGAATTTTTATCAGCCAATTGATTAAAAAAGTTGAAAAAGAACATTACGTTACCTTACCAAGTTGTCTGTGTCCTTTTCTCTGGATTGTGCAGAATGAATGGTAAGGGATGATAAATCTCACAGACATCTCATCCTCGAACCAGGAACAAGAACTTGTGTATGTACTTGGCATGAAGCCAAGAACCCGTGTGTTTAACTAACAATTCATTCATTATTGATTGAAATTCCACATTTATTCCGGGGAAAACGGTGTGCTTAAAATCTAAACTCAGGTAGCAGGAAATAAAGTTATCGGCAAACTCCAACGAAATACGCGTAAAAAATCTATGTAAACTAAATAATGATTGATTGATGTTTTGTAAAATTAATTTATACTCAGGTAATTTTTCACTTCGAAACACTAAGCGATTTATAATCTATTGTAATCTCATGGTGAATTATAAAGTTAATTACTAACTGCTTTTTTTAATTTTCATGATTTTTAATACTGATTTCTCCATCTTTACTAATTGGTATACGCAACATATTTTATTAAAAGCATTTTAATCGTTTTTTAATTCTTTGATCGATTGTTTTATAGTTTGTTCTAAATTTAAAAAAGGATTTTTACTTAGAAAATAATATATAGAGGCAAAGAAGCCGAAATAAGCCACATTCACATAACTGAGACTTATGTGGAACGGATAGTTTGTATAATATGAGCATTAAAAAGACTTAAATGTATGTACTATGAGATATTGTACTGATTAAAAGAATCTAGACGTCCAAATATGTCCAGAAGATAATTCTAGCGAGTTTAATAGTGTTTTATATAAGAAGAAGAAGAAGTTTTTGAATATCATTAATAATATGATACAAATTGATTTGTAGTGGCTAAAATTATAATCTAATTAAACCACCACTAATATAAGAAATCAAAGACATGTAATTTTTGTTGGATAAATCTATTACCCCCTTTAAACCATTACCATATTATCCGTCCGAAGGTAATATACGTAATGAAACTAAGAGAAATGTATTTTTGCTTCTTATTGGGCAAAGAATTGGTTGTCCGCAATAAATGGCTCCGTGGAAAAGTCATTTATTTCAGTCCTGGACAAACTAGTGAGAGATTTTAAGACAGAATGCCTTACTGAGACAATGGAATATATTGTTTAATCTATAGTGATGGCAAACAGTGATATATTATAGCGTCACAGGTGGGTGAAACGTTTATTTTTCTAGAGTAACTTATTCTTTTCCAATTTACTGCTGGGAAATCAAATTTGAAGATGATCCCATACATAATATATATGCCCACATAAGAGTATTTGTAAATGAACTGAATGAACAATTTTAAAATGGGAAACATAAAACTATGGATATTCTAATTTGATTTCAGTGCTGTGTTTTTAAAACACAGAGCTCAAGCTATAACATATTTTTCTAGGTATTTTGGTCATTTGCGCTCTACCATCTTATATATAAAACCGAAACGGGGTATGTCTGTAATTCCCTTTTGCATTGTTGTTGCAAGTTCAAACAAACGAATTGATTTCGTTCGCGAAAGTTTCGACGGTAAATTTGTTTCGTTATCAATGTGTGTGTGTAGAGACTCCAATTACTCGAGTATCGAGTAGTACATATATAAAACCGAAACGGCGTATGTATGTCTGTGGGTCTGTAATTCCCTTTTGCATTGTTGGTCATTAAGTTGCCATAAAAACGAATATGAAAGAAAATATGTTTGATTTTTTATCGGCGAAGACATTTAGTCAAAATGTAATAAATTAGTCTTCTACTGAACTTTTCCCGGCTTTTATTAACATAATAATGTTTTTATTTACGTGAAGGTATTATTTGACATTTCTTTGACAGCAAATTAGATTTTTTCCTGGGGGCTGTCAATATATGAAAGGGGCTGTGAAATGTCAATGCCAGTCTGAAATGTTCATTTTAATTCCATTTTAATTGACCTAGACTTTTTAATTTCGAAAAAAGTTGTTTCAACTTGGCCCGTCTGAATTTACGCGCCGAGGTGAACATAACCCCAAACTGGTCCGAGCGAAGCCGGGTTCGAACACTGGTATATTATAAAGATATTAATATCACATACTAATGTTTACGGATCATATATACACTTTGGGTTTAATTTAAAAATTAAGCAACACTAATTGGTCTCCTTGACAGTTGCTCGACTTTTCTTTTGAATTAAGGCAATAAAGATGAGGTTTAGGAAAGGACTTGTAGTAAGCTTAGCTCTCTCTAGGCCCCGCCCCGTTCACCAGGGTTATTTGATAACGGTTGATACACATCACATACACCCATATATTTGTTTAAAAATATATATACTGACTGGAAATTCAATGCAAGCAAGTGTACAACAAATCATATTAAATAAAATGTGATTTTTTTGTATTTTTGAGACGGAACCCTCGTCCACAAAACCAGTGTTTATAAAACTTCTTTTGAAAATGAAATAATCATGTTTTTAAATTAAATTGAGATTCTTGCGCTCCAGAACTCAGTTATGAGATATATATTTCTTCATATCGTCTGCTCCCAACGGAAAGCACATTCACCCCTTCTACTATGTATACTCCGTTGATCAACCTCTCCTTTTCAAAGAGAGTAGGGATGGTAACGACAGAATTAGTGGCTATCTAATCGCTCTTACCTCGTCCCGATTTTGTGATGGGGTGGGTGTGGGAAGGAATTTTGGACGACGCAGACATCAATGTCTTCGAACAGAATTCAATTGAAAAATGAAACTGGGATTCGAGCGAGAACGCCCCGTCGCCGAAGCCACCGACGCTCGATTAACACTCGACGACTGATCCAAAATTTGTGGGATATTACTTAATTAATTCTTAGCTTTATTATGGCAGATATTATACGAATCATGGTACTGTATGAGCTTTTGAATATTCATAAAACCCTTATAAGGTTAATAATGGTTATAAAAATACGACACAATTTTTGGTAGCAGCAGTAACTTTAACGAGAAGTTCTTGTCGAAGTATTTATATTTCGATATACATCATGAGAAGTCCATGTGGTTCACATTTGAATCGGATATGGAAAAAAATCATTTAGTATAGAGTTGTCAGTAAAGCATATCTAAGCTTTTTTCTATTGAAAATCCTAAAATAATTGTAGTTAGTTTATATAGAAGATTACACGAAGGAATTGATACTTAAATAAACTTTGCATCCATTCACGCAGAATCTTAAAAACTGAAATCCATGTATCATTTACTTATTCGATGAAATCTAGAAAAGGAAATTGCGTTAATTTATAACCAGTTTGTTGTGCACGGCTGCCGTATCACGTATGCACAAAGGGTCGGAGCTTAGCAAAGGAAGTGAAGTGAATGCGAAACTGCGAAGGGCCAATAAAGGAGTGGGTTTTAAGGATCGCAACATAAATAGGCAGAAGTAGACCCTTATTTTGTTTGTAAGCAATCACATTTACTTTTTAGCTCATCTAACTATTCAAAAGCTAAAGGTTGATACACTTCTACAGTGGTGTAACCCGATGAACTTATGCTTACAAATAAACGCAAAATATACCGCCTGATTGCTGAATGAATATTGTTTCCGTCTATTCGTTTGCGGGTGTAAAGATCGTATGTATTGAATCCCAGAGGAAAAATTACAGACATAGATTTTTTAATGAATGAATTTGAACTTTAATCAAGTGTATATTGTTTCAAAAGAGATCGACTAGCGAAATAAAAAAAGTGGAAGGTTGAAAAATATACATATTTTTATGAAATTTAATATTGATTTAATATACATATAACTTCATATTGAAATTCCATCGAGGACGCTCCGACGAAATCCTTAATTATATTGTACTAGAAAAGAGCTCTGATGAAATTATTATGAGCAAATATTCGTGGTCACTGGGAAAAAATCTGTAAAAATTTGTAACATTGTGTTGAGGACTTTTTCCACATGCATTCTGATAAAGGTCAGGGCCGGTTTCGCTCATCGCGAGCATTGTCAACTGATATTGATTGAACATTGCCATCAGTTCATGTGGATTCTCGATGAGCGAAACCAGTCCAGATCTTTCTCGTAATAAATGTGGAAATAGTATTAAATAATATCTTTTATTTATTTAAATAATATATTTAACTAGTAAGTGACATAATTATACATCAACATATTTATATTGTAAGCCAAATGAAGACGAAGAACAAGTTTTATTAAAAAAAAATAAACAGTTTTCGATACGGTCACGTTGGTAAAAGTTGGGAGTTTGTAAGTGTGTAATGGTTATTTACTCGGCTTCTAAGAAGAAGAGAAACATGCTCATCAGGTGCCGGAACTCACTTCATGTCAAGCTTTATAATAAATATCATTTAAGTAAAATTTCGTATAATTGATTTTGAAATCTGTGAAAAAAGGTGCCGGAACGCCGTTCCACCGCGTGAAATGGAAAAAAAGCCCTGGGTAAGATGAATATATAATTATTCTCCTTCTTACCAAGTATCTGGTTGTTTTTTTTAGTGCAGTATACTCTTATGCGTGCTCATAAAATTTTACTGCAATATTTTCTATCTCCACAATGAAGCTTACAGTCTATTTTGTAATAAAATACAAATTGTAATTGCATTAAATTGATGAAAAAAAACAAAATGCTTAATTTTTAAAACAGAAAATGTATTGCATCATTATTTCAGCGTTGCGGTGTTTGCTGGTAAATAAATATCTTTCGAAAGATAGAGTGAGCGGGAGGGAGAGAGATGAGAGGTTGAAAACAATAACGCGAATGTATGTGTGTAGATACTCTTTCTACGAAACGATCTGAAGGAATTTGAATTGCAAATTAGGAAAAGGTTTCGAAGCGAAACAATGGCAAGCGAAAAATTCCCCCCTCCAGAGAGTATTCCGTGCTTCATAAAAAGCGGTCAATTTAGCTGACGCAATAACAGAATACAAATAACAATTCCTGTCATCTTGTTTTTTTTATTCTTTCAATCAGTTGTTCATTAGATGATAAAGTGTTTTTGTGTGGGTGTGAAATTTTGCAGCGGAAAATATCAGTGTGCTGAATTTTTGTGATCAGAATATTCCCCCAGCTATTGAATGTATAAAGAAGTGAATGACAATTTGCGTCTTCTTTATTTATTTTATTTGTAAGAAATCATTTTTTTAGTCTAGTAGAGAATCTATTATATAAGTTGAAATTCTGTTATGTGAGAAATGCCAGCTAGTGATGAAAATCCACGTACCGCGTTCATAAACAGAAAAATTATCATAAACAGCTGGGTAAAAATGATTATAAGCTCACCTCTCACTGTCACATTGTCGTCAGAGAATATTTGCAGCCCCACGTTGAATAAAAGTTTAAAAAACTTTACAGGTTAAACAGGTACGATGGAGACAGCTAAAATTGTAGCTTTTAATGTAATTCTGTAAAGTTCTCGTCAACTGTTCTATTCAATGAAAAAAATGATTAACATGTTTTCCGATGAAAGCTCTCTTTTTTGGATATCTATTTGATGGAGCTTTAAGTCCTAAGTCAAATTAATCATAAGTTTTCCGTCTCTTTCTTCTGTGAGTTTAGTTTTCAGATATAATTTATATCTATTTCCCATCGTTGCTGATCAATGCTGTGGTGAGCAATTCATAGTGAAGCCAGTTCAAGAGGCCAGTCTTTATATATCATGTTGTGTGTTACTTAAATAAAGAAAACAAAAATACCCCCAACGAATAGCAAGTGTGAGTAACCATTACACAAAAGCTCTGTTATGTCTACTTCCTTATTTGATTTTTGAGAGTAGCTTGAAGGCGACCGCGTATAAATTTGATGCAATATTTATTCTATTAAGCGAATCGAATCGTAAAAAAACAACTTTGGTTCACCTCTATAAAACAATATCTAAATGGTTGTTTTTTTTTCCTAGAAAGGTTAAATAAAATTGCTTGCATTTTATTACGAAAATAATAAAAACCAACCCATCTCATAAAATCACACTCTCAAACAATTTGTTCATTTTTTTATCGCGCCATAATTTTGTGACGATAAACTCGACAAAGTGTGACGATGTGTTTCAGTTGCTCTGATGAAAGCGGAAACTTTTTTTAACTGAGTAAATACAGCGGAAAGAAATGTCACCATTTTTGTGCACGAATTCAGTGATCGGCCAGAGGCGTAATTGAAATACACAAATCACGTCCTGTGTACCAATCCACTGTAACGTTTAAAATTTAATTAAGAAATTGCTCAGACCAAAGTGAAACATAGCCCCTTAAATTGATGGTCTTCCAAGTAATTTAATCACATATTTATAGTGCCATTTATTAGAGTAGAATTTTAAGTATTCAATAATTCGTTAGATAGAAGAAAAATCATGCGGTTAATGGTAAGAACGATAGTTGAATGCGTATACTAAAAAATGCTATAAAAATAATAACTGCCTGCTTTAGATCCATACAGAAGCAGGTATTACATGGAAATTCTACATTATTTACTTACTATTAATTATTTCAATTTATGACATTTTTTAATGTAGGTACATAATACGTTTCCGCCAAGTATTGATTGTATATTACCTTAAAGTAAGTATTGCATTAAGTAACACATATTATTTTTTACTAAGCTATCGATCTGTTTGTTTATCAAAAAGAAGACATTTGAAATCACATAATCGATATTATTATTTTTTCACTTTTAAGCAAGAAAACATTTTTTTTTTGTTGATAGTTTAATTTAAAATGTCGACTGAATGATGAATGAAGATGTCGTGCTTGATGGTAATAAAATATCAAATTAAAATCGTTTGATTTTATCAATAACAACTCGGGCTACACCTTCCGGCATTTTCAGACATTCCAAGTGCACGAATAAACTGTCAGTTCAAGTTGATGAGTACTTTGTAAAAATATTTCGAAAAATAAAAATGATTGTTTGATTTTATAATATTACCTCTTAAGCACACGATTTTAGCCATTTTTTGGATTTGATACCCTCTCATCTTTACACTTCGCACAAAATCTTTCACAACCTGACTTAATGATTTGACTTTTTTGAAAACAAACACTTTTAGCGGTCACTATTTTAGACGTCACCTTAACTATACGCCACTTTTTCCGACATTGAGAAAAAGATCGACTTTGATTGGCCCCTAAGCTTCTTTATGTAATTGGCGTAATCCATATAATACAACATCACCCTCTCTGACGCAACTATTGATTATTTCATTTCATGCGCGATTTTGAGAACTGGTTAAGATTGAGCGATTGCGTATTTATTTTTGTTTGTTCTTCTTTCTTGGCCACTATTGCAACAAAATAAAATTTGAAGATGTCGCCGTTTGTTGACCCTAATCCAGCAAAACACACATGCCCTGAGGGTAAGCAATAAAGACTGTGCCCATCTTAGCGACACTCTCATCTCTCAACCTTTTCTCTTCCAACTCTAGGCTCAAACAGACTTTCGATCAGTGGCGCAAATAAAGCAATTACGGCATATGTTGGGTTCACTACATAGCAATTAATTTTATTTTAAGAAAAAAGTGTTGATTTGATATATTTTTTTTAGGTCACTAGTTTCCGAATCCAACAAGTTCAACCAACCCTCTTATGACACGGTCACCTGTTTCGCAACCGACATTCCCTTTTTTGCACCGTCCCAAAAGTACAATTTTCTCCATCGATCAATTAATAAATTTAAAGCTATTATTTAATTAAATAAATTATTCCTGTAACTGCAATCGGTAAATGGCAATTGGATTCTTCATTCAAATATATTAAAACGCTTGATTGAACTGGCATTTACTTCGTAGAACTCTATTATGACACGGTGAAAAAAAAGCAATTTATTTCTACAAGAATTATATAGTAACAAATATTGTTCATAGTTATTTCGGCTAACGCCTTTGCCAAAACTTGAAGAAGTCGAAATAGCTTTTGACTATATGTTATATAATATTGGTTTAACTAATCAATCAAATGGTCATACAAAAATGTAAGTATTTCTCCAACTTTTGATAAAGCTTTGAAACGTTACTTTGCAAGAAGAATTCAGCTTACATCTTTTATCTTATATTGCTTATGAAAAGAGTTCCCAAATGGAGACGCTGCTCTTATTTGTAAAAAACGACGCAAATGGAAACAAGAAATCAATGAATTTATAATAAAAACCAATTCAACAATTTATCTGCTTGTTTATCAATCTATCAATTCATCCAGTTGCTTAAGTTTAAGTTCAAAACTTTAAGTTCCTCGATATTCATAAAAAAAAAATTTTCACCCCTTCCCCGAATTTTATTAAAACTTGCTTTTTTTGGCGCCTCTTTTAGTTAGAAGTCCACGCCTAGCGGCTTGAAAACCAGTGGCTTAATCCATTGTAAATATCAATTTGATCAATATAATGTAAAACAAAACTTTTATCCAAGAAACTAGCACTGCGCATAAAAAACAGTACCGTAAAACGAGGTCAATAGAGACACTTTTTACCCTTCACGACTATGTATCTTACCACGTAATTCAAATATGAATGGTTTGAAACTTGTTTCTATGGTCCTACTACACATTCATGACAATATTTTTCAAATATTCTCTATCGTTTTTAAGACACAGTCAATAATTTCGATGGTTTCGGCGGTAACTTTGTGGAAGTTCATTTTAATATAAAAATTTTCACATTGAATCGGGATGAATAGAGACGATAGACTGATAGAGGGTAATGCGAGACTTGGCATGTGAATAGGGACAAACATACAGATTGTAATGATTGGAATATATGAACCTCTATTCTACACGAGTCTCTATTCATTCCGTTTTACGGTACTTATTAACCAAAATAACATGATTTGATTTAATTTTCGTGCAATAAAAGAAAAGTTAATAAGGGGTCAAAAGTAAGGATGCGCAGGCATCGAACTTAAAAACGATTGTTTCAATTTTGGCCAATCATTTAGTTGGTTTGGTTTTGTCATTCGAGAGATACATCCATTGGATACTTAGTAAAGTTGTGCTAAAGTTCAATCCATGTTTTTGTCTCTATTCACCTCATTTTACGGTACCTCTTGTAATAATATTTGATAAATAGTTACGCCAATGCTTATTGGGCGATGCCTTTTTCTTTGACCCTCTCCCGTGCCACTTTATTCCACCACTTTTGCCCATGACTCACCTCCGTTTGCCACATTATCCCACACCGCCTCTCATAATATAATAGTTGTCAACGAGTGTCACTCCGTTTTGTTGTGCCTGCTGGTCGTTTGAAGTATTTCCGGAACCTCCAAGTTTTATTTTTATTAAGACCTCAGACGCTGATAGGCCTTTTTTTGGAAAAATTATGCTTACATTTTTTTCAGTCGGTTGAAAGAGATTTTTGCTTTGTTGATACGATTCTCGAAGATGTACAAATGTTGTGCTTTATTTTGCAATTTTTTTTTGACTAAATATAGCTGGATTTATTTATATTTTGTCAAATTCAACGTAGTATTTTTGTATAAGACATCTGGCATTAATCATAAGCCTTTCTCGTGCCTGTTTTCGTGTTTTCTCGTTCCACTCAAAGAATGAAAGTGTTTGTGTTTATTGAAGTGCCTTCGGATGCACAATATTTAAGATGAATAATTTCGATTTCATTTCTTTAACATTGATCGGTACCGATGACATTTTCCGTTTGACGTTTGCTGTTTGTCTTTTGCCGATTGTCAATATGCACCACCTACTGAAAGCTAATTGCACTATGCCTATAACCTTTGCACAAGTGCAACAATAATTTGTCATAATTAACGGTATGGCAGCGCATAAAATATGAAAAAATATGATGTAGTTATGGAAGTAAAAGAACTATATGTCAAATGGAGATGTTAAATAGTTATAATTTAGATGGATTCATAGGTAATTTTGAGGAAATTCATTTTAATATAAAATTGAATTGATAACTTTGTTATCCCACGTTTTGTGTTATTAAAAATAGCAACATGTCTTCTGGCTCTCTGAAAAGCATCTTTAGACTTACTACTGTAATGTTACTTTAGTAATAAAGTTGAGACTGATTTTAATTATCTATCTTCTATCTATCTTATATATAAAAATGAATGTCTGTATGTATGTCCGCTATGGACTACTAAACCGCTCGACTTTAAAAATTTATTGAGTGCACCCCCACGATGGTTTCTGGCCTACCAACCCCTCCCCCCAACCACCCCCCAACCTCCCCCCCAATTTTGTTTTTTAAACTTTAAGAATTTTTCGAGTTCACTTCTTCGGAGGTTTTTGGCATACCCCCCCCATACGCCCCCCAAACCACACCACGTCAAAAAACCCCCCTCCCCCCCAAATTTAAAAAAAAAATTCTAGAGTATTGAATACATGCAAATTGAATTGAATATTTGTGTAATGTCTTTCCTTCAAATTTATTTTAGTTGCTGGTGTAGCAACGCACGCAGGGTACAGCTAGTTATGTTATAAATTACAAAATTGTAGTTGGTATTTAACGCAAAGATACAAACTATAATAGTACTAATGACACTGACACTGTAAATTACAAATTAATGAGTTGTGTTTGGGAGAATAAAGGATATTGATTGACGGGCCCATCTGTCATATTTAAATTTTTTATTTACAAATGGTACATTTCTCTTTATGTTGTTATCCATTTCCAAACATTGCAATTCAAGATAAAAATTTAACTATTTCGTCCTATTTTTGTAATTGTGAAAATTAAATCTTTAGGACAACGATCGCTTAAATTAAGACATTTTTGTAATGTTTTCTAGCCAGGTCCGTGGAAGGGGTGATGTTTTAATTATTAATTAATGATTCGTTTGACGTGAGGTTAACAATTTTTTGAAGTTAATTGATTGTATGTAGATATATATATATATTATTTTGTACAAAAAGTAGAAACAAATATACCATATCATTATTTAACATGCGACCTGACTTTAAGAATCAATAAAGAATATATTATTTTAAGCACAATAAACAACATGAAGAAAGTGAATCACTTTTTTATACTCTTACTATCCCAACGGAATAATTTTTATTTAGCTGCTTTATTTTTAAAGGTCTATCTTTTTTCATATCATGTCGGAAAGTTTGGTTATTTTAAAGAGACAGCCATTTTGTTTTGACACCCGCAGTTTCGGATGACTTTCGCACAATTTTCAACGATCTCATAACAAGATAAGTAAGAAGTCAATCTCAGGGGTAGATCAGGAAAACTTGACTCTTTTGTTAAAGGTATGAAAGCTATATAATAAATGATATGAAAGTACAAAGAAAAAGCTACTTCATACGTTTATTAATCGTGTAAGGCTTTAAAGCGATTTTTTTTTTAAATTCAAATTTTCAACTTTTTACTACCAATTTAATTTCTGAATTTTATAAATAAATTTGTATCAACTCTCGCCCACGTTTAAATATAATTCGCTTAAAATGAATTTTATATCTCCCAATGATATGGTCAAACTAACATCGCAAATATTAATTTGACAGTGAAACTGCTAGTTATGATATAGTTTCCCATTAGGTACGCTATCCTTACCGTCATCTGTTTCATATGCGTCATACAAGAGATAAAAATGATATCAGTGTTTAAAATTTTGCGCATAAATATCAGTGAAACTTTTATAAAAATTGATTTTTACACTTTGTAGTTTACAATTAATGAAATCACTCTAGAAAGGATGTTGTGAACTATTTGAATGCCTCAGATGCAACCAAAGCCAACGACGTTGACCAGCCGACCACGGTCACACAAATATCATTCATCATTCATACAAACTTGATTTATTATATTTTTTGAATGCATAAATCTTTCGTTATGCCATAACTATCGGCTCACTTTTGAAAGAAAAAAGATCTTCTTTCATTCGATCAAAGTCCCTGAAACTTTTGAAACGTGTCACTTTGCTCGCAAGTGAGCGAATGAGTTATATAGATTACAAATTAAATTAATATTACAGCCTTGGGAAATTTGCAAATGAGTAATCTTTATAAATAATCTAGTAAATGTGATAAGAAATCTCAGGAGATCTATAGAGAACAGGCGGTAAATTCTTTCATATTACCCACTTTTGAGTAATAGTTAATGACATAAAATAAAAAAGTTTTGCATCAGTTACCGTTGCTTACTAACTTATTAAAAGTTTAAAATAAAAAGTGAAGAGATTGTGTTTATAAAGATTGCTTTGAAATTTTCGTAGAGAAGTTTATTTTATCTAGATTTTCTTACTCCTGTATTAAAATTTTTGTGAAGCTCTTCTCTTGCTTGCCAGACCGATTGAATGAATTTAAATTATAATTGGTTTCTTTAACCTCGCCCAATTAAGTCAGATATGGTTTTGTTTGGCTCAAATTTGCTCAGCGTATACATATCTAAAACTCAGAGGAAAAATACGTCTTATCCATTTAAAAAAAGTTTAAAGAAGAGTCGTAAAACGATATATTTTGTTTGCGACACTTTTTTCTTTTTATCTCTTTTGAACAAGCTATTACTATGTTCGTTTTTATGGACCAGATGGACGAAATATGGAAACGATGTTACTGGAAAAAAAAAGATAACAATTGGTTCTCGGTCCCATCCGGACGATCATTTTTCTAAACTTATTTTCTTTTCACAGATATGATAAAGTTGACATATCTTTAAAATAAATCGCAATAATAGCCTCCAAATAAATCAATCATATTGCAACAAACAATTGAAATAAAATATTTTTTGAAAAAATACGCCGCATAAGCCCCACATATTAAACTAATGCTATTTGCTGGTAATTGATTTTCACGATACCACGTTAAAAACACTTTACAATGTATGCACATAATTGATTTCTTACACTATTCGTTGAAACTCAATAACATCAAATTTTGCGCTAATTCATCCAAATTACTATAATAACAATTCAACTGATTGAACTTTTTTTTATTCTTATATATTAGCGATAAAAAAATATATACTACAAGTCAGCTTAAGTTAATTCGTGCACTTGAAATTTCTGAAAATGCCGAAAGAGTCGTACTGAAGATGTCGAACACAAAATTGAAACGATTTAAATTTGATATTGAAATTCCATAAAGCACCTTCAGTAGACATCATCTTCATCAACATATCTCAGTCAAAATTTCTTATTTATAATACTTGTGGAACCGATGTAAATGGTATGATCTAAAAATTGATGATATAGTAAGTCTGTTGCTTCTTAAATATGCTAATAACGTGTCTCGTATCACAATCAATGGAATAATAAAAATAGTTTTTGTTTTTATTTTTTATTATAATTAAATAAAATGCCATTCCACCCAATATTGGCGGTAAACACCTAAAAAGTGAATATTATTTCCTGTCCAATCAAAAATCTTCTGTGAAAGTTTTCATTTCACTCTCTTGATTCTCGAATATGGTTTTTAATTTTAAAGTATTTTACCTTGCTTCTACGGAACCGAGTTAGCAATTTTGAAGTTCTCAGGACTTTATATTAATTTTCTTCCAGTTTTTTTCAACATTGCCGAAGCCATACACCTCTTATTAAACATTAAAATTTAAAATTGTTCTTGCAAAGATATCCGGACGATAAAAACATTTCCCAGTGAGTTGGATATAATTATAAGCGTTGTCTATGGTTTTGAATGTTTATGGAGATGATGTTTTTATGTTTCATTTACTGTCAACTTATTAGCTTTGTTTTCAAATGAATGGTTCAATACACTACAATATTACGAACATTTTCTCCAAGTATATTGACTAAATATGAAAGTAACTTTAACTACTATTAAGACAAATTTATTTAAATATAGCTGTATCAATTTGTATGCAATAATTTTTTCTCTTTTTGCATAAAATAAAGTCTTGATTTAAGGTTTTCAAAATAAATAGAAGCAGTTATTTTAATATTTGACTTAATTAATAACTATTTTAATCGTCAAATCGTCTAAAATAAACGATATTAAATATTTAGAAACGAAATCCCGACCTCTTTTGATAAAAATAAAGTCAAGCCGGCTTAATAGCTAATGAAAAAGGTTTAAATTTAAACGCAATTGTGTTATTGAATACTCTTTTCCAACAACTAAGTTCCATAGGCTTAAATTTCAGCTTAGCACTTCGAAAAGCGTCTGTTAGTTTTATTTATAAAAAAATACAAAAGGCGTTGACTGTTTGATACCTGCTTTCACTTTTATCTTTTACCTTCAGTTTCAGCTTGAGCAAACTGGGCTCGGCTAATTATAAGAGAGAATAAACGGCTAGACTAAGGATTATATTTTTTATGCTCGCTTTGTTTCATTACTTTAAAACCCTAAACGGCGCAAACAAATTTTGTTTTTAAAATTCGGGTTCTTTTATTTTACTGACCGGTTGGGATGACTATAAATATTGTCTGTTTGCAAAAGGAAAGGAAGGGCTAAGAAAATGTTTCGTTTAGAATATCATTCTAAAGCATACGCATTCAGAAAAGTTGCTTTGATAAGGGGTTTGTTCCAAGTTATGCATAAAAAAATTCGTTTTCCACACAGTTATGTTCTTGCTTCAACGATTCAAGAAAACGATTCTTTGCTAATTGAAACTGGGCCATTTAAAAAAATGTACTTTATATTAATTTATAAATGTTAGGTCTTTCCGCAAATAATTGCCAACTAAGCCAATTAGAGAATTGGTTAAACGATCAATAACAAGTCACTGACAAATGAATTTTACAGTCAAGGAAACCTTGTTATGTTATGCCCATTGTCAGTAAAGAATTTTATTGAGACATATTTTTTTTCATTGGTGGCTGTTTTAAAGACAGCTGCTGAACTTCTCTCTTTTAAGAGGGTAGAGTCATGAAGATTTAGTAATGTATAATACATACTTCGCTTAGTATACGCGCCACACTTAGGATGGGATAAGTAGTAGAAAATACTGATAAAAATTCATACCCTGTATTCACAAAGCTGTCGGAAGATCAATATAGAAATGAGAATTATTAGAATTCCGAATCAAAGACACTGCAACCAAATATGATAAATGCCTAGTAGCGCTTACAACGAGGCGGAACGAAAACGATCGATTAATAAAAAATGTTCTTGTCCTAGTCACATCCTTGTATCCTTGCTCTCTCCAAACATAAGATTACTGCATAACGAGAAACTCTCCTAAAATATTTGTTATATAAGAAATATAGAGTTTCTCGTGCTCTACAGTGAAAAATATAATCAGACATGAAAATTTTTTATTTTTTGCAATTAATAAAGACGATATTGAATTGCTATTTTTGTGTTTGATATACTGTATTTATTCGAAAATTTGATGCTTTAACACGATCATATGTGTATTCATTCAATTAAGTTATTAAATTCTAAGATGTGAAAGGCACACTATTTTCCCATTGGCTATTCTCAAATAAAAAATAAAAATAAAACACCCTCTCGACCAGTAAAAGATTTGTTGGGATTAGATTACGTTTAACAATAAAACACAGCTTCAAATAACACTTTTCACATGTGTTTTTTTTGTTAAATGTGTATTGATGGTATAATGAAATATAGAGTAACATTGTTAGAATTTGAGTAAGAAAACAAAAATAATACGTGATTCTAGTATCATAGCAGTGATCGCAGACATTTTATTTGTGCGCCTTGATGGATAATTTAAAACATTTGAACCACTTGAGAATTGAACCGTCACATACGATAAACCTGAGGAGAAAAAACATCAGAAACAACGATGTCCAAATTTGAAAATTTACATTGAAGATAATATAAATTTTATGTATGTACTCTTCCACGACGGTAATCCTCACAAGGTTATAATTCATAATAAAACCTCCCTCGTAATTAAGGTTTCTCCGCGTTGTATGTGCAAAACCTGCATGTCCGTTAGATTTAAATACCTGCGTTGCCGTTTATCTTTTACACAATTTCAGAAATTTAATTCATTTCACGCATGTTCTACATCAAGAATTAAGGTACAACAAAGCTAATTTGTTTAAATTGATGAAAAAATCTTGTGTTTTATTTTATTAAAATATTTATAACCCACCTACGCTTTATTGCAATACACATTTTTATCAATCATTTCAAATTTTAAAAGAGTTCCACTGCGTTTATTGATTTATGATTTTCATCGAATAAAACCATTAAGGTGGTTTTCTGTATCAAAAAACCTTTTTTGTTTTCCTACCTTTACTTTCTTACTGAAACTATATGTTGAAAAAATAGGAGGAAACTATGAGTTCGAGATGCGGGCTCCTAGTCTCCTGGCTATTTTATTGCTAGGGTGGGAACAGACTAAGTTTTTGTTTCTCTTTCCCGCACGTAGGCTAGCTAAGTATTGTCTTTCTAAAAGATTCTGTTTGCTGAAGGCTTTGTGTGGGGAAAACACTTAAAACAATCATTACGAGAATGATTGTCTTAGAATCATTAAAAAGGTTCAATTCCTATCAAGAATTATTAAGAATTAAATTTGAGTCAGTTCTGTCAATTCGAGTACCTGAAATGCCTGAAGATACCGAAAAGCGAAACCCGGTCGTGAGCGACAAAGCACACGGAAAAATACAAAACTTCAAACGATTCAAATTTTATATCGAAATAACATCAAGCACCCTCTGTCGATTCTTAATGAAACGTTTATATTTAAAAAAATATATATTTTCTAAATTCATGGCGCAATTGCGTTGCCTGTAATTTCAGGTGTTATCTGTTTTTTTTACAGTAAATGATTTTCAAATAGACGACCGACTTCTAATTTATATCATGTTCTTATTTGTAAAGTTATACTGAACGGCATTATAGTAAAAATATTATGGTAATATAGAAACATCAGAAACAAGTTTCCTACAAGCGTGCTGGCAACCAACCAGTTACAGATTCTTGGTATTATACCTTGGATAATAAAATATAAACCAAGCAAATGCCATATGAAAATTAGGTCTCACTTACATAGTTCTTTAAAGAATTTTGCTGACTGATTCGATCACTTTGAGTCACTATGAATCATTTACAATTTGTACTTTCTAGTCAATTTGATCAATCTGCTAAATAATTCATTTTAATATTTTAAAAACAATTTTAAATCAGTTTGTAACATCATACAGTCTCATGGCGGACAGTTTCATAAATCCTTTCAAAAAACCTTCTTTATCTGTTAAAAAATGTTAACTATCACTGTGTGTTATACGATATTGATACTTACATAAAATATTTTTCGACAGCGCAAAAAGCAATAAAGCCTTATTTGATGGAACCTGGGAACTTTTTCTTTACTTATTTCTAAATCAAGGCTCTCGAAAGATGTTGTACTGTTGTAGGTATAATAACAAAGATTGGATTGAATGATAGAAAATTCCCAGATTAGGTCTATAGTATAACTTAATATTGTATCGAGATAGTAGGTTTTAAAGTTTATGTAGAAAAAACAATATTATGTCTGGGTTTTTATAACATTTTCTGCTAATATTATATTATTTTTATACTGAATCTTCGAAAGGGTTTCTTATATAAGATTTGGATTATAATTTACTTGTCAGAATTTTAATAAGATACTTATTTAAGATAATTTATAGTTAGATTAAAATAAGTTGTAAAACAGCAAAGCATCTTTTTCTATGAGTTCATTTCTAATGTGTAGTATGTGGACTCCTACTACAGCATCTTCTCAGAAGTTTTTTTTATTAGAATTGCTTTTCATTATATCTACGATAACTATTATGCAGATGGCCGAGTTTGTCTATATACGACGATTATATATAAAGCACAAAAGCATAATTATTTGACTTTGGTTATAATTCATGAATCAATTGCAAGATTCGAAGCCGTGATCCTTACCGAAGTAAGACGAAAGCCTTTGAGACTTGACTAATATTTTTATATATTTTATTCGATAATATTATAGTATGAACTGCAATTCTAAAGATATTTATGTTAAAATGATTTTCATTGTCTAGGACTCTATGTTTATCCTAGATGGTCGTAACTTTAAATGATCACGGTCGTAAGATCAAAAACCATTAATTAATTGCCCAGTCCGTGGTGCAGTGGTCAACGTCGTTGGCTTCCGTGACGGACCACCCGGGTGCGTTCGATTCCCGGTATGAGCAGATTTTGTCAGTCTATAAATCGATTCTGTTAGAAAGCGATGGATGTTTGTGTTGCTAAAAATCCATTACCACCTTTCGGAACCCAAAAAAGGGCACGTAGCGAGAGCGATTAGCTAACCGCTAATCCTCTCTTAGTCCTCGTACCTTTTCAATCGCTATTTTCTTCGAAAAACAGTGGTTGAGTAACTGAGTAACAAACACTTCTCGTAGAAACATATGAAGATTGGTAGCGGACATTGGTAGAGATATTTAATCACCTAAACACGTGTTAAATTTTAAAAAAAACAGTAGACACATGTGAAAGATAGTTTCAGATTAAAATCCAAGCTCAGATTGAAAAAAGGAAACTGTCTTCATTTCTGTTAAGTTAGATATAATTGTGTTTTATCGCATCGAAGTAAGTAAAATTTAGAGACATAAATCATTTTATAGTTTTCATAATGGCTGAAAGTTTCTGAAATATTATTTTATTCTTTCCATCGAGCTACTCAAAAATTATTCTGTGCTTATAGCGATGATGTATTGTAGAGTCTGTACACTTCATTAAAAAATATTCAAACAAATGTTAACAAATAAAGAATTGCGTGTATACGTAAATCAAATAAAACATATTTTTTATTTTTGAACTGAGTAAGTTAATGTCATATTATGAACTTTAAGAAAGAACGTGCTGAAGATTAAAAAATAAAGCTTTTATACATTATTTTATTTTCCTTTCGTGCCAGAGTAAAAAAGCAAAAATAAAATAATATCATTTGCTGATTAATTGGTTTCTTACTCTATATTCATCCAGTTGGCTTGGGGCACGAGTCCCAGTCAATATTCATTCTAAGCTGCGCGCGCGGCCACGCAGAAGTTTGCAAACCCCCGCGCACTAGTTTAAGGTAGGCGCGCACTCTAACAGTTGATTTAATTTAACGAACTGATTCATAAATGCTGCTTCATAGATCAAAAAGATCCACAAAGTCGAGAAGAATAAATTAATAATACAGGTTGATAACTTTTTCATCCTACTCTCTCTAACATGGAACATATGGCCTCCCAGTGACTCATTTCAACAAAATTGGTTTGATGATTGGAATTATAAAGCGTATTTGTTGGATTGGCTTGCTCAGTCATTAAATTTTCCGCGCAGCTAGCCTCTAGGCTTAGAAGGAACATTAGTCCTAGTCTCCTAGTATAGTAGATAGTTTTATATATATATTTTTTAACTGTTCTATGTATTTGTGTTAGAAGCCATGGATTTCAGTAATGTTTAAATCTCTTTACAATCGATCTGATTCTTAAAACGGGACGTAGCGAGTGCGATTAGCTAACTACGAGTCAAGTCCTGGCCATATCATTTGAAAAAAAGAGAGATTGGGTGACAACTGAGTAGCACACAGTTCCCGTAAATAAACCTATTTTGAGATAAGCCAGTGATGCACTAGCTTTTTGGAAGAAGAGCCAGCTTATTAATTTTCACATTGTTCGAGGACCGCATGAGTAAAAGTGATTAAATTATCGTTAATCCTAGTGTATTAAATTAAAAAAATTATAATTTTATATTGTTCTTTCATCATCCGTAAAAATTTCGGAAGAAAAAATGTGATTGATATTTGTCATATTGGGCTGTTTGTGAACCGTGGAACGCAGTTTGTGCATCACTGAGATAAGCTTTATTTCGAGTCTACATGCTCCACATAAGACGCGGACATATAAATAAAATGACTTTTTTCATTTAAACACATTTCACGCATTGAAACACTGCTTAGGTGACCATTTTTATGAATAGAGAATTTGAGCCCATGGACGTTGAAACTAAATTCGTCGAACGCCTCAGAAAGTTGATCAGCTCCAATGTTAGCAATCTTTTATAGCTACTTGTAAAATATTGTAAAGGTTAAAGAAACTTCGAGTTTTGAATTGCAGAATTTCCTTTAGTATATGACTGGGTGCTATAAATAATATGAAAATGAAGTTATTACATATTTGTAATG
Source organism: Himalopsyche kuldschensis (assembly GCA_028554975.1). Lineage (NCBI taxonomy): Eukaryota > Metazoa > Arthropoda > Insecta > Trichoptera > Rhyacophilidae > Himalopsyche > Himalopsyche kuldschensis. The sequence continues at coordinate 313,333 of JAHFWI010000085.1, read as the reverse complement.
CTGAGTGAAAAAGTTTGTATATTACCTTTACTCGAATAAATCGTAGAAATTTTGCAAATGACAGTATATCGTGGGAAACAACTATAACAAAATGTTTAACATGATCAGTGAACTGCTAGTAATTTTGAAATTTATACAATATACAATTTTGTTATATACATATTAATAAAATAAAACTTTATAATCTTTTCCAACTTTGAAGCATGTAACTTTTCAATTTGATAATATATTTGCTCGCTTTTACTCTTTTGGTCTTAGTGAGAAGTGGCATTGTAAATATTATAAACTCGAAATATTATATTATATTTAAGCTAGCTAAATTATTTTTCACATATGTATTACATCAGGTTCCATATAGAATATAATAGTAAAAACTTCGACGGAATTTTTGAAATTCTTGTTGTAATAACAACAAGAATTTAACAACTTTCACATAAGAACAACTTTCTATTTATTACCTAATCTAGAATAAGCTTTTTTTATAACCGTGTTCGCTATTAATGTGGAGCATATAGATTCATTAGAGAGATTATTTCAATATAGTAATTGCAACGAGAACTGTTTGTTACTCAGTTGCTCAACCTCTCCTTTTCGAAGAGAGTAGAGATAGACAGAATAGGGTAGAATTAGTTGTTAGCTAATAGCTTTCTAGGATCGAATGAGTGTGGGAGGCAATTCTAGGCATCCATATCTCCAAACAGAAATAATTTGATTGATAAACGAAAGTACATGTATAGTGGTTTCGCTTATCACGAGCATTTACAACTGCAGTCTCAAGCTTCATCAGTCTTAATCCTTGTCTTAAAAATGTGTTTTATATATTTAAAAAATTACCATAGTGTATTATTATAGGGAAAAAAATAGCTTGGTTATTTAGCTTTGTATTCTATTATATTTAGATTTCTGCTGGCAGAGTCAACGCTATTTATTTGAAATATATTAGAATTTTTGATAACATTCGAATTTTGACATTTTAAAATTATTTAAATATCATTTTATGACAGCCACTGGAATAGTAAAAATCCGGAAAAACGCCGTCGTGTAATACAATATTTTGATATATTTCGTATAGCAAAATCTATTTTGATTGTTTTAACACCACAAAAATCTCTGAAGATAGATGCTGGCTACTTTCACTTGATAATTAGTAATATATCCCGCCAGGTATATGAAACAAACCAAATTTTATGAATAATGCTATGTAGACATTATGTTATTCGAATATGCAAATACTAATCGTATCCCTCATTATATTTAATTTAAAAAAAGAAACATCCTCACCCCAAATGTAGTAGGTATTTTTTTTATTTAATCTAAGTTTTTGGAGACGTGTTTGGCCTAGTATGAAATGATCTTATAACTCAATAATAAGCGACAGAGAAAATATTAAATGTATTTTTTTATATTTAGAATTCATATGATAAAGTTATATCAAATACGTTAAATAAATCATAATCATTTCGTTTTAAAGCATGACTCTGTTATTATTCGAAAATTGGCCCAAATTGTTTTTTAAGCGGTGGATGATCATAATAAAACAATATATTTTAATATGAAGATGTTTCTCAGCAGGTAACTAAATGAAATTTTCATCGATGTTTGATATTATCACTGTTATGTCTGGCAATAAATTAAAGCCGTTATAAACAAGGCCTAGGGTTTTTAATTAAATTTAGAATTAAACCAAAAATTGTAGCGGTGAATTTTAATGAGATTATTCGTGTTTATTGAGCCCAACGCAAAAATAATTTGCGGCTAGGATTCCATTATATTTTTTATTGCTGAAATAAATAAATTAACCTTGTTTTAACGATACCGGAAAGCCGCTATAACATGGTACTTATATATTATACATTTGTGTCAAAATCTAGATTTTTTAAATAGTAAAAAAAAAATTGGTGTTCCAGCTTATGCCAATGCGCCAAATATTTGTAGTTGTGAAAGTCATACGAGATTAATTCGATGATAAATAATTAATTCACTAATTTTCTCCTTCAAATGCAAATGGAATCGAAAAAATATCTTAATACTATTAATAATAAACAGTAATTTCTGCTGATGATTGAAACCATATTATTTGGTGACATTGATATCGTTTTATAAAAACGTAAAAGTTTCACTTTACTGCTTAAAAAGTCAAAGCGTATCTATTTTCTTTCATTTAAAGACATTTCGAAAAAGTTCTCTTAAACTTCGATTGGAAATAGAAAACGGCTCCGCAGGATGTCTGACGCAGTACCCTAGCTGAAAAGATCTAATACGTGCCACTTGGTTTCAGTTAACCCTGCTTTGATATTTTTTTTTATTATGAATGGGGATTAGGCGTAGTGCGAAAGAGATTTTAACGGTAACAAGAACCTTTATTAACACCTGAGGGTGGTGAATTGTCTTTAAGGGTATACATCCATAAAGTGATGCATTGTACCTACTACAAACAGATGGTGCGATATTAAGTTTTAATTAAATTGACATATATTGTACACAGGTTGCAAAAGTTTTTATATAGAACTAGTGTTCGAACCCGGCTTCGCTCGGACCAGTTTGGGGTTATGTTCACCTCGGCGCGTAAATTCAGACGGGCCAAGTTGAAACAACTTTTTTCAAAATTCAAAAGTCTAGGTCAATTAAAATGGAATTAAAATGAACATTTCAGACTGGCATTGACATTTCACAGCCCCTTTCATATTTTGACAGCCCCATTCTTGCCCATTAAAATGTCCAAATTCAAGGAAAAAGTCTAATTTGCTGTCAAAGAAATGTCAAATAATACCTTCACGTAAATAAAAACATTATTATATTAATAAAAGCCGGGAAAAGTTCAGTAGAAGACTAATTTATTACATTTTGACTAAATGTCTTCGCCGATAAAAAAATCAAACATATTTTCTTTCATATTCGTTTGTATGGCAACTTAATGACCAACAATGCAAAAGGGCAAAAATGCAAATTACATACCCACAGACATACATACGCCGTTTCGGTTTTATATATGTACTACTCGATACTCGAGTAATTGAAGTCTCTACACACACACATTGATAATGAAACAAATTTACCGTGGAAACTTTCGCGAGCGAAATCAATTCGTTTGTTTGAACTTGCAACAACAATGCAAAAGGGAATTACAGACATACATCCCCCGTTTCCGTTTTATATATAAGATTAGTAAGGAACATTGTCGAAATTCTACAGTAAATTAATGTTAAAGTTTCGTGTTTTTACCTATAATCGATTCACACTGTGCATGTACTGCGCGTCAGTACATGTCAAGTTTATTCGTGCACTTGAAATGCCGAAAGGCGATACCCAGGCCGATAGTGACAGAACTCATTAGTTTGAGGTGATTTGAAATTCCATAAGATCGCAAAGATTTCAGCTGCTAGCGAATTTGTGACTTACGTATTTATAATATCAGGCTGTATAAGTATGTAGTATTGACCTTGCTATAAATAAATCAAATGGCAAACCATATGCATTGAGAAATTATTATATCAACTGTAATTTTAAATGTGTTTAAGCAACATTTTAAGAATTGCTTTATTTGTTGCCATTGTCAAGAAGCAAATAAACCATTTAATATTGTAAAAAAAAATCAGTTTATTTTGAATAACAGTACATGCTTCGTCGTGAAAGCTATTTCTTTTTTTGAACACTCATTTTTTATTAACGACGACAGTATAGGTTCAGTAGGACAATAGATATAAATGAAGAATGCTTACTGTAAAATGCATTTCATCACCATTATCCCAATGTAATCACAGTGAAAAAAATTTAGATTCTTTTCAAAATTGGTCAAAAGACCCTGCTGGATTTAAGTGTCTGTAAAAACATTTTTATTATATAAGCATTGTTGCAGTGTTGGTAATTTTCCATTTTTATCATCGAGATGGCTCATATTTTTTTACAACGGCATGTTTCGAAATGAGTACCGCTGACCTTCTTTTGTATTACAACTAGTGGGGAATATTACCATCGTACAACTGTTGCTTCGTAAGGTTTTTATTCCTTACAACACTACTTTTATTACCAACCTAATGTTTGCTTGTGAGAAACCTAAATCAATATGATATAAAAATTGAAATAACTTTGATTATTCCACGTATTGTGTTACTAATTGTGACACGTGCTTCGTGTAAGCAGTGGTGAGAAACATCTCATATTTAGGATATTATTTAATAATACTTCTTTACTGTTAATACTTTTATTTATTTCTAAAAATTCTAAACTATTCATTTTTAAACCCTTTTTATTACATTATTTCCAATAACAGGTTTAACCCATTCCTGATTGGTTGCAACTCATTAGTTAATATTTTGTAATGCTAACGTCATTATAGTATAATTATTTGTTTGCTTTGTGTTGATTCTATAAATCCCTACTTGCTTCCCGTAATAAGGAAAAATCCCAAACTCCATTTTCTAATTTTATCATTTTAAAATAGTAGAATCAACTTGCTATATTGAGCAAAATTTGCGATATTAGGTCCGAAGATACCTCTGAAAGAATCACAATTAGTAACAAAATACGTCGAATAATCAAAGTTATTTAAAATTTTATATTACAATGAAGTTACCGCCGAATCCATGAAATGAATCAAAATCAATATATTTCAAAACGGAATTAAAAAAAATGCTGTCTCTGTCTTAGAAGATTCGGTTGCGTGGACACAATTTTAAAAAGTTATATGATTTTGTGCCCAAAGGCATAGATGATGATTTCTTTACTGCTTAAAACTGTCTCTCTAATCCCTTATTCGAATTAGGGACGTAGAAAGAGAATGAGATTCAATATCTACTAATCCTTTCTTCGACCCATCTTTCTATATATAACATCTCATTTCATGGCTGAGCGACTGTATAAAAACCAATCCACATAAACAACTATGCATGTACTCTTTAAGGAAGTTGAACATCAAATAAAAAAATTTAGAAGCAAAATAAAAGCTCCAACATATGTACATAAATACATAAAAACAACAAGTTAACCAATGAGTGCCAAGTATGTGTAATTTTTTGTGTAATTAAGTGATATATTATGCTAACTCATTATCTACAGGGGAATTTAAAACAAATAGAAAAAATACGCGTATTCTGCGTTCAATGTAGCTAATGTATTAAGAAGATTACTTTTCTGACGTAGAAATAAAAAAGTAACAGTTTTGGTAAGAGAGTTCAATAAAAACTAAGCTTTTGCCATTGTATCATGTCATTAGTATCATAATACGTTTTTAAAATCAAAGAAGTATTGGTGAATCTATTAAATAACTCAACATACTTCAATGCTGACAACGTCTCAGTTGACTTCAGGCTCCTGAAAATACTATTGTGGCTGTGTATACATTGATCATTTTTTATCGCCTTTATTTTTAAGGTTATTTAAATAGCGATAAATCAGGTGAAAAAGTTCGCGATGAGCGCAATCGGTCCCAATCTTAATCAGAAAATATGTGGAATTAGTACAATAAATTGTGTTTTTATTTATTTAAAATAACGCCCTATATTTTCATTTTATTTATTAATACATCACAAGTAAACGATTTTACCTTGTTAAAGAAAAATAAAACCAGGATTTTACGAACTAACATTAACAATCGTGCTTAGCTTGATTAAATTAAGACCATAACAATAAAAGTAAAAATTACATAAAAATGAATTATTTTACTCATCAGAAATAAAGAAATTGAAACGTCGTCATATCTATGATAAGCAAAAAATGTATGAAAACGGTCTTCGTTTGCTGAAAACGTGACACCATTTGCACTTTGCCAAAAATTCTATTTAGTTAACGAAGCCATTTGGCCTGGACAAATGATCAAATAGAAAAAAAATACGTTAGGGATGTAATTTATCAGAACAATGCGTGAGGTGATAATTCATATTTTTGCTAAGCAGTCTTTTGGCTTAGTGCCTAAGCTACAATTTTCCCGAAGCTTAACTTCTTTCGTCTATTGATTGGTATTTGAACGATATTTACAAAAAAACCTAGTGAGCTACAACGATCAAATTTGTGATAATGATGGCTTAAGTTTGTTTCATATTGTGGAAAATGCCGGCTCCCTTTGTGTGTTTTTGTTTTGTGCAAGTGTCCATAAATATGATGGTAAAACTAAATCCTTTTTTTTATAACTACTAAGAAGTGAAAACAAAATTATCTTTCAATTTCCGCTAAGCTTTGTAAGGCGTAATATTAGATGATTTTAATATACTTTATCGTAAATTATCATTTTTAGCTTAGTTTTAAAGCCACATTTATCGTTTGCTTACATAGAATATCATTTAAATGTTAAAATTGAAAAAATGTTATTGTTTAGTGTTTGTACGTTATTAATATAAGGACTTTTTTTTAAATAAAATGTTTTAAATATAATTTAAAAAGTTTAAATATAATTTAAAAAGTTTAAATATCTATATATATATATATCACTTTTGTGGTGTTCACTGTCAATACTTGGTGGAAAGGCAATAGATCAGGACCGGTTTCGCTCATGGCGAGCATTTTTTTATATATACATATAACTATTACTAACTAATTTTACCGCCAAATGATGAAATACAGGTTACGATTTAAGTGATTGAAACGATCTTTATCAGAGTATATGTACATATTATATGTGAACGTCGTACTATTTATATAATGCGTTTTATTTGATTAAATATTGCCCTCGCGACAAGAAGGAAAATAAGCACCTTAAAAGTGCTTCTGTATGAAAGTAATAATGAGTATGAAAAATAATAATGTTTACGATGCTTACTATTAATGTTATTTAATAAATATATATAACTAAGTATACAATTGTAAATAACTATAAAGCCCAGTGATCGATGGATAATGTTATTCAAGAATTTATTATAATAATAGCTTAATCATACAAAAAATATTATACTTTCGTCTACCAATTACAAAATAAATATGTGTAGTAAAGCATTTTTTTGTCAAATTACCATACGTTTCTTAGTCACGATCTAAATAATAGTTGAATAGCCAGTGGCGGCCCATGAATAGGATATCTGGGGGTGCTGTGGTTAATTAAAAAATGTGTATTTGGATTACATTTTACATAAAAATTATTAAAATTTAATATAACATGGATTTCAAAAATCATTACAGATATGATTTTCTTTCCTTGATTTATCACTTAGTATTCTTATATAAAATATATAAAGATGACATAAATCTATAAATGTTCTTAAAATCAGTACGTTTTTATTTCATGTACATCGATTTGTTCTTAAATATAGATGACCTTCCGTGTAAGGGTTTACGTTTAAGCGGGTAGTGTTTGTGTTAGATACTCGCGAATGTAAGAAGATAAATATTGATGGTAGACATTTAGGTCAGCAAGAGGCAAATTCAATTTCCGCAATTCCATCCAGGGCGGAAGCGTGTTTTCCATATTTCACTCATAACCATTTTAAACTTCTCATTCTGTAAAAGTTTTCGGGAACATTGTTTTTGAGGAGTTTTAGCAGAAGTAAATAAACGGGTTTCACCTCACTTTTCAAAACTGTTCCGATGAGAACAGATTGCTTAAAAAATGGAGACAGATTTTTTGATCAATAATTGTTTGTAAAAAAATATATTATGACCTCGCCGGTACCCAGCGGCGTTGCAATATCATTCAAAGAAAGAAAGTGTTTTAATTGTGTTTATTGATTTCGTATGCACAATTTTTCTTTTCTGTTTGGTATGTATGCGAATAAATCAGAAGGTTTTCCAACGCGTGCGCAGGCCACGTGTCTATGTGAAAAGCATGAATTTTCAAAATGTTGTCCACACATTTGTAGCGATTTTCCCTGTGTTTTATTAATGGTCATTGCAAATGCGAGACTCACCGGAAAAATTATTCAGACCACAGACAGTGAGTCCCAGACTTTCCGCTTTGAGTTGAAGGTTGCTCCATAGCTATCTCTTATCGGAACGCAAGCTCTTTACGCAGATTGTCATCTAAAATAATAGTATGTAGATCAATTTGATGTAATATCCATCATTGACGATGAGACCTGAAGAGAATTATATAAAACATAAGTAAGTGATTCATTAATCTTCGTATTCATAAATCAATAGTTATAATAAGAATGACGCTTATTTAATAATCCAATCACGTGCCACGTCTATTATGTCAAGCGCAATAGCTACCCAACTAATTGAAAAATAAATTTATCAAAAAAAATATATAAAGGAATTGTATTTTCGATAAACTAAGCTTATTTGTAAATCGATCTTCCTTTTTCTCGTCTGATCTCGTCAATCCGTTGCCAACTGGAATTCTTGGCATTGTGATTACAGTGGAAGAGTGTTTTATAGGGTAGAAAAATAAATAGAATATAAAAAGTCATTTCATTTCCATTTCATTTGATAATATTTATATTATAACACTATCTCTAGTGGTTTTGACCGACTCTTGGCGTAGATAATCATTTTTTTTATAATCAGAACAGTTTTCACTCAGTGGATAAGAATTTTCTTTTAGTGAAAATCTACAGTTAAAAAAACATTTTCCACTTTTATGTTGCATTTTAACACATTTCGTTATTATCAGTTATTCACTTTTATTGTATTAACTGCCGCTTCTCAGTGAAAAGGTATAATTTAAAATAAATATTACACATTTTTCAGTATCCCACCATATATTATTTGATAAAAATTAGGATCAGTTTCAATTATGTGTTTTATTCATAAAAAAGTAGCCTTTCTGTTAATTTTTAAAATTAATCATTTTGGCTTAACTTTACTGTCCTTGTTTTTAATGTAGTTAAATACCATTTGTAGGTAAATGATTTTACAAACACTACATTATTACTATGCGGTAAAAAAATATTTAATAATCAAAATAAATGTGTTATTTATACAAAAAGAGGTTCATGAAAACCGTTATACTTCATACATAATTTGTTTATATGTGTAATAGTTGAAAATTACATTCACTGAGTAAACTTATATTTGATAAAATACTGTAAATAACGTTGTGTTATTATAAAAAAATACATTAATGTATATTTTCAATTTCAATTAATGTTCATGCATCTACTTTTTGATAAGCTAGCATAAAAGAATTCAATGAAGAATGTCCCATCGAATACCAGGATGTTTCGTACCAGTTTTCCCTTTTAGTATAAAATGTTTTTTATTTTACTTTGTGGTCATTATTTCTGGACGTTTATAGAAGAAAATACTGAAATAAAACGCAAGATCGCTAGCGTTGCCAAATAAAATAAAAATACGCAGTAAAAACTCAATTTGAATTTATCTTCCGTTGCTAGAATTGAACGGGGATGGTTTTAAGTAATATCAACATGAAAGAGAATTGATTTTTATCATGTTGAATAAGCACTTAGAATAAATTGCGGTCGTTCTAAAACTAAAAAAAACTCGGATGGATTTTTCTACTCTTAGATAAACAAATTGAAATGTCTTTTCTTAAAAGATAAATACACGCTGCCCCTATAGTGCTAAATAGGACTTAATAAGTCTTAAGTATTTCCTTGGACTGAATATTTTATTTAATGAATCTTTTTCAAAACACATTGGTTTTCGAAAAAAATGTAAATAAAATACACCATTCAATAAGCAATATAATGTTGTTGAATATTGAATATACTACCAAACGGAATATTTCCCAACCATGGACCTTTTTCATGTGGACCATATGGAATCCAAATAGAGCATCATAACAGGCTCATTATTTAAAGAAGATGTTTGTGAGAATTGATTGTTATTTAATATTTTTTTCAATGGAAGTATGCGGATATAAGAATAAGTCAGGAAAACGGCTAGTAGTTTACTAATCACAAGGAAATATACCCTTGCACATAAATCAACCACTCAGCTACAGTTCTGGAAAAAAATATTATTATAAGCATTATCCAATGATCAATTTAAAATAACAAATGATTTAATATAAAATAACTTTGATTATTCCACGTATTGTGTCAATACGTGGAATAATCAAAGTTATTTTAAATTTTATATTAAATGAACTTCCACAAAGTTACCGCCGAAATCATCGAAAGTATTACCAAAGTTTTAGTTTAAAATATAATCAATAGTGTTTAATGAAATTGCAATGGAATTTAAAAGAAAACCAGCAGATGCACTAGATTTATTCGAATATAATACGACACAAATATAAAACATATTTTATATCGGAAATTTCAATCAATCTAACCATACAAATACTGAATGTTACACAGAGTTTTCACTGCTAAATCTATATTTCCTTAAGACAACGAGAAGCTCCAAAATTAAAACCCACAGTACACGTATTATACTTCATAATCTTATATATAAAAACGAAACGGGGGATGTATGTCTTTAATTCCCTTTTGCATTGTTGTTGCAAGTTCAAACAAACGAATTGATTTCGCTCGCGAAAGTTTCGACGGTAATTTTTTTTCGTTATCAATGTGTGTGTAGAGACTCCAATTACTCGAGTATCGAGTAGTACATATATAAAACCGAAACAGCGTATGTATGTCTGTGGGTCTGTAATTCCTTTTTGCATTGTTGGTCATTAAGTTGCCATAAAAACGAATATGAAAGAAAATATGTTTGATTTTTTTATCGGCGAAGACATTTAGTCAAAATGTAATAAATTAGTCTTCTACTGAACTTTTCCCGGCTTTTATTAATATGATAATGTTTTTATTTACGTGAAGGTATTATTTGACATTTCTTTGACAGCAAATTAGATTTTTTCCTTGAATTTGGACATTTTAATGGGCGAGAATGGGGCTGCCAATATATGTAAGGGGCTGTGAAATGTCAATGCCAGTCTGAAATGTTCATTTTAATTCCATTTTAATTGACCTAGACTTTTGAATTTTGAAAAAAGTTGTTTCAACTTGGCCCGTCTGAATTTACGCGCCGAGGTGAACATAACCCCAAACTGGTCCGAGCGAAGCCGGGTTCGATTACTAGTATTTATATATAAAGTAAAACGAGAAAGCTCATTATTTAGAATTTTTTGTTTATATTATGCACTACTTTCAAATGAATATAAACCGTAGATTAATTTGCGTGAAGTCTTTTTGCTTCTAAGCACTTATATCGGTAGCGAAAAATCTTCTCTCTTTTGTGAAACGCTTCTGTGCCGCAAAATCCAATAAGGTGATTTAGTCGATATCGGCATAAATGTGCGGTCAATGGTGGCAAGGGGGTAACAAGTTAACTTTTAAATTGAGATGTCAGATTTTTAAGTGTCAGGTGCCACAGCGCCATGCAACGCTTTGCTGCAGATTGGAGTTTTTAATGCTCTTTTCACTGGCGTACCATAAACAAGGTGATTTTACGCAACGTATTCTAGTTTAAGCTTTCATATAATACTCGCGGGTACCCATCAAGCGTTTCAATGCCACTTAAAGCAACGACAATCATCAATTGTTATATGTATATATAGAAAGTAGATAATTAATAAACCTTCTTAGGCATCCACACAACAAATCACCAAATTTGTATTACAATCGGATGAACAATATGGCAGCGCACAGAGTACGAAAAACAAACAGACAGACAAATATTGTTTTTTACATACTTATATAAATAGATCTTAACAGGTAAATAAGAGTCGATCGTTTTTTTATCATATAACGGCTTAAATTTGTTTCCAAGTGAAAAGGGTTTTTGGGTTTTACAAAGTTTTACAAAACGAATGTTGATTGTTGAAAGCAGTGAGGAGCCTGAATCATGCCTGTCTCTTCAATCAACCTGATGTATTCTGTCATCTCGGAAGGCCGCTGATCACCATCCATAAGATGTGCTCAGCGTGACGCCGAGATGACCTGTAAAGAAGCGAGGAGGTTGGCGGGTGACTAGAAGAGAATCTTGGAGGCACCGTTAATAAATCTGTTGTTGGTTTATTTAAAACTAAAAATACTAATCGTAGAACAAAATAAATACATATCAATTTAAATAGCTGTAAATTCTTGGTGTAAATTGATAGACATTTTTATAGTTCGAATTGAAAAGTCTTTTATCATAAGATAGCAAAAGAAAATGAACCAAATAAGCCTCGTGAATCGAAGAGCTTATGAGAGTCGATATTGTGGTTGATGGTTTTGATAAAAGACAAATTCTTTATGCGGAAAAATATAGTAATAATGCATGCAGCCGGTGCTTAATGACAAAGATGAAGAAATTAAGATAATTAATTTGATTGATTGAAAAAATGCACAGCACTGCCGGTTATGAAATGTCAACTTGCATCGGCTAACGTGGCAGTCAATTAAATTTTGTGACGTTGAATCGAATTCAAGTTTTATGTCACTTATCGCCTTCCACCGTTTTCCAAATAAAGTTCAAGAGTTAATCGAAGAGTTTCAGTGGCCAGTCTGAAACGACTTTTTGAATAAAATAAACGAGGATTATAATAAAAACTAAATTGATGAGAATATGCAAAATGAAAATCATTCATCGTCTCTACCATTCAACTATAATATATAAATCTTTTATGAGTGTCACGCAATTTTTTTCAGACTAGACTAGAATATGAAAATGTACGTGTAACTGATTTGATATAAGGGGTGATTATGACTAACCAAAACAGGTATCTTAGCGATAGAATCAAAAATTAATGTACTTTATGCAATCACGGATTTTAAATGCAGGGTCACATTATTACCATCGTAATTGGCTCAAAGCTTATGCTAAAGTTGTAATACTTTGACCCCATTGGTAAAATTGTGATATTTTATGCTTCTGTCTTTTCTTCCTTCTATATGTGCAACCAGGAAATAATAACCGTCATTATGACGTCGTCATTTTCTTTCCCCTATTTTATTTATAAATAATTGTTTCCGGTTGTAGTAAAAATGGAATATAACAATTGATTGAATATCCTAATCTTGAAGAGTGAAATTTGATGTATCCTGTGCGGTAAGAAAATTTCTCTCAAGTGAATGGTATGATTTTGAATTGATGAATTATCCAGGCTGAAATAATCACCCACTTTCGAACAAATGAATCAAGTATTTTTTTTTAGCTCCAATTTAAGAAGCCATGACTTAAGCTGCCTTTGAAATTTGGCAAATATGTTATTGTAGCATTGTTGTTAGGGTTAAATACTAATTTTACTCATATATTATACTCACAACGCTTTTTTATAGGAAAAAATGTGAAAAAAGTTATATAGGCTTGTATGTTAAATTGTTATATTATGTCCGATTCTAATGTGGAGCATTTGAAATCCAAATGGAGTAAACTCCAATATAAGTTTTTAGCGAGAACTGATTGCTTTTTAGTTTCTCAGCCTTTCCTTTTCAATAAGAGTGAAGCTAGGAAAATATGATTAAAACAAGACTATACATTACGTCCCGTTTTATGATTCAATGTGTGCTAGAAGAAATTTATGTCAACACAGAGATCCATGTGTTAGTCAGAAAAAAATATTCAAATTGAAAAATTGAATTGTCCGGACTGGGACTCGAGCGGGTCAGCTCCGCAACCGAAGCCAACGACGTCGGCAATCATCTATTGTGCATCGTAGTATTTAAAAAAAATGAATTGTGCTTTCGGCCGGCTTTTATGTCTCATATAATTGCTTGTTCTGTAAAAACTGATTTATTAATTTGCCATAGTAAGAAAAGAGAAAAAAGGCAACAGCTTAAACAATAGCTTTGGAAATATATATTTCTTTTCCGTGTGTTATAGAATTTAGCATTATAAAAAGCTGAATTCTTTATTTTACAAAGGTAATCTTTAACTAAATGAAGTAAAATACCCTAGAGTAGGCTTACAAAAGTCGCTTTCAGGGGCGTGCCGAGAGTACCGCAATCCTTTATGTTCAGTTTATGTGAAAATTTCCCTCGGGGTCGCTTTGATATTTTTTCAGCCCACATAAGATAAGTAAGCAAAAGTGGCGGCCTGAAAAAGTGGTACCCGTGTAATGATATGCTGGTGAAGTAAATGATGTGGCATTTTAGTTTTATTTAATGTGTTTAAAATATACGCAGTATATAATATCGATGGCTTAAAGAGTATATTTGCTATCTCTGTTTTTGCAATTGTGCAGTAGACCGTAAAAACTGATTATTTTGGTATTTTCAAACCGATCAGGAAAATTTCAAATATGACTTCTAACGATTTATTTGTACCACCGTAAAAAAGCAACGAATGAAAAATAGGTGGAAATTGATAATGGTGCAGTTAGGTTATAAGCACAGTGGGTTTTAGAACGACAGTGGAGTTATCAAATTTTCCACCAATTTTTAAGCCATTGATATATTTAAAGAACTGAGCGAAATTTGAAAAAATTACTTGTTCTAAGAATACAGTCATATTCAAGATGTCTTGTAGATAAAAGCTGGACCATATGTGGTAAAGTAAGCTGAACTCTTGAACTGGTTTCACTAGGGATTGCTCACCATTACAGCGATGGCGCCCTCCGGCCAGCAACGATGGGAAGGGAATGCAACTTGAATATGTAATATAAACTAAACTAAGCGACATAGAACACGGGAAGAACTTTAACGCAGACGCATCTTGTAACTTGAAGCTCAATCGAATAACGCTCCGTGAAAACGCAGTTATTTTATTGATTGAATTGGCATTTACTTGGTAGAACTCCATTATAATACGATGAAAAAAATAACATTGTATTTTAATTGTACAGAAATTATTTTATTTATTTGTTGATAGCTATTTTGACTTACGGCATCATCAGAATTATGCTTAAACCTGCATTTACTTATCTTATAATAGGTATAATCAATCCAATGACATTAATAATGAATATACAAAAATTAAGGGATCACCACTTCTTTATCCGTTAATGCAATTTTAAATAAATCAACTTGATACATTACTAATTTTACGTTTATCCCCATTTAGTAAAAACCCAGATCAGCTTTCACCTCGAGAAATACATCAAATCAATTTGTCGCATTTAAAAACTTATTATTGCCATATAAAACTAGGATAGTGGAACAGAGAAGAATATGTATTGTGTACCCTGTCTACAACGGTATATATGTATAGGATAAGTAAATGCAGGCTTAAACATAGTTCTGACGATGGCGAAAGCCAAAATAGCTAGCAGTTATTTTACTTTATAAAAAATGATGTTAAAACTATATAATATATATATTTCTACATAATTACGATATATCATTGATTTTGTGACTGGCTTGTTGTACACGAAGACTTTGAATATAGGAATTTTCAACGAACATTTTTTACATCCTAAAAAAGCAATAAAACAATTTGACCAAATCAAAAATGTCCTCAGTCCCCGGAAACGAAACATGTTTGCATGTTTTTCTGTCGTTTATTAAAAATTCAAAGCTTAAAGGTCGATTTGAATATTTTATAAAAGCGTGGGCAAACATTAATTCTTGGACCGGTCTAAAGTATTTTCAGGAAAGATAATTTTGCGGAAAATCATAAGATTATTTCCAAGATAAATATTTTCCTGGAGGCATGTGGGTGCTGTAAATTGTGTTATCATTTGTACGCATTTTGTGTTTGCCGGCCTTTTTATTTATAAGCTTTCTTAGAAAGCAATTATTTGAAATAAATTAGTATTATTAAATTAATTAAGGAGATCATTTTAGAAAGATTTGGTAAATATTTTTATTTGTTACTAAAAGCATGACTCAATATTAAGAACATGGTACAAATTGAATATTTTTTACCATAGATTATCAATAATCTACAGTAATGAATTGTCATTTAAGCTAAAAAAAAATTATAAAAATAAAAAAACATTTTAAGTTCTTCCATATAAAATTTATTGGATCAGTACCAGTTTCGCTTTTGGCGAGCATTATCAACTGATAAGAAATACAACGAACTAACAATATTTGTACAAAATTTCAGTATTTATTAAGTATTTATTAACTACTAGTATTGCTACCCGGCGTCGCTCGGACTAAGCGACCAATAATTATTTAATGTTATATCATTCGACATAATTTTATCACAAAATCTTACATCCAAAATAGAGTTAAAATAAAATCACAAACTTTATTTAATTTGATGACAGCCCCATTATCGCCCATTAAAATGTCCAAATTCAAGGAAAAAATCTAATTTGCTGCCAACAAAATGTCAAATAATACATTCACGTGAATAATAAACATTATTATTAATAATAAAAGTCGGGAAAAGTTCAGTAGAAGACTAATTTATTACATTTTGACTAAATGTCTTCGCCGATAAAAATTCAAACATATTTTCTTTCATATTCGTTTTTATGGCAACTTAATGACCAACAATGAAAAAGGGAATTACAGACCCACAGACATACATACGCCGTTTCGGTTTTATATATAAGATTTATAAATAATTATTATTTTTATAAAAGTGTCATTAAAAGTGATAAAAAATATAGTTATCATTTTCATCTTTATTTCAATGTCTACTGGTTATCGTTATGGCACAGTTATGGTAATGTATGTAATGTGAATTGATAATTGTCGTGCAGCTAATGACTCGCGTATTAATAAAACTGATATTTCATGGCCATTTTATTGATGTGAGAATGCATACTTGACTGTGTTATATTTCAAATCACATTTAAAATATTTCACGGATAAACATGTTTATGTAGCCATAATTTTTAAAATAATTATAATTATTTTTATAAGATGATAATGAATTACTATATGATTTTTTATATAGCTGTATACTTTACCAGCTAATATTTTATATTAAATGTTATTGAATCTTTTTAGTTTTAGGGAAGCCACTACACGATCTCTTGTCGTAAAATTGTGAAATATTTGTAGATTTTACCTCTTCAACAATTTGATCTCAGCAATTTAAGATGTTCAATGCATAAATTGCTCTATTCGAAGTTAAAACTATTTCTAAATATTGTATACAAAAATAGCCTCTACCGTGCAATTGTGTTATCTTTTCATTTATAATCTTGTGATATTTAAACAACCAATTTTCTTAAATTTTCGTTTATTTGTGTAAAATATTTAGAAAATTTATATTTCGTTAAACGAACCATCATTGATATGTTTATATTTTTCAAATAAAATCAGGAAAATATTATTTGTTTTGAATGATTTATTTGGGTCTTTATATTGGCTAGGGTGTATTATTGTATATTTTGGAATAGTCAAGGCATTTTTCAAGAATGTGTGGGTGTAACGGAAAAAATACATTATTTTCATTTGATCGTGGGTTTTTTTGAGTTACCACATCCTTTTGCTCTTAAACGTACGTATAATATATTTATAGGAAAGTTTACGTACCATCTTTCCAATTATTTATTTATTGAAAATATATTGATTTGAAGAAGAAAAAAAATCCAAATAAAATCAGGGCTTATTTATTCTCGTGCTTCAAAATAACTAAGCTACTTAACACTTATTCGAAAAAAGGACGAGAAACTCAAAACGTGTCATCAGTCACAGTACAAAAGCTACTAGCTGCCAGCATATTAAAGAAATGATTTTAATATGTTTTTCTTTATTTCACAACAGATAGGCTTAATTTTCTGTTGTGAAATAAATCATAAAATTCGTGATTAAAAGCTTAAAACTTTATAATGGGGGGGAAATTAAATGAAAATACATATTACGATAAAACAAAATGCAAATGTTTTAATGTGTATTTTGATTCATTTTATAAAATCTTATGAAATTTCACACTGACATTTATTAATTATTTTATTTTTGAAATAAATAATTTGCATTTTTTACAGAATTAAACCAATTCAGTTTCATAATTGATTTCGATTGAAAAAGTTTAAAAAAATGTATTTCATCGATCATTTAACACAGTGGTCGGCAAAGTGCGGCTCAGGAGCCGCATGCGGCTCTTTGGCCCCTTAAGTGCGGCTCAGACATAAATCATGAAATAAAAAATACAAATATCCACTTAGGCGCGCAAGTCCTGCCGAGGGTATCGACAGTTAGAATTGATAATTACAATATTAGCTAAAGCTCTTAATCGTCGCCAATTCAAAGATTTTTTAGTTGAAATTGAGAGTGAGTACGCTGATCTTCTGCTTTATAACAAAGTACGTTGGTTATCAAGAGGGAACGTTTTAAAACGTTTCGCATCAATATTAACAGACATCAAAGCATTTCTCATTGAGAAGGATGTTCACTATCCAGAATTAACAGACGATCAGTGGATACAACAATTTTATTTCATGGTAGACGTCACGTCTCATCTAAATCAGCTTAATCATACACTACAAGGGAAAGGAAACACCATTTTTTCGATGTTAGAAGAAGTAATTTCATTCGAAAATAAATTTTTGCTCAAGATTGGAAAGGGAAACATTTTTTTTTCTGAGCCTGCTGAGGCATCGCCAAGAAAATAATTCACATATTAATAAACACTATTTTAAAACAACCATTTTAAATAAACACTATTTAAAAACAGCAAAGCGACCTTAGCATTCGTCAAAATCCCCCTTGATGCAATTATAACAAATTGTAAACATTGGTAAATTTGAAATACAATTGCTGGATTTAAAAAAACAAGGTAATATGGAGTTCAAAATTTGAACGTCTCTGTATTGATTTGGAAATACTGGAGAAAATGAAATGTGAAATTAGTTTAAAACACAAGTGGTCTGCTTTAAAAGACCTGGAAAAAGAAGACATGATAATTTTCAACGCCTGGAATAGTATTCCTGACTCTTATGATCAGCTGAAGATACTCGCGTTTGCAGTTCTTTTCCTTTTCGGTTCTACGTATTCATGTGAACAATCTTTTTCAAGCATGAATTTTATCAAGAGTAAGCTCAGAAGTCGTCTTGATGAGAAACTGGAATCGTGCCTAAAATTAAAAACAACAACCTAAAAGCCTGACTTACTTACATAAATATTTTCGATGGTTTCGGCGGTAACTTTGTGGAAGTTCATTTTAATATAAAATTTGAAATAACTTTGATTATTCCATGTATTGTGTAACTAACTGTGACACGTGTTTCGCCTCTTTCAGAGGCATCTTCAGACTTACTATCGCAAAGTTTGCTTAAGTAATGAAGCAAGATAAATTCTAACATTTTAACATTTTAAATTATGAAATTACAAAATGGATTACGGGTTTTTTTCCTTCTAAAGGAAACAAGGAAGGGGGTGATAGAATCAAAACAATGCAATAACATAATGATACTAATAAGGTGCAATCACTCAATCAATTAGATTGGGATTTATCCTTTTTAAGGGACGCAAGAGAGGGTTATAGAATCGAAACAAAGCAAACAAATATATTTCTAATGACGTTAAACATTACAAACTAATAAACTATAAACTAATGAGCTGCAAAGGTGAAATAGGACCACCCATAGGTAATCCTACTGATTGTTTGTAAATTTTTTTATTAAACAAAAAATAGTTTTGTTCAATACAAATATTAAAAAGCCTAAGCATTTCTTTAACGACGTTGCTATTAATATCCGAAAAGGTTAAAATTTAACTGACTATATTTTTGCACTCTTCCGTTGGTACGTTAGTAAATAAATTTGTCACGTCGAACGATACTAATTTACAATTACTAGTTAATTGTATGTCTTTGATTTTTTCCGTGAAATCAAAGCTATTCTTAACTGTATACTTCGGTCTAAACACGTTGTAAGAATTAAAAACGTCATTTAATTCACGGGCGATCTTACGAAACACGTGTCACAGTTAGTTACACAATACGTGGAATTATCAAAGTTATTTTAAATTTTATACTTACATAAACTTTCCAAGGAGATGCAAGGACATTGTTCGCTTAAGTGTTTGTCAGGAAATATTATGTATAATTTAAATTTAAGGATACCTTTCTTTCATATTATTTTTTTATAAATATAATATATAAATAAATATAATAATTATTAAGTATAAAATCGAGTTTTATTAAGTGTACCCATAACTAATATAGGTCTAAAATTATGACTAACGTGTATTAAATTAATATAGAGATTTGGCTCCCATTTTTTTTAATCGTTGCAATTTTCATATTTGGCTCTTTGACGAATAAGTTTGCCGACCACTGATTTAACATAACTGTGGTGACATTTCATGGATATGGAATTATTAATTATAAACAGTGCAATTTTCATACGATACATTTATATAATAAGTATAATTTATGAGTTGTGCATGAATCAAGCTGTGTTTGTTAAATTGGTCTAATAAAACAAAATGAAACGAAGTGAAGTTGGTGACATGTCTGGGATATGCATAAATTTTGCAATAACACTGTGAATGTTTATGATGGCAAATGCTACGACAGTTTGCTGCTAGTTGTGCTATTGTACCACTTAAGCAATACCAATAAATAATATGTATTAAAATCTTTCGTGTATGATAGAGGTCTGCACAGGCTCGGGTTTGGCCCGCGGGCCTTACCCGGGTCGGGCCGGGTAACGAAGGCTTGGATTCGGGCTCGGGCCGGGCTCGGACGCAAGCATACAACAAAATATAACAATAATCGAGCCATTTCCAATGAGGTCACCATTATCGTAAATCTAAATTTAATACTATAATAAACTTCACGTACTCGTATTAGTCATCTTTTCGACGACTTGCTCGTTATTTAAAAACAATCTCTCATGAACACCCATTCGAAACAATAAGATGATTGTTCTTAACTTTATGACTTTTGACGCAATTATTTTAGTATTTTTTAATGATGTCTGCTTCATCGGCGTTTGTACAATACGCATAATGAATTTCATAATATGATCCAGGGTATCAGTATGTCTTATACGGGTGATTTCGATCAGTCGCAATTCGATTTGTTAAGTTGATTTTTTTTTTAAATTTACCGACAAAAAATGGGCTTCGAAAATATTAAGACAAAACTGAAGAGTGGAGAATATATTTCTTCAGTTAAAATCCATGGGAAAAGTGAAGTGTGGAAAACATTTAGTGAAATCATAGAGGTGGCTACAAACAAAAAAGTTGGATACGTTGAGTGTATAAAATGTAAATGCATTTTCAGTTTTTCTAGTTCAAAAACTTCTCACTTGAGTCGTCATTCCTGTAAAACAAACAAAAACTAATTCTAATTAGGAAGAAATGTATTTCGCACAACTGCACACACACGATAGTTGGTGAGTCAATTTTTAATTTTTATTTGAAAAAAAAATCGGGTTTTTTTCGGGCAAGGTCGAAAAATATGGGGCTCGGGTCGGGTTCGGGTAAGATTGTTGGAAATGAGCCTCGGGCCGGGCCGGGTCGGAGTTCTTCGGGTTCGGGCCGGGTGAAATTTTAAAATTTCGGCCCGTGCAGACCTCTAGTGTATGAAGATACTCATAGCTTAAAATATGCGATGTCAAAAATAACATAAAATATATAAAGCACAAAGAAAATAAGTCGTATAACGAAATTATGCGAGGAAACCTTCAACCAACAAATTATCATAATAGTGTTAATAGTTAGAATGATAATGTGGCTTCCACGACATATTCCGTATTAAGTAAGAAAAAACCGTGGATACAAATATTTGAAAGAGATTTGTTAAGTAGTTTTAAACGAGAATTGGCTGTGAATCTCACTCCTAAAAGAATGGCGTAAAAATGGTCAAGCAAGGAAATTGATCTTTAGTTTATCTATTATTGATAATTTGGGTGCAAATAAATAAAGGTAATTATTTAATTCGGAGATTTGAAAGCTTGACCACGCAAGCAACGAAACGAAGTGGTATAAACTCTACAGAGAAAATAAAAATTGTTTGAAGGTAATTTTCAATAATTAAGATGAATTGATTAAAGATAGTGCATATTAATGAGATCTAACTTTGGATTTCAAAACATGCATTTTTTTACATTTGCTTACGATTTTTCAAAGATGTTTATTCCAAGATTGTGAATCCTCCATTCATTTTCCACTCAATAGTGAGATTAGTTCACAAATAGTATTTTTCTACTCTTAAACTATCGTTATCTTATATGAAAATGAATTCTGAATATGTTTTTAGTAAAAAAAGTAAGTTAGGATCTTTTAAGCACAGTAGCTATGTAATAAAATTGAAAAACGAATCTAGCGAAACAATGTAAAATCTGTAAAAGCCATGATTCCAATACACTGCAAAATTGTAACGGTATATTTTTATATCACTGAAAGTATAACATTGAGAAATACACCCCTGTAAATTTACACGAATAAACATAAATTGCACGCAATAAGTGATAAACCACTTTCATCAATATAAAGCAAAGTCCTGCATTCCAGTGAGCTTTTAAAATTGCGCAACTTCAGCAACAATGTCACCAAGCTTCGAAGAAGTGCCTTAAAACACTACGATGTCAATTTTATAGCCACGTATTTAATTCAAAAAGTCAGGAAGATTTTACGGAGCAATATGCACTTTCGATATCATAGTTAGGTGAAAGCTTATAAAACTTGCCAAAAAAATGCTTGATTTCTTGATCCGCAAACTGAAGGGCATTTGGTATTTTTTTATTTACGGACATAACTAAAGCTAAGTAAACCAATCGTTTTTTAAATATTTTAATTAATTATACGAGCAGGCAAAATTTTTAAATTACCAGCTTTATAAATATACATATAATCACTTATTCGTAGTCAAAATTTGATACACGTGTCGATACAATGCGCAAAACTGGAAGATTTAAACAACAAAGATATTTTAATATATTGCTCAGCAAGACGAAAAAATAGCTGGCTTATTATGAATACATATTATTTGTTTGACACGTGTATTTGGCACAGATGAATCTGATAAAATTACGAATTGAATTTAATCAAATATGTCTATGAGTATAAAAAAAAATTGCAAAAGTGTTTTTATAAGACATTTTTATATACATATGTAGAATGAAACAATCAACACGATGTGAATTTTTAGACATACACATATTGAATTATCTCATTCGTTTTTTGTGTTATGTATACGTTTCTTGAGTTGTAGTTTGATAGTAAATGATATTCTCTTGTGGAATTAAAATGAATCTAATATATGTATATTGAAAAGCTCACTAACGTTAAACGATATTTCACTGGTTAAAAATGAAGTTACAAGTTCAGGATTATCGCTATATTTATAACCAGATATTTTTGAAATTACACGGAATGCTTACGGCTTAGAATTTGTTGTAATTATCTCGGTTTTATGCTAAAATTATCAAACTTACCACATATTTATTGATTAAATTGTCATGAAGTAAGACGCAATAGTAATTAATTTTTCTTAAATCTTTCTTATAAGATTTGTTTTTATAAAATATAGTAAAAGTAATTACCAAAAACCGTCAATCGCAATAAGACGTTAGCGAATTTCGTAAAAATGAAAAGCTTTTTTTTGATTATTCGAAAAGCGTCTGGCAAGCTTGTAATGTTTGATTTGTCACAGCTCATGAAAATAATTTAAGATCATTCGGTTTAATCAAACAAACCAAAGCTAAGCGCGTTGATTGAAAACTTTGACTAAAGGCGATGATCGATTGTTAGAATTCATTTTTTATTTTTCACATGCGGAAAGAAAAGGTTTGGAAAAATAATGAAAAGAACTTTTTTATCTATGGTTGCACCCAATATAAACCACGTTTGGAACATATTCAGAGCCGTTATTTATAATAACTGTGAGTCAATCGCTCAATATCCCGAAAGCTTTTGAATTGAACTACTCAGAAAGAGTAATGATATAGTGGTGTGGTTTTTATACTATACTTAGTTGCATAGAATACGTATATATTATAGTGTAAATAAAGAAAGAGCTTTAATGAGATAAAGCCGTGAATTTTTACAGGTTTGTAATTTTGACATATGTAGATCAACTAAACCTTATTTCCCAAATACATTCAATGAAAATATTTGAAACGTGAATAACGTTGTCACAATGTGGAGTACACGCCGTAAGCAGTACGTGGAGCTGTATCGTGCATTAAGAGGTACACCTTTAAGTGTCTTAGCGAAATTCATAATAGTCTAATTAATAATACGCACCGATATAGATTATTCGTCTATGATGGGCTGTCGTTGGACTCATCTCAGATAGGCTGTGGATAAATATTCTTTTTTCGAACGGCTTGTATAAACTTACTAAAAAAATAAACGAATGTTGTTGACGTTCGTAGAACTGCAATAATATCTAAAAAAATTACAAATACCGAGCAAAGCCGGAAGGAATCACTCTTAGTATTTATAAAATAATTGGATACAAATGTTGTAGAATTTAAATCGACAATTTCACTAAAAATAACGCTCTCAATTTCCAGTATATGGTTAACTGCTTGTTACTCAGTTCCTGAACCTTTTATTTTAAAAGATAGTAAAGACATATGGTTATGGCTAAAACACAGTAAGTGGTAAGTTAATCTCTCTCTGCAAGTATCAGATGGGAAGGAGGGAGTTTCATACATCCATGCCTTCGAACAGAAGTAGATTGACAAATCAATTTATGAAACCATTTATGCTAAGACCCTTGAGCCCGTGAACGTCCAATCTAAGCCAAAGACGTTGAACTATTTACCACGGACCCGTTTGAGAGAAAGGTGTAAAGGTTTAATTACATAATCAATAATGGAATTTGCATGTTTCACTGCTTACTTTATTCTAATATAATGCGGAGGGATTGTATTCTGATGAAAAATGATGGCCCCCAATGGCGAATAAAATAATTGACGGTCTCGATAATATTTCGCTTCAAAGATTGCAATGGCAACCCTTCCCAAACTTTGAAGAACCTTTCCAAAGCGGCCCCCGTTTTTTTATTGAAATAAATTTTTACTTGGAAAATTTCATTCATTTGAAAAATTTTCTGCTACAGTATTTGAAAAACAAGGCAGTAACTCGCGAAAATTCTAAAATTGAGGTATGAATGCCGTTTGCTAAATATTTTTTAAAACTATATATGGTGCTCACTTTTATAGCAGTAAAATATCTTAAAAACATACTCACATCTGCTAAAAGTAAAAGAATTTCTTAGCATAAAGGCAGCATCTCTAGTTTTCTTAGCAAAGAAACAGTCAATGCAACTACTATCTGCTTGCTTACAAAAAGATAGTTCATCTTAGCGTCAACCGATTTTTATAAATTCCAAATTCTAAGTAGGTACCTTATTAAACTTCAAAAAACACAAAATGTAATTTTCCTCAAAAGTGTGTCAGAGTCACTTACTGCCTTCTTGATTGGAAAAGCATTGTAGTTTAATCAACAATATTGAATGATATATGTATATTCTATACGAAGGAATATTTCAGTTCATTTAATACAGGATGAAGTAAGAATGAGTTTTCGGTACGATATATTATTTAGCTACACTTACTAAAAAATACATATAAGCACGTAAATTATGGCAATTATTTAAGTATTATTAAAACTTGTTATTATCTGTTATCAGAAAATCTATTTAATTTTATTTAATACTGGTTCTATAATAAATAAACATGTGGCATTATATGCAATAGAATAACCGCTACCAGTCAATGAATAGAACTTTTGGACTCTGTTCAAATTGGCAAGCTAAAAAATAAAAAGCTCTTTTTTTTATAAGAGTGGATGGATTGAAACAAAATTGTGTTCGATAATTTCTAAGAATCAGGAGTAACAATCCATGAAGGGAGGCCAATTTATCTTAGAACACTGGCAACCAGCTTCATGGGCCCCTGGCTATAACACTGAGTATCTCCGGCCTTAATTAAATATCTATTCTTGATTAATATTTAATAAACATGGACGTACAAAAACGGTTAACAATAAGAAATTTAAAACAAAAATATTGGGTAAATTTAAAAATTGTTAACTCTTTCATTTTGGAACCAGCGTGTTCAATTAAGTAAATGTATAAGTTCGACAGAATGGACGGAAACCATGAATTATCTCATTCCACCAGAGAAGCGAGACACCACAGTCTAAAGAATGCAATTTCGCACTCCATAAAACTCACCAACCAAGAATAAACTCTACCATGTATCAACCGAAAGGTCAGAGTCGAGAAAATTTTGTAATGGATACCTTGAAAACCTTTTAGTCGGTGTCTCATTCCATTCCAATTTATGACTAAGTAATGATGGCTGGAGATAGATATTTTCGATATCAATGAAAAATCAATTTAGACATCATTATTCTATTCTGGTGGCTTATCATTAATACAATGATATCTGACGCGTAAAACTTAATCACATTCGGATTCAGTGAGAGAAGGGAAAGCATTTATGCCGTTCACTTCTTTTAGACTTATAATTTTAGGTATAGCCGAGACGTACAATCAATTATAATATTTAATATTTTTGCAATTAAAAAATATGTTTCTTATTAACAGTTTCGTTTTTTGTTTATCTTTTGATTTCATTGATACGCGAATGGAACATAACGATAATTTGACGGTATTATAGACCAGAGGCCAAAATTGTTCACAGGATCGATTCTCGCCAATCCGATTGTAAAAACGGGAATAGAGTTACAAGCTTACTACGAGTACTTTATAAAGGGTATTTCAATAGGGACGCTCAAAATATGTTACTTTGTCCTGCTGAGTAGATTATTCATTGTTTAGTGGCCAAATTTGAGTCAACCAGTTTGGTAAATAATCGGCCAACACCAACCTGTACGTCATCAAAATACAATATCTGGTGAAAACATTGCTGCTGTGAGTGAAAGTTTACAGGAAAACCCAAGGCAGCTTATTTCTCGTTGTTCACAAGAACTTGGCTTTTCTGCGACTTCAACTTGGCGAATTTTGAATCGGGCCTTATGTCTGCACCCGTATAAAATCCAACTAACCAAGGAACTTCAGGTAAACGACCACAGACAACGCCTGATTGGGTTCTGGAGCAGTTGGAAGTTTACCCAAATTTGTCAAAAAAGTCAACTTTAGCGACATAGCCCATTTTATAATGAATGGATATTGGCAGACATTTGATGCTATATTCCATATTTAATGCCGTAAAATATACTTACAAATGAAATTAAAATTTTGTCGAAATCTCACAAACAACTTGTTTTATTTACATTTCAAAACTAAGCGTCCTTATAAAAAGACCCTTTACTTCATCTTGTTTTAGCGAAGTAAGCGAATGCGATGTTAAAATAAATTAAAATTTTTATAAAAAAGGAAATGAGTCATATAGATAGACTATAGAGAAAATTTTTGAATATAAATTTAATATTGAAAACTTTTTAATTCATCTGTTTGTTGTAACAAAAGTTCCTCCATGAGAAAAACATTCAGACTGATGATGGGAATCAATTCATGGCGGAGAGTAATAATGTTCTTTTTTGTACTCATTCGATAATTGTATTTTATGGTCGCGACCTGTTTCGCTCATTCAATATATTTGTGGAATTATTGTCATAAAGCTGTTCGAAGGAAGAAATTTAAGAATTTTAAAGTAAAGCGACTGATGGCCATATTGATCACATAATGCGAGAAGACATTTTAAAGTACCTACAATATGTAATATAATATGTAATGAATCAAACATTTTTCTTTTGCAGTATGTAATCATGTATTTATATATCCCACTAACGGTATACATACAGGAAACAGTATTCGAATAATGAGATTTTCGAGTAATATTAAAAGTTATGTTCTTTTTACTGTTGTTATTTTTTATAGCCTCTATTTGCAACTGATCAAATGGGCTGATACTATTGACGAGAAACGTTTGCGGCTTCTAAATAAAACATATTTCTATGGGTGCAAGCATGAGACATAAAAACCAGGTTCACTTTCCATAATGCCGAGATTGCTGGAAAACAATTTAAAATACGAAAGCAAAATGCTAAGAACCTAGAAACAAGAAAAATTCACTCAAGTGCTGTTTTATTCATACGCAAATGTAATAAAAACAAATATAAAAAACAAAAAGACAGCCTTTGTCGTCATTGAAATCCAAAATAATTTATCATTTCAATACAAGAGCTTCATATGTCACGGCCGTTTTATTATTAAATCTGAAAGCGGGACTATTTTTACAACAAATTAAAGTTCATTTGAAAATGCTACGTTATTTTGAGGAAAAGAGATTAATTCTTGTTTTAATATTTGCAAAAAGATTTGAATGCCTAAAACATGAGAACATCGTTTGCTATTTGGAGCTTATATAATATATCATTCTTAATATAGAAAGCTCTTTTAGTAAAGCTTATTAGATTTTTTGGATGGTTAATGATAAGCACGTGAGTAGTTTAAGCTCTGATTAATATAAATATATTCGTATCTGTGGAGTATATGCACTCATAATGAAGTATTTTATCACAACGTTTTTATGATGACTAGAATTCTATTTACATTACGGTAAGGTAAAAAGGATAGCCCACGTTGTTTTTTAATCACTTAATCTACGTCCAGTTTATTTATCAATAATTTTTATTTATCTATTCTTAGATTTGAGATTTTTAAATCAATGTGCAAAAATGAAGGCAGAAATGTTTAGCTGTGCAACTGCTAGAAATCGACACGAAATTTACAGATTGGATTATTTTTAATAAAAATTCCCTTGCCAACACTTAGCAACTTATCTCCTCTTTATTTGGCTATGTAACTTTCTAATCCAAAGCAAGTGATACCAGCGTTGTGCAATTCCACATTTTATATCTTTTGTATTGCTATCAGCGGCCTTCGAATACGACAAAATCCACACGGTTGAGAGAAGAGAAGTTTTTCCACTTTATAGTCCTTTCAATTCATTAGAATACCTGAAGAAATCGAACAACCGGACTCGCTATCATTGGTGTATAAAAAAACAAAGTTTATATATCACCCATTACTTTTAAATTCAACACATTTGACTAAGTGCTTAGAATACCTGAAAAAATTGAAAAACCGAACTCGCTGTCAGTGATGTATACGTTACAGTGAAACTGTATTGTCAGTGAAAATGTATTCTTCTCCAAGCTGTCATTGAAATTAAATTTGACTGCTCTATCTTCAGCCCAATGTTTGTCTGTGTTTTACTTTGGTTCTCTTTTTATGAAAGGGACTACTTGCTGATTTTGTTTCATTGAAGCAAACAAAAATTTTAGGCCGGCAAATAATCGACTTGGGCCAATAATTTCAATGCTCGTGACCAGTGAAATCATGTTGTCATACAAATCTATTACTTGATACTTTTTCACTGAGAATACAGTTTCTCTGTAACATTGTAGATAAAAACGAAGTTTATATATCATATATCACTTTTAAATTCAATAAATTTTACTAAGAGCTTATTCAGACACATATGTTATTTAATATCTTTTAACTGTCTGACTAGACGTAACGTTTTTACTGATATTGATGCGATAAGGGTAATAGTTTGGTGTAATTTAATCATTATTCTGCTTGCGTCTTGTTTTTCGAATCAATCGTGTTAGGGCCACATAGTAAAGAAGTGTTACTATTTTCTTCGGTTCATTTGACGTGTAGCCTGCTTCGGGAAGGCCCCCCTCGACTGGCATGCCAGCGCCATAAATCTTTCACCTCAAGCCATAAAATCACAAAAGTGGTGCTACATATTGCTTCTTCGCTTTTGACGACAATGTAAAAACTTTAATTAAGTGGTTGTGGCCCAATTTCAACTTTTACAGAATAAGGGCACCGTCATTAACAACATTAAGGCTTCACCTGTACTGCATATGGGAAAGATTTATTGCTTGTAACCTTATTATTATCGTTATTAGAATGGTTATTATAGAAGCGTTGTATAATTTATGATTTTTAAAAACCATGTCCGTTTCCAATGTGGATCATAATATCGTCTACTAAAGCTTATCTAACTTTTAAGGCGTTCACTTTCACTACTTGGTGGAATGGCTTTATATTATTCCACAATAGATTTATTAAGATATCAACAGCTTTTTTTATCATTTTTTAATATAATGCAATTTTGAAGTTTATCTCATCATTTTTGAAGCTTATCTCAATAGAAGTTTTCAAAAAAATCTTTTTTCTACTTCCACATATGATTTTACAAATATCACCACTACAACTAATTCAGTTGCGAATGTTCACAATGAGTGTAACCAGTCCTGATCTGTATAAAATTATGTGTTGAACTTTATGTGAAAACTGTTTTATCAATATAAATTAATGCTTTTCCATCATGAAGTGACTATTTATGTCTTCAAAGTGATAAGAAGAAAAGATATCAAATTGCTCCATCTACACCAGCTATTAGGATTGGTTGTGTAGAACAGAATTTTAGACGTGACAGACATCCGAATCAATTGATTTGTTTGATTTGATTGGCATGTTTCCGAATCAATTGATCAAAAAGTGATACTCCCTGAGATTCGAACCCGAGCCATCCTAAGCCAAACCCTGAGTCATTGACATTCGACCACAGAACCGAAGAATTTATAATTTCCTGAAATATAAATTAAGTTATACGAAACATTGCCTTTAAAAAAATATTGTTCTTATTCATATTCTTGCATCGATTAAAAATAACTATCAACCGTAACAAGACGTTAATAATTCAGTAATCCTATAAAGGACAGATATAATATGTAATTGGCAAGGAAGACAATAACGGCACAGAATAGCTGTTATTCAACTGCCAAGTCTTACTTAAAGCCACCGCCATCTTTTGACACTAATCGCGGCATTATATCCAAACTAATATTCATCAACGTCTGCAAGATGCAGAAAGTTAAATTTAAATCTCTGTAAGAAGGGTTGGCAAATTTTACAAATACTTTCAAAATTTACTTAACCAATTTTTTACGTACAAAACAAATTAGATAGTACGTTTTATATTCATTCATTCTGCATTTACTTCGAACACAATATGTTTATATTAATAGGCAGTAACGCAATGAAGACATTTATTTTACCATGTCCACTCTCAGCTTGAAACGTATGGACTCCTCATGAAGTTTACCTCAACATATATTTTTCAACTAGAATTCTTTTGCTCAATCTTTCTTTATTGAAGAGAATACGGTTTGAAAGGTTACGAGAGCTAGGTGAGGACTAGTGGCTAGCTAATCACTCTCGCTATGCG
Source organism: Himalopsyche kuldschensis (assembly GCA_028554975.1). Lineage (NCBI taxonomy): Eukaryota > Metazoa > Arthropoda > Insecta > Trichoptera > Rhyacophilidae > Himalopsyche > Himalopsyche kuldschensis. Next base: position 282,489 of record JAHFWI010000085.1, on the reverse strand, counting down.
TCGCTTTTTGGAATCGGGAAGGTAGAAAGGGGATTTTTAACAACACAAACACATATTGCCTTGGAACAGAATCAATTTATTGACAGAAAAAATCTGCTCGCACCGGGAAACGAAATCGAACTGGGTGTTCCGTCACGGAAGCCAACGACGTTGACCACTGCGCCACGGATCGAGTCAAAGAGTATTTCTCCAACCATATTTTTATCATATAAATGTCCAAATTATATTTCGAAATTAAATGAAGTGTGTGACTGTTTTTTGAGCTTATACATATTTAAAATTGTGAATTCTATAGATAAACTGTTACCTACTGGATAATTTTTTTTTTTTTTTCTCTAGTGTACTATGCATTGTGTTATATTCCTCCGAGTTATTTGTATTAAAAATATTTGCAAAGAAGAAGTTTCTCAGTGCAGAACTTCTCCAAGACTTGGTTAGATGCCCTGTAGAGCGTAGAAAGTTTATTAAATATAAGATTTCACGAAACCGCTTTTATGAAAAGATGTGTAAAAGTTAGATTTATTTAACTTTTCAATATTTGCCAATAAAAAGGCAGCACTAGAGCGAAAATGCAAGTTTGATTTATGAATCTATTTAACCGCCGTTGAAGATTTATTAACATCCATTTTCCGCTAAGCCGAAAAATTATTATTCGATGCAATCGATTCCCCATTGGCGATAGTTAAATCGTTGCTCGGACGTTCATATTTATTGATAAAGCTCCGTTAGCATAATATGTATGTATGACGGACTGTTATGCGATTAACGATCAAAATTTATGTTTAATGTAGCAATCAGAAGTTTAAAGGATTAGTAGGACGATAACTTTCAACCAAAAACATGCAATAAATGCACGTGTGTGTATCTATGAGGACAAAAAAACAGCTCATAGAGTCCATTATGTCAATTTCTTTAAAAAAAAAAACACTTATTTATAGCTAACAATATTACCGTACCTTTTGCGCACTTTTTTATAAAATAAAAAAAACATGTAAATAAACTTGGGCATGTATTTAATGGGTCAGTAACTAATTCAAGTTTAGGTCAGTTAAATAAATAAATGGTCAGTTAAAAATCAAAATGGTCAGTTAATATTATAAACGGTCAGTTGTCATTGTATCAGTGTGAATGTGGTCAGTTATTAAATAAAACGGTCAGTAATATATTTTAATGGACAGTTTTTTTTTATAAACGGTTAGTATTTAATTTAAATGGTCAGTTATTTAAAAAAAAATGATAAGTTTTGTTTTGACAGCTTGCGAATTTTATCAAATTTGGTCGTAAGAGGCAAATTTATGACATGATCTATGAAAAATAAGCGCATTAACTGACCATTGATTATTTTTAACTGACCGTTTTATGTATTTATTACTGACCGTTTTAAGTATTTATAACAGACCATTTATCAAATTAGAAACTGACCAAATAATAAGTAGTCATAAACTTGAAGGGCGATTACTAGTGCTGGGACCGTGGTCAACGTCGTTTGCTTCGGTTAGTGTGCAGACGGGCTCGAATCCCAGTAGAGATAGTTAAATAAATTGATTTTACATTCAATTAATGGACATTCGACTATAAAAACGCGACGTAGCGATAACGATTACTTTACTTTGTCATAACCTTACATGCATACTATCTTCGAAACATCTAAGTTGCTTAAGCTGAGTAAAAAGCGGTCCTGATCGAATAACTTAATTTGAGATAAACTCCGTATAAAGTCGATTTGCTACACTCGAAAAGGGATCGGTTAAAAAAGAGTCAATCCACTAAGATTATAACAAAAATTCAATGAAAAAGATTGTTGTGCATCGCATTTATCGCGTTCGCGAAAATCTAGAAATATTAGTTTTGAGATAATGGCTGCTCAGTGATTTGCATTATCTTATTATTTTCTGAATATTATTCTCATAAATATTTTGTGCTAGACTAAGACAGAGAGACAACAATTATCTCAATACGATATTTGAGTAGCACAGAATAGTGTTTTGCTGTACTGAAAAAAATGCAATATAACTAGTTGGAGTTGCCATTTTATTTTCTTAAAATGACATTCAAAGCTCGAAACAAGTTGTTGATCGATTGTCTTACTGTTGCATTGCTATAGCGATTTAATACTATCAAGAAAAATCTAAATTTTTATATTGATTTTTATGCTTTTTACATTTTTGAATCCCTGGCAGAAGTGAGCGCTGCGATAAAGCAAGTATTTGGATTAGACACGACGTCTGATTAAAGACACATCCACTTGAATTGAAAAGTTCTTGACTGCAGATTTGTTCGTATACGCGGGGAAATTGCTCACCGGCAAATATAAATCCTTCTGTGGAATCATTTGAAATTCCTTGGAAATAAATGTAGCGTTGCTCATATAAGTGTATCTTTTATATAGAGATACTATTGCAATTTAGTAATACAGCGGAAACTGTATTTTAAAAACAATTGTTCCAGTTAGTAAATATATCTTCAGGGTGACCGTGGACTACCGTGTTCGAAATGGCATGGAAATAACTGCAAACAAATATCTTCAATTAAAGATTTTATTATCAATGTAATAATATGGACAGTAACATTACCTTCAAACCATTTTGACCTAGCACATCTTCCAGCGTAATGAAAATTGGCACCAAAGTAATGTTTGTACGTAAAATAATAGTATTTTCGCAGTATAGAGTTAGTATAGCAGTCGGGTCTGTGATCGAGTGTCAACGCCGTTCAATTAGATTGCGGGGCGCACGGAATCAAATCTCAGTCTGGGCAGTTTCAATTTCCAATCAACTTATTGAATACTGTGTTCGAAGAGATATATGTTTATGTCGTCTAAAATTTCATCCCACAGCCATCCGATCCATAAAAAAAAATGTTGCGAGAGAGTTTATCTAGCCACTGGGCCTGTCCTCATATCATTTCTAGTCGACTCTCTTTGAAAAAAAGAATTGATCAAATGAGTAACAAGCAGTTATTGTTGAAAAATTCTGTTATGATAAACTCTATAAGATGTCTATTTCGAGCAGACATGTTAAATACAAAATAATATCGTATTTTGGCTTGATGATATAGGCCGACCACATAAAAGCTTTAATGTAATAATCATTGAGTCCTGTAATCTTCAATATAATTTTTTACGTTTATGACCTGGGTAATTGTCATTTCGACCGTAAAAAAATAGTAATTTCAATCCTTCTTATATTTTAGTGAAGTATTAAATATAACCGTGAGTCGAGGCAATGATAAAAAAAATCATTTATCTCCTTATTTTTACCAAGGTATTATTGCATAAATATTTCGTATCAAAGCCTGACTGAAATTCCTTGCATTGTTCACCCACGTTGAGTATTGTAAATTAAAATCTCTTGTTAACTAATTCCTCGTGTAGAGTTTGTAGAGACGTGCTCTAGCCACAAACATCGCAGAAGTGGTGCAATCCTTTGTATTACTGTAAATTTTCCACCGTAACCGTAAAATATTGCAGTGGACCACAGAATACACGGCCATGCTTAATTTGGTTCGTTCCCATTGGAAGCTACGTGTTTTTCAGCTGGGCACGACGCGATAACTTAGTTGGACGTTCAACTATAAATAAAGCTTATGATTTTATTCCAATAAATTTTCTGGAAAAGCACTACACCACAGTAATGGTTTATATGTTGAAGTATGAATTATTTTCTTCAAACTATAAGTAATTAAATATCTACCCTTAAATACATGGTGTTGATTTTCAGACCAACTGTTATAATTATTCATTATATTTTCTCTCTAAAAATGAAATATTAATTCACATCTTACAATTATTTGCAGTAAGCAAAGTGTGTGTAATGAAACAGTTTTAGCTTTTTATTGATTATTATTATTTTGACATATTATTAATTATTATATATTATTAATAAGTTACAATTTTATTTTTTGGTTTGATCAGGTCTACTGAAAGTGAAAATATTATATCACGTGTTTAAGGGGTTAATTCGAGATACATTATTATATATTTACATATTTGTAACCGTTACAGATGTGTTTTAACAGTGTGTCTTTGATTATATAACCACTATCAGGTTTTTGAAAATGAAATTATGGATAACTTTCTCCATTGAGAATCTTTATATTATGGCTACACAAATGATTCCGGAATATACGTTTTGAGTTTGTTGTTTTATCATTTACCACGTAAGCAGGTTAAGTGCTTTCTGCTACATTATTTTGGTTGCTCGGCGACTTAAAAACAGTTTCTGTTGTTATGACAACCCCAAATTGATGCGATGAGATGCCAAATTTTGTAACTTCAAGAAAGATACATTGGAAAACTACTACGTGCATAAAAATGGTCAGCATCCATACACTATCATTTCAAAACGACCCGTTACCAGTATAACTGTAATTAACATACCCGTGATCCTTCAAGGAAAAAACGAACCATAAAAGTAGAACAGGAAATATTAAACAATCATTATTGAGATATTTTGCACCCTTAATAAAACTTAAACATCCCAAAACATATTTAAGTTGATATGCACGTACGAAAAAAGAATCCCTGGTTGATAAAACCATCATTCGATATGTGCTTTAATTTAAAAACTGTGTTGTTTTTTAATGTAGTCAACATTTACATTTTATTAAAAAAAAAAAAAATTAAATAATTCATGGAAAAGAAAATAATGAATCAATTAAAATGGTTTTAAGTGGATTCGCTGTCAAGCAAAATGCCAATTACATAGTACAGTTGTACAATTATTTACCTGTATATGAATTCGGTATCTGAAATTTAATCATGAGAGTTTTACAAGAAATTTAGTGATCCGTTTCCAAAAAATATTCTGTGTACACTCAAATAAATAGCTTGATAAATCAACCTTATGAATCACGTCCATATAACCACAAATTGGTATCTACTTAAAGATCATTAAAAATAACTAATAATATTTTTAAATATTTTCATAACAATTATAAAATTTTGTTTACAAATAAAACTATGTTATCCGATAATGTATTAATTTTACAGTATCATTTTAAAATAATCTAAGTCAACATGTTTACTTTTCAGCTATGTTCTTTTTTTTACTCGATAAACTTGTGTGTTAAAAGTAATAATCTTTCCGATAGTCAATAAATATTGTGTTACTAGATCGATTGATTACCATAACAAATATTAGCTCATGCGTCAGTGTCAATATTTGTTATAGAAGAAGCACATCCACGCAAAAAGTATAATTTTCTGTAGAGCAAACAAAATGTATTCAAAATTAGAAGTTTTAGACATTTTGATCAAACAATTTTATAATTGGACATTAAGTGCAGTCTTGTTTTCAGAAACCAATCAAGATATAATAAATTGTATGCTAAGAAAAAACAATAGTGTATTTTGATTTGATAGACTTTGGACTTGCGAGAAACGATCGTAAATAATAGTATTCTAAAGAAGCATTAGATGTCATATCTGCAGCAGTTTTAACGCGAGTCAACTGATGATTTTTCACCAAGCTATTTTCTTTTTGTGAATAAAATGATCTTTTCAAGCCTAAATGGATACACTTTACTTAAAGTTATATTTTTTTGCTTATTCACTAGTGCATGGTTCAAAATCAGTCTAGTGCTGATCTGCTCGGCCATGAATGTGAGGGGTAAATTCCTTTTTTTATGTCGATAGCGGTGTGAAAGGCGGCGATGAAACAATGGTTGCATATACACAATGGGTGATGGTGGGAAAAACCAATTTGTATTGTTTATTTTCCCTACAATACAGATGAACGGACACCTTTAAGTATATACTATTCAGATATGTCAAGGATTTACTGCTTGGGATAATTTATGAGCAAGCTGCAAATAATCGCATTCATTCGATTTCTTGTTAATATTATTTTTGAGGGCTTAAGTTTTTTTTTAGTTTAGACTCAAAAATACTATACGATGCAGTAAAAGATTAAGAATGTGTAAATTATTTTTTCCAATTACAATGCATGCTAGATTAAATTTGTAATTTGCAAAAGATAAGCTATATACCATTTTAATTCACTTTAGGATTTTTATAATAATCAAAAGCTTAGCGAGCCAAATAAGTTTATCCATCGAAATCCGAAATGACCAAAAGATATTATAACTTTTCTCAGATAAAAAGTGAAATGAATGCTAAGCCGCCCGAGGGATAATTGAAAATGGTAGTTGCGTTGAACCTGTATCTAAATTAAAACTTATGAGTTGGTTCGGGAAAAAAGCTATAAACTCTATATAATGAAAAATGTTTACGAATTAAATAGATGGTTTCATTCTTATTCCAATTTTTTTATTCGTTGCTAAAGCATACATATTTCTACTATTTTATGTATAAAACTGTTTTATTATATCAAAAACAAATTTCGGACGTTTCATGGAAGACATCGTTCGTAGAAATCTGATACTGCACAATAGAATCAATTGCATTGATGGTATGAGTATAGAAGATAATATTTTCAAAGCCATTGAACGATATCCACTCATTATTTGTATACACTGATCGTGAACTATGATGTTATGAATGATGAAAATATGTAGGAAATAGTAACACTGCAAACATTGACTCAATCGTCGAGATAAATTCAGACAGCAACGATTTTCGAATATCAAAATTATTAATATAAAATTTAAAATAACTTTGATTATTCCACATATACTTAAGCAAACTTTGAGATAGTAAGTCTGAAGATGCCCCTGAAAGAGGCGAAACACGTGTCACAGTTAGTTACACAATACATGGAATAATCAAAGTTATTTTAAATTATATATTAAAATGAACTTCCACAAAGTTACCGCCGAAACCATCGAAAATATCAAAATTATTAATAAATTATCGTTCTTTTCATGCGTGCAGTGTCAGTGGTTGAGTGTTAAAGTCGTTGGTTTCGGTTGCGGAGCGTGCGGATTCTAATTGCAGTCCGGGCAGTCTCATTTTTCAATAGAATGATTGATAACTGTCCAAGAAATGGATGTCTGTTTTGTCTGAAGTTCCATCCAACATTTATTCAACCCTAAAACAGGACATTGCGAGAGGAATTAACGAACTACTATCCATGTTCTAGTCCAATTCTTTCTATGCCTACTCTCTTCAAAAACAATTTACGTATATAAACTCAATATGAATTCTCTTTGAAAACGGATATTTTTAAAACAATTTGATCGAAGAGCAAAATACATATTAAGAGGTAATAGTTTACCGACCAAATTTAGAATCCAATCTGATATAAATTTATCTAAGAAACTATTATGTAATGATGATTCATTAGTTCTCAGTTGTTTTGATGATTTAGTACGGATGAGGCCATCCGGATGGTCATTCTTTATTAAACTTAAATAAAGTGACTCACAAAAACCAAAAAAATAAATTCATGTGTACATATGTCATCTATATTATGAAAACACAAACACTAAAAATAATAAAATAGAAAGTAAAAATACTTTTAAAATAAATGTTAACTAACAATTATCAGACTTGTTCACTACAGGCTTAGTTTATACTCTCCTACATATTATTTCATGCACACGTAAATAGAATTTGGCGTAATCTAGTGTGCGTGGAGGAAAATTAGATATCAACCAAATAATGCCTGGTCTAGTATGACTATGTGACACAAGTAATCAACCTACACGAGTCGCGAGTGAAAATTTCTTATCAGTTTAACCCTTTTCAGTAAAGCAATATTACAGACCCTATATAAACATTATTCCATATATTGTTATGATTGAGTTGGTCATTTATCTGTTTATTATTGTTGAAATATATGACAATTAAATATTTTAAACACGGAATCACTCGATTCACTAAGAAAATAAGGACAGATTTTTTTATCTACATATGTATATTATCCGTAGTTTTTGTGTTAGTAATTATGTGCTTACTAGGTGATAACTGATAGCTTACAAACGACATCCCGACGTAAGGGCACCGACGTTAGCGTGCCGACACTAGCGCGCAATATAAGATTATTTTGTATTGTCGACTGCTCATTTATAGAAACTATCCCAAGATATAGTTTTTAAATAAAATCACATCTTGCTAAAAATAAAATTGATACTTTTCTAAACGTATCCAAGAAAATTTTATAGATTGTAAAAAAAATAGTAAGATAAGGACCACCTTTCACCATGTGAAATTTTCAAATTTTATTGAAAATACTATAATGTATATGTAACATGTAAAATTATTAAAATATAACTCTTTATAAATAATATTGAAATTTATTTTGTCTTCAATGTGTATTTTATTCTGCTTCTTTTTGTGTATGCCTTATTTAAAAAGAAACTGTTTAAATTTTCTGTTATGTTTGTTCGGTGTTATTTTCAAGCTGTTATGTTTTTATTAATATAATTCATGTATTAAATATTATTAAAAATATACAACGACACGAATTCTCTAATTCTTAGACGTATTTCGCATTTTGTACCTGGGTTTTATCTCAATTTATTCTCTATCTCTAATCAACGATTCCAAAACTTTAACAAGATAAACATTACTTTGAAAGTTATGCAGTGAAAGTTGCTTAAATTATACAGCCGTAAACAAGCTTTATCACTGTAAAATTGATACAGCCACCTACATGTATTAATATATTTTCACGGTATCGAAAATATAAAGGTAATTAAAAGTTTCAAAAATATATAGAGGTTGAAACATTATCAGAAGGTATGAAAGTATTTACTACTTTCGTAAATTCAGTGGTAGTTTTTGTGTTTTGCGTTTTTTTTAAATAAAATTATAATGGTAACATTGATTATTCCACGTTTTGTGAAGCAAATAGCGAAACTTGTTTCGCATCTTTAAGATAACTTTTTTTAATGTGTCAAATGCATGGATCTTTTTTTACTTATTCTTGTCGCTATTACACACTATATGGAACAAACAAAGTTATTGATTTAATTTGTATTAAGAACATATTTCGTTGTTTCTTTGGTTGCATCATAATTATTTGAATTAATTACTGGTTTGTTTAATACGTTTACTGCTGAATTATTTAGATGTATATTTATGTTACTCCAAAGTGCACATACATATACCAACCAAAATGGTGAATAATTCTGCTAAAAGAGAGAGCGAACTATTAAATGAAACAGAAATTGCAATGGATGAGACACAAGCCTAGCGCGATAAATTCTCGTGGTGAATATTTTAGTAGCGTAAGCGCTAGGCGCGTGCGTCGCAATGTATTAAATCATAATAAAACATATAATCATTACGAAAACTGCAGTCATTAATTCAATTATTAAAAAATATATTACCAACGTATTTCCATTAGCAATAATATAAAGATGCTCTGAAATACATTTTGTCATTAGTTTTTATTTATTAAGCTTTTCAAATACATGACATGACGCTGATTTCTAAAATAACAGGCAACAGGCTAGTACAGAGGGTGGGAAATTGGGATGGGGTAACAAAGCGAGACGAGGAAAATCAGTTCCCTGGCAACAGGTGGTTTAAACACAATATTAAGTACTGCTTGTTTGCTTTCTATTTGGGAAATTATTCAATTTCCTCTTCGAATCATTATTATTCGTGTTTGTTTTTGTCTTAGTTTAGAGTTATTAAGATTTTTTAAACATAGAAACATTTTGAATATTCAACGAAAGAAATATACAGAATAAATGTTTTCATTTATATTACAAAACGTATTTATATTTTACGACCGAGGAAAATTTATTATTTATTATTTATATTAACAATATGAAAAAATATTTTTTCTCACTATTTATGTTTGATTGGTTCTTGAATCTGAATATATTAATTGGAGTGTGCACGCAAATTAACACAAGATTCGAATGAATAAGAAAATATAACTTTTGTATTCTCTTAAACCCTTAAAAGTGTACTATTCTTTTAAGAGTGCTAACGTTTCTCTCCCTTGAAGTTCAAAGTTTGTTTTAGATTTTAAAGTATTTTTCTCTTATTCTACGGCGTTGAGTTTTAAAATTCTTAAGGCTATAAGCACATATGCTCGCAATTTATGTCTTCAAACTTGTTGTTTAAGTTGTTTATAAGAGTCGCCAGTTACAAAGGCAGTCCAGCTGATCAATTCATTGCCTAAAGAGGTATATATATATATATATATAATATATAAGTAGATGAATCGAGCTTTTGAATTCAAATATTTTTATTTACATTTGTATGTATTATACATACAGTTTTTTTACAGATGCAGTATGAATGGAACCACTTCATGTTCACTATTCAAGTGATCCTATTGTAATGTTATGCCCTCATACCATAGGATTTAAGCGGACTATTCTTTTTGATACATTTTTGAGCTGATGATTCGTATGTTCCGTTTTTATGGCATATTTTATCAAATAATGCACTTATATTACACAAAGATTATATCGTCATTGTTTTGATTGAATTGGCATTTACTTGGTATAATTCCATTTTAAGACGGTGAAAAAAATAGTAATGTATTTTAGTTAATTAACTCTGACGCCATCGTCAGATCTGACGATGGCTTAAGCCGAAATAGATATCAACAATTTATATAAAATAATTTCTGTAGAACTAAAATACGTTGTTATTTTTTTCACCGTGCTATTATTTTTTTTAACCATGTCCGCTTACAACTTTGAGCATATGGACTCCTCACGGAGTTTATCTTAACATATATTTTTCTATGAGAACTGCTTGTTACTCAGTTGCTCTACCTCTCTTTTGTCGAACAGAGTACAGGATCGAAAGGAAACGAGGACTCGGACAAGACTAGTGGTTAGCTAATCGCTCTCGCTAAGCGTCGCTCTTTGGGATAGGAAATTTGGGAAGGTATTTTCAACAACACAAACACCTTTGAACAGATTTATCGACTGAAAAAATCCGCTCGTACCGGGAATCGAGCCCAGGCGGTCCGGCACGCAAGCCAACAACGTTGACTCTGAGCCACGGACCGGACATACATATGTTTATGTTATTATATCGTCAAGTTAACAATTTTGTTTCTGAGTCAAAGTCATTTTAAAAAATCTTTTCATGTTCGTGTTTTTAAAATACAGAATACAATTCATCCGTACGGGGTGGGGTCCAGCAAAAATCCCGGACTTAAGTGAAACTGGACTGATCGAAGCAGGAGTGAAATAAAATCATAGCTATAAAAAGGAATTTAACGACGTTTCAAGTCATAAATATGAAATGCCTTTTAGTCCAATAATACAATGTATACAAACGTGAAACCATTTACACTTTTCCTTTTTTGCCATTTAAATGTGATATGAAGCGCTTTAAAAGAAAACCAATGACATAAATACATATTTTATATCATTCTATTGACTTAGTTCGAAAAAAAACATTATCAGTTGATATTGTTCGCCATGAGTGAAACGGGTCCAGATCCAATTAATTTTATGTGGATTTAGTACAGTCAAATTGGGTAACTTTGGACGTCAATATAACATTGGACGAAACTTGAGCAAGAACCGTTTATTTTTTTTCTGCTGACTAGTAATCGGGATCATTCTTGCGATTGATGAATATAACAAATCGACCTTATGTCTTATATATGATCAACAAAAGAAGCCACTTCACCTTTAAAATTATTTTTAAAACGAAAATGAAAATGGCCCGAAATAAGATCTTTTCGCAACCTCTTCACAATTTTATAAGATTTTGCTGAGAAACAGCATGAAATTGTTAAAAAAAAATCTTTTTTGTGAAATTTAAAGGATAAAATAACAGTTTCAAAAAAATTACTCTCCTGGGGCATTTGAATAATTTCTGATGATGAATTGAAAATGACCTTCGAAAAACAAGCGCCGCACATGCCATTTTCATTTTCGTTTTAAAAATAATTTTAAAGGTGAATGTGGCTTCTCACTCCGATTACTAGTCAGTAGAAAAAAAAATAAACGGTACTTGCTCAAGTTTTGTCCAATGTTATATTGACGTCCAAAGTTAACCGAATTGACTGTAGTAAAAATGTGTTATTATTTTTATTTCAACATCTTTGTATTAATTCTACAAATTCATTAAAAGATCACCAGTTGAGTTGAGTTCGTACATAAATAAAAGACTCATTTGAAACATTAACAGCTTTATTTTGCAAGTTAAACACAAATTATAAATCAAACAGTGGATATATCAAAATATAAAATAAAACAAATAAAACTTATAATGCTTGGCGTATAATACAAGTTCAGTTTGTTTTCCAGAATTATAATTAACACAATACCATGTAATTTTTATAATATATGATACAACATGCAATTAACAACATTTTAGATATCATTTATTCTCTTATCTATTATACAATTTATTTATTATAATCGATTTATTTAAGATCATTTATAAGTTATATCTAGGCCATTTGCAAATGATTTTAATAAAATGGATAATTATGCATTTCAAAAATAAAAATGCAGCAATATTTCGCTAAAAATGATTGATTTTCCATTATTTACTTATTTTTTAATTATCCTAAAATATGTACATAGCTTAAATTTTGCCTTCTCGTTTATATGCTTTGTGTAAAAAAATATCTCAAAATACATAACAGTAGAATTAAAAAAATACTTACTTTACAAAAGGGAGAGAAAAAAACACATACAATTGGCAAAGAAGTCAACCAAGTAAGTTCTGACCAAATCAACTATAATACATAAAAGATAGTACTCATCTGAACTCACTTACTTCCATGTGAAATATGTAGACACCCGAAGCAATACCAGCGCAATACCAATAATAAAAAAGGTGTCTTGCCAATACACATCGCGAAGAAATATAAACACCATATGTATATACAAACAATGTGTATTATTCAGAAGTTATAATAATTGTATATTTCATGAATAGATGAATACTTCAATAAAAAAGCTGTTGATGCACGATGAGAGTTCCATTAAGCGTCGGACTGTTCATTCAACAATAAATTAATCGCCAAAGTTAAACGTATTTTAAGTGTTGGAATATCCTTTCGGTTAAGGTAAATTTTAGATGAGTTTGAAATGAGTGGAGAGTGCCTCTTTAAAACCGCTATTGCAAAAGTTTTTCGTTAATATTGGACATCGTTAAAAGGGTATGGGCTTCACGTCGTCTGTTTGTAAAGCTTTAGATTTCATTTCACTAAATTCGGTGTTAAGAAAACTTTCAAACTGTTTAACCGTTGTCGTTCAAATTATAAAATGAATATAGTTTTACATTTGATATTTTATTTTACACAGTTACGTCCAAAAACATAACTAAAAAAAATAAATCATCATCGGAGTGCGTCAATATTTGACGGGAAATTTTTAGAATACAAATCGGACAATGGTTTAATATTTTTATCGTTTGGCGTCGCTGCTGAAATTCGAGTGAACGTTTGTGTATTACAGTCATCTTAATCAATCCTTCTGAATTTCCTCGCTTAATCTAATCTTCTAATATATAAAAATCAATATTTGTTTGTTTGTTTAATTGCACACTATACGCTGCCATACCGTTCATCCAATCGCAATGAAACCTTTTTGACAAACTTTTTGCATGCACTTTCGCGGATGTTTCTGGCATAGTAAAATTAATTAACAGGTCTTTCATATAAAAATCAATATTTTTCATATTTTAGGCGCTGATTTTCCGTTAATTTTGACAACTAATTGTTGCACTTGCGCAAAGGTTATAAGCATAGTACAATTAACATTCAATAGGTAGCGCGTGTGTCGTACCATAGACAATCGGCAAAAAACAAACAGCAAATGTCATCGATATCGATCAATGTTAGTGAAATTAAATCTAAATTATGTATCTTAAATATTGTGCATCCGAAAGCACTTCAATATACACAAAAACTTTCTTTCTTTGAGTGGCATTGCAACGCTTGCTGGGTACCGGCTAGCCCAAAATATTAGTAAGATAAATAAGCAAATTTACGGAGCAAAATAATGAGATGAAAGTGAGCGATGTTCATTTGCAATGTTGTTTTCATTAGAATTTATATCACTTTGGGCGAGATTTAAAAAAACAAGGGCAAATAAATGATGGCAGTCGAATAAATAATATAAATTAAATATGATATTTACAATTCATAACGTTTGCGGTCTGTTTATTCGAACACAAATTCAACATTAAAATTCTACGCATTCGCATTTCATGTCTGTCATAATGTAAATATTAAATAAACTTCGGAATATTAAATTCACATAAATGTAACTTCTTTAAATTTTTATTTGCTAGTCCAGAATATAATATATCATCGTACAGTTAGGTATGTTGGAAATAAAAGTTTTGAATAAATTTGTAAATGTGTGTCATACACATATCCTGAATAATTTATTGTTTAAATATCAAAGTTAAATAGTTAGTTTTTATTTCTGATTGTTTATCGACAGTATTTTTTAAATAAAAAGGCGATAAGTTTTGCGATTGCTTCAAGCCATCAATAAGTTAGCAACCAATCCCATAGTCGAAAGTTTCAGTTACAAGATTCAATACAATACGAAAATTGTGTCAATATCACATATCTAAAATTGCACTAGAATCATAGTTATAACTTCAAAGTAAATACATAGCACAAAAAGATTAGCAATGACAATTGAAAATCCAGCTCATGAAAGATAATGTCACTAGAAAGGCTCACTGTCACTAGCTAAATGCTTAATTCATTCAACTGGGTTGTATAATCTGTGATATCGCCAAATTATACCGTACATATGTACGGTATAATTTGGCGATATTTCTAAAGCTGGTAAGCTTATCCATAAAAATATTTTCAAACTAGCTTCATTTTAAAATCAACAGTTTAATCTACTATATCGGTAAGACTGTAGAGCTGTATAAACTGAATTTTCTCAGTTTCAACTTCTTTGTTTTTGAAGTGTTTCGTTTGATTTTGTTTCACTTAACAAGTTTCCAGACCTAAACTTCACCATAGTTTTTATCGGCAACAAAACGCAAATAATTTTCACTAGATACTTGAAGTGATTTTAGTAAATAAAGCACGATCTTCTCACACGATGTTTTGTGTAATCAATTTGTTTTAATATGAACTGCTTTGCAGAAAAAAAATTTTTGAACGTGTATGGCCAAACCAGAAATTGAATAACACATATATACGTGCATGCTAGTTTACACGTAAAGTACGTAAACATGCAAGAGTATGTTCCCAGTTTTAAATGACGTAACCAAAATCAAACATTGTTTATATTTAAATGTATTTGTCGCGTCGGTCTTTTGAGTCACCAGTCACAATGGCTGTTCGACTGATCAATGCACCACCCTAAGAAGTGGAAATTGTCAGCAATGAACTTAGTGTATTGTTTTTTTTTATAATTTCCATATAATTAATATGTTTTCTCCATTATGCCATTCTCAATTGAATTGTTAGTATGTCTTATTAAAAATATTACACCTAATGTAATTACTATCTTTGTTATATCTGTCAAATGCATTTCATCATCTGTAATATAATGTATCGTCGTTTCATATACAATGAGCAACATAATAGATTCACTGATGAAATAATTATTTCATTTCTGTGAAAAAACGTGAAAATTCGACAAGGATTAAGTATACATTGTAAATAAACTGTTTTGTACAGAATAATGTATGTTTAATGTTCTTTTAAGGCAAAATTTAAGATGGTTTATGGTAAAACACTACATTGAAAGTATGAGCAATTAATTTAATAAAACCAAGAAATGCAACCATAATAAATGTAAAACAAACTATTAAACACAATCAAACATGTTTGGATGAAATGATACAAAACATATTTTGATAAATGAATGGACAATGACACTATATATGTATATTAAATTTGAAAATTTTCTCTTGATACATACATATAAATATTTATAAAACAGATGCATTGTATTTTCTTTATTTTCAATTTAAATAAACGTAACCAACAACATTGTTGCAAGTCCACAATGTACAAACTTTGTATTTTTACAACACCGTTATGTGCATTTTGCTTTCATACGGAGTTGCATGAAACGTTCTGTATTTAATTAATATATACCATTTCAACTAAAAATTAAGTGATATTTTATTTACAGTAGTTTAAATATCATTAAATTATCAAACTAGCCAATGAAAGTTTATGAAATCAAAATTGGTGAAGTGAAATAACACGATACGTTTGTTATTAGTTTTTACACTATTGTAATTTTTTTTACATTAATTACTTAATTATAAAATTTATATTTTAATCATTTGAATTGAAAACGATAATAAAATCACAGACAAACAGAAAAATAGCACTGTTTTAATTGTATTTACAGGTTTTATATTTCTTGGTCTTAAAGCTTCATATATTGATATGATAAATTGAACAATGTCATATTAATTTAATTTTTTTTTTTTTACCGTATGTGCTTTAATCACATTTATAAATTCTAAATGAATTTCATAAAAAAAGACATTAACTCAGCGATAGTGAACATTTATATGGCGTGGTATAATAATTATAAGTTATAAAGGTATCATTAACAGACAATATCAAGTGTGTGATTTACAACGATCGATCTATTATTATTGTTACTCGAACACATATTGATTTCAGCTAATGTTGTTGAAGACTTCACGAAAACCTCATTTAAATCAATTTGCGAAGGTAAATAAAAGCCTAACTATTCTTGTTATTTATCCTTATGAAAACAATGATTTGGATATGAAATTAATATATGAATTGAACCATCTGCGGTGTTTATTTTATAGATGAGTCTAAAACCATCTATATGTTGCACAGCCAAAAGTTACGTAATTATTGCTGTTTCTGAAAAAAAATTGTATTAAATGGAATAAACACGCAGATAGTTCTTCGTAAAAGTGTTACTAAAAATCACCACCGCTGAATTATTGTTTGACTTAATTAACTAATGAATAAAAAATACAATTCAATGTTTTATTAGTATTCCAACACTGCTTTCACAAGGTGAGTGATAGTTTCCAACAGTGACGGCTGGTGACGGGTGTTGGGGGGTGCAAAGGAAGATTCAACCATTTTTGCAAGTTATTTCCTATACATTGGATTTTAAAACACTTCTATAGCATGGACTTTCAATTCAGATGTTCGCAATACCAACTGTTTCTCTTCCGTAGTACGGAAAAATAGTTGAATCTTCCTTTTGCACCCCCCAGCACCCCGTCACCAGCCGTCACTGGTTTCCAAATGATGTTAATGAACGAAACCAGTACATAAAACATATAAAAAGAAAAAAAACTCTATAGTGTTAAATGTGCCATACAAATAATATTTATCCGCCAAGAATTTACAATTTACACCATGGGTCGGAAACCTATGCGTTTAGAGACAGTAATTTCAGCCTTAAATATTTATACGTTTGCTACGTCAAGTTTTTTCAAATTAATCAATATTTCTCATAACAAATACTAGGTATTTTAAGAGCTTTTCATTGAACATAGGATAATAATGATTTTTTATCGAATGCTATTCAACAGTCAATTGACAGCTTTATTATTAAAGACTGGCAGTTTTTGGGTTCATTCATTCAGTGGATAAAATTATGTTACAAATAAAATTACAATTGTTTTATAATAATTCTGCACGTCCAAAGTCAAAGATCAGGTGTCCATATTTTCATAAAAATGATGTTTGCATGTATCCCATTTTTTAAAATGTACAATGTGGTAAAAATATGTTTGACTTACCATGAAAAGTGACAAAGTTTAGCCGTTTTACAACGTCAGATGTATAACATGAAACAAGTGAAAATCCTGAAGTATTATATAATCGAACGTATGTTTAAAAAATGTGTCGATTCTGTAGTGACAAAGTGTCCACTAAAAACTAAATAAAAGAAAAAAGTTTTGAATTTAATTTGTATAATTTATATCGTGCTTTGGTACTTTAGTTTACAAGATGCGCTGTTCTGAAAAACATAGTAAAATGTGACATATATACTTTGAATACTGAGATACTGATACAATATATATTACCCACCTATTATCAACTTGACGTTATGTTACATTCAAAGATTTTTGACCCTTGGTTTAGACTACTAAAACATTGTATTGACATAGCATGAAATTAAGACTAAAGTGAAGTATATTCAAAGCGTATGTAATATTTGTAGAAGTCTATAGTAGTTCATCCCTGAGATCCTCTCCATCCCCATTGTGATGATTAGTGCGAGAAGCGGCCGTGGTGCCGCGGGCCTGCAGTCAGACCTTCTCCTCGCCAGGAAGAGCATGCGGCGTAGAGCGTACAAACTGCAAGAAGATATAATATTATGTATCGTTGAGCATAAATGTGAAAAAATATAATTAGAAAAAAGAACAAGCCTTTTGTTTTATTTATGAAGTGTAGCCTCTTCACCCACACACCGATCTATATTACATTTTGACGTTTTAACATACGCATCACTATTGCTTGGAGGCTTGTTTTTGCATAATCCATAAATAGTTATAGAAAAACAGATGCAGTTTGATATAGACCATAGTTGCATGCTTAGTTAAGAGCAGCCAAAATGTAATAAAGAGCATTATTGGAGGTGGAGTTTATTTAGCGGAATTGTCTGTGTTTATTATTAGGCATTTGAAACAATCAAAACGTTCGAAAGTCCTCATACGAAAGAATGCATTATACGTAAATTACACATAATTTAACGTCGGTATCAAAATGAAATTTTTAGCTGCGTTTCATTTAGTTTGAAATTGTTACTTAAAAACATCATTTTGTATGTGACTTTACAGTTTTGATTTTATACTAAAAACAAAACAAAATATTTTTTTATTGCTAATTTCAGTTTTAGGAAAGCTGAAGTATTAAGATTATCTGAATAAAACTAGCGGTGGGATAGTACTTAATATAATATATGTATATTAATGATTTTGTGCTGGAGAATTGACAGTGGCCACTTTGCATAGTGACAGCATGATGTTTCTAATAAAACTAATTCGACTTGCCATACAAATAAATGTAGTATTATAATCCCATTTTAAAGCCATGAGCCAAACAGACTTCATAAGCCAGACAGTTATGAAGTGACCCGTCTTGTAAAAATGAATCCGAATTAAAATTCCAAAAAATTACATTGTTTAGTATTTTAAAATAGTGCAAGATCACAATTTAAAATATTCAACCCACATTTTTGCAAACATGTCTAATCCAGATATAACAGCTGACAGAAGAGAAAAGAAAGGCCCAACCGAGTCTAGACTTGAAATTAAAATATACGGTCAGACGTATTTGATTTTCATTACATATTATTAAGACTTTTTTGTAGCTTTGTTTCGTACAAGGCATTATCGTAAGAATGAATGGTCAGCCAGCGAATCGGTTTTAATTATAAACAAGGAAACGATGCTGCTTTCTTATCATTAATTGCTTGGCACAAGGTTTTTTCATGCATTTTTCAATTGGACTCAAACAAACAACCCAATCGGAGATAACAGAGACTAGAGTTTTATTTTTATAATACTAGTCAATTTTTTATATCTTTATAAAAAAAAAATGGTTGCTATATTGTTTCTTAACAAGCTGTAACAAATTTCATCGTGTATTCACAATCTAATATCAAATATAAATAAGCGAGAAAAGCCTCGACGTTTTTGGCTCAACTCTTCAAGCTCACATGACGTGCCCGGGATCAATTGATGTGTTGTTATTGTATTTAAGTTTTTCATACATGTGTCTCATCATAATTTTTTTGAATACTTCTATGTAGCTTAAATATCACGTGTCTCGGTGATATTTCATAAAACTGAATTCTGGAAACGACAACTCGACGATCATTGATGTCACAATTGAAAATACGGAATTTTATTTGGATATCATTTATTAGAAATTTAAAATGCATATAAATACATATATACGTGCTTTCTTACTCATGTCGTTAGTTGAACTATTATACATAGTTCATTCAATAAGTGAAAATGATGCAAAGATTGCCATGTATCAAATTTGAATCGTTTGAATTTTGTACTTTTCCACGAATTTTGTCGCTAACGACCCGGGTTTCGCCTTTCGACATTTTGAAACATTTCAAGTGCACAAATGAACTGAATTTGATGTTGAAATTCCATCAAACACCCTTAGTTGAATTTTCAATTATTATCTTGTATATGTTACTTGAACTGACCAATACATCCGTGCACTTGAAATTCCGAAAGGCGAAACTCGGGTCGTTAGCGACAAAACTCATGGAATAGTCCAAAATTCAAATAATTCGAATTTGATATTGAAATTCCATCAAGAAGCCTCAGTCGAAATCCTTAATTGCATCTCATTAGTTAATATTTTTCAATTGCTAAGTACAATAGTTATATAATTATTTGTTTGCTTTGCTTTGATCCTATAACTCCTTGCTTCCCGTAAATAGGAAAAATCCCAAGCTCCATTGTGTAATTTAATCATTTAAGACGAAACACGTGTCACACTTAGTAACACAATACGTGGAATAATAAAAGTAATTTTAAATTTAATATTATTAAAAAATGACTGAAAATTTTGTTTTAAATTTATGACCGTGTATGACACACGTGAAAGATGATTTGGGAGAGGGAACAAGAACAATCAAACGTCTTTCAGGTGGTTATGAATTTGAATCAATGTATAAAATGTCCCTGATGTCATAGGTCTCGTTTTTACAGATACCCCAAAAGATTTTATTCGCTCAATATATTCTGATATCTGATTTTTATATCATTTATTAAGGTGTGATATTTTCGCCATGGACAGAAGGGCTCGAAAAATTGGCATGTGAAGTATGATTCCAGGCTTAAAATATTCTCGGAAAAGCCCTCCCTGCATATAAAAAATATATGGTCGTAAACTATTTCTATTATTCATGGGCGCATATCTTAAAATAAAGCTATTTATCGAGGTTTTATGGGCTGAGGCTGTGCTGAAGAAATACGCGTGTGTTTTTGGAATGAAAATATAACGATAACGACGTCAGGAAAACAAAAAAAAAATGTTGAATCTTTATGATATCGCACATTCAAGGAAAATTCCTATGGGATTCGAGGTCTCTCGTCGACAGTCCAAGGGACCGAAAAAATGAGCTCGGTTTCGGAATAAAATAATGAATTTAAGAATAAAATTGGAACGCTTTTTTGATGTATTGACTTTGGAAGAAATATAAAGGAAATCTGATGTACTTTTAACGTGAGAGTTTTAAATTTATTATTCAGTTTGATGACATGAAATATTGAAAATAAAAATAAATCGGAATCTTAATCTTTTAGTTTGAAATACATCGGAATTTTTGAATTTCAAACAAGGCTGCATAGTCTTGGAGTAAAGTGCAGCTCCGAGACTGTCCCAAAATCTGATTTCGGTTTTAAAATTCTCAATAGTTTTTCTCATATTTTTTATGTTTATAATTTCCGACTATTCCTGGTTTTCCCAGTATAGCGTACAAATGTTATGAAAGATAAAAAAATGATCAATATGTATACAAGTAAATTGTAAAGAAATTCTCCAAAGCACAAGAAATATAATATCAAGATAGAAATAATTTGTCTCGCAGACCTGCATACATTGTCCATCGTAGCTTAGACAGAAACACTGAAAATTCACTATTTTACAATGCACAAAAATAAGATGCTTCGAAGTATCGGCGTGTGGTTGATATTTCGCCTTCAAACAACCTTTCTTTTTTGTTGGCAAGTAGGATACAAAAGCAAACGGCATCATGCTCGTATATAGGATACACCTCGCTTACTTTATTTATTCAACATGAGATTAAGCGAGATAGAAATATAAACTACACCTAATTGGAAGATACAATATAAAATTAGTAGATAGATCTTTATTAAATTAATATAGTGATTCGAGTTTAGGTAAAAAGAAAGTGATTTTTTTATTAGTAGGATTTATGTATGTCAGAAATGATTTGTTTGAACGAATGTGCTCTTTTCTATCCCGTTTCCGTTTTATATACAGCATTCTCAATATGTCGGCAATGCAGAGCCCGGCATAAAAAGAGAGAAATAAAATAAATGACTATTTGAATTGGAAAAAAGGGACGTACAAGATATATACGTTTCTTCTAGTGCTGGAATGATTAAGACGAATCTCGCAAGAAGTGAGCAAACGAAAAATTTGCAAACTTGCGAATATTGTTTACTAGGCAAATAAAATTTCACGGGAACGCTTTCAATGAAACAAGATGACTGGCAGTAGCGCCTATCAGCATGAAATCGAGAGAAAATCTGCTTACCCAATACCACTGTGATTTTCTTCTAATATGTTTATTTATATCATTCTGTTAAGGTCTGGAAAATTTTATTACTTTCAGCGTAAAATGAATTCAATTAAAACATATGTTTTCATGCGAGTGGTAAAGCACCAACCTGGGAATATTAAAATCGTTTGATTCATAGCATATACAAATGTAATATCTAGCGATTTCTATTTGTTGAAGTTTCAAGTCTCTTTCTTCTCAGTTAAGTTTTCATATTCAATTTGCATTCCTTTCCATTGTTGCTGGCAGGAGGCCTTGATCGCTGAAGTGGTGAGCAACCCATCGTGAAGCCAGTTCAAGAGCTTATGCATATCAATTTCACGTAAACTATTACAACGCATGCACAAATGTATATAATATATGCATACAAACAGATGCACGCGCCTATGCAGCACACTATGAAGAAATTTATTTTCGTGATATTGTGTGTTTGTTGAGTCAGTAAATTCCCAACTTATGAAAGGTTATCGAAGAAAATGGTTTGTTGAAGTGATTCTCAGATGCTTTATCGTCATAATTATGCTGGTAAGATGTTCATTAAATAGTTCCACGAAATAGTTTAACATTGAATTAACGCTTCGGTGTCTTTGCAAAATGATAATTTTTGGTTTTTTTTATGCTGGTCTCTCCGTACTTGGGATGCGTATGATGATCGATGTTGTCTTGCGATCGTGAATCAGTTGTGAAGTTTTCCGGAAGTGGAAAATAGAAAAGGGGTGTCATTATTTTAGACGAAAATCCCCTTATACTAGTGGGTAGCACTTCTGAGAATTGCGCCATCACCTTTGTCCTTTTTAACACAGAAGACGATATTTTACGGAACGTGCGATATAAAAATCGATTCAAAACAATCCAACACTAAATATGAAGAGTTTTAACCCTTTTAATACCCTATAATATGTCATGGGTTTTCCAAAAATACCCTAGGAATTATCTGATTTTAGTGTTTTAGTAAATTTATAGAAAACGAATTTTGGTAAAAGATTTTATATTTGATTAGAGAAACAACATTAAAGACTGACTCTCAGTCAACAAATTTTTACCAAAACAAAAACTAAATAGGAAATAAACAATAAGAAAATAAAAAAATATTTTTAGAATATTTAAAAAAATTATAATTTTTTTCCATTTAGGAAGGCTGATATATCGGCTCAGGGTATTTTTGGCAATTAAATAAAAGCGGTATTAAGAGGGGTAAGACTCCGAGAGTGACAAAGCAGAAAAAAATTACACACGTTATAATATTACTCAAAATGATTTTTAATGCTATCGAATGACTTAGTTTGTTAGGTTTTCATATTTATATAAGTTGTATTTAAAATTAACGGTGCTTTGTATAATAAATGGTTTATAATAATCGAAGAAATACGATTTATATTAAAATTTAGATTTATTGAAAATTGTTTATCGCCTGCCTCGTTTGCTGTGCGCGCCCCTGACGGCGGGCGAGGGTGGCGAGACGCGAAGACGAATTTAGTCGTGTTTTTAGTTGATTTATGTGACAGAGGAATCAAACATCTGTTACAAAGACGACTTAATGAGATTCACGAGTCAAGCGAGTGTTGTTGTAATGATGTGCCGATTCAAATTCAGCAGAATCATTTCGTAACGCTTTCCATTATCAAAATACAATATTAAATTTAAAATATATATACGAAGCGAAAGCCGTCATTCAGTTACTTAAATCAATACTTCAATGACTGATGTACAATACAATATTTTGGAAACACGAAAGTTTTTGTTTTATTAGCTTTAAATACCTTCGGCAGTCAAGTAGTGAAAAGATTATTTGTAAACATTATTATGTACCGAGTTGAAGTTTATTTATATCTGCATATTAATCTACAAATATGCAACAGTGATGTTTCAACTTAAAAAAAAAAACACCTGTTTGATATGTGTAGATCAGGACCGTATTCGCTAATCACCAGCATTATCAACTGATGATAACAAATGCTCGCCCGATGTTTTGTATCAAGTCGCATGGCTAACTAAGGTTCATTTTTAATTAAAATTATTTATGTCCGCGTAGATTTTTCGTTCATTTTTGGTTTCCACTTAAATATGATTTTAGCCATATCCATGATATATGTAGGTTGTCATAGATTTAAAAAAGTTGGATCTTATGACAATTATGTACATAGCTTACTTCATAGAGGTCCTCCAAACATGTTCACTCTCTTATTATAATCGTTCACAGATTTTATCTTCTCCACGGTTGGTAAAAGTCAAGTGTTTTTAACTGACAATGGGATTATGAATAAGACAAAATAAAATTATTTTATCGGATTTAGTAGCGTTTTAAGCTGCGCTTAAATTAATCAGCGAATAAATTGAAATATAAGAAGAAATTTTCGTTCGATAGAAAATTTAAGTTCATTAAATTGTAAAGCTGTAGAATATTTTTTTACCATACAACACAAATTTGAATAAATCGAGATAAAAATTCCCAAACTTCAACGATAAAAAAAGCAATGTAATTTATGAATACCTCGATCAGGTAACCTTTATAATTAAAAATCCATTAGCAAGAGAGACGGATGCTGAAATTTAATAAACGTCAAAAATTGCGAGTCACTTGATACTAAATGAGAAGTATTTCCGAAGCCGGCGTGATTTTAAAATGTCGGTTCCATAAATAATATCATTTTTCTTTTGGGATTTCGCCGAGTTTTATGGAGAAATTCTCTACATTTCTCTAAGCTAGCTGCAACTAGTGTGGCTGTCGAGGGAAAACAAAGAGTTTTTGTTTTGATTTCATCCAAAAACACGAAAAATGTGCGGAATCCCAAAGGACTAAGAGATAGTACAAATTGTTTTTTCATTCCGAATAACTCTTTTTTTGCGATTTTTTTTGCGAATATTTACTTATGTCCTTTCGACGTGGATGAATTTTATTTTGTGAAGTATTATTATTTTTTCAATCCAAATATTAAAAAAAAATAATAATAAAGGATTTTAAGTAGTAAGTAGGTGTAAAAAAAAAATCGCCACAATAAACGTAACAGTTAATCAGCATAATTTAATTTCTGTTTTTCAAATGCATATCGATATTCATATACTGGAATAAGCGATGTTTATTTTGATCGGTACAATTGTTTATTAGTGCGTGTCACTTTGGCACTCATTTTAAATTTGTCAAATGGCACTCTGATACGTAACATTCAACCATTATTCTGAAGCGAAATGAAATTCACAGTTTCAATAAGTAGCCAATATTGAGCACTACTGCCTATATGTTTATATAGTGAGCGAATCATTATATAGTGTGGAAAACTTTGAAGTGAACCTTTTCTATGTTTTGTTTATTTTTCATTGACAAAGAAAGCGCAGACTTGCTTTTTTTCAATCTATTTAAATTTAAATAAATTTGTTTAATTAACGAATTTGCGATGAATATTTTTTTCTAGATAAATAATATATTATATACTGCCATCATAAGCTAGCTCATAATTTACTTACTTGGTAATAGAGACTCCAATTACCCGACATCTCAACTACTCGAGCATCTAGTAGTAAAATTTAAGAGTACTCGAATATACTCGAATAGTTTCAGATGTACTAAAATATATATTTTTGTATATAAATAGATTTAAAACTGTGTATATAAATAAATAAATATGTTTATTTATTTCAAATTATTTAACATACATTTAAAAAAAAATATAAAGAATTAAACGTCTCAAAATTTTGTGTGAGCTTCGTTTTGTTCAGTACGAGTATTTTATTTGAAAAATGGAGGAGTTTTCTCGATTCTCGAGTACTCGATACTCGAATTGGAGTCTGTACTTGGTAATAAATAAAATTTAGGTTACTAAGTATCAGTAGAGAATCTAATTTTGACATTTAGAAACATTGAAGCGGAATATGTATATTTAAATTATGCAAAACATCAGGGTAGCTTTGTATATAATGTAACTGTTCGTGACGTAGCAGTAGAGCAGGACTGGCTCAGACCCATTGATCTACCACTAAGAGGAGGCGTCCTTCTATATTATAAGACACACACAAAGTAATCTTTATGAAATATCTTGTGGCCTTTGTAGGGAAATCGTTGCCGGGGAATGCCCTTATCCGGCGGATGTCAGATTACCCAAGCTCAGTCCGTTGTTTGACATTCCACGAGGCTCACTCGCTGTCAAGCGTATACCAGTTAAGATTGTACAGGATTTGTTGACAATAATTAAGCTACGAGCATCTTGATATGAAATACAACGAATACTTTCATCATCCCACTGATTGTGTTACCGAGTATAATCATCTTTAGACGTCGTAAGTACATTACAACAACACAATTAAAATCAAAATTTGCTTATTCTACATTATATGATAAATCCAAAATGTGAGAGTACGATTTTTTCTTTTTCCGAGTTCGGAGACGGATACAAACAATGACAATATGTACAGTGGGATTATACCTTATTCTTTATTTTATGACCTACTTTCATAATATGGCATATACGTCTGACATTTTGGATTTATATCTTGCCGTTGCAGAAATAAACATTAAAAAGCCTGTGAAAAACCAATAAAGAAAACACTACCGCACTCTTAATGTTGTGCATAAAAGCTTATTTTATTACTATTTTTTCAAAGCTTTTTTTTCATTTATAATGCGTTTTAGGTTTGAGTTAAAATAACGCATTTGAAAAGAACTCGGTGCTTAGTGAAAAAATAGTGAATATTTTTCTGCAGGCTATAATAATAAATAGTCCACGCGCAATCATTAGAGACCATTCCCGGGAACATATAATTGTAATCTCTAAATTCAGAGATCAAAATTTTGGCTCGAGATTCTGAAATTAAAACTTTCAATATTATGATTCCTTTAATGCAGTCGGAAACGGGCAATTTCGGCCGTTCACCTTTACGATTTTCATATTTGATTTAGCTTACTTGCACAACATTTACTAGAAAGTATACCTACTACAAAAATTGCAGAAATTTTATTTTAAACGTTTATTACTCGCACAACTTCGTCAACACATTTTTGCATTGATATAACTGTAGCTAAATAAATATAGACTTAATAAAATTTTCTACAGAGACAAAGAAAATTAATGAAAAAAACTAGGATTTTGCTTTGTGTGTTTACCTTAAAATATATTTGATTAAAACGATATGACTCCTTCGAATATTGCTATTTAAATTTTACAGAATCGCTTTAAGGGCATTTCAATAACTAAATTCAAACGTACATATAAAAGGTTAAACACACAATAATAATAATAATAATAATAAAGAAAAAAATACATTTTGATTTAACAAAGATCTTATTGGGGCTTTTTGTTTTCTAACATTTTTCATCATTTCGTTTTTTTTCATATTTACCATGATTTATTTATTTTTCTGCGTCTGGTTAATAAGACCAAATACCGGCTTTAGGGTGATGTGTCGTCAAAAGTATAAAAAATATCCGTCAAAAAGGTTCACCTTTATCAATTTACCAGTAAAGTTACACATTTGAGCATTATTGAACCTTCATCGGCTCTCTTTGAGTCTATCTTGATACAGTATAATACACCGATTCACCAAACACTGCCATAGACAATACACAAGCATATGGTGATTCGAGCACATGCAACCAGTAGAGAAGACAGTCAAACGACTGGGTTCAACTAATTAGTCGATTGCCAACTTCTTAATAATCACACGTGCTTAATACTATAATATATAATAGAGTTTTGTGCACGAGTTATAACGGGTTGTAGGTGCTTAATACCGTTCTAATTACCATTAAAAATGTCTGAAGCAAGCAGCCAAGATTGTAAAGAAACAAAAGTATTCATTGTAAATAAGTTTCGCCGAATAACAGCTAAGTTTGCGGATTCAGCATCGGTAACAGTTAACTTACAGCAATTACTGCTTCGTGACAAAACCAAAACATCGCTGCGCGAAAAGCGCGCCACTGTGTCAAAGTTTGATTGAACATTTGTTTCTTTACAATCTTAAAAAATACAAAATTAAATTGTTAATTGCGTATCTGTGTGGTGCATGCATGTGAGGTGCGAGATTATGACGTTGCTCACACAAATAATTTGGGGACGTATCGTAGACGTTCACTTATTTTGACATATTAAAATTGCTGGCATAAAAAAATAGTGCAAACCATAACCCACAATTGTATTACTTGAACTGTCGAATATTAAACTATATTAAGTTATAACGATCGACGCTCCCAATGCGCAATATATACTATTGACTTCTAACGAATCAAGATAGAAAATAAATGGTTTTAGAGATTAAGTATACCTAACGTCTACATACTTATCTTTTTCTATCTTCTATACTGTCCGGCGACGTACAACTGACTTAAAAAAGTTCTTTCGTCAAAACAAATTCTGCCTAGTTTTTATATAAAGTGTGCACGATGACATTGGCAAAGTGAAGAATATACTCATATATAGTTTTCTAGGAATGTTTAAAAACAAAAACTCGATCAATTCAAAATCGCTGCTTTTCAATGAAGTCTGTACCTATTTACTTTTAAAACTTGTTAAACCTAAGCTCACGAGACTTCCATAATACCGGCTTTTTCCGATATACGAACAAGTTCCGCCCCCAGAGGCCATTCGCAAACTTTTTTTCATTATGTTCTAGGTATACAAAGATGCATTGGGAAGCTATAGGTATTAAGTCAATAATTTTCTTCTATAAGTTTCAATAAACTGCCATATTAATTTTTATTGCGGCGAACCATAATAAAAAATCTTCTTCTAAAACACTGATTTATTTCTTCAATGTCAAAGTTCGACGGATTAAGCCGATGGATTACGTAGTTCTATAAAAAGATGTTATGAAAAATAAAATAAATCTTTTAAGTTCAGTTGGTCATGGTCACTAACTTGTTGAAGTAAATATTTGTGTTCCAAAGAAATAGGGCTTTGCGTCTAAAATATAAACTTGAACACGACTTTTCTAATTCGACTAATCTCTGTTTCTTAAAGCATACATATACATACACATACATATACAGAGGAGTTATTTTGAGATAGTATTTCTTTAGACCAAAAACCTTTTTCTTACACAGATATTTCCTTTGAAATTTGAATGCATTTGCCTAGGATAAGTCCCCGTGTGTGTTAATTTTGAATTTGAATGATTTTACCGAATTGGATAGGGTACGAACATTTTTGTCACGTACCGAGACGGTAGTCGCGGTGCATGAGTTGGACCGCGGCCGGAACATCGAGATTCGCCACTTCCTCTTAACCTGCGCTATCACCTGTGAACAAAAAACACAATTACTTAATTACAATTTAAAAAATTGAACCTATTATCTGGTATAGTAAATACAAGCATGTAAAACGGTCGACAAGGCTTATCTATCTGGTTATGATGAATTAGTGCTTTCCCCCTTCAATTTAACATAATGAATTAATATAAATCTCGAGTAAATTTCTTTTCATCCTGAAGGTAGAACGTGTCAACAAAATGTATTTAGCAAGCTGTTAGTCAGTCACTAAGCCTTTATTTTCAGAGAGGAGATGGATATAAAGACAGACTATATGAGTGGTTCAGCTGTCATCTACATACGAGCGATAGAAAGTGACGTACATGTGACATCAACATATCTTTTAAGAACGAATCCTCCATTCATTGTATCGAAAAAGTATCAAACGAAATAGAAAGTTACCACTCGAAAATAATTTATTTAAGTTGGATCATAGTTTTAATTAAATTACTCATCGATCCTTCCAATCCTTAGAACAAGGCATTGTGAAAGTGATAAGCTCGCCACTAGTCCTGCCCTAAGCCTATCCGCTGATCCATATTCTCTCAAAAAGAGTGGTTGAGCAACTAAGGAACAAATAATTACTTTATAGCAAATTTCGTTTAGATAAGCCCTAGAATAGATTCAATATAAATAAATACTGTTATAAATAATGCGAGTAGATACTCTAGGGCTTCCGCCCCACACAGTAACGATGTAAAGGAAACACACCTCTAAGCGGGCAATTTTATAGAATGATTTTTCAATCTAACTATGCGTTTGCCTCTAAAATAATGCATGCTTGTGATGATTTATTTCTAATTAAATTCATATACATCACTTGACCACGCAATTGACATATCAACAAAGAGTTACCTTCATTCATACGTATGTAAATACATCCGCATAGGGAGTCATCATGTCTTGCAAATAACTTTTTTTATTTTATATCGTGAATAATACAATCAAATGTTTATGCTTTATTTACAAACATAAAAAAACATACCTTTTAAAAAACATAATAAAGAAAGGTGAGATGGTAAACATAACTCGCTTCCGAAAGGAATCATATTTTGCGTATTAAAAAATCATTACATTACAGGCTATGTGCCGACTTTCCTGACAAAGATGATAAGATTTCCGTAAAAAGATATGCCCGGCTGCCGAAAATATTTACTGAATAGAAATACCAAACGCTTTTTGTTCTGGTGTCATTTATAATGGATTCAGATAGGTCCCGTCATATCACAAAAAAGCTCAAAAGAAAAATTATATCATTATGAAAGGATCCCATTAAAATAAATATATCATGAAAAATATTGCCTGCTTTAACGGTGTAGCTATTACCCACATAGCGAGCTTCAAGGCATTCGCCGTTTTAATTTAATTAAAAAATATATGCTTTTAGAGCTACATATATAGGTACAATAAAACTTAGAAATAACAGACGAAAGCACACGATGAATACTCCACTGGTTATGTCAAGTGGCACAACTAAAAAGAAACGCAACCAGCCACAAACCAGCCATCAATTTTGATTTTATAATATTACTAGTTGACCCGGCGAACTTCGTACCGCCTCAGAATCAATAAATGTTATGTTAATTTATAATCTGAATTAAATTCAGTTTTATATTATATTAAAATGAATACTCAAAATGAATTTAGTTCAATAGATGTGCAACAATCAAAATGAGATGTTTTAATACATTAATATAGATATCATCAAAAAAACGCTCGGTACAAAATATATGAGAAAATGATTTTCCTTCATATTTTTTTGGCGTCATACTTTGGGATGTTGTAATACTTAGTCTGCTATTCGGGACGGTGGGCCAGAAAATTTAAGATCATCAAAATCGGTCCAGCCGTTTTCGACTTTGAGGTGGTATAACTAAAACGAATTGTTTTATATATATTCATAGGTTAGCTAACCCGACAAACGTTGTTCTGCCATATAAATTATTTCTAGTGAATATTTTGGTTGTTAAGTAAAAAATAACGAATGTATTGTAAGTGTGTGGGGATGGGATCTACGTCAGAAAGAGGAATGGAGCGCTGTAGATGACCGCCGATAAAAACAAAAAAAAACCAACTATTCATTTTTTCAATTCAATGTATTTCATTAAAGTGACGGACATATAATAATTATAAGTTAAATGTTAATTTTAAAAAAAGTTATATATTTTTTATCCTAAAGTAGAAAAATTAAATAAAGAAAATTGTCATTGCGAATGCCAATCTAATAGGAAATTGAAGGAGTTTGAATTCAATTGGCACGTCTGTGAGAATTATTGGAATTCGTGGCAGCAAAACATTTTCGGCTCGGAATTTGCCATTCAAAATGGTGGCTTCAATAATGTTTTTCATAATTTTTTTAATGAACAATCGCGTGCCATTGCAAAGCCGGGGTGGGTTCAAATTCCGAAGTAAAATAACCGGAGATCCAACTTTCAGTCGTAGAAGGTGTGGTGACATGCTTGGCAAATCCAGTGAGTTCAAAAACTCTGTTGGATAATTTACAGTAATAGTATCAATCGATTTGTATGATACCAAGTCGCCTGGCAACGACTGCTGTATCTTGAAGTTTAAATCGCTGACGTCCACATTTTTTGCTGCCAAAATGGAACATCGAGAAATATGCGGTCAATGGGAGTATTTTTCGAATCAACGATTGTGTAGAAATTAGTTGGCAATTTTATACATCCAGTATTTTCATAAAAAGCAACTTTTCCATCGCCGTTAACAATTGGTTTGAGAATGTGTCAGCGGATGGATCTTGGAGTATTTGGACGCGCATGTTTATTTTTCGCTTGACTTTTTCAACATTACTACACAGTGGCGATGATTTCAAGCAAGCGTTGATCTCATCAGCGTACGTTGAACGTGGAATGATGGGAAGTGTTTGTCTGAAATCACCTTAAAGGAGTAACAGTGTGCCACCTAATAGTTTTTCGTTGTTTTATTTTATATCTTTGAGTGTTCTGTTCAACACCTCCAGAGAATTTTTGTGTGCCACTGTTTCACCACTGTGGCCATGGACGATTGTTTTTTTATGTTGCACACTGCGTCTGGGTTATTTTGAATATTCAGTGGCAGCTTAAATGCTGAATGAGCTGTTCTGCCTCCATCCAATAAATTTGCTGCAATGCCAGATAATGCAACGGCCAATGCGATGTCATTATTTGATCGTATCTCGGCGAGAATTAGCGAAATGAGAAATGTTTTGCCAGTTTCACCTGCCGCATCAAAAAAAAGAATCCACCTTGTCCCGCCGAAGCTGCCAGCATAATGGGGTTGTAAATGATTTTTTGTTCATGAGTCAGTAGTGGGACATTGCGAGTAACAATCTCTGCCATTTCTGCAGTATCTTGCTGCAGTTCACGATTCATTTCGGTGTCCATTAAATCAGAAGCACTTCGATTTGGCGAACTCATACCGAAATGAGTGGTTAATTGGTAATGACAACGCAAATATCCTCAATAGCAATCAATGCTTCATTGTACAAAGCGTCGCTGAATGTAATCGATAGATCGTTGCACCGTGTAAGAATTCGATGCAATGTATCGTCAGTCATTGAATCTTTGTGCATATCCCACAACGTGTCTGCTCCTCCCGGGAATCATGTAGTCAGCACTATAGCGAATAATAGACACATTTTTGTTGCTGTATAGCCCAATGCTGCTTCAGCAAGCATATTGTCCCAGTGATTGTCGTCTTCGAGCAAGCCGAGTGCAAGTCATGCATCTTTATATTTTGGATACTGTTGTCCATTAACTTTGCGTATATCTTGAAATGACATTAACCAACAACAGTCGCAGATAGAAACACTCAATTTGCCTTGGATTGACTGTATATACCCTGCCCAAAGTGTTTGATTTGAATTGGCTGGGGCACGCAACAATTGGTGTGCCTTGCTTGCGGGACATTATTTTTTTTTTGATTCCATGTGAAATAGCGTGGTTCTTCGGAATCGAGTAGTGTTCGTGCAAAGGCACCGAAAGTATTGGCACGATTACATAATTCGAAAAATTCAGTGAGTGTAGTTTTTGGTGGATTTATCGCACGCTCAATTGCTGTCTCGTTGGTGAAAAATACGCGCTGACCGTTTTCAAGATGGACGGCCAAATGTATAACGCTGGGTCCCGTTCATGAATTGGTAAACCAAAGATACGCCAGACGGCTTCATTGGAGCTGATGTACCGGCCAATTTGGTAGCGCATTATTTCGTCGTTATCATTCAATCGAGGAGCATTCACATCGGTATTTTGAATTTGAAGCACAGCCATATCGCTGCCTTTATTCACATACTTGCAAATGTATTTGATGCTCATCGCCGAACTGCAGAACTCAACATTAATATGAGCATTACATTTTTTG
The DNA here is from genome assembly GCA_028554975.1 of Himalopsyche kuldschensis. Classification (NCBI taxonomy): domain Eukaryota; kingdom Metazoa; phylum Arthropoda; class Insecta; order Trichoptera; family Rhyacophilidae; genus Himalopsyche; species Himalopsyche kuldschensis. The sequence continues at coordinate 248,780 of JAHFWI010000085.1, read as the reverse complement.
CTCAGCAGAGGCGAATATGGTACCACCCAACGATTGTCTGCGTTGTTGATATTTAACGTCAATGATAGTTCGCCATTATCAGAATTTTTTCAACGATATTTTGGATATCCGTCGACATTTGTGATCGTGTCGTTGGTGAAACGTTTACAAAACGCTTTGTACATTTTCCATCTGCCATGCAAGGCGATAAACGATTCATGTACACACCGAATCCATTGATAGTTTAAATGAGTCAAAAATGCGAAATTCAGCTATATAAAAAAGTAGCCAGCATTTTTATACCTTATTTTTTTTAGTATTTTTTTATATTCATATTTTAATGGCTTAATGGAGTTAGTGATTTCATTGAGGAATAAATAATTTATTTTTTCAAGTTGTAATATCTTCCAATTGCATTTAATTTATTATAAACTGGCAAAGATGAAAAAATAATTAACTCTTTCATTTTTTTGCGATGAGAAGTTTTACCATTGAAAGTTTTATGAGGGGTGAAGAGTTCTGTCGTTAACAAACTTCGACTAAAATTTCCGTCTGATTGCTTCATAAAAACGGGCTCGCCACTCCACATGTATTGGCTCAGGTGCTTTGAATGGTATAACAAACATTTTACAAAAAAATGACTGGTTTTATACGTCGCCAGGCAATGGAAGTCATCGATCCACCTCTCGGTCGATGTTCGCCGAGACGCTGCGCGTAATAAATGTTTTTTTTCAAAAACCAAGATTTATTCAATGGTTTGATATCAAAATACGTATTATAAAGTTTTGTGTCAACAATGTTTTATATGAGAAATGTTTCCAATCTGCAATCTGCATGATTGGTGCTCCAGAAAACTAAAAAGCTTTTTAGAGCAACGTTTCCCAGAATTTAATATTTTCTATAAAATTGCAAAGTTTTTAATATGAAAAATAAGTATTGAATGGATTCGAAAGAGTTTCAAAGTTTGATTCACCTTTTCACTAAAGAAGATTGATTCTTAAAAATCGCTATTTCTTCCATTTTATCACTGACGCCACTGATGTGTCAAGATGTGATTTTTTTATATTTTCAATCCATATCCGCTCCCAAATATGTAGCAAGCATAATATTTAAAGAAAGCTCGTTATCAGTCAAACTCTAAACCTAAGTTTTGCTAAAGAAAATTAAATAAGGGTATGTAGCTGCTCATAATGTTTTTGTGAACTGAAAGTGAGATGCAGGAAAATAAACATTTCAAAAGATTTCATCATTAGATGCGCATTTGTTATGCGCTATAGACTATTTTAAAATTGAATAATAAGTATGCCACTCGGAGGCACGACAGACCCATATGGATACCTTAACAATAAGAGCTTCGTTATATTATTTAAATAACAGATTGAAGCCCAGATAGACGATCAATTTGTCATATGTCATAATAACTCGTTGGTGACACAAATTTTAACGATAAAAATTTTATTGTTAATTCAAAAGTTTACTTGTCATCGTAGTTTACGTATTTTTGTGTCACAAATAATTATCCGATAAGTGTCCAAGATATCATCAAAAGCGGATTTCTCTCACTTTGAACGGTGCTAGAAAATAAGGAAATATTGAAAACTTAGTCGAACAAAAAATAAATAAATAAAGAAAACGTAGCATGATTATTATTCTAGCTGTCGTTGTAACTGAAAATTCATTCATAAATATTTTCAATTTATTCACAGTGGTAGAGAATATCGTAAAGAAAGGGCTTTGTGAAAAAAAAACTTCAGAGAAAGGAGAGAAGATTGATCCCTGTTATAATGAAATGTTGTCTAGGGAAAGATTAAAGGTAGATCCTCCCGCTTATAACGAAGCACGTCTTCTTATACAAATCCAAAGCACATAATAGAAACAGGGACGCTTGGAATACTTGTGTTTATAATAATCATTCAAAATTAAATATACACGCCGTTCAAAACAGTATTCTAACGGCTTAATAAAAGCTGTTATTTAGGGTTAAGTGATACCTATTGATGAGAAAAATTTTGATGTTCAACGATATTTTACAATCATTCGTGTAATGTGTGAAATAATCTGATTCTCATAAAATATATCAGTTGTTCACTTTCTGCACATTTATAATACTCAACGGCGTTAGCTAAGGCCGCGATTTTCATAGGTTTGAAATTCATGACGAACAGCTCCACGAATTGATTTTTGTTTGAAGACAAGTGGATATGATAACGAAAGTACATCTGACTCATCTGATACAAAAAATGGGATCCAACATGAGCGTAAAGCTAACCCCTAGCCTTACCCTTGCCTTTGCCGAGTAATAATAGGTAAAAGCAGCTAAGTAACAACCAGTTTTCTTAGAAGAGTCTCTATTGATAGAAAATCTATAAAAGCCCAATGAAATATAATACAAAAAGGTTTTTATGATCTGTGAACTATTATGTCATAGTTTCTACCGAAATCTACCACTACAAAGCTTACATAAGAAAACCGATGATATGAAAGAATAAGACAATTTCTTTTAACTAAAAAATAGCTCACAATCCGATAACTTTTAATTAATTGGCTTTGAAATGCATTGCACTCTTCCCAAAAAAGCGAATTTTAATAAGCACACACATAACATTGAGATATGAACTATTTTAGAATCACAAATATTCATTGTTATTTATTATTTGTGATAACGATATTATCATGAGTGTAAGTATCATTAATATATTTAAGTACGATCAAAACCATAATACTCATAATGTTTGAATCTGTCTTTTGACAACTGACGGCAATGCGCTAATAATAAAAGCCAATATCTTCAAAAACGTTTTAAAATGTTTTTCAAACCTTCGAATCGCATATAAAATAGTCAATAAGATACAATAAATTATTATTCATGGAAACAGCCTGTACCCTTTTATTAGGTCTCTCCGAAAGTACAAGTGGGGGTGGATAGAAGATGATTGATATCTCGTTAATTGGCATCATTGCGCCGGGTTGACGGTGAGATAAATCCCCTCTTAAGGGTTTTTTTTTATTTTTGTGCTCGTGAAAAAATATCGATTATGAATTTCATAAACGTTTTATAATCTTAAAATAGGTAAAGAAACATTTTTTGCGTTGTTGTAATCTATTAACCCAAAAATATTGATAATCATAATACAAAATGTCTAAAGGTAAATTTCAAACGATTTTTTACAAAATGAAAATATATAGAATTTACTGTTTTGCTTACATTATAAAATAAAAATATTTAATAAATTAAAAAATGTTTTTTTTTTTACTTTGATTAACATACTTTAATTACTAGCTTTAAATTTTAAAAATAGAGTCGCTAATCTATTGAAATTTTTAATATTTGATGAAGGGTCGGCACTGTCGGCAGATTACATTAATAGTGTGATATGCGAATACAAAACACCTTGACGACAGGGACAATTTGTGACTTTGTATGATTTTAATTTATTTATTTTATAACAATAGTATAAAAGATTTATTTTTTGCAATCGTCGAAAGAAACATAATAATGTCAAAATTGAAAAATATACCAAGGCAAGCTAGAGATATTAAAAGTTTTACTTTTCAAATCTACAATGATATAAAAAGCATGAAAAGTGGTATTCAAATATCCGTTCACCCGACCATCAATAATGGTTTTTCCATTTTGAATCTCTTTTTGGAGAATTAAAGAACCTTCAATGAAAACTCAGAATGATTATTCATTTTGCACAAAACGTTTGACCCTTTGGATATGTAATAGAAATTTATTTAAATATATTTCAAATAATTATGTTATGAATATTTTCTAAGCGAATTAATGGAAAATGATTTTTGGTCATACAGGCTTTTTTAGCTAAACACAACTCTATTTAATTTTTATCGTTAAAATAACAAATAAAGTTAAAATTTAATATTGGCCAATTAAATGGGCGAAACTGTTGTATATAAGTTTAATAACGGAGTACAAAAAATTCTGAAATAAGAAAATTGATTCGGTTTATTGAGTTCTACTAACGACATTTTATATTGTGAAGTTGTATTCTTACCTCTCCATTACAGAAACAGTAAAGTGTAGCCACGCATAGACCCTGCAATCAGAAAAACACAAGCTAATTTTAGTTTATCAGTTTTTTAGTGTCATTAAAATATAATTGTTTTTATTTAGGTAAATTTATAGAATTGTGAGCAGGTTAGAAAATTTCAACTAATATACTGTGGAATCTGCAGCAAGTAGACAATCAGTGGTTCTCATGTGCGGCCAACAACAGCTTCATTTTTAATATTGTTATTTAAAAAAATGTCGTTTTGCAAGTCAATTTATAAATACTCGTGTTCAATTATTACCAATAGTAAATTGTCGATCATGTTTAGATCAATTTGACAAATCTCAAGCACAACAGATTCAAAACAAACATTTGGTGCGGCCACCAGACATTTCCGTACCACTTATGTGGACGATGCGGCCACATGACAATTTTTCGTGAGAACCGCTGGTCTATAACACCAATAACGGTTTTTAATATTTAGACAGTCAAGAAGAATACGATTGAAAATATTTAAAAACATATAAGAAATTTCTATAAAATGTCAAGTTTTCCATTATTTTACGTCATAAATATAATTGTATAGCTCAGGGATGCCCAACAGAAATCACTTCGTCGGCCAAGCCAAATTATGGATGTCTCTGGAAGACCACGCATAAATATTTTGATCCAGAATAATAATAAATTTGAATCGATATTAACACACCCGGGGTTCGCCTTGTGGCATCTGTAGGCATTTTTAAATTAGTAGATAACCTATTTCGACAATTCAATTTTACGATTTTCAACTTTGAGAAAAATTTCTCGCATCGATATGCCAAGTGGCAGTGGTGACAAGTGTCATCAAGCATTGCTTATTGCCTTATATTAGGTAAACTTATCTTCAAGTATATATTTTTGATTAAATTCTTGTGCTATATTATATTTTGTCAGAAATTTAGGGATTTATTTTATCAATAAAGAAATGTATAGAAAGTTGAAATTCTCGAAAAAGCCACACAAAATATGCCATTGGGACTCGTGTGAGTTTGGGCAGGCCTAGTCTAACTGCACTCCCCCTTTTTTCCCAATACTTAGATTCCTGGCCACTTGGGAGGACTTGTGTGACTCATAAGAGCGAAAATTTTCTATTTTACTGTTGAAAATATACGAGTGCATCTGTATTAAAATTTTTAATTTTCAATTAAATAATGATGTTAATTTGCACCACAAAATATCTATTGCGATATGTTTGTCATTAGGATGTTTGAATCGTTCTTCACCACGCAACAATTTATAAACGGTTAGAAAGTAGAAGTCTAGATACTCAATCGTGTAAAGACTATAAAGGATTGATCGAAAACAATATTTTAGTTCAAGTTAGTAGTTCAAGTAAGTATTATATATAGTTATAAATCTTATAAGTCGGACTCATCTTGTACCGAGTAAACAACGACGCCTATTCAAATCAATTTTATTTGGGCAACGATTGTCAGGCCGTCTCAAGCATTGAGCCAACAGTATAATGTAAGGGTTGTTCGGTGAAGGGATCCAGGTGTGTTTTCTTCTGTAGCCACTTGAGCCGTTCACTTGTAATCAAGTGTAAAGTGCTTTTGAATGGCAAACCGAACTTGGAAGCTTCTTCTCACAATATTAATTAGAGGCAAGCTTGACTACATTCAAAGATAAACAAACTGACAACTGTAATTGCGGTGGCATTCAATCTTATATTATCAGATAGAAGGTAAGTGTATACATATTGTGCCGTTTTGTATAAAAATAAATGTCGAAAAAGGCCGTCTTTCGAGTTGAATATTAGAACTAAAAAGCTTTATCGTCGAGGTAGACACAAAAATTCTTTATACAAGCATCTAAGTCAGAAACGTGAAGATTTTTTTGATTTTAAGCCAAAGAAAAAACTTATTATTCGATTCTACTGCATATTTTGTTGTATTTTCGGTATTATTTGGTAAAAAATGCATTTTTCATATTTTACCTTAACCGATTCGAAGCGAAGGAAAAATAATAAACTCCATTTTGTAATTTTATCATTTTTTAATATTAGAATCAATTTTGTTTCATTAAAGCAAACTTTGCGATAGTAAGTCCGAAGATGCCTCTGAAAGAGACGAAACACGTGTCACAGTTAGTAGCACAATACGTGGAATAAACGAGGTTATTTTAAATTTTGTATTAAAATGAACTTCCACAAAGTTACCGCCGAAACCATCGAAAGTACAAAATTATTTTATTTATAATGTTCAAAATTACCAAAAAAACATATATTGGTAGACAACTTCACTAAAAAATATTATCCCTCATCGTGTGCTAACTATAGACGGAGGTTTTATTTAATCTATCAATACGTCTTCAACCAATTTTGTTAGAAAGAATTTTAATATAATAACGTTTCCTTCAGATTAAAAATCTGGTGTCGACCATCACTAATGCTTTCAAATGCTTTGGCTGCTTATTAAGCCAACGTTTTGTCTTCGGTTGCGATGCTAACGGGCTCGAGTCCCAGAACGCCACAAGATGTCAAAAAATTCTCCTGTACGGTCCTAAAAGCGGAACGTGGCGACAGCGATCAACAAGTCACTGGCCAAAGCCATATCCTGCTATATTGATGCTCTCTCCAAAAAAACATTGATTGGCTGCATCACGACACGTTTTCGAAAAATACGTTTTTTTGATAAAAGCTCCATAACCAGTTAATATACTCCAAAACAGAAAATGTAAAATTTTATTGAAAAAAAATAGGTATCTCAACTTATAAACACAGCCCTAAAGTCATATTTCATCATTAATGACTTCCCTGTCCAAACTTTGCACTCATAAAAAAACAGGTTGATGGCGTGTTCTTTATTTTAACTAACATAAAGTGTGAATCAAGATAATGGGCATACGGTATAAAATAATAAAAATGAGCGTTTCTTTTGTTTTTCACTTCAGTTCATACTATAGGTGCGAGTGGAACTGCTATGGAAACATGTTGTTTTTATTACTTTCGACTCAACTTTTCACAGTTAATATAATAATATACATCCGATTTCTGTAGACGAGCCACGACATGCCGGCAGGACATGGTTAACAGCGTGAAAACTATTTTGATACAAATATCCTCCACGTTCTGGATAAAGTCGCGATTTAAATTATTCATATCATATAAGTCCTTCTAAGCTATCTTTATCGTCTGAGAACACAAACATATTCATTAAAAAAAAATATAATGACGATTTATTCGATTTCTACGAATCAAAATTTTCGTTTTTCTGTTTCCTTTATGAAACAAGCACGCTAATATTGTAAAGTATGTATTTTTCAATTCGCGTTTTTTTTTATAAATCAGACGGTGTGAATGTTTCAGTCTCGGAAATTGATACGTCATTTAAAAAATGTCAATGTTTTTATAAGAATACCCTTCTTAAATTAGGTCTTTAAATTAGCGCCAAACGATATATCGATAAAATAGTTTTCTAAAATTATTATACCACGTAGAATTTTTTTTACCATTGTTTACACTGTATTTAATATTTTGTTGCGCACGTTTTTTATTTATTGTAACCGTGCTGTTTTTACTGTCGACGAAAAGGATCCCATGAGAGTAAAAATCCTGCGAATAAAAATAAATGATAAATCGATTTTACGTAAATATTTTTTGTGCTCTTCCAAATCATTTATTATTATCTTTTATCCTTTATCCAAGAGCAGCCGTTCGATTATAAAATGTTTTGCTATATTTTCACAAGTACAGTAATAAATGTGCTTAAAGCAAAATAAATATAAAACAACCAGTCGCATAAAATGTTCACAAAAAGGAAAATAAAAAGCTTCAAAGTATGAAAAATTCTTATTTTATTACTTATTTGTATCATTGTATGTATTACTTCAATTTAGATTTCAACCACCAAAGTGGAGCTCCAGCTAGTTTTTTTACCCGCTCCTGTTCCATGATTTTATATTACCAGTCCCGTAAAAGAAAAAAATCCCAATAACCATTTTGTAATTTATCATATTAGTATCACTTTTCCCTTATAACTGAAGCGACCTTTACAATGGTAAGTCTGAAGATACTTCCTAATGAAGCGAAAAAAATGTTACGAATTCGCGGAATAAGTTATTTTAAAATTTATAAAGCATATTTTACCAGTAACTTTTTAATATGAAAAAGAATAAACGATTACAAAAGAATCGCCAGTATAATTACAAATTGACTTTCATAAAAAAATATTTATAAAATACTTCAAAGACAAACATAAAAAAATATTGTTCAATTTAAAGAGTTATCAAAATAGCCATCGATTAAATTTTATACTGAAAGTTAAAATATTATTATTTGTAAATAAATTAAATAGTAGAATAACTTTTCATTAAAAACAAATCCATCGAATCAATTTTTTTTTGTTGATTGTATTTTTTGTCCATTACAAAATACAAAAATATTATTTACACAGCCAATTGAGTTACATTTCATAAATGAGTTTTTTAAAAAACAAAACTTCAATAGGTCGATAGCTGAGTTAATTCGGGTCATCCCAAAATACCTATTTGGGCTAGCCAAAGACAACAGATTCGTCTAGCCGCTAAACCAACCTGTTCTGAGTTTCGTTTAAGCCACATATCATTGGCTTTGAGCCTAGAGCTTTCCACTATGTATCTCAAAATAAGATACCAATATCAAGATGATTCTTCTTAAAAATACATCTTTATTACAAAATTCGTAAAAGAAATCTTTATATTGATTTTAAAGGCAAACAACATCATTCGATTCCCTTTGTGATAGATTAAGTACTTTTGAATTCAAAGTAATAGTACGTTTCAGCAAAAGTTATTTAAAAAAAAAATGTATACCTAATACAATCGCTTTCCGGAAAAACACCCTTTTGTACAAAGAACGCGAACAATTGACAATTCTGTAAGCTAATAGAAAATAATATTTCACAAATTGGTTCTATAAAATGTCATATTTGTTGATTTAATAATTGTATCATTTTTGTGTACACCGATTGTTTTACATAGTTATTGAACTGAACCATTTCAAACACGTCCTATTGTCCTAGTATCGTAATATAACGTTTAACGCCCTACTGTAAAGTTAATAATGTCGCAATCAAGCTTGGCAAACATATAAAAAAGTATAAGTACAGTGAGTTAGTGTATATGCGAATCGAATGCATGCGTAGTTCAATATAACTTATCATAACTGGCCAAAATTCCAAAGAATCACGCCATTTTACCATCAAACTAATTGGCGCGAATTTATTTTTGTCCAGGTGCTTATTTTTAATCATTATCTATGTTTATTGGCTAGGGCGCGTAGGCCTAGTTAAATTATTGGTTTAACCCAATGTGTCTAAGCTAAATCTCTTGGGAACCATTGGATTAGTTCGCTTAGCTGGTGCAGTGACCGTCTCCGTTTTACATAACCTTTCCACCCTCTTTCCTTTACTGTTTGAACTTGAAGAGTGATTTTAACACGCCTAAAACAGTTTTCAACCCCATACAAATCATGCCCAATATACGCATGTTAGATTTGAATTTAGCAGTCAAACAAACTGTTGAGTGCTTTTTCCATTCATAATTGACACGCCAATGGAATAACACTCAGAATTGGTTGGTACTTTTTTTTTTAACACTTGTGTGTTAATATTTTCTGGCAATAATTATCATCGATCCTGTAACCGAGTTGTGACGTCGTCACTCTTGCGTCTCATTCGATAAGTACCGTCAAGAGTTTGAATTTTCGAAAACTTTTCTAGATTCATTTTTAATCGATGTATAAAGTTGTACTCAAGCGCATGCATGTTTATCCTTTAATATCTACCTTCCCTTCGTTCCGATCCTGAGTCAGAGTGAACAGTTTAATCTTTCTAACCAATTTGTAATAATATAACACACTGTACCAATTTACCAGTTTTGTCAAGTGAGTTCATCGTGATATAGATAGTACTTTTTTGCCTAAAGTGACATTTAACAACATTAACGAGACCGATAATTCTTTATTTACCTTTTCTAAAAACAGAGGTTAACCTACTGAATATTACCTCAGCTGCATGAGACACGGATATGTATTTAAAAACTTCAAAATAATTATTTTTAAATATTCGATACAGTTTATAATTTATTTTGAGCAGTATTATCATAATTATACTGACCGAATAGCGTCCCCTGGATGCAAATATGGCGCGAAATTCTGCAGGTTGACGTTGACGAGAATTAATTTGAATAATGGCGAAAAATCGCCCTCGTTTTGTTGAGTCGCCCGCCAAATATACGGCTCGTTGTTCCCCAAACTGACAACATATCGATTTTTGCTTCTCGGTTTTCAAATCCCATCATTAATGTGTGTGAATTTATTCAACGCTTTGATTGAGTCGTGTTGTTTGTTTTCTATTACAAGTAGAGTAACGTAGCTATCATAAGTCACCAAAGACATTAATCATATGCTGTCATTTATTTCAGTGGTTCTATTTCATTAATATCTATCTATATAGCCAGTCAAACTATTTCGAAGTCGAAATGCGATACTATTAAAAAAACTTAGCACTCAATACGTCATACGTTAAATCTCATGTTTAAGATATTCGATATGTATTTAATTTAAGTTTTTAGCACTCTTTTCTGCCACAACTGCATATATAATAATTAATATGTGACACCGCTCAAAAGATGAAATCGACTGTTTCTTTAATCCAATTTTGAAAATGGGGGGCAGGCATATAAAATGCGATTCAAAATATACATTTAATTGTTGAATAATCAATTGAAATCTTATACTAATAAAATTTGGAGAGTATTTTTAATCAGGTATAAAATTCGAAAATTTTTGAAAATAAAAAAATGATTATAAATTAAGATATTTTTTTTATAATTTAGGATTTCCACTTGATTCAATTCGTTTGACTTTCGTTCCATTTCATGAGTTTTCGCCTTTCGACATCTTCAGGCGTTCATTCGTGCACTTGAAATACCAGAAGATGTCAAAAGACGAAACCCGGGTCGTTAGCGACAAAGCTCATGGAATAGTACAAAATTCAATCGATTCAAATTTAATAGATAAACGATAGAATTTACATAATCAAAATTTAAGTAAGTCTCCTGATATGGTGTATTGATTTTTAAGCACAACACAAGCTTAAATTACGATAACGTCAAAAAAATCAAGATGATAGCTGATAGCATAATCTTAAAAAAACTGTCGATTCATTGTGGGTTTATAATGGATATATCGTGTCCAGAAAGCCAACATAATAGAACATTTTTTGTTCATGAAATATAGTTACATGGTTTGTTAAATTTATAATAGAATTTACTAAGCCGCATCAGTTATATGGGTGGTAATAAATAACTGTATTGATTTTCTTCGTGCAAGGTTTTTTTACTATTTTGATAATCACTACAATTGTTTACAATGTTTCACATCGGAAGAAAAAAAACACGAGCTCACGGAAATGCAAGAATTGCAATACTCTTTCATTGTACGATCCGTTTAATGTAGCACTTAGCGCTCTGTTAGTACGGTCCCCTGAGAATTGGGTCATGTTATATCATCTTGGATATGTGCAGGTGTATATATATTATGTACACTGCGGACTATGTGGTATGGGAGAGTGCTTGTAGTGTTTACGTGGTGTGTCAGGACTTCTGAAATTATGATGAACCCTGAAATTTAATTTTACAGCATCAATTTATTTTCATTGGTAGAATATTATCAAGTATAAAATTTTTGTATATTATTTAGTTCTAAAAAGATTATCAAATATTTAAGCTATTATGGTATAACGCCACTGTTGAAATATCAACCAAGCATTCGAAAATAATTGTTAAACTAAATGCATTCAGTAAAATTTTGTTCTCCTGATTATAATGGTATATTTTGAGAGCGCTGAAGTGTGATAATTTTTTTAAAGTTAGCTGACTTAAATTTGAATACGACTCCATTGATTTCTTTAACTATTTTTGACCAAATGTGGATTGTATAGATCTTCTGATGTAATATCACGAAATAAGACCTTACACAAAATCTATTTTCTGTCCAGATGTTAAGAAGGGAGGGAACGAATATGAAAATGTTAGATTTATGTTAGGATAATTAAATGAAAAAATCATAAGCATTCTTTGAACACAAATGCATAATTCGATTGAAAAATGATTGAATAAAATTGACCGCACTAGGAACTTATAATGGTTCTGACAAAATTGAATAAAATTTATCATCCTGCATACACATTTTGTTCTTATCTGTATCAGCAGAACCTATTTTGTAATAAACCATTTTTACCATCAACTTTAGAATCGAGAAAGATTTTTTTTATCGTCGAAATTTCACGCCACGCGCTTCATATACAACTGATATTTATTAATGCCACCTGACAATATTCACTGAGTACAAATGGTGCAGAAAAGTGCGTATGTGTATTAAACTTTGCATACCTTTGGTGTGTCCGATAGATCGATAAACATAAAGATGTATATATGTGTTATATAAAATTAAAAAATAATTGTATAGCAATGGCAGCCTTAAACGAAAACGAAAATAAATAAAATGCATTTCCAGTGAGGCATTCTACGCTTCGCTTCAGCTGTGGCTTACCATGTAAGTATATAAACTACCATTTCATAATTCACCAAAATGAAAATAGGAAAGGAGAAAAGTTTGGCTGTTATGGACATCACGTATATTAAAAGTTTATAGGTTGGCCGGATATCGTGAGGTGTGAGGTGTAATTTTGCCAGGTTTATAACAGCGATGATGTGAAAACCCATCCAACAGATGGCGAACCAGTGGAACTGCGGATGACAGAGTGGCTCGTGACCCGTCAAATAGTAATAAATCATGCGATGCTCGGAAGCTGGGTGGAATGAACTATATAAAGCCCATCATTCTTTACCACTCTGTTAGACGTAGATCATCCACATTTTGTATTGCATTATACGCGTATCGCAATGTTATCGTTAACACGTATATTTGTATGCTTCTTCCAAATCGTGAAAATGTTAGGTTTTTTTTATAAAACAGAATTAGATTGATTACTATTATTTGTGGAAAACACGAAAGGGGCAATCCAAGACATTACAACTGACACCAATGCACCATGCATTTGATCAATATAAATATAACATAAAGTATGTTTATACAAGTTTAGAATACATAGTAGAATAAAAACTTAACATAATATTTTAAATAGAAATTCATCTATTAATTGTGTCGTGCAATTATTTTACAAATCAGCAAGGTCAATATCAAATAAAGATTTAAAATAATATATTTTTGATATTTTATGGGTAGTGCTTTCTTTCATGTCGTATCGTGACAAAAACAAACTCGATGAACAAATCCTGAAGAAAAAGCGCAGCAGACAAAAGATTGAATGAATTAATAAGTAAATAGTTTCAGACAGAAGGTTTAATTGACTCGCATAAAGCATAGTTAGGCAAAAGATTATAACGATAATAAATTGTTTTTTTTTATTATTTAAAATGGTAACCTATCAACCAAGCGTAAAAAGGTGATCTTATAAAATACAACTCATTTTTGGATGCTCACAAAACTATAATACAATATAATAATTATTTAAAAGCACGGAGGCAACAATTAATAAGGCTTACGCGACAAATATATTTCATTTGCACCACAGGCTAGGTATCTGGAAAATTCCCAACACACACCGGAAAATGTGCGCGAGCATAGCCGGGACCGGTTGGCGCGGACACGGCCACCATTATGAAGGGGCGATAAATTAACCCCGAGGGGATTTCCGGCTTTTGTGTTAACTTTTATCATCCATCTGCACTCCTCGTTTTCGCACTTAATTAATTATAATCGCGCATGTTAATTTTATTCGCTCACTCCACCTGTTGGGCGTTTTTGTAGTTTAGAAGCATAGAGCGGATGGCAATTTTTATTAAACTTCCGGCTCGGTAATTATTCTTAAATTAATTTGCAATTATACTAACAGGGCGGAACCAATTCTCTATCCGGGAGTTCAGCGCTCTTTGGGGCCTTTCCCAGTCGGTTGTGGTGTTTTCGGATTCAAATCGTGTACGGAAAGTTTCATAAATTGATTTATTGCTTAATGTGTAAATACATAGATGTCGATGTAATGTTTGCACTACTCTTCCGCCCATTCGAAGCAAAATTTGGACCACAGCAAGACTCATTAGATTACTGCTATTCATATGCGCTTCAAAAATCGAATTATCTCGAAACGTATCGTCGATGATTTGCATTGAAGGTTTTGCAATGTTGAATAGTCGGTCAATGTGGCTTACCATTTTCACAATCACTTCGCCTTATACTTGTTGTAGTTAGTGGAACCATTGCCAATAATTTAATTTTTAAAAAAAATGATACTATCTTACCATGGACATGTTAAGCATAATAACATTATTTACTACCTACTATGATTTGCTTCTAAAGAATTCTAAACTCATGACAATTAATTTTAAGTCGTTGACTAAGATTACGTCACGGTAGACACGTATTTTTTAAGTAGCTTCCTATCATCGTTAGATGAATAACACACTTCATTTTGATTTTAAGCGGAAAAAGTCTGTATTTACACGGATGGCTCTTTTTTAAAATTTATTTATAAATTCCGTGACCAATGATTGCTTTCGTATATTTATTATACGTATTTTAGTTATACGCCCACACATGCCCAAGTCTCTAGGCACTTTTACAGCACGTGTCAAATTTGGAACAAATGATTTTGAGTGAATTTATGTAAAAAAAAAAGGTTAATCTAACTATAAAGGTTAATCTAATAATACTAATTAATAATCGGCCCTTTATTTCATCAGTAAATAGATCTCCAAAATCAATATAATTTTTAAAAAACATTATGATTGGTAAAACTAACTGCCTACAAAAAGTATCATGAAAATTAGAATATGGGTGTAGTGTTATATGAATTTCCGAGTCTACATAGTCGTCATAAATAACTTCCGGAATCAACGGTTGTTTCACCATTTTTGGTACTTTACCGCCAAATGAGTTTTCCAAAATCAAATAAGTGTGAGCTTTGTACAAAAGTTTCTACGATGATCACAGAGCGGTGAAGAAGTTTTCCCTGCTGTAATAAGCTTGAATTATCAAGCTTATTACAGCAGGGAAGCACAAACTGTATGAACTCGGGAACTAAATTTATAAATTAGAATAATAATGCTTATTCAAATTTGATTTGGTATTTTGCGTTATATGTTACATTTGATGTCACGCATCTTTTTTGGAACTTGTCATAAAATTTAAATGGTTAGTATATTATCTATTATGTAAGAATAGGATTATATCAGTTAAATTACAATTTTACACCGATAGCGTTGAGTTTGATCAATTACCCATAAAACTAGTCACAGAAACATATTGCCTACATACTATTTAGGTATATGAAGAGAAAACTAATTTCATCCTCGTGCTTGTCGGGTGACCGAAGCAATAGTGCGTAAGGAGTATTTAATTGTTTTATTATTAACGATTTTAGACCGCATTTACGTATCTATTGAAACAATGCGTAGGCTGTTGAGCAGGCTCTCAGTTTCATGACTTTTTTTAGTCCGAGATTATCAGTCACTGACCGCAGAGCTTTGCTCATCGGATGACTATATTGTTACACCTTGAAACACCATGTGACACCTTGAAATCAAGCTCTTAGCTTCATGGCCATTTTAATCATTCTCATGTTGGATGACCTCGTAAAATATTTTTTACAATCGAGATGTTGCTTTTTACCACTTTGTCTTACCACCGCGTCCAGTGACAAATACTCATGGCCGCCAGATGCCGCACCAAGACAGATTTAATGACATTCAACAAAACGGCTCACACATTTGTCAGCCGTTTTCACTGTAATCGATACACGCGCACTTAAAATGCGAAGGGTGGACTCTCTTCCGGTACGCAACGATCGAATAAAATCACATTGATATTACCTGCAATGAAGCCGACGTGGCGGACACATACTCGTAAACTATCTCCCAGGAGTGGCCCTGGGGGGGGCGGAACAGCGTGACGAGGTACTGCAGCCCGAGCAGCGGCACCAGCAGGAACGTGGCCCTGAAAAGAGAAACCGCCTCGTTAATCCGATTAATACACAATCGATGTAATGGCACTAAGCCGTACAACTTCCATGTGACAGCGATACAGATTTACAGCGCGAATCGGAAACATCCACAAAACAACAGAAAAGACTGTTACATAATATCCATAGCACGTTTTTGTAAATTCATATGAATGTTTGGTAAATTATGGATATATGGTCACGGGACAGAATTTTTGTAAAGATTTATGAAAAATAAGCACATTAAATGAAATGATTTCTCATGTTTAGGTATTTGAAAGCAGATAACATTTTATTAATTAATGTAAGGCTTACGATTTTTTTGAAATGTTTCGTCATTAATTTTTAAATTTATTATAATAGAAGATCCTAAAGAATACTTCGGATTAAGTATGAAATCGAGTTGTTTTAATTAACAGGTGCAAAAATGCAACCACAAACTACACAAATAATAATATTATACAGATAGAGACAGTCACATAAGTTTATTATTCAGTACTCATACAATAATCAGAAATATTCCTCAGATTTAATCATTTTGATTCCACATTTTATAATAATCCACAAGAACTCAAAGAATAAGTCAAAACATATAATTACAAGACAGTATGTATAAATTTTTTGAGCTTAGCTCGAGAGGATTGCGATTCTGTACCGTGACCATATATCCATAATTTACCGAATGTTTAACAACGCTCATTTTAATTTTACCGACACTTGTAATATGGTGATCAGAAAACACGCATACAAAAAATGTGCAAATATGCAGCTGCACTCAAAATTTTCATTGTAAGGCGATAAATTGTAACAGTTTATTCTGTTAATTGTCACTGCAAGCATCTTTCTGTTTTTTGTCATGGAACAAAATAAACCAAATAAGCAATATGCATAAATATGCAAGTAAATTTGTACAGAATAGGTCAAACTGATTGGGGCGCTAGTTGACGAATTGTTCATAAACACAATCACAATTACCTAAAAATTCAAACATTTCAAATCGAATAAAAAATAAAAAGAAAACATTTTTTGTACTTATTCCAAAATTAATTCATTAGATCGGGACCGGTTTCGCTCATCACGAGCATTTGCAAATGATTTTCAGTTGGAAAGACTTGCATTAGTTTAGATCAGTTGAAAAGGTTCGCGATGAGCGACACCGGTTCCGAACATAATAAATAAATTGTGGAATAGGTACAAAAAAATGTTTTATTATTTTATTTATATGTATAATGCTTTTCCACCAAGAATTGCAAGAAGCGAACCTACCTTGAAATAAAATCTTTTCAATTTTGAATTTTTTAAAAAATCAGTTTCGTATAAATGAATCACAATGTTATTCAACGTTAACACATTTTAGCTGATAATAATTTTTAAAAATTTAAATAAAAAATATCAAATAGTTACTGAATTCAGTCACAATTTATCGCTACATAATGACAGACGCGCACGGTTATACAAAAATTGCTTTCATCACTATAAATGCCTAACGCTAATACATCTAATGTGCTAGAATCCAATTAAGACTTTTGTTTGTTATTGTCTTCCTGCGTTGTTTATTTATCTATTTGCGTATTTTTTTTATCATTAGGAAATATAATATCCGATACTGTGTTTTTTTCGCAAGATGTTTACACGTTTTTATATACGATAGCTAGTTCTGATTATCGTTCATGGAAATCGTGCTTGAACAAATAATTAGCGTACCGATATTTATTATTTGCTAATTTTTGGTAGACAGTTAGTTATATTTCAGAACCACCTAAAAAAGATTGAATATTTAAAATAATGCACATTTTGGTAAACACGTGAGATCAGTTCAAAACGCTTTCTCTTTAGGCGAAAATCTTATATATAAAACCGAAACGGCGTATGTATGTATGTGGGTCTGTAATTCCCTTTTGCATTGTTGTTGCAAGTTCAAACAGACGAATTGATTTGGCTCGCGAAAGTTTCGACGGTAAATTTGTTTCGTTATCAATGTGTGTGTAGAGACTCCAATTACTCGAGTACTCGAGTAGTTTCATATGAACCAAAATATCTTATATATAAAACCGAAACGGCGTATGTATGACTGTGGGTCTGTAATTCCCTTTTGCATTGTTGGTCATTAAGTTGCCAGTTGTTTTAACTTGGCCCGTCTGAATTTACGCGCCGAGGTGAACATAACCCCAAACTGGTCCGAGCGAAGCCGGGTTCGAATATTAGTGATTCATAAAAACGTGATTCACTTGTTATGGTCATGGAATTTAAAAACAATTAATTAAAATTTTACAATTGCTGAATCAGTATGTAATTTATTTGATTTATTAAGCATATCTAATTGTCACTTAAACTGAATATTCCCTCCATAAGTGGGCAACATGCTAAAATTTGACTTCCAATATGAGAGAGCGAATTGCCGTTATTTGAAATAAAATTAGTAATCTTTCCAATTCATTAGCATAATGTGCATTGAAATTGAATTTAATTTGGTGTCGTTTCGGTATTAAAAGTTTAATTGAGCAATAATTATATTTAAGATCATGGCCAATGTCCACAATACCGCTTGAATAAGCAATTAAAATTCTTCAATACAATATGAGCGTCAAAGTAAACTTTGGAAGCAATGAAAGTATCTATGTAAACAACGATATTACAACTGAGATCGCGAATTCAGTAATAGGAGATGGAATCTCGGGCATAAAAGTACTGCGCTTCTCATACTGTTTATGTTAAATCAGAAATCAGTTACATTTTGCTTATTTTCGAAAAAACAGTCTAGGACCCTGTTTGTGGTAATCCAGTGCTGCGATATTTAGAAAAGAGGCACTCAGGCGCAACAAAAACTTTTCAGGTAATGTGCTATATCTCATGCCAGTATTTCGGGTCTTTCGAGCGTGAAAAACTCAAAATGAGTGCGTTTCATCACGTCAAGTTTTGACGGCGCCAAACGGCGTGGTTTGGGGCCCGACCGAATTCAAGCCCGAGACAATAAAAAATGGTAATTGCGAGAATGGAGAGTGGGTGGCAAGAAGGGCTAAGGGCAATCGATAACAAGGCCATTTGTACCGGGCCATTTGTTCCAACTTAACGCGGAAAAAAGTCCCACATATCATTCGAGCTACATTTTTCAACAATGTATTATAACATTCTTTAAGAAATCGAATCGTTGTGGTTGAGAAAGGAATTTCCAATATATTTTCAGTGCTAAACCAAATTTTGTTTACAGTTATTGCTGTGCATATTTCACATATTTCACAAATGTATTAAAAAAAAAACAGTAAGCATTTTAAATATAGAAAATGTTTTTTTAAATACATATTGTATTAAAAATGTATGAAACATACTTATTCGTCTTACATGAGTGTCGTTTTATTATGTACGAAAACATAGCATTGACTTTGAGATATTTTAACGAATCCATATTAAAAATTCATCTCTTCTCAAAGCGCCTCTGATGTGACATATTTAACTGTTAAAAAAGAAGTCATTTTTCCACCATCGTCTTATCATAATACTTATCAACAGATTTTTTGTATGCATAAATCAAAATACTCTCATCAAGCCATCATCTATCCAAATTTGGCAATCAAATTGCACTGCTTTACTCATTACTTATCGGCTTTACTTATTTACAGATTCTAAACATTTGGGTCGCGAAAGGATTTTCGGGGATCGGTTACGAACTAAAACAGTTTATTATAAATATAATATATATTACCGTATTTATCAAAATTCATATCGCTGTTAAGATATTTAAATAGTGTCATAATTTTACTGACAAATAATGCCACAGTGCAAATCATTTCCCAGATATTCCTAGCGAAAATTTAGAACACGAATAACTTTGTTGCTCTGTAAAAAAGCGGCAGCGGGTTTCAGCGGGTACAACATTAAGGAACTATGGAGGACTATGGAAAATATTTTTTGGTGAGATTCAAATGGGTAGCTTTTCAAATTAAGTCACTCAGTCGTCGAATTGGATACTGATATCTTATATTTATTATACCTAAAGAAAGGTGCGATCTTAATTAAATCGAAAATATTTCAAAGGCCGCCGAATTATGTGGATAAATTTCAATTATTATTTCGTGGAATTATTTATTTTACAGACGAAGTGCTAAAGCACTCGCTGTTAATGAAAAAAGTTTTTCGGCTTCCATATTTTAAAGTTAGGTAGGTACTGTATTTTAATCCGCTGCCTATGCGCAAATAAAGGGAATTAGCCAAAAGTCATCTACAAGGATTAAAAACAAATACAGGCCATTTTCAGTGAGAAGTAACTCAATTAATGGCTCAAGGTTACAAATGAGAAGCGTAGAAACAAAAACGACAGTTTCGATTTACCAGCATTTTTTTAACGAAACCTTTTAACTGTTTTATCCTTGAATTATTACTGGGATAGTTTTGTCCATTCTTAATGGCTCATTGAGCGAATAATTTATAATTAACGGTTACTCTTCTGTAGTTCATAGGTTCCCAACCTTTTTCGGGTGGCGAACCCTTTTTATAAAAGTCATGTGACCCGCGACCATGGGGGTCCTAATACAAATAAAATCGTAAAAAATACAAAAATGCATTTTTAATAAGGTAATAAAATAAAAATAATGAAAATGCATTACGGTGAATATACTTTTAAGTTGACTTTATAAGTTGGTGATCCCACTGAAAACCCGCCGCGACCCCTTTTGGGGTAGCGACCCATGGGTTGGGAATCCGTGCTGTAGCCGATGAATAGTACTGTTGTTTTTTTACGTATTTATAATGAGGTAAAAGTCTTAAATTAAATAAAAAAAACTTTCTCGATACGGTCGATGAAATAAAAATAACTTTATATTCACATTTTAACACACGATTGCCAAATATAATAGACATAACGATAAATATCTCTCGTCATTCAATTGCTCAACTTTAAAAGTGATGAAAACAAGCCGAATAAACATTACTATGGATATAAATACATCTTATATATAAAACCGAAACGGCGTATGTATGTCTGTGCGTCTGTAATTCTCTTTTGCATTGTTGGTCATTAAGTTGCCATAAAAACGAATATGAAAGAAAATATGTTTGAATTTATCGGCGAAAACATTAAGTCAAAATGAAATAAATTAGTCTTCTACTGAACTTTTCCCGGCTTTTATTAATATAATAATGTTTATTTGACATTTCTTTGACAGCAAATTAGATTTTTTCCTTGAATTTTGACATTTTAATGGGCGAGAATGGGGCTGTCATCAAATTAAATAAAGTTTGTGATTTTATTTTAACTCTATTTTGGATGTTAGATTTTGTGATATAATTATGTCGAATGATATAGCATTAAATAATTGTTGGTCGCTTAGTTCGAGCGACGCCGGGTAGCAATACTAGTACATACATAAATTAATAGAACAATATTTGTATGAAAGTATCCAGCACGTAAATTGAGCTTCTCATCGTTTCATCATATACATATAACAAAAGCTCATATGTTTTAACATTCAGTATATGTGACCGGAAAGGAAGATATCTTGCATACAAATAAGAAGTAATGTCTAAAGTGGTAACTCAATGAGTACAGTAATGTAATTCTTATACTCTGTGTTCACATTTTATATAAGACTTTAGTATTCTAAAAGAGAAAGCACTAACATGAGCTTCATCATAAATGCCTATTATATAATTGCATCAATTTCCATCAGTTGAAATTTATTACTATGAATATATATACATACATATATAAAAATGAATGTTTGTCTGTATTTCCGCTATGGACTACTAAACCGCTCGACCGGTCGATGTGAAACTTTTTCAAAATTAACGAAATCAATAAATTGACTCAAATTTAAGTGAATATTTGTGTAATGTCTTTTCTTCAAATTTATTTTAGTTGCTGGCGTAGCAACGCGCGCAGGGTACAGTTAGTTTCGTTATAAAAATATGTTTTAAATCAGTCGACTAATCTAATATTATACAATAGACGGAATCGACATCAAACAATTAAGCCACCGAAACTCAAATAATTGATTAATATTTTTTTTCACATAAATATGGCTTCTTCAGGATTAGCCAATCGATTTCATTTGTGTTTGAAATAGTATTATTTATTGTGCGATAGATTGAGCCAATTACTTACTGCCAAAGAATGGAGCTGCCATCATTATCATTCCGCCAGTGAAGCGTTTGTGAACAGGTGGCATGCGAAATATTTCAAAGCGATACATTTTACCAAAGAGGCAGTTATAGTAGTAACGTGAAGACGAAATAACTATCAGCATTATCGGATAATTCTTGAATGAAATCCTTTTCTAAAAATTAAAACTTTTTAACCATTGATTAATTTCGTAAATCTAACAATAACAATGGCTTAATATAACAATGTATAAAATTGCAACCTACTTACTTGAGTATGTATTCATAAATCGAACATGATCATTTTACGATTATAAATTAATGTATAATTAGAACTTGTAATTGTCTGATGTAAGCTCACCTTGGCGACTGGCATGTTAATATCTATCAAACTTAAAATATTCTTTACTATTAATGCTCATCTTCCGAGTGACTATATAGAGTAAAAATGAAAATGTTATTTACAATGTATACCGCACAATATTTCTAACTGTTTTAATATATAACATAAAAATACATATGATAGAAGATTCAACATAGACGATTTTGCAGTCAAATAGTGTATTAAAATATCGCTAAATTTAAAGAGATAAATACTGTTGATATTGTTTAAAATATTGCACATGGTCAATAGAAAAAAATTGCCATCACTACAACAGTAGTGAATGCTTTCTTTATCAAAAGCTGTATCGATTACAGCTTAACTTGGCGCCCTTACTGACATTGTTTATGTCACATTGCCCTCAAATGCTTATACGAAATTGATACTTTGGCAAAGAAGAAGATATTATCATATTTTGATGAAGCATCATAATCATTTATATATCTATTAATTAAACTTGCATAATTTTATTTAGGATCAAAAAAAAAGTTGTATAACGCCAATCAAACTACATTATTTGATACATAAACTTACAGCCTGCTGTGTAAATTTTAATTTAATTTAATAATGAAAAGAAGCTCAAGCTATGGTTTACATTTGAACCAGATATACTGCGAGCATTGTACTTGCTCAATGTCGAATTAAAACCAAAAGCTTTCAAAGAAAAAAAGACAGTGTGTATTTTCAGATAGCAATGACTAAACCGATACATGGTCATAATTTGAAACTGAAAATGTGATTAATTTGACATAGCTGCTTGACAATTCTTACTCTACCTTACTCCAAAATAACGTTTATTTTGAAACAGATTCCTTTAAAATTATTAAATAGATAAAAACTTACGATTGCATGCTGCAAAAGATCATTGTTTAATATTGACCGTAAACACATGATAAATGTTTTTTGTTTGCCTTACTTCAACGATGGTATTTTTTATACAACATATGAGTAGCTATAACAGTATTATTCAAGCACTTTAAACAATAGAAAAATTATAAAGAGTGGAATACAAAAAATCGATTCATAAGTATCGTTTATCGTCTCAAAAATTTCACATCCAACCCGTAAAGTTTCACAAAATAAAAGGTCTGCGAAATTCTCCGGAGATCCGTAGAAATCGGTTCATGTGAAAAATGGGCATTTCCCACGATAAAGTAATATGTTCTTACAATCTGAGCGAGTTTCCGCAATAGCTCTTCAAATCGATTGGACTAAAAACCGTTTAAATTGTTTTCCATGTCGGACGGTCTCGCTGCAATTCAGTTTGCGAGTTTTAAGTGACAATATATCCGGTTTTTAAAAAGGTTTCGTCCCAGGTCGAATTGATTTTAATTGAATTCATGGAATGTTGTATTGTCAGTATATGTTTATAAGCTGGATTGCGTTTTGCAAGATAACAATGATCAAACGAAAAAATAATAACGAATACAAAAAGTTTTGTTAGTGCCAGCTGTTACACGTCTACATAAAGTAAAGTTGTATATACTATTGTATTTCTTAATATTTTATTTAGATTCCATTCAATCTTGAGTATTTCACTTATTTTATAGGATTCATCTTTTATCCAAATCTGTGCATTTTTTGTTTGTCAACTATTTGGGTGAATTATCCACGGTCACAATTGAATAATCGTGACGAAGAATGAGTTTTTATGTAGCCGAAATTGTTTATAAAACGTCCAAGTATACAAAGTATTATTTTTGACAAGATGCAAAACCTCGATTGAATTCAGTAAATTAATAATACGTTTTCTGCCGCTTTTCAATCATTAGGGGTGTTGTTTTAGCTGTGTAGCGAGGAATAAATTACTAAGGAAGTATTGTTGATAAACTTTGCATTTTATATTAAACTCAATATAAAATATATACAGTAAAATAGATAGATATATTTGAGACACTACAATTGCATTATATAATCTAAATACGTGAATTACAGGCAATTGGTAGTTACAGGCAATAGGTAGTTACAGGCAATTGAGAAAATGATGTATTACACCTGTCATATTTACGATGCGTACATAATTGATATTCTAGCAACCGGAAATACGTCAACATACCGTTATAAAACTTTACGGGGAGTAAATAGTTTCCAGTGACGATTACGCCAACGGTACGTGATCAACAGGTCGCGACAGGTGGAGCGGCGGGGGAGGGGGAGCACAAAAGCTTTCGAGAGGTGACAAACCAAATTGAACTTTCGGATCGTGAGCTTTTTCGGCTTGGACGGATTTAGATCCGACTATCGACGTGCTGTGTCGGCCAAACGAAATTATTGAGCTTATATGTATGTTACACAACATAATTTGGAATAGCGCACGGGAACAATATAACAAAACAATTTCTCTGAGCACGTGCATGCAACTATTGCTATTTCGAAAAAAGTATGTTGTAAATACATTGTAAACACACGTTTGCAAAGGATCATAAAAACATTTATTCGATATTTCCCAAAAATTACCAGAATCCACCATAAAAATGACTTTAAATTATTAGATCACTTTTCATAAAATGAAGAAACCAATATTATTTAATATAAATTTATAAAGAAAATATAGCAATTTAGTTAAATCAGTGATGCACAACCTTTTTGGCAGATGGGCCAGGATATCAATTTTCAGATTTTTCGAGGGCTGCATGGGTAAAATTGATTCAATTATCATTATTTTTAGTGTATCATTATTTTTAGTATTATTCTTCTATCATCCGTAAAAAGTTCTGAAAAAAATATATAATTGATATTTGTCATATAAGGCCGTATGCCGGGCAGCAGGTTGTGCATCACTGAGTTAATTGACCTATTTGACGATAACGGGCATCTTTCATGTCGTACGATGTATTTGATTTCTGGGTAAGTAGTAAGAGAGCACATATATAAACTGAGACGTTTTCCGCATTCTTACGAAGATTTTATCACACGATTTTTTCTCGCCAATGTCGCATGTACTTCAAAGTTTCCATCACCACTAATTTATCATTTTGGCGGTGGTTTTAAAATAGAAACACTTCGTTTATTTATTTTACACGCTATTGTATGAATTGTATGAGAACGGTGCTCTGAAAGCGTCACTTCAATTGAATAATGAATTAATACCAATTATGCTAATTACACGTAATTAACAGAATACAGTCTTATAATTAGCAATTTAATTATAAGCCTCGTTGCGTGGCTCGACATAATCTGACTGAAAAATAATTTGATTACTTGTATACTTTTAACAATTTTCTCTTGTATTTTTAATAATCTTTAGCACATAAACGCCTTTTTATTAGGGTTTACTACTTAGTTTTCTGAATAAATGAAAAAATAATCTGGGCCAGTATTACAGTCTAGTTCCCATGATGGACATCTGGTGAATATTGAATTTTAAATTACCCTTGTAAATTCGTTTGTAACCCTTCTCACTCTCAAAAAACGGAGCGTAAAACAAATCAATTTTACTCGAAAATTGTATCATAATACTCTCACAAAAAAAGTTTCAGGAATAGTTAGAGACTTAAAAATGAGTACTTATTTAATAGTGAATATTTCGACTACTTCTTAACATATCTTTAGTATCCAACTAGAATATTATGTTTTGATACGCAACTTTGCAAAAAACTCAGATATTCTATTAATGGATTAATTGTTTCCAACCGCATAAAAGTTTTAAAAATATATTTAATCTCTTGCATTGAATTTATTTGTTATTTCATTGATTTATATTAAATGAGTGATTTTTGACAATTTTGTATTGAAATAAGTTTAAGCTTACGCCTTACGAATACGAAGAAAATACTCATGTTCAATTGAAATAATCAATTAAAAAGATTTGTCTTTTTATTAGAATTTATTTAAAGCTTTTGATTGGCTACAGAGGAGTTCTCAATGCTGGGTTATATAAACCTTTTAATGTTTGATGCATCATATTGCAATTCCTTTGAGAATAAGGTAAATACGACCAGCCTATGAACATCTATCGTTGGTCACTGTACATATTACTTAAGCGCACGAGAAGTAACGCAACAATGTTTTAAAAAAAATAGGTAAATTATGGATATATGGTCACGGGACAGAATCCCAATCCTCTCGAGCTAGGCTCAAAAAATTTATACATACCGGCTTTTAATTTTATGTATTGACTTTACGGGTCGTATTAGCTGGGCGAATCAAGGCGAGGCGATCCGGCGCAGCTTTGAAAGCGGCAGAGTTTTAAAATATCAAACGGTCCTCGCCCATGCAAGTGTCATATGTACGCGAAGCGATCCGGTCAGGACGGCATATGTCGCAAGTCGCCTCAAGTGCGCACTCATGGCGCACGCGAATCGCTTGAAAATATGAAACGGTCCAAGCTCACCAGAGCGTTCATTGCGTCTGGCCGAGCGATGGCACATAAGACCTTTGATCAACTACGTTTTAAATTGACTGGATTCGCCTAAATTCTCTTGCCGGTTCGCGTCGCTTACCTAAGACACGGGGTTACTCTTTGAGTTCTCGTTGATTATTATAAAATAAGGGAATCAAAATGATTAAATCTGAAGAATATTACTGATTATTGTATTAGTTCTGAAAGAAGAATTTGTTTTTTAATATTAGCCTATAATAAAATTATTCTTTTTATTTTAAACAAATAATAAACTTATGTGATTGTCTCTATCTGCATAATATTATTATTTGTGTAGTTTGTGGTTGCATTTTTGCTCCTGTAAATTAAAACAACTCGATTTTTTTACTTATTGCGAAGTATTCTTTAGGATCTTCTATTAGAATAAATTAAAAAATTAAAGACGAAATATTTCAAAAAAAATCGTAAGCCTTACATTCATTTCATTTAATGTGCTTATTTTTCATAAATCTTTCCAAAAATTCTGTCCCGTGACCATATATCCATAATTTACCAAAAAATACAGGTCTAGAATTTTTAAGACCTCAAGATACTGACAACGTTAATGTTACATAACGCACGAGGACACAGGGTAATTCAAAAAATGAAAGTAAATAGCCATGCTTACCTAAAAGCCTGAAGCGCTGTTCTTGAAGGACCTTGAGCGGACCTCGAAGGCATAGGAGCCGACCTCAACTTGGTGCATAGGACCCTTACGATGTTGCACAGAAAGACCAAGTTCAAAAAGATCGTCACTGCCACCACAAGCACCAAAATTGTCGTCTGAGAAGTCTCGTTCATCCAGCATCTGAAGACAATATCCACATTATATTACCAGTGGTAAATTTTTGTACATCTATTTGATAAAAAGTTCTGCAGAGTTTTAGGTAATATTTGTATTGAAATACTTCTCCATCCAGAATAGTCAGATTTTTTTATAACAGTAAGTTAGATAAAGATTATAAATATACATTCAATATTATGTTTTGCGAATGGATATTTAAAACGTCTCGTTGAAAGTCTTCAATCACTTTTAAGACAGGGTAACAACATATAATGATGGTATTACAAAATTGCTAGTTGGTAAGCTAATCGCCTTAATGGCTCATACGCTCTGTTATCATGAAGGGGTACGGTGGGAGGGAAGATGTGAAAACACCACACAGATTACAATCTATTTGCTTTCAATTCTATAAAAAGTAGGACAAAAATTCCAGCACTTTAAAATTACCAAATATTTTATGTCGAAGAATTTCACCATCAATAGTGGCAGAAAAAAAGAATTTATTTAATTTTCTTTAAAGTATATGGTTGGACAGTTGCAAGTTGTCATACAACGCCACAACGCTGTTGATTAAAGGCGTTTAACATGTCAATTTTATTCTTATAATAAATTCAACCTTTTTTTTATTCTGCAGTACTGTTAAAATACAGATAGATGCCTTTAATCGGAAATAATGTCTACTTGGAACGCAGAAAATACTTTCTCTCCGATTGTGTACAACTCTTGGAATTTTACTTTATATCGCACCCATCTGCATAGTAATCAAAGGGAGCTTTTTTATATTTCGTTCCAAGAAAGTTCTCAAGCGTTCAAATAAAATATGTAATCAGCGTTAAGCTAAATTAAACGAGGAAAGCGAATTCCTTAGCTGCTGCAGTAAACAAAAAGCAAGGCAACTGGGAAGAGAATGGTACAATTTTCATACAACGGCGAGATTGGGAATACGCCCATTGATACTAAATATGTTTTCTGTACGCCATGGGGGTGATTCAAAACCACTGAGGATATGCAACAGTGGCGAAGACTATGACGATTATTCGACGTGGACTTTCAACAAAGATACAAATGACTGTGCAATAATATAAGCGCAAAAAGAAAATAATGATACGTTAATTTAAAAGCTCGTGGATATTTTGGTTTCAAAAACAAAAGTTCTAAATAGTTCAGCTTAAATTCATCTCAATAGTTTTGCAATTCTTGAAAATTAGACTAATCGTAGACTTGCTTTAACTCTACCGTCACGGCATACATAATATGACACACGATAGTACTTAAACTAAGAGACCGAACAATTCATAACACTACTTACTATCTCTTTTCATAAATTTTAAAACCACAGTATCACATTCCGTATGGGAGCAAAGGCATGAGGGTTATTTTCATTTGTTTTTCTTGATCTTCATTGCAATCTTATCAAACCTGTCTTTAATTAAATGTGTAAAATTTCACCAAAAAAGGAGAGTAAAATGCAAACCGGAACACATAAGTAACACATAGCCGTAGATTGTAAGCAAAAACATTTCTAGAATATTTTTAGAGTAAATCACGGGTAAATAAAAGGCTTAACTAATACGAGGCTGCCTATCATTCGTTAATGCCGGAAAAGATGAGTAGAACTCTCTGTATACATACATAAGTATATGATATATCTTATATATAAAACCGAAACGGCGTATGTATGTATGTGGGTCTGTAATTCCCTTTTGCATTATTGTTGCAAGTTGCAATATAATAATGTTTATTATTTACGTGAAGGTATTATTTGACTTTTCTTTGACAGCAAATTAGATTTTTTCCTTGAATTTGGACATTTTAATGGGCGAGAATGGGGGCTGTCATCAAATTAAATAAAGTTTGTGATTTTATTTTAAATCTATTTTGAATGTTAGAGTTTTTGATATAATTATGTCGAATGATATAACATTAAATAATTATTGGTCGCTTAGTCCGAGCGACGCCGGGTAGCAATACTTTTTTTTTTTCCATATCCGCTCCCTATTCGGAGCATATGGCCGCCACACGGCGCCTCCAAGATTATCTGTCTCCCGCCAACCTCCTCGCATCTTCCCAGGTCATCCCGGCGTCCCTTAGCTCCCCTGAGTACATCCTATGGATGGTCATCAGAGGCCTTCCGCGGCGTTGGGATCCACCAGGTTGTTAGAAGAGGCAGGCAGGATTCAGGCTCCCCTGGGGCATCCGCAGCACATGTCCAAGCCTGGTCCATCGTCGCTTTTTAATTTTAGACGGGCTGGTTTGTCCGCTCTCTTACCTCCGTATTCCTGACAAAGTCAAACCACTGTACTTGTAGTATTCGCCGCAGGCATCTGTTTTCGAAGCACAGTATACGGTTACAATACTAGTAGCAATACGGTAGCAATACTAGTATATGTATATACTGTGTAAGTACGTGTATTATAGAAAACAGTAGACTCATTGAAGCATACGATAATTCTTTTTAATCCATTCTTGTATACATTCCGCTTCGATAAAATATATTATTGTACTAAGACAGTTTTATATCATATCAGAATGTGTAATACTCTTACAATAGGAGGCCTCGCAAAAAATAAGGGTCGTGAATGCCTTAAATTATATCCGTATATCCCGCAGGCGACAGGCTTTTTTCGAATATAAATCAAGGTTTTAATTTAACTTTAATCCACCTTAGCAAAAAAAAAACCTAAAGAATATAACAATACATCTCATTTATCTTGACAATGCCTTCGAAAAATTCATTTCGCTGTATTAATTCCGTAATGCGAAGCGAATACTTTTTATACAATGGATATTTTTTGTCAAACATATGATCGTACATTGTCTTTATTATTACTTTTTAACAATATCCACTTAATACCATAATAACAGAACATGTTTAATGTGAACTTTATGAACATATTCACTAAAACGATCTCTCTGGACTCTAGAGAGAGTAATACAATAAAAATAGCGTTTGCAAACGATAATTTTTTGCAAATAATTGCCAACTCTATACGTCTAGTTTTCTGAATAAAATAACGGTAGTGGGGGAATTCTGGAATTCCAGCACGTGATTTTGCAACCAAAACGAACTAAAGCATAAGAGGATTGAGTACTCAGCTAATTGACGGCATTTATAATAAATATATCCTTTTTACCCATTGTTTACGGTGTGCACAAATTTGTGCGTAATTACTGTGGCAATGAAAAATTCCCGTAAACAAAGTGTTAAGGTGTTCACTGTCACTGTTCACTTGGTGGAATGGTATTAAAATAATAAAAAAAAAATAATGATCATTCATACTTAATTGATTTTTGATGTACATATTAGTTTGCATTGCTAAGAGGTCTTCAACATTTTAATGATAGTCTACTTTGCTTCAATTCATTTGCCTAGTTGTAGTACCAATTGTTTGTCATACCTTGTAATTCTTACTTTACTTTTGTTTAAATATCTCGGTCTCGTTGTATTTCTTATCTGTTGATAATGCTCACCATGAGCGAAACCGGTCCTGATCCAATAAATTTTATGTGAGATAAGTACTAAAAATGTTTTAATATTTTCATTAAAATATATCATTAAATGTCATCTATTTTTATAAACATATTAAAAGTCAAATATCCTTAGAAAAGGATTTTTGTTAACCTAACAAGTGAGTAAATTATTATTTTTGTGTTAATTCGTTTCTAATGTAAGTAAAATAAAAGGACACGCCATCGATACACACATCTTTAAAATAGCTGAAACTCGTGCAAAATATAAATAAACCATAATTTTTAAAAGACACAAAAACGACGATGAAAAAGTAGACTACAGTCTGTGATTTAATTCTATCCTACAAAAGTTTTCTATAAGAACTGCTTGTCTGTTCTGTTGCTCAATCTCTCCTTTTCAAGCAGAGTAGGGAAACAATGATAGGGCTCGTGCAGGATTAATAGTTTGTTTATCAATTTTCGATGGGTGCTGTGTTTGAGGTATAACTTAGAATTCGAGTCTGCCGGTACCGCGATCGAAACCAACGACGTTGAGTCTTCACACCCGTACCCAATCAAGAAAATGTCGATGTACATATGTACTAAAATGATACGACAATTCATCAAAAAAGACCACAAAAGCTTCTGTTTCACATTATCTATTACTGTATTTCTCATGCTGTACAATTTTCATAATGCTGGTATATTAAAAAGGTCGTCTCAATCACGTTTTAAAATAAAATATTGAGCGCTTGTTCTGCCCATGATCAGATTGTGATAATGCAACTGCAGACGTTTCAAAGCATGCCAATCGATTTATTTACGTAAGCTTCGCCATTAACAATCAAATATGCATCACCGTTTTCAATTAACTCATTAAGAATGTTCGCACATAAATTTAATTAATTTTTTCGAAACTCTATTGGTGTACTTATAAATGTATTGCGTCATTTTTATTATTCGGACAGATTGTTGACATAATATTTTTCGTCGGTTTTATTGTATTATTTAAGAATGCATATATTAAGCCAATATCATATAAGCTGACATTAAAGGGAACGTAAAAATTTCTTCAGTTTTATTGGCTTAAGGGCTTAAAAAAGTTACATTTTAAAACAATTACTTGTCAACGAATAAACCAACTCGTGACCTACTTAACGTGCTGACAGCTTGTTTTTACAATTTAACAACCAGCTGTTACGTAAAATAGCAGTTTCTTATTTTCTTAACAAAAATGGTGAGATGGATAACAAGTAGACGTGGACTCGATGTTGAGTTAAATAGATGGTTGTGATGGGTGTTTTAATGAATACAACTCGGCGCCTATTTGAAATATCAGTTAGTGTAGCTATTTATTTCAGGATTAAGTCCAGATTTAACATGTTCTTTTTATGTTTATAATAGCTTCGCAAAAATGCCAGTGAAGTCAGCCTAGCGAGTAGAACACAGAAAACGGTTCTCGTATAAAATCACTCACTTCCATGTGGTCTATTACTTGATTGATCTATTATCGGCAAGCATTATATTTGAAAAATATTGACACTCTTCTTAGAGGGACAACTATTGGTAAGCTTCTGGTACACTATGTGAGAAGAAATAATTTAAGTCGACTTTCAATTGTTATAATATCATTAATTAGAGAATTGTAATTTTGTTAAATAAAGAAGTAGGTGGGTATGTATCATTCATTTGCACATTTCTCTTCAAGCATGCAAACTATCAAACAGCATACCGACATAGGAAATAGTCTTACAAAATGCTACGGGTAATACTCCAAATTGGCAAAACATTTAGAGTTGTAATTTTTTTTGTAGCAATCTACTTTTAGCTTGGCACGAAATATTTAAACCAACAGACAGAGATTGATAATGGATATTTCAGCGTTATGTCAGAATTAATGATAATGTTATCTGATTTACCTGTAGATAATAAAAATATATTATACATTTCAGTGCTTTACCTTAAGCTTATGCTTACGAATGTTTTATGTTTTTTAGTTAAGTCATAAAGAATGTTTCTGTTATTTTGCGAAATTAAATTGTATTTGGGAATAAGTCATTAGTTTGCTCTTCTGATTTTGATATCGTTACAATTACTTTTTAAATAA
Source organism: Himalopsyche kuldschensis (assembly GCA_028554975.1). NCBI lineage: Eukaryota > Metazoa > Arthropoda > Insecta > Trichoptera > Rhyacophilidae > Himalopsyche > Himalopsyche kuldschensis. Next base: position 215,574 of record JAHFWI010000085.1, on the reverse strand, counting down.
GGTCATAATGATAGAAACGTTATTTTTTTCAAATTTTAGCCACGTATCATAAAAGCTATTGATTGTGTATCTACGCCAGGCATGGACAACGATTCCTAGGTCTGGGGCAAAATTATCATTCTATCTCCGTGTCAAGGGTCGGACAAAATTACTAAACATAATAAAGTAATATTTAGTTGAATAAAACACGTTGCTTCTTCTTATATATTTTTTTTATTTTTAACATTAATATTATATGATAGCAAAATCAATTGTGAAGATTGGCCTCGTACTTGAATTACGAGACTATGAATATTAACGTTGATATTTCTTAAGGATAATCGCTTAGATTTTTTGAGATTTTAATCTGTTATGCTCGTTTGAATTTTTGATTTACAAAGCAATGTTGTCAAATTGTAATTTTAGCACTTAGTCCACCTGAAGCTCAATAAGTTCCATCTGTAAAATTGCTGGGATATTTTCATATCTGCATCCATCGTAAGAGAAAATATACCGAATGTGTAGTCTTTGTTTTGGAAGTCGGCAAACCTCGTATCAAATTGCTCTATTAATGCCTTCAGTTCATCTCCATAAGAATTTTATGTGATGTTTGTATGAACTGATAGACTATAAAAATGGTAAAAATTGTTACCTCTTATCTGATTTTCCAAAAATCTGAGTTTTTTACAAAAAAACTTTGACATGTCCATGGAGTTCATGAACCAATTGTCCCAGTTTTTGTAATTTAAGATTCAAATCATTAAGATATCATCTCCATTATTTAATCCCTCCCTGGAACTATTAATTTTTTCTCTATTACTACGCCGAAATGTATCAGGGCCGGTCAAAATAGCACGGTGGACCGGTGTTTGCCCATGTATGATCTACGCGATGGAAATAATCAAATAATCAAATCTACATAGAAATATGAACACATTCTATTTTATAAATGTGTTCAAAACTACTTCGCCACTTTTTGCTACAAATACAAATATGGTTCGTTAGAAACAAGTTACACTAGAGCTCTCTCAGTCTCTGCGGAGTTAAATATGTTAAGCCATCCATCTATTGAAGGCTTAGTTGTGATAGCTACTAAGCGTAATTACTTTAGGAAAAAGTCCCAAGCTTTTTGTTATTCATCGTACACTCAAAAAGAAAAGGGCCAAAAAATAATATTGCCAGAATTAGACACTGACTAGAGCGATTCGAGAACTTGAAAATTACCTACCTACTCGAGTCGAGAATAAAAATAGTTTTCGATAAAAATAATATTTACCTAGGATATTATTTTACTGTTGTAGTCGGTGAAAGCGCTCTTCGGCTTCCGCTTCATTCGGTTTTTGTGGTCATGAGCTCGGATTCCCCGGTTTTATTTGCCATTGAAACCTTCAGTAGAAGATAAAATCGACAGCTTCCATCAGGTTGGTAAATGAATGGAAACTGTCAGAAATTTCCAACTTTTTTAAATTTAAATAAACTCAATTTTCCACACGTCTTCTGTGGTCATAGTCTAAAAGCAAACGCTTTATGAACACTTTAAATCAAATCAAACAACAAATTAATGGCCTAAATGGGAAAATTCCAGAAAAGCTCTCTACAAATAAGGCGGATAATGTCTTCAGCGTTGTTAACACAATTATTTTCCCTTTGAATTCAAGTACATTATGACGTCCGGGATGTTTTAAAAGTTAATCAAAACAGACAAAAATTGATATAGATTTTTCTTTGGGCAGGCGGAACATTTTCACAATATAATCAATGCTTTTGAGATTTTTTTTACGAATTAAGATCGAAAAATAAACCTAAATAAATATTTGGGATACTATTTTAGTTTATTTTCACTATAATTTAATACGATGTCTATGCAAACAGAGAGCATATTTATTCCACTTAGATGTAACAAAAAGATTCAAGCTCACTACCGTTAAAACTTGATGGGAAAATTTCATTAAAGGCATTAAAGGGTTGTCAGTTATCTAAATTTTCAAAAAAGATTTTCACTGCTTATTTTCAATGAATAAATAGAAAAATTATTCCTTAAGGGGAAATTGATAAATATTTTCATTATTTTAGAAACAGTGCGCTTTTCATTCTGAGACGATAATATGTTAGTCTTCAATTCAGTATTAAAACGAAAATGCATATAATCGTTGTGACTTACTTAGAATGTAAGTAATATCACATCATATGCTCAAATGATTATAGCACTTAAAACATACTTTAAAATTCTATGACCAGCATCGATCCTACCCAAAAAATCAATAAACGTATTAAAAATTTGGGTATGATATTGAATCTCTAAAGTGAACTGTATTTTTAGTATTAATGTTTTTGAATAAACTACTCTCGCTACAAACAGTCATACTATGGAATTGCTGGGTTACAAGGGTACTTACATAAGGAAGAAAGATTCAGGAAACCTTTTATCTCATAGCGGAATAATACTCCGCACTATGTGACTTCTTCATTTTTTTTCTCTACTAGTAAGATCCGTTGATAAATAACTCCCATTTTTACAACTAGACGGGTGATCGAACGCGATGTAAAACAGTTACCTAAGAATAGTACAATAACATGTGAATCGTCAAAGATGATACACTATCGTTTGAATCTATATTTTAAAGTCTTTTATAAAACAATACAATATCAAAGCCCTTCTTGTTCTTTTTATCATTGCTCATTTTCGGGAAAAAACTTTAAGAGCTTAACGAATGGCCATTACCCGACGTTTCTTAACAGCTAATGATTGTAATAATTCCAAAGCACTGATATATATTATTATATGACACGCTGGGCTAATATAATAACACTTATCAAAACACACTTTAAAGTATGTTTATAATAAAATCACTCAATCAACTTGTTATTTAGTAATCAAATAAAAGCTATGTAGTCATTAAGAGATATGCGATCATTCCTAAAATTCAATTCCAACTAAAAAATCTAGAACCAAATTCTCTTTCAACTTGCAGAGGTGAGAAAGGCATTGAAAAAATGTTTCGTAACTCATCTCCTGTGAGACAGCTAGTTAAATGTGTCTATAGTAAAACGATAAGTCTTTACAAGTTATTGAATTTAATGTAAGTAAATTTTTCCGAAAAATGCTTGGCGCAATTGAATATACTTAAATCAAAACATTTTTAGCAGATATTGATTTTTATAATTCATTTAGACTTCTTTATTTTCTGCCATTAATATATTCTTTGTTTGCAGATTATTCTAAAAGTTTAAAAGCATGGAAAAAAATGTTAGCATCGCTGTGGCATTTAGAATATCCGTTCGAAGCTGAGGGTTATACAGGGTTAGTGGGCAAGCTCGTTTATAATTCAAGTAAACCGACCATCGGTAAGAATAGCAGAGGTAAATGACTACTCGGGTTCATACCGGAAGTTTTTAGACAGGAAGTACATCTATTGTACATAGAAGGTAAAATGATGCCAAGTATTGATTCATAAGGTAACCCGTTGGAAAAAATAAAATCACACCCATTACTTTTACTAATATCTTGTCTGTTATGTTGCAAAGAGAAACGATTTTCTGAGTCATAAACTTTCGATTAATGTTTGCTGGGTTTGGCTTAAATTAAGCCTAGTACGAAATAAAAGGTTTTTAAAAACATATATTTTCAATAATTAATGATTTAGTTCGTGCAAATATATTGTTATCTTCATCGTTTTTTTATAACAAAAGTGGCATTTTATACTCTGTGCAATATTTCATATATTTTATACCACCAAGCGCGACCTCTGCTCATGAAAACTTGAGTTTTAGTAGTCTCGCTGACTTTGGTGCAGTATAATTTACCCTGCAAACTTGCTTCCCGGAAACCGCAAGTTTCGTCTACAGATATGCCCTTTCATAAAATATGCATGCCAGAATTTATTTTATGAATATGCATGCAATGTTTTATCGATCAGGTAAATAAAGTCAATAAACTGAACGTTTCAGCAAGATGCCCTTTCCCGTTCAACTGGACTCACAAAACGTCTTAAAATAATTAATCTTGCTTTTTTAAGCCGATTTGCCATATAGCCGAGTGGCGAATTTATTTAACGCTATTAATTTTGAGTTAAGTTTTTTAATATATTTAAAAAAAAAATATATGCTCAAATAGAGACTTCTTTAATGTTTACATTTCGGCTCATCTTTATAATCCCAAAAATAGACAAAAGTGACGTCCAGTACAGGTCATTTCTTAGCAATATCTTATCTCCGAAAACAGAGATTAAATGGTTGAAAAACAAATCAGTTCTCGTTCAATTACTCCAATTGAAATACTTATACGTGTTTAAATTCTTTCCATTGGAAGGAGGCATGGTTCAAAAGTATTATATATCATTTGTTTGATCGAAAATATGGTTTCCAATCAGTAAACTAAACTGCTCAACTGAGCGAGGTTAGGTAAGAAAAAGCAATGAACTTAGTGTTTTCTCTGAGCTCAATATTCAGGATAAAAAAATAAAACACCAATGAATTGAAAACAATGTGTGAAAATGTCAATCAGGGAACTCGATTCCCTGGTTGCGCAACGGAGTATGTATATTGAAAACTCGGCAAGAAGATCACTGGCGTGTTATCGTATTAAATGAAAAATAAATTTAATATATTTCTCAAGCTTTATAAATCACGTGCGATATTCTAAATAATCTCTAATGTAAATTGAAAACTATTATATAATGTATAATAGATTATTTGCTACAATTTTAAAATTTCTGTTGCGACTGGATCGACAACGTGAAAGACGCGTATAAACTATATAAACCCTAAATCACAGTAAATATTTGCGTAAAAAAAAAATATCTACAAAGAAAAGAGTTCAAAATAGTGTCGCTTCACTTAACCTTATATGGTTCTTTCGCATCCGTGTCGTCAAATCTCGTGTGAGAAAATTCATTATAACGCAATTTGTCACAACAATTTCATTTTAAGAATCTCAACACTTTATTTCTTTGAGTGAATCGTGTTGTTTTTTTCCGCCATAAGTTTCAAAATATTTTATTGAAGATTCATTTTGTCAACATAATTTAGCTAAAAAGCATTTATTATTGGGGAAAATACATTCATATATGCCTTTTTAAATCGTAGATGATAAAAGTTCTTAGATTATCGATTAATTTATTAAGAGTTGAAGAAAAGACATACATATATTTCAATAATTAGTATGTATAACATATGTTGTGATTAATCGATGTTGAATATTTAATAAAAAGTAAGGAAAATTCAAAAATCCAATTGCCGTATCACTGATAGCCGTAGGGTATTCAAAACACACGATTTCACACAATTTCCAAATGTATTACACATTTACAGAGATACGTACCGGTTTCGCTCATCGCGAGCACTGTATATTTCAAAAGCTGACGCTCACCAAGAAGTGACACTGAAGTGAAGTTAACATGTTTCATACTCACTCCATGTGATCTTTGGGATCATCGCTGCTAACCCTGACGGCCGTGTATATGGTGACAGCAACTGCTGGTAGCGCCCATCCGAGTGCCACCAGCCCTCGCAAGAGTCGCTGCTCGGCAACGAATGCTGACACCAGCACTGTATGCAAGTAGAGTCCCTCGCAAAGCATCCAAGAGTAATTCGTCATCAGAACGTATTGGATTATTACGTGGAGACACTGGCACCAGACCTGAAAAGACGACAGACGTCTGTAAGAAGGTGGAGGTCGACAACGCGTCAATGAAGTAATTTTATGTTCATTTTTTTACACAAGATTTATGATTAAATAGAACAATGATAATAGTATTTGCGGTGTAGTAATATGATTTTTGCCTTTTGCTAGTCTTGTGGTCAGGTTTCAGAATAGTCAGTATTAATGGATGCTCGTGATGTCTTATCTCCTGGAGTTGATATCAAGTGATTTTATTTTATTTAATTCATGAAAATATCTATCATTTTGACTACTATTAGCCTATGACTTTTTTTAAATATTTTAAAACTTCTTTAAAATTGATTGTTCAAAGTTAGTGGTTAAAGGTTCGAAACCGGTCATGATCTTACTACATTTATTGTGGAAAAAGTACAAAAAATATTTATTATTTTTCAATATAATGCCTTTCCACGAAGTATACACAGTGAACATATTAACAAAAAAATAAGCAATTTTTTTACCAGTCATGCCCGTGGCGCTGGGTAAACAGTTTAGTTCTTTTTGGATTTTTTTACATTGTCACATATAATATGCAGCTTATACCTATTTCCATATCAACACAAAGTTAAAAAAAATCAAAATAAGTAATACCTTGTGAGCCACAACCAATTCATTTGAGCTACCTGTTGCTTACAAAATGAACTACGTAAAAGTAGACATTGCAACATCCGTGCCTTTGAACATTGCTACATACATGTTTAATTATAAATATTCTCCCACGCAGAATTAATCATAATTTTATCCATTTTATAATGATTACTAATCCGTGCATTCTGGTTAAGATGTCAGAGTCAAGTTTTCGATAATATTTCGTCAATCGATTTCGAATTCAATTATAAAATGGACGATCTCTCTCGGTAGGTATTGGTTTTATCAAAGCTTTCATCTGAAACCTGTCAGCCGGGTAGGCTTCAGGATTTCACCATAAAGCGAAGCAGAAGTTTTCAACAAAATAATGTTTATTACAACTCAATATTTCAAATTTCACACTGTTTTATTTTAAGCCGTCTCTTTATTTGGAAACTGACAGTGAGAAAAACAAACAAACAATACATTTGCTAGGCATACCAAAACGAATTATGATTTTAAAATTGAATCTTTTTATTAAAAACTTTTTATTTTAAATTTGGCTGACCTAAAACATTTCACACTTGCATTCTATGTATTCAAAAAAGTTTTTGGTTGTTAAAAAAATGGCGGTCATCTTTTTAAAGTTTCTTATGGCAAATACTGGGGTTATACGAAATAAATTTGTTTGAGAAAAACGTTCAAACATAAAGATTTAAATTATCTAGGACAGCAGAGAGTTTTCAATGCCCTGTCTGAGTTTGGCGTATTATCTATTAAAGATGCTGGTGTGTACTTTAAAGAAGAAGCAAATATTGTAATCTAGAGAATAGTATACGATGAACATAGAGAAAGAATGGTGTCTAAAAGATGAAGATGAAAATGTAATTCACATTATAAAAAAAATGGGAATCAAAATTTTTACGTATCGGAACAATATAAATTATATAAGCCAAGACCAATCAATTTTCTTTGTCAGAAGATGTTTGTCACTTTGATCTTTTGAGTCGCCAGTCGCAAGGACTGTTCGGCTGATGAATGCACTGCCTGTTGATGTGAATCTCTTCGGCAGTGAACTTGGTGCATTGCTTGTATTTTTTTTCTTTTTATGTAACTTAATGTTTCTGTTTTGTTTCATATATTTTTATAAAATTTTGTGTAATATGTTATGTGATAGTTATATTAAATTTGTATGGCGCATTGGCGTCAGCTGTAATGCCATGTATTATATTATTTTTTTTTTATAAATAAATAATTTTAAGCACTTAACTATAACATATATACGAAAATAAAATGGCAAAATTGAACGTGCTAACATGTTACGTTGGAAAAAAGTAAGAATGCGTTTTCATGCCCTGGCGACGGGGTAGAAAAACGTCTTTGACACATTATGAAATCGGGACGTGTGGAGAGGTTTCGAGATTTCAGGGGTTGAAAAATCACGTGTTCACTTCAACATGCGACAATTGTGTCAGTAAGAATAAATCATGGAAATCACCGAAGCGGTAAAAAGATGTAAAATAAAAAATACTGCCAAATGATTTCCTCGTTTACATTGAGAGCTTCAACGCTTTTTACCAAATTGTGAGCTCTTCACACTATCGAAGGAAATAAATTACTGTCAGTTTTATATTATAAAGCTGTCTTTTTCTTGGTTCTAGCTTAACATGGTGACTTCATACGAGTTTTGAATTTCGTGAGATATGTATCGGTTATTAAAAAGGTGACATTTTAACTGTTCCATTTTTTTTTGTGTAACGTAGTAAATTGTCTTATAAAATAAAACTCGAGATTTTTTTTCAATGCATAATTGCAATTTACTCGATTGACTGAAATAGAAATTGTATGCAAACCCATTTGCTATTTCAAAGAGGGATTTCAATTCAGGACGAATATATCAATATCGGTATTTCGGTTTATTATATAAAATATTGACACAATTTTTTTTATGACAAAAATATATTCAAATTTCAAAAATCTTAATAATAATCACCGCCAATTGGGTTATACGGGCCAAATACAAAATATAATAAACTATTTTTTAATAAAAGAGAATTGTAACGGAGTGAAATATTTCAGCAGCTATATTACATAATAAACTGTTGTAAAGATCCACGCGTGACTGAACGCATGACGCGACAAATAATTTTTAATTTATCTCTTTATGTTAATTCAAAAGTAAATCAAACAAACATTTCAATGCCAAAATATCAGTATTCTTTTTTCGAAATCTGTGTTTTAGAATTGAAAAATCAACTCAAATACTGGGATACCGATTTGTATCAAAGAATATTTTTCAAAAATAGTTAAATTGTAAAACTTATTTTTCGACAGAAAATTGTACATTTTTATGATATTATAACTGAAAATTTACAAAGACGGCGAATATCATATAATTTTAAATATTTCATCGTCTCAAAAGAGAAATGTCTGGCTTGGTAACTCCCACAACATATTCTGAAGAAATAACTTTACTTCAGTGGAGTGAGGGGCCTCCAAGAAATGCACAGCGAGCATTCCATTTCGTTAATGGAATTTTTAAAACGGAAGTTGCATTTGATTTAAGCTGGCATTTAAAAAAGCTTGCATGTCGCGCATCAGATGGCTGAAGCTTACTCGGTTCCGATGTGCCCCACAACAACTACACATTCAGTTTCCGGCGATGCCATTTGCCCGAACGACAAAAATATATGCACTTTTAATCGCTTTTATTTTTACTGTCACACGGAATGTAACGAGCGTTAAAAAAGATGTTGTTTTTGACAGCTTAGAAGTTAAATTAAAAGCTTCTTAAGTAGTAATGATACAAAGAGCTTTCAAACAGAACCAATTATTGGAAAAATATATAATGTTTGCTTATGGGTATATATTTGTACAATATTTGATTATGACTTATTCCACAAAATAAAAAATATATTTAAGATGGTTTTAAGCAATGATACGAATAACGATTTTGATTTTAAATAATAAAATAAAACTTATTCTGATATCAAAAACCAGTTTATTTGTTAATTTAGGATTGTTCAAAGTTTTAAGGTGCGTCTTAACGAGATGAAACACGTGTCATGAATAGTCACACAATACGTGGAATAATCTAAAATCAATGTTGCTCTATAAAGACAAAAAATAAATATGTATCCAATTGTGTCTAAAAAACAATTGGTAAACCTTTAAATTTTTTTTTATAAAAAGTCTTTGTTGTGTACAATTTCAATTGATACGATTTCATTTCAGTACGATTAATACGATTTCGATTGTGTAAGATTTTATTTTAATTAAAAAAAAAAAAAATTTAATAATTTGGCTTATTTTAGATATCGCAAGACTTTGTTTTTTTTTGCTGACACTTCTCAGAAGGACACTAAAGTTCTATTTAAACATATTTTTATACCAACATCAGTTCTATTGTTTTTGATTATGAATAGAATGCAGCGGTGATTGAGAACATTATATGTATCTCCGGTGAAAGGTTGAAGTTATTTTTCTATATATTATCCTCGAATAAGAATACATGTGCAGCCAATTTTATAATAACTTCGTCAATTTAAGAGGTAAAACCCCAAAGCAAAATTATATAAATGACACGCTAATAACAGACAAACACTAAGATAACAACTTGTATACACCTCACGGGAGACATTTGCCTACAAAATTAATTGCAATGCAAAACAGCACACCCTCTTATTGTTATTTATAATATTATTAATTTATACTATGAAAAGACAAAATGTTGTCATGTTAATTATGTCTGTGATTCCCATAGGATTGAGTTATTTAAGCTATGTTTGTACATTTTTTGTTGGTTTCGCAAATAAAGCAAGTAATTGAGTTGTCTGATATCAAATTCGATTTTACAACTAACGGACTTTGCAACATATCTTTACTCGTTTTACATATTATAAACTTTGCAAGGAATAAGGTTAATTTCTATTAAGCTGATATCTCAGGAATGAAGCGAGTTGGCAAGGTGAAAATAGTCACATTTATCAGCATGGACACAGTACTGGGTATAATAATATTACAATTTACATTTTTTTTTAAATTGTTTTGCAAGAACGTCTGAAAGTCGTATTATTTAGTATAGTAAAACATAAGTTTTCGCTTAAAGAATATCATATATTATATGAAATTTCTCGTTTTCCTACTTTATAAATAATAAAACGAGGTTCAAGGCGCAAAAAATCTACACATGGGAATTCTGAAAATCAATTGTTTGTTAGAGCTCACACATTTCAAAGTAATACAAACAACCTTTTATCAAGAGACGTTTTGTGAAGACAGCTGCATTTATCAATAACTACGTTCATTTATCAATATATGGATGAAAACAAATATTGCCATCATAGTTTTATTAAAAGAAAAGCATTCTTTGCAATATGGCTTTGAAACACATTCATTTGCAACACTTTCGTGTTAAAATAAATTTGTTTAAATAGTGTTAATTATTGTTTACAAGAGTTTTCTTTACAAGATATAAATGAATAGTTTAAGAGGTAATCATTTTTTTGGTTGATATAATATCACAAAACAATAGTTTTTACAAAAAAATGAAAAAAAAATTCCATAAACAATATCAATGTTTCGTTTATTGTTTTGTAACAATTCAACAAACATAGTATCTTATTCTGGCAGTAATTTTCAAAACTGGTCAATTCCAAAATTTATTTTTTTAACTACTAAATTTATAGTAAACTTTTGAGACCTTTTTTATTCACATGGAAAAGTTTGCATTTTTACACATTATCTATTATTCTTTAATTAAAAAGATATTTTAAAAATATGGCTTGTAAACACAAACATATGAAGAAAAAGTTATGATTATATCTCAATTTCTCAGTTTGTCAACAAAGGATTTGACCAAATTTGAAAACTACCTCCTGAATTTTCCTACAGACTTGATTGAATTCAATTGATTTTTAAAGTGTATCAAACAAAATAAATTGGCGTTATTTGAATGACGACATCTAATGTTTCATTAAAGTTTCTTTGTGAAGTCGAATCCTTGTCGCCTTTTATTCGATTTGCTTGGCGCCTTGTGAGCGGCTCGATTTGAGCCCACCTAAAGCCAGCCCTGATTACACGATACAAAGTAATCGTGCAATCTTTTATTTCCAACGTGTCGTCACTACGATTTTAAGCGATTCTAACTTCAAATTTCAAGTGACGATCGATTGTAAACGGGGAATTCTATTTTTACCTATACGTTTTAATGTGTTTATATCAGCCATTACTCTAAAAATAACAATTATAGAGCGCAGTGGACTCAACATAGATTTTGTATCGACAGATGAATTTCTACGAGACCTGCTTGTTAGTCAGTTGCTTTACTTCTCTTTTTGGAATACGGTAGGGATAGAAAGGATAAGGCTAGGAGAGGACTATTGTTTGGCTAATTTTCGTGAGCGTGATTATTTAACTCGTTTTTTGGATCGGTTGGATGTGGGAGGTATTTTTGGGCAACACAGAAAGTCAATAGTTCTATTGAAAAATGAAGCTGCCCAGAATGGGGTACGAGCCCGACCACTCCGAAACCAAAGAATTTGCCTTTTAAGCAATTTTTATTTCGGAATACCATTACTTTTGTTTGGTAACGTTTGTGTAAGGCCATTTGGCATTTATGACTTAATACAGATACATTACAATTTTTACGTGTTACTTACACTTGTAATATTTCATTATCATCATTCATTATTTTTATCAAAACCCAACCTTACACTTTTTCTGTGTAAGATTTATATTATATATCAGTACCCAGTGTCAAGTGAACCTTCCACAGCCGAGAAGGCGTATAAATACTCGATAAATTCCAATACTTATATATAAGTTTGAAAGGGAATCCCCATAGGTATAATGGGATAGGATATCCGGCAGGGCGATCGACCAAAAGCCCGATTCAATTCAACTTGCTCAACTTTGCCACCGTCCCAAATGAGAGGCTTTCTATCAAAAGCTTTGATGCACCTGCGACTGACTCTCATACATCATACAACTATTTCTGGACAATCAGTCAACCAATCCGCGTATTGATTATTGTTTTTTTTTAGTTTGACTTCAAGAAATTCGATGAAAACGAAGCTTTGTAAGTATCTGTAAAGATGTCATTTTTATCTGTCAAGCACTTCTTCTTTAATTTGTAATGAAAGAAATTATATATGTGTTTGAAAATTATTATTCGAAAACCAAGCAATATATGAAGGAAGCTTTTATTCAATTCTCTCATCCATTTTTTTTTTATTAAAATGTATACATTTTGTGATATATATTTTTCTACACAATAGCTAATCATCAAAGATCCACGTTTTTGTAGCAATGGCGAAGTACTGAAACCTGTGATTGGTTTTTGAAAAACGATCTTTAAGTATCCAAATGTTTTATTCATTTTAATCATGATTTTCTTTTCATTGACTCAAAATTGCTCGCATTGAATGATACGTGACTGATTGGTTGAATAAAATACCTCTTAACTTTCAATAAATGAAAATATTAAATACATTTGAATAAATATGCATTGGTGGATTGCAAAATTAAGTGTTTAAAAGTCCTCAAACGTTCGATCGGTGCTCAACACTCTCAAGAGCGTCACTTTTAATACCAGTGAAAAATTTCAGAAAATATTCTTTATTTAAATTTTGTACAAAAGTAATTTCTTTAAAACAGTTTATATAAGAGAAGACATTTAACAAAATAAACAACTTAAACGTATTGGATCCATTAAGAAAACTTTTTTCAGATACTTGCGAATAAATATTCCAGCCAATAACAAAATTTCTAGATAAGTGGCGTGCTTCTGTCTCTAGCAATTTTTCTTGGCTTTTTTGTGGCTGGCTGTTACTAAGTTAGTGACAGCAAAAAATGTGAAAATAAGGCATTGTTCTGGCTTACTTTTAAATGAAAGCACCAAACCGTTAAGACGATCCTTGAGATGTTGACGGGAAATTTTCCCTTTGGGAAATTGGGATTACGTAAATAGACAGTGATATATTTTTGAAATCGCAATTATTATATAATCTCTGCGGTAGATTCATCACTTAAAACACATTTTAATTCACATGAATAAGGCTTTATTTAAAACAATTGAAATGCTTTGATTTTGATTAATCAATGATTAGTTTTGTGTAACGCGAGAGCAGCCAATTAGTTTCTCTTTGAAATAAGAGATAACGTAGAAAATTATATATTCCTAAGCTACTTTGTCATATATGGCATATCGATTGACTTTATGTATTTCTGTTTTTGTTTTCAGTAAACAAGGTTTATTTTGTACGTTGATTTCTTCATCGGTTAATGAGTTTGTGTTGAAAGACATGAATAACAGTGACGTTAACATTACTAAATTAATTCATGCATATTTATCGATTGACAAAGCTGCCCCGCCCCGTAGGATAAAAAAAACGTATTTCGACTATGGCCGAATTTGAATAACGAATGCCACTAGATGCCAAAGATTTGATGTGTCAAAGAGTCATCAATAAGAAAAGTAGCGTATTAAAATACATTCTTGTCATAATATTGAACAAATTACTATTTTATATGAATAATTAAATCAAAAATAAAATTGATTAAAACTGTTCAAACGTTTATTTTGGATTAACTGAAAAGGAGAGAAATGTGAGTTATGTATCTTTACTTCTAAGGGGCCGAAATTTTTGTATATAAGTCTTTTTAGGGAGATTCGAACCACTGATCGCGCAGCCAAGTACGACAAAAACCTAAGAGCATTGATCGCTCAGATGTGTGACCGTAAATTAATCAAAAACCAAAGACTTTATTCAATTATAAGTATGTGTTTATAAAGTATATAAAAATAAAGGTAAATTATGAATATATGGTCACGGGACAGAATCCCAATCCTCTTAAGCTAAGTTCAAAAAATTTACACAAATTTGGCTTATAATTTTGTTTTTTGACTTTACTCTTTGAGTTCTTGTGGATTATTATAAAATGTGGAATCAAAATGATTAAATCTGAAGAATATTACTGATTATTGTATGAGTTCTGAAAGAAAAATTCGTTTTTCAATATTAGCCTATAATAAAACTTCTTTTTATTTTAAACAAATAATAAACTTATGTGACTGTCTCAATCTGTATAATATTATTATTTGTGTAGTTTGTGGTTGCATTTTTGCTCCTGTAAATTAAAACAACTCGATTTCATACTTATTGCGAAGTATTCTTTAGGATCTTCTATTATAATATATTTAAAAATTAAAGACGAAACATTTCAAAAAATATCGTAAGCCTTACATTCATTTGATTTAATGTGCTTATTTTTCATAAATCTTTACAAAAATTCTGTCTCGTGACCATATATCCATAATTTACCAAAATAAAATCTTTTGAATATTTAACAGGGTATTAAGACTTATCCTGGATTATTTCAACGATTCAAGATAGGTAATTCCATTGAAGTGGTGAAAATCTAGCTGATGAGCAATGTAAACAGATAACGTTTAATACTGGTAAACAAACTTCACATGCTGTTGATGTGAATTGTCTTATTACATTATCTCTATTACCGCCAAGTATTAAAGGTATAATACGTATCCACTTAGGAGAGTAAAATGGGAGAATATAGCAACCTATTTTATAAAAGTTTTTTAATACTATTCTCAGTTCATGTAGAAAATATTAAAAAAAATTAAATCACATTAAGTATCTCATGGCTATGAGATACTTAATGTGACAACCATCACTCGAACTATTCTAAAATCGATTTTTTATTGCTGTTGGCATGGAAAAATGAAAAAAAAATAATTTAACCGCCATAATATAATATATATTATTATGATGATTATGTTTTTACTTAAGTGCTTTAAACGTTTAAACCACGTTCGTTTTGGAGTAATCAATAATATCAAATTAGTATTTTTCTTCAACTATAAAGATAAATTGGAAATTTAAAACACTAAATTTTAAAAAATCCTATAATGTTGATTCGCCTCTAAGATATGTTTTCAAAAAACATACGTGACATTTACAAACACACAAATGCTCATTTTTACTAGAATATATTGATAAATAATGTATCCGGTGTTTCAATTTTTAAAAACACCGTGATTCAGAATTGGATTTTCAAGAACTGGCCGAAAAAATACATTGGTTCTGTTTAATAAATAATAAATGCAAGCGAAGATGGATCAATAGCATAACTTTAATATTTCCACGAAAATTTACACATAAAATTAATGTAAGCGATAAACGTAAAGCAAATACATAGGTTGCCGATACGATTGAAAGCTAATAATTTCATGATATTTAAGGAGCTTATATTTCAAATAAACATATTTGTTTTTTATTTCTCATATGTTAAATGAAGATAATACGGATACAACTGTATAGCTGTGAAAATTGAAAGCTTAAATAATACTTCAATTAAATTTTAACTGTCAACTTCCCAAGCAAATATTTTGGGCAGATTTAATAGGCACTTAGTTTTAATTAATTATACAATATGTGGTTTATTATTCGCTAATTATTATGAATTATCTTTGCCAGATTAGTTCAAAATTATAGCGAAATGCGTCCCGAAGGAGTATTTTTCACAAGACCGCAAATAAGGTCGATGATCTTCCGGGAACACGAGATTATTTAAGTAACCACATTCTCTACTTATTATGAAGACATCCAGTTGTTGAATTTTGAGTTTTAGTGGTTTGCAATTTTGCAATTTTGCCGCTCGACATTATTACTATCGTGGGAATTATTTTGGTATTTTACGAGTTACCTTAATTAATCTGTCACGCTTCGTTTATTTTAAGCCAAATAAACTACGAATGCGAATGTGAACAAATTGGTATTTTTCATTAGCTGCATTGGATAAAAGTGTCAACTTCGAATGAGAAGTTATTAAGTTTGTATGTTTGAATTTATTTTGAACATAAAAATACGGAATCAAATTAGTAAAGAATACAAACAACAGAATAGAATAGTGCACCTGTAGGTGAGAGGCCAAATTATTGTGTTTCCGGTTTCGGTGTTCATGGGTTTGAAATTCTAGTATTAAATGTTGGATAATTTAATCTTCAATGGATTAAAAAAAATGCACCGCTTTAATATTGGTAAAGTAATAAAAATAGTAACACATGTTTACTACTCATTCCACATTAAATCATGACCGGTTTCGCTCATGGCAAGCATTATCAACTGATAAGAAATTGATAATGCTCGCCATGAGCGAAACCGGTCCTGATCTAATAATTTTAATGTGGAATAATTACTTTAAAATGTGTAATTATTTTTATTATAATGCCATTCCACCAAGTAACGACAGTGAACACCTTAAAAGTGGTTGGGAAAGTAAAATAAAAATTTTAGTATTTTTTATTGCAACTAGATTCAATCAACGAGATTTTAATTATTATATTATAAATACTACTACATATTCCACGTGAATTGAAGTAACAAGATTTTATCAGCAACAAAAAAAATCTAAAACATCGGTGGCTTGCGTATTTCCCTAAAAGGTCAAATATTATTTATCTTACGTTTTAACAGCTCAATTGCGTGGCTTATAATTTTTTTTTCGTTTCTTGGGAATGCTAAAATGTCAACGTTTGTAATATTTCCGTTACAATTTTAAGATACTCTCTAATGTCGTGGATAATATTTCTTCGCTAGAGTAAGTAGATTAAAATCTTTTGATAAGAGATAAATTAAAAATAACTGAGAAGGAAATGATTTTCAGCATTGCTATTTTTACACACAACCCCTATTAAGCTGCAAGAGGAGTCTTGAAATTTTAGCTCATGAATTTTTTTTTACTATTTCAGTCTAATTCACTGACGTTATGACCATAGTTGTGTCAGTAAAAAGAAAAAAGTCATATCTACTAATTTGTAAAATTCTTCATAATTGCGAATAATATGTTATGAACAAATACAATTTTGGACTTTTGGTGGTCTCTGGATGATTACAATTGACTTAACCAACTCAGTACCATTTAATATAAAAGACTTGTTTTAAAAACAATTATTTTAGCAGCGTAGATACTGTAGACCGGGGATTCTTAACGACGTGCCCGCGGGCGCAAATGTTCCTGCGGAGTCATTTTCGTGTGCCCGGCATAGAATTAAAAAATATTTTTGGAAATTGAAAAAATATATGTTTATCTATGTTATTTTGAGAGTTGTTATATTTTTAATGTCTTTAAAACAACGCGAAAGAGATTAGCATGCCTTCATAAAAAATATCAGCAATAATTACTAATAATGCTTCAGTCAGTGCTTTCCTTTGAACATGTTATGAATGTCGTTCTGAAATTAATCAACAAAATTTAAACAAATCCTATATCTCACAGAATATTCAAAGCCCCTGAAAACTGATATACCTCAAATGGTATTGTCAATGTAAAATGCTCTTCGTGAAATGGAATGTCAAAGATTACACGAAATGTGCATTTTTATTTCGTGGATTTTTTGTAATCTTATATATAAAACCGAAACGGCGTATGTATGTATGTATGTATGTCTGTGGGTCTGTAATTCTTTAGGAATAATATAACATTATAAACTCAATTGTAAATTGGTCCTTATTAAACAAACTTGACTTCAACATTTCGAAATGTTTCTGCATTTCATTCTCTCGTTCAAAATTTCCTATCAAATATAAATATGAGATATCGAATATGACTTTACAGCGTTTGTCTGAAGTTGTTGATCTTGGTATAACATTTGACTCTTCTTTCACGTTTCATTCCCACATTTCTTCAATTACCCTGCAGGCTAGTAAACTTCTTGGATTCATAGTTCGGCAAAGTAAGCCATTTGAAAACCCTACTGTGTTTCGTACTCTTTATGTTTCTTTAGTTTTAAGCAAACTAGAATATGGATCTATTATTTGGGGTCCATATGAATTTAAATTTAAGTCGCAACTGGAGCGAGTTCATAAAAAATTTCTGCGTTATTATTATTTCAAAAAATTCAACTATTTTCCGTATGACAATTCATTAATGGAATATTATCCAACCAAGTTTCTTTTAGGAATGCTGTCATTTCACTCACTTGAAGCTCGAAGACTAATTGCAATATTAAAACATTTTTCTCTTCTTCTTCGGGGCCAAGTTGATAACCCTGACATCCTTGAAAATTTAAATTTGAATGCTCCCAGCTTTTACCTACGTGGTCGTAACAAAGACAAATCAATTTTCTTTGTCAAAACTTGTTTGTCACGTAGGTCTTTTGAATCTCCAGTTGCAAGGGCTATTCGGCTGATAAATGCGCTGCCTATTGATGTTGACATCTTCGGCAGTGAACTTGATGCTTTGTTTAAAAATTATGTTTTCTTATGTAAATAATATGTTTCTGTTCTGTTTTTTATTTTTGTGTAATATTTTATGTAATCTTTATTAATTTCTCAAATGCATGGCGCATTGGCGCTTGCTGTAATGCCATGTATTTTTAATAGTTTTTTGCCAATAAACATTAAATAATTATTGGTCGTTTAGTCCGAGCGAAGCCAGGTAGCAATACAAGAAATACCGAAACGGCGTATGTATGTGTGTCTGTGGGTCTGTAATTCTTTGGGAATGATATAACATTAAATAATTATTGGTCGCTTAGTCCGAGCGAAGCCGGGTAGCAATACTAGTCTTCTATCTTCTATATCTATATATATACAAATGAATGTCTGTATGTATGTCCGCTATGGACTACTAAACCGCTCAACCGATCGATGTGAAACTTTACAAATTTATTGAGTACACTCTCGCAATGGTTTCTGGCCTACCAACCCCTCGCCCCAACCACGCCCCAACCACCCCCCAACCTCCCCCCCGCATTTTTATTTTCAACTTTACGAATTTTTGAGTTCACTTCTTCGAAGGTTTCTGGCATACCCCCCCCCATACTCCCCCTTCCCCCCCAAAAATTAAATTGAATAATTGTGTAATGTCTTTCCTTCAATTTTATTTTAGTTGCTGGCGTAGCAACGCGCGCAGGGTACAGCTAATATATATATAAAAATGAATGTCTGTATGTATGTCCGATATGGACTACTAAACCGCTCGACCGATCGATGTAAATCTTTACAAATTTATTGAGTACACTCCCGCAAAGGTTTCTGGCCTACCAACCCCTCCCCCCAACTACGCCCCAACCTCCACCCCCAAATTTATTTTTAAGCTTTACGAATTTTTCGAGTTCACTCCTTTGAAGGTTTCAAGCATACCCCCCACATACGCCCCCCAAACCCCACCCCGCCTAACAACCCCCCTCCTCCCAAAAAATGATATCGAATTTTTACAAATTTTTCGAGTACAATTCCGCGAAACTTTCTGGCGTACACCCCCTCCCCCACCCCACCCCCCCAATCAACCTTAAAATTGCTGGCGTAGCGACGCGCGCAGAGTACAGCTAGTTGTAAATAAATGCATAACAATTTAGTTACCCAATATAATGAATGTAGGTCATGTAAAGTTGTCAAGGGAACAATAATAAAATTAATAAATACATACATATGTACTACTTATATGATTTTTTTATAAAAATCTGGCCTGCGCCTATGACTCATCTCCAAAAATCCAAATGCGCCCGTCACCGCAATAAGGTTAAGAACTCCTTCTGTAAGCAGTGCTTTTGGGCGTTCGATCAACTCAGCTACGGTTTTTTGTGGCCCCAAACGAATTTTTGTACTTCCATTATCATCTTTCCGCAAATACAAAGGAGGTTTCGCGATTAGCTAAATACTCTTCATTTCCTGGCTCCATTCTTGTATCCCGATGCGCTCCTGTCAAGGAGAGATTTTGTGAACGACTTCCCGTTGATATGCTTGATTATATGTTCATTAGTTAAAAAGCTAATGTGATACTAATATACTGATATTGACTTATATTTGTACAGGAATTAAACTTATTTTGCTAGACAATCAAAGAAAAAATATTTGAAAAAAATTTACTATACAAATATTTACTGTATTTGAAAAAAATATTGATTTCCGTTAATAACTTGCAATAACCATGACACTTTCGACGTATCGAAATATTTTCGCGCATTTTTATCCAGGGATAAAATATTTCTTCTTGAAAAATAAATTTCAAATTTAATTCAAGCCGCTAAAATGATATTCGATTATCATCAAACGCACAAAAAATGGTGTTAAGGAGATAGGAAATATTTATAAAATCGGAAAATATATTTTTTGAGACGGATCTGTTTTTTTGCGGAATAATAAGTTTTCAGATTACCGGCAAAAAAAGTGACATTATATGATCAACTGGTGAAGAAAAAATATTGTAAAAGAATTTTGATTTATTACTAAAAGTATTATTCGATGACTAGTTTTCATGGTTTTCTGTAACAGTAAGATTGTTATTGAACACAATTAAAAAGGTGATGAATTGTAAAACAATAGCACACTGATTAAGAAATAAAAACAGGTATTTATCAAATAAACTCATATTTTTTTTTAATTTTCAATAATACTTGTGAAGCCAAATAACCGTGACAAAAATATTTTTATTTAACAATTTTCACAGAAAAAGACAATTTCTATTCTTTACTTTTATTTGAATGTATTATATATGTTCACTTATTTTGTCTGATAATAACATGGGTACATTTACATGTCACTAATTACATGAATTATGAATCATTTTATTTCATATTTTTTTTCAGTTCTCATTTTTATTGAAATGTTTTAACTCTTAAATAACTGAAATATTCATTTAATTCTTCTCAACTGGGCGTGGAAAAATACATAAGTTTATTAAAATATTGACATATGTATACTTTTATATGTACGATTTTTTAAAGTTATGTTTGGGACTATTTCAACGTAACAGCGCGTTGTTCACATACTGTACGTGCAAAATCCAGTGTTTCACATGTGTATTACAATGTGACATTGATTCGTGCGTTCTTGTACATTTTACGTTCCCATATTAAGTCATAGTTTTATTTGTGGGATTTTCCGCGACCGCATCTACCGCACAAAAAAAGTTTAGGTGTATGATTAAGCATTTCAAAACATATATCGCAGTTTTAAAAATCCAAGTAGGCAACTTAATACTATGCTGACCATGGAAAAAATTACAATCTGTTTCATACTTTGCGTTAAAAGTAGGTTGTTCTAAGAATACTTATCATGTTTTCAATAAAGTCACTCGAAGTTGTCGTGAACGATACAATTTATGCGCGACAGCTTTAAGTAGCCAATTTACAAACAGAACGATTTCGTGAGCCAGTATTTAATCTCACAAAAACAATGGTGGAACATATGAATTATTGCAACCAATAAACTTATTTTTAAACTGTTCGACGAAAGTGTAACGATTGAGTTAGCTTACGTCACAAGCTACACGGAAAGCTTTGTGAGGAAGGAGACTTTTCGAAGACAATCACGCCATGTCGTGTAAGTGTGAGAAAAGTATACTAAGGCGCTCACCACGAATCTATCCATTATTTTATGAATTTCATTTAAGATACTAGTATCTTTTTGCCACCCAAAACAGTGAAAAGAAACGTAGTGTGCTTAAAAAATCGGAAAGAATTTGATTTGTTTGGCTCTTTTATACCGAGCTATAATTATATCAATAGGGATGCACTGAGGAAAGCTCTGGCTTAATAATGTTAAACGGCATTGCTTCAGATATCAAGAAACTTTACGCGGACGTGAGCGAGTTCAGACGAGTACTCATTTTAAGCATTACAGTTGTTTATTAGGAAAACATAAATTAAACAAAACACAGAAATCATTCAACATAGAATGGCATAAAAGACAGAATGTAGAAATTAACGGAGAAGAAACAAATTCAAAAACAAAACCCCTGTTACTGCGAATAGTATTAGACATTGCAAGTAAAAATGTTTTTAACAAATTTTCAATTGTTAAGAAACCGCTAGCAAGAAGGCATTTTCTAAAACAGGGTTTGATAAGTGGGTGATATTACCCTCTATGGCTCTGGAACGACCCAGGCAGCGAAGAAAAGCTTCAAGGAACAATTTGACTTAGGCGTTGAAGAAACAAAATGAATTAAGAGAATATTTGTAAGGTCCTAGCATCTACTGGGATTAATATGAAAATTTGATTGCTTCCAGCCCGATACTGTATTTATGCGGCATAAATTTAATATATTATGATACATTTAGTAAGTGTTCCTTTTTTGCTTGACACCAAATTTTCCGGGAGGACTAGTGTTTTTTTTTTACTTTTATCAAAAGTGGGTAGGCATATCTAACGACAATCATCTCCATTTTAAGAAGCTTTAACGAATTTAAAACAACTTTCTAATTTATATTTATATGTAACTTTAAAGCTCGACTTTTCGCAATCTAAACAATGTTATTTGAAATCGACACGCAAATCAACAAACTCCTAGTTTTATCGACAAAATGATGTCAAAGCTCAATTTTAAATCCATAACCATTCATTGGCTTAGTAAACGTTTTCTATTCCTTAATGTAACTACGCATTTGGTATCTAGCTACATATCTAAAAAGATTGCTTGTTGAAAATAAAATTTAAGCTTTTTCAAATATGTGTAAAGCTTTCAACCTGATATAACAGTTTGTTTCTATTACTGGCAATCATCAGTATCGATTCCACAATCTTGTGATTCTCAAAAATCCTCTTCACATATTCACCTGTATACCCTAGGCTGTTTTGAAGTGATAGGGTGTTAGCAAGGTAATAAAAGGCCAGAGGGAGTATAGAAATTGTTATCTAGTATCGAATCCAAAATATTTTGTTCACATCGAAGTACCCAATATAGACATAATGGAAAAATCTTTCCATCATCATTGTTTTTGATTTGAAACACAGTTATTACCCACGTGTCGACTGTTTCAGATAGTTAAGGATTTAATGAAAATACTTTATGTATTAAATTCATTAAATATAAAGTTTCTTTAACCAAACATTTTAATAAAGAATAAGAGGTTTGTTTTTGATTATGACGGTGAAAATATTCGAACTCTAATAAACCAACTTTGTATTGCCGATAATGCAGGCTGCGACAACATATTAACCTCCACTCCAGTAGTTTGAATGTTTTATCAGTTTAAAAATTTGACGGCTATGTTAGTCAATTAAATATTATGGCCTGGAATACATTTTCTTATACATGTCCTCTCCCAACGAAGAGCATATACATATACACTCCTCACGAAGTATATCTGAACATATGTTTTTTTCTAAGAGAAATGTTTGTTACTCAGTTGCTCAGCCTCTCTTTTCGAGGAGAGTAGGGATTGAAAGGATACGAGGACTAATACAGGACTAGTGATTAGCTTATCTTTCTTGCTGCGCGCCGGTTTTTGAGAATGGAAGGGTGGGAAAGGATCTTCAACAACACAAACACCCTTCGAGTGGAAATCTGCTGCTACAGGGACTCAAGCCCAGGTACTGCATCACAAGCCGGGCATATAACTCGGAACATGTACTTTTATCTATGAGATACATGAATTTATTACTGCTATCAAACCATATCCACAGATGTTACTGTTAATCTATAAGAGTGTAGTTTTGACAAACGAAAAAATCACCGAAAAGCTTGCCAGCTATAGTGTATGTATTACATTGACTTATTTATAATTTTGGTTTAAATTCCCATTCAGCTGTAATTTATTACTGATCTGCCTGTTTTTAAAGAATGATGCAATCTAATGCTGATGCAATTGTACAGAATGATGCAATTAAGATGAATAATGTGTTGTTTGAATTTAAACAAATAGCATTTTGGAATAAAAAGGAGTATCTGAAATCAACGAAAAATAGTTGAATGCAAATAAAATAGATAGGCATAGATTTGAAGCCATAGGCTATACAAATAGTCTTACATAAAAACGAGGCATGAAGGACATTTCGGATTCACTATTCCGTAAAATAAATCTTTTTATTTTATTTCGTCTGACATTTGGGGAAAAAGCGTCGCGAACGATGGCAATTTCCAACAATAATATTTGCGAAAAAATTCTGCGAGCAAGTTTCAGAATGTGATTTTTTTTATTATTATTTGAGTAACTAGATAAATATGTTTACGAAACAGACTTTCAATGTCAGAAAAATATGTGCAAATATAATATTACTGCAGGCAGGAGAATTTAATATATTCATTATAGGTAGTTCCATGCATTTTTGTTAGAGTTTTGTAAAAGTTTCATTGTACGGTGATATTGAAAATCTATCTGCTGCACTTGAGTTTGTAATTAATTTGGCGAAAAGAAGCGTAGATCGACGGAAGGTTGTTAGTTCATAACCAAAACTCATATCATACCTTTCTTAATAATTCGGTAGCGGAAATGTCAAATGTTTTTTCCAAAGATTACTTTTTCCAAAAATGAATTAGTTATGCCAGCTTAGTAATAGATGTGCCAGTCATCAGTATGCTAAAGCCTCCTAAATTTCTCATTCTAAATAACTATTTTCTGTATGAAGAAATGATTTTTTAAATTTCATTGTTTACAAAACAGACTATTTCCTGAAATAGTCAGTTTTGTGAATAGTTTTATTTTTTTATTTTTCCATTATTTTTGGCACCACAAGGGTTTCGCCTTTCGGCATCACCATTTGATTCCAAATAATGACAAAACTCGCGGAGAAGTACAAAATTCAAATTTAATATTGTCAGTCCCTGTGGTCTAGAGGTAAGAGCTTTGTCCTAGCGATCAAGAGGCCCGGGTTCAATTCCCGGCAATGTCAGATTTTTTCAACTGACAAAAAGAGATCTTGGGCCTGGTGTATGTTATTTATCGTTGATTTTGTGCACAACTGATTCATAATTAATCTCGTATGACTTTCACAATTAAGAATATTTGGAGCATTGGCGTAAGTTGTAAGGAAAA
This sequence comes from Himalopsyche kuldschensis, assembly GCA_028554975.1. Taxonomy (NCBI): domain Eukaryota; kingdom Metazoa; phylum Arthropoda; class Insecta; order Trichoptera; family Rhyacophilidae; genus Himalopsyche; species Himalopsyche kuldschensis. The sequence continues at coordinate 190,591 of JAHFWI010000085.1, read as the reverse complement.
ATATTTTTTATATTCTAAAATTATTAAAAAATATTATTAATTATTAAAATATTAAAATTCATCAAACAAACACCTTAAGTCTAAATCCTCAATTATACGTTGTATTACTTGAAAATATTGTAATGTTCCACTGTAGACAATATCTCACTTTATCCTTCCAAGTGTTCTAGCTACTCAACAAATGTTAATTTAATAAATGGACTGCCGTAGATTTTTGAGAAAACATGAAAAAAAAATATTCTCAAAATATATCATAACGCATTAACACTTTTCATTTATTTCACTTTTCAGTGTCCGTAATAGAAAATATTGATTCCTGAAAAAGAGCAAATTTTGAAATAGTCAGTTTTGGAAAATGAACCCACAATTATAAGACAATCTAATTTAACATTTAAAGCACAGAACATATTACATATAATCGAGTCAATAAGATAACGACACTAAAAAAATATAAGTATTATTGTTAAAGAGAGTAATCTTTCTTTAAAAGTATCTTCAGTTTATTAACCGAAGCGTTGACGTTTCTTAATTGAGAAGTAAAAGTATATTTTACAAAAGCATCGGCTGGGCAATACATACTTTCCAAAACAGCCGAAGAAGCGTTCAAATCGAGAAGCGAGAAAATAAAGTATCAGTATCTGGTGATGCTCAGTCATCAATGGCCTCAGTCGATGTTTGTCTTCGTTGTTGATTTTGGAGCGACATCGCAGACGAGGATATTATTAGGACTCCTTTCAATCAAGAAGCCCTCTGATCAAAGGATTGAATATTTAATCCCCACAGAATCAATATACACTCGAAGATTGATAACTCTGTATAAATTTAGAGTGGAAATTTATATTCTGACAGGATTTAGATTTTAAATGGATGGCGTATCAAATATATTAAGATGAATCTACTCTCAGTAAACTTGTTTCGTCGAAAAACTTACAATATGTATCTCAAGTTATTTAAGTAAGTTATTTGTGATAAAGTTCCGATAGTAATTTTTAATACAAGTTTTTTTAAGCCATGAAACGATACGACCAGAATATGACAATTGGTCAGCTAATCGCTCTCGCTGCATCCTGTTTAAGGATTGGGTGGGTGTGGCAGGGAAATTTAGACAACACAGGCATCTATGTATTCTAGTACGGTGGATGTGGTCGGAAAGAAAAAATATATCAAATTATTAAAGCAATTTAAAAAAAAACGCATCAAAATAATAAAACACAAGATAATCAAAATAATAAAACATTTTGAGTACTTATTCCACATTAAATTTATTGGACCATGGCTGGTTTCGCTCATGGCGAGCATTATCAACTGACAAGAAATCAGCAGAACGCAACAGTGATTACAAACGTTAACCAAGTATTTCAAGGTATGACAAATAATTGGTATTAAAACTAATAAATAAATTGATGCACAATATTTCTTATCAGTTGATAACGATCGCCATGAGCGAAACCGGTCCTGATCCAATAAATTGTATGTGGAAAATGTAATAAAAATGCCATTCTACAGTGAACATCTTAAAAGTGAAATACAAGACAAGTTTTTCATTTTTAAATATAAAATATTCAATAGTAATAAATAATCCACAAAAAGTAATAGATTGCAAATTATAAGCGCATAAATATGTAATTTAATCGCCTACTCAATTTCCTTTTTACACGCATAGCTGGTAATTAAGATGTTAATTGATTGATTAATTAATCAAACGATCTGGACCATTTATCCAATAATTAAATCAGTCTGGTCACAAAGAGTGGAAAGTCTTGCCAGTGGAAATAATAAGTACGAGTGAAATTATACGTAGCTATTCTTGCTGAAAATATTTTGCCACAAATCGACCGCTGAAGCCAAAGAAAATACCTTAATCTCTTTTCAAATCATAAACACTTAGTCAAGATTCTACGAAGATGACTAAGTATTCAACATTCTGCGAAAAAGCAATAAATTGCTTAGATGCAACTTAAATATTTATCGATACCATACATTGACCGGATGTTTTTAATAATTATACGTCTATCGAAGATTTTCAATAATTCATAACGAAAACAAAATGTGATATGTTTATTTTAATATTAATGCAATGTTTTGATACACAGACAACATCAATTAACGCGAGGCTACTGTGGAAACATCCGGGGGAAAAAAATAAGAAAGCATGGATTGTTGGGTATTATAAGATATTAACTGTCATTTCTTGATGTAAATGCATAATTTTAAATAAATAAAACATATTTGAAAGCACTTTTTTTTTCCCATATCCGCTCCCTATTCGGAGCATATGGCCGCCACACGGTGCCTCCAAGATTCTCTGTCTCCCACCAACCTCCTCGCATCTTCCCAGGTCATCCCGGCGTCCCTTAGCTCCCCTAAGTACATCCTATGGATGGTCATCAGAGGCCTTCCGCGGCGTCGGGATCCATCAGGTTGATAGAAGAGGCAGGCAGGATTCAGGCTCCCCTGGGGCATCCGCAGCACATGTACAAGCCAGGTCCATCATCGCCTTTTAATTTTGGACGTAATAAGGGGCTGGTTTGTCCGTTCTCTTACCTCCGTATTCCTGACAAAGTCAAACCACTGTACTCCTAGTATTCGACGCAGGAATCTGTTTTAGAAACACAGTATACGGTTACCCTGTGCTTTTGTAATGTGCCATGACTCGCAACCGTAAAGCAGCACTGTCAGTATGCATGCGTTGAATAAGTGGCACTTGGTTCTGACCGAGTACAGCCGTGAGTCCCAGACTTTCCGCATTGAATTAAATGTTGCTCCAGCTATCCCTAATCGGATCGCGAGCTCATTACGCGGGTTGCCATCTCCCGTGATGTGTACTCCCAAGTACCTAAAACCATCGAATCTCTCGATTTCTTGCCCCGCACTCGTCAGAGAGTAGTCTGGATCTGGACAGGCGCTGTTGCAGAGCACATTGGTTTTACTCGCGTTGACTTTGAGGCCAACGCGATACGAGTTGCTCTGCAGTCTATCCATTGTTTCCTGGATACCCATTTGTCAAAGATGACAGCGTCGTCGGCATACTCGAGGTCACATAGCATCGAAAGCACTATTTTTGCATATAGTATTCGTATAAATATCAGAACCAATTTCCTTCATCGTGAGAATTTTTATTTTGATGAGATATGCAGTGTAACAAAATTATATTTTTTATTTTAATAAGCTTGTTTTACTTAATATTTCATATAAAATATTTTGGTTGTATTTCCCTCAACAATCCTTTATGTGGATGAGCCGCTGTTTCACGTCTTCCATAACGCTATACGATCAATAAAAGAAACGAATTCACTCTTAATTTTTTTGGCTCGATAAAGAGCTGCGTGGGACTCATTATTTAGCATGCATTGTGGTGACTTAATTTAAGTGATATATAATATGTAAGGGTCACTTTTAATGTGTTCCCTGTCAATACTTGGTGGAATTGAATTATAATAAAAATAAAAAAACATTCTTAGTAGGTACTTGTTACACATATATTTTTTTAGATCAGCACTGGTTCGCTCATAGCGAGCATTATGAGCGCTATAAATTTGACGTGCAATAAGTACTAAAAATGTTTTTTGAGTACTATTGTAATCATAATTTTCGAGATATTTTCCGTGTAAAAATAATATAAATGTAATTTTACAATACATCAAATTTACATTTCAGTAAAAATAGCTAGATTGTTTATTCTATAAACTATACTGATTTAATAAAGAAGTGTTGTCTAGTAATTAAGTGACAAAACGATTTCAAATAAAGTCGAAATGGTTTAAGAAAATAAACATTTTGGTTTGAATAAATACAAAGTCAACAGATTTAAAAACGCTACGAGGCTTTTCACAAGGGCAGGTGCTGCAAAGATTTGCCCATTTTCACTGAATATTGATTGTTTAAAGGTTTTAATACTTAAATCTTTACCGATTCATTTCAAGACAAAGTTTAAATTTTCTAGGCACTCTCTTAAAAAACTTTCAAGCGATAATTTGAATGGAAAACAATATCAAAATTGTTTTATTTTCCATTCAAAAATACGCATCTTGATTACTAATAATTTAAACGTTTCATGCATAGTACAAAACATCATTATTTATGAAATAATTTAATACAGCGTAAACAAGATTCAAATTAATGAGATTTTGTTTACGCAAAGATGTTTACGTTTAATGTATATAATACTTGCATAAATATATTTGATTTTAAAATTTACATTATGTTTATAAATTAACCTGTACAGCTTCTTACCATTATGCCACGCAGAATTGTTAAATGAATATATTATTTGTATATCTTAAGGAAGCGGTTTCCAAGCCGGGAGGCGCGGGCACCTGCCAGGGTAGGCACCAAACTTTTAATAACAAAAACGTTATTTTCATAACATGATATGGAGAAATAAATGAATTTTCATATCAAATCATAGCAGTGATTTGTGAACGATCGCTTATTTTCAAGATTTTTCTTTTACATTTGATACATCGATTTAATTCCTAGTTAAAAATAGGTTTTTGTAATGCATAAAATGACTGCTCCTTGCATGAACTCTATAAACTCAAATGAAAATTGGATGAGCTTATTAATCAAAAACAAACGTTCAAAAATGTTTTCCGTTTACAAAATGGGTTCCGTGAATGTAATGTAAGCTTCGTAGGTTTTGTATCTAAAAGAATAAAAAAAATATATTAAATAAAATATAGCGAAGTGCAATTTTTTTAAGTGAGGCGTAGTGGCATAATGTTTGGGAACCACTGTTTTCATGTGTCAGTTGTCGTTTCTTGTTGATTTTTTATGAAAATTATAAACCCCTTATTTTTTTAATAATTACTATACAGTTTTTATTTATCCCGAGTATAGGTACTCAATTGATTATTTATTGACCTTTAGTTATAATAATTTGACTGAAACCAACTTCTGTTGAGATGAGCTACATATTGAGTCATGAAAGTGAAAATAAATATAATTTATTCTGTGATGTATGGTACAATGTGTTATTAAAATAAAGAAAATAAGCGCAAAAACAATTTAAAATCTTATTTAAAAAATATTTAGTCGAATGTGTCGAACAGGCGCCTAGCTGCAAAAATTCATGTTTTACCGTGATTCGGGCTATGCCATTATCATACATATGTATTAATGACAAAGGGCGCTATGTCGCACATATTATAACTGTTCAAAAGATTTATTAATATGGTTTGAAATTTTATCCACACAAAAGAAGATTTACAGTTAAAAACACAGAGGCACATTACCGGTATTAACTTTTGATATGTGTATTTTAGGTACATCAAATCATAAATCTAATAAAACAGATCTGTCAGAAATAGTGAAAAGAAATATATGTATGATGCTTTTATAATAAATTTAAATGAAATAGAGTTCGCTTGATTCGCCGTTTTACATTAGTGTTCATCTTAAAATTATTGTTTATACATAATTTTCCGATTTTGTGATCTTGTTTCCCTGCCGAATATTTGTTGAAAATGTATTTCGGTACTCCTGTGCACAAGTATGAATTATGTATTTTGTGGAGTTTGGCTCCTTTATCGTAAATTATCAAATTATTATCGTTCTTCATTTATTTCAAACCCATGTAACTATCTGTACAAATTTACATAATTTGAGATAGATTTGTAAAATTAAGGCTTAAGTGATATTGAAAACGCATTCAACCCACAAATAATACCTTATCACGAATTCGTGCCCTAGGCCATCGATGTATGTAATATATACAATATACCTCCTAATATCAACAAATCTCCTAATATACATAGGGAAATTATAACTCATATTTATTTGTATGAAAATCTATTATTTCGCAGTAAATGCTCAGCTTTTTTCCGTCAAAACCCAATGTACGATTGGTTTTTTTATAAATGATATTGGGAACGTTATTTCTTATTATTAAATCAAATATTTAAAATTAAAATTTAGTCAAAAGTTGCATTTATATATATTTTCTTGTTGTATAAAACGTTTGGTAATTGTAATTACATGTGAACAGCGTTTGACAGTTTCTGAGGCCACAGAAACGAAACCTAAGAGTATGCTTGCATACATTTATTTAAACATTAAAAACACAAATATATAAGAAACACTGTTGGTGTCGTACATTTAAAACGCGTCTATAATAAGCATCGTAGAGGCAGTCTGATCAAGTTCTTGGATACATTTATTGTGTCGTGTTTGATTATGGCAAGATTTAAAACCAAGTAACACCGCATCTACTAAAACAAACGTTGCATGCATTTACATATTTATATTCCGAAAACTATTTCCAATAAATTTTTCGATATAATTTTACAGCTAGTTTGTTTATCTTTCATACAAATGATCTTTTTCCGAGTAAAAATGCTTTGTAGAACATGAAAGAAGCAAACATATCAATAACTCCAACAAATGAATACTTCTAAGTTAACTTTTCAAATATTTCATCACATTACGAGCAGCTCGTAATAAGTATCTGCAAGGTGATTCTCTTAATTTATTTATTTATTCATGGTCTATAGTTGACTTAATCTTTATTAATATAGGACATAGGCAGTAAAAACCCAGAAAATTTTGATTCAATAAAAAAAACTTAGCCTTCTTGTATTTTTAATATTTCATTAATTCGGTGTCAGTTAGCGTGAGTTTGTTGTAGAATATTAAGAAATCAACTGATAAAATTAGTATGCTCACTCCAGTTTGAAGAAATTAATTAAATACTTGAGAGTTTTCTATTAATATTTACGACCTTTGCTTGAAAACATTTTATCCATTTTATAATATGCGATCCAAGAACTAGTTCACTAATTGATATAATATACCGAGCAAAACTGGAAATAAAAATAATAAAACTACCAAGCACCCAAGTAGAAGCGTAAAACGACGAATACTTATTAAATATCCGAAGAGAGTTTTCTTTTAGTTTTTTTTTTTAGTTACTTCATATTGCACAGATAAATCGTGATTCAATTTGATACTGATGCATTTCATCATATTTCATTTCAAGAAGCCAGTCGACGCAGTAAATTATCCGTTTTCTCATAAAACGCGAGGAAAAGTAAAACAAAAATGGTAATTTATTTGTATTTATTATTACGAGAAAGCTCATGAAAAAATATACCAATCAACTGTACCAGTTCTTTTTAACCTTCAATACCTATTGCAGATTATGACAACATGATATTTTATTATTTTAAATAGCTACAATGGATGGTTTATTGAAAATAGATAGCAATTTGTACCACCCGAATACGTACAATAAATATCTACTCAGAATATTTGTCGTCGATGGTTTTTTCACAATTGATTTATTAACATTTTTCAACTTCTTTCAAAAGTAAATCAACGTGGTTCTCGATTAAGACAAAAAAAAAAAAAAGACAAAAGTGTCGTTATTTTGTGATATTGAAAAGATACGATTACTATTTGTGTCTATTTTATTACAACTGTATAAAACCGAATCAATCCGCATATAAACGTCTGCAATGTTTCGAATTTATTTCGATCTTTCAAAGCCTTTATTCGATTTTCTACATTTTATTCTTTTCTCCCAAAACGATTGGTTTAGCAAAATTTTCGTTTTACTTTTTTTATTTGTCAGTCTCGTTTCATACAAAATCAAAATTATGATGAAGTACACGATTGGGCTCGTCAAGATGGTCGAAAGGACAAATTGAACTTGTACTCACGAAAATCAGGACGCTGATGCTGCGGTCCGTCCTTCTACAGGCCCAGTAGGGCACGTCGACTCGGTCTCGACCAACGAAAACTTTGAGGCATTTGATAAATTTGAAATATCATATGGGAAACTGAGTAGTATTGATTCCTCTTTAGATTCAACGCGCAGTAGATTAAGTTCTTAATCTCTATATGGATTTACAGTATACGGATACATAGGATAGTTAATATCCCTTAAACTAAGTGGCTGATAAAGTCGCATTTACTTATTTTTTCCCCTTTTTTCTTTTCTTTGTGCACTATAGTGCACGGATAAAAGTAAATTAGTACCGTGCAGATCTGTCAACAGCTCAGATCAGCAAGTGAAGAGTATATTCGTTGTTTGTATCGATCGCATAGCGTTATGGAAAGCAGCCGTGAACAACGGCTGCCAAAAAATAATGAATGATGATTGGACAGCCAACTTCTACACCCAAATATTCAATTCGAATCGTTTTAATTTTGTACTATTCCATGAGTTTTCCGGATTTTGTCTATTGGCATCTTCGGGCACTTAGAGTGCACGAATGAGCTTGAACTGACCTTATCCTGAAATACACCCAAATATATAAAAACGAATATAAGTTTCAAGACCAGTTGTCACATTATTTTCGCTGGGACTCGTTATGTATAGATTTCACTATATTGGGCAAAGCGTCAACAAAAACAAACTAGGTAGAATCTTGGATAAATAGAAGATCTATCATTTCATTAAGATAATATTGAAAATGCATTTGAAGTTGATGGCATCTCATTGCAAGCAAAACTACCACGTTTTGTTTCTTCCGTGTCCGATTCGCGTTGGCTTTAAGCGCATCGTAAACCTTTCCATTGGCTTAGAAATGGAAAAATTTAATACCGAAATGCGGTTTATGATCTTTAAGTGCGTGGTATAAAGTTTATATACGTGAAACCAAAAAGCGTTATATTTTCAACCGATATTTTCTTATGGGGACCGTTTTGAAATATTGCGGCGATTATTAATGATATCAAGAAACTGTTTGAGGATAATTATCACAGATTAAAAAAAACTTTAAAACAGCTTTATTTCAGCTAAATTTAGTGAATTTAGCTGAAATTTTAGAGTGAACATACGTGACAACAATACAATTTTCTCATCCTCGCTTAAAATTTATTGATTCAGTTGTACAAAAGGATACATATTAAAGAAACGATGAACCGAATAGTACTAGACTATCTCTCAAATTATATATATTACTCAATTATTTGATCTATTTCGAATATACATGGAAATACAATTAAAACGAAAAAAACAAATGAAAGACATATCTGATAAATCATCTACATTTCAGCCAATATTGCTTATATTAATATTTACTTTACATACTAAAGTTATGTTACTTTTTTTGCAATTATTAAATTTATTCTGTAGCCAGAATTGAATGGATACGTTAATATACAACTTTAAGTGGTGCGATTTTTTTTTATCAAAATACAAATCAGTCTTCTTTAAAAGAAGCCAAATGTTGTTGTAAAGTCGGTAGAATTTTTCAGCTTTGAAATGGTTGGGTGATTTTATACTATGCGTATTTTCAAGACATTATGAAATTAAATTCATGGCTAAATGTAAAAAATGACTGTAAGTAAGAGACGTATCAGGAACATCAGTTGTTCGTGAACATGAGTTGTTTGTTCTTCCAAGGGGTAGAACCAGTCTGCCAATGGGAATGCCACTGGGAAGAGCTTTAACAATTTTAAACGGCATTGCTTCAGATGTCGACATATTTCATATTGACGTAAGTGAGTTCAGACGAATACTATATTTTATGAATAAAAGTTGATTTTCTCGGAACTCACTCGGTTGAAATCTTTAAAATTTCTAATGTGATTTTATTATTTTTTTCTCTCTGTTCTTATGGCTTCATTTTGTAATTTTTATTGTGTATACAAGTATGTATGGATATGTGAAAAAAATTATCAGATGCTTGGCGTATTGGCGTAAGCTGTAATGCCATGATTTGTATTTTTTCCTCCATATCCCCTCCCAATTCGGAGCATATGACCGCCACACGGTGCCTCCAAGATTCTCTATCTCCCGCCAACTTCCTCGCATCTTCCCAGGTCATCCCGGCGTCTCGTAGCTCCCCTGAGTACATCCTGTGGATGGTCATCAGAGGCCTTCCGCGGCGTCGGGATCCATCAGGTTGATAAAAGAGGCAGGCAGGATTCAGGCTCCCCTGGGGCATCCGCAGCACATGTCCAAGCCAGGTCCATCTTTGCTTTTTTTATTTTGGACGTAATAAGGGGCTGGTTTGTCCGCTCTCTTACCTCCGTGTTCCTGACAAAGTCAAACCACCGTACTCTTAATATTCGCCGCAGGCATCTATTTCCGAAGCACAGTATACGGTTACCCTGTGCTTTTGTGATGTGCCATGACTCGCAACCGTAAAGCAGCACAGTCAGTATGCATGCGTTGAATAAGTTGCACTTGGTTCTGACCGAGTGCCACGTATTTTTTTATGAATAAATAAATAATTAAATCGGGATCAGGTAATTTTTTTATGTCATTAGTAAATCATTAAGGATTTGAGCTTTTTTTAAGTGTTCAAATTGCTGTATTGCCATCAAAATAATACATTTTCCAAATAAATGTTTCAGTTTTATACAAAAAAAAATATTTTGTTTTGAAAAAATGTGTGTAAACAGTTTGATTTTAAATGTAGGCTTAAGCCTAAATCACAACAATATTATTATTTTAAAATACATATATTGAATGTTCAAAGCAAAATGAAATGCAATAAAAATCACTCAGTAATGAAAGATATAAACGACAGACATGTTTAGTTTGTATTCCATCCACTATAATATAATATATTATTACCTTAGCTAGTATATTTATGTCTCTTACGAAAATTCTTTACAATATGATAACTCGTCTTTATTTAAGCGAGAATATTCTAAAATTATACAATATTGTGTACAGTTATTTCTTGGCGAAATGACACAATACGAATATAATAAAAACCACACGTAGAGGTATATTCAGTATAAATGTAACAAAAAAACTACCAAACGCTGCAGAATATGTCACGCATCATGTGTGTTCACTTATTTCATATTAAACTTCGAAGTAGAAAAAACAGTATCTGAGCGAGCTTTAAGGCTCTTTGAGCTTTTTATATAAAACCGACTTACGGTGAACCGTCACGCGTCTTTTAAATGTAACCACCCGAAATTTTGAAACTATTGTATTTCATTCTTTTTTGAATAATAATAATAATACATCACAAAAAGCATTTGATGAGATTTTTTCAATCTTGTAATAAATAAAAATCAATGTTTGTTTGTTTAAGGGGTTCCCCCCATGTGATGGTCAGCTATTTTAGCTTTTTTTGGGATTTTTTTTTGACGGAATTTTATTAATGTAGAAGTTTGAAAACCATATGTTTATTGACATTTTACAGTACATTTCAGACTAAAATCTTCATCAAAATGTGTGGTGCACTACTCCAAACGCACCCATGTCGAAAAAAAGGTGGTAAACGGCCTCCATCCGACCGGCCGATTGGCTTATTAAAAATCAAAAAATCTAACGGTGTTTTAATTTATAAAATTGTAAAAATCGTTTGAACTAGGATCTTTTGAAAATGTGGAAAATTGAGCAATTGACAAGTTTTTGAAAAAATAGTTCAAATTTCATGATTGTTTTCAACTATTTGGTTACGTAAAAACAAAACGGCTGAGTATTATTTCATTGTACTAGTTCAAACGATGACGATCTAATTATCTACCATTAAAATTTCAAAGCAATCGGTCAACCTGTTCTTGAGATATCGTGGAGGCCAATTAGGAAAACACAGTTTTGAGAAAAACGCGTTTGAAAGTTCAAATACGATTTAAACTATGAAATCTTTACTCCCCATTAATCTGCTATGCCTGGTTTATAGATAATTCTTTCTTATTCCTGTGTTAAGACTTTTGAAGCTGCTTGCTTTGCTCTTGCCTAAATTTTGGTTTGTTCAATGAATTGAAATTATATGTGTATTGAAAGTTCTCATGTAACAAGTCGAAGCATCAAAATGTGACCGATGTCCCGCCTCTAAACAAGTGTAATCGACAACGACTTCAAATATTGTAAAATCGCTTTACCAGCATATTCTGTTTAAAAATCATTCTATGCAAAAAAAAAGATTGTTTTAAAATATCATATGGATTGACTCCCTTAAGTTTAAATGCGGTTTATTTTCTGTAAAAAATGTATATTTCATGCACTTAATGGTTTCTCATACTCGGTTTATCAATAATAAGGCATTTTTTTTACTTATTCCTTATTTAATGCATTCAGATCAGGACCGGTTTCGCATATCTAAATGTTTTATTTTATATACAATGCATTTCATGTCAGTATTGGCAGTTAATAATAAACAATTTCATATGCTTATAATTAAAAATTAAACATGAGTTGTTACTATGTACATAACGAAAATATGACTATCATATTTTTTTTGGATCGAAACAAACATATTTTGGTATTCATTTACGTAGATTCGTTGCATAAAAAAGACATGTGTTAAGCTGGTGAAAAAATCCTAGAATCAATTGTAAAGTCATTTACATAGACGTATAAATCAATTTCTATTCCATAATCTGGACAATAAATCATTCCAGCCAATTCTGAATAAATCAAATATTTGATTTCAAATTACTTAAAAATTTCACCATTATTCAACATCAACTGAGCAAATTCCAACAATAGTTGAAAAGAAATGTAAATGTGTTTGCCTATTTTTTTGACTTACATCTGGGACCGGTTATGTCTGGGTCCTTATGCCCCACTCGCAAGTGCTTGATTTATGTTTCATTTGAGAATAAATTTATTCATAATACTTTTTCACAAGCTTCTTAATGTAAAGCGGGTTCAACTCAAGATCATTAATCAAAAATATTTTAACGAAGAGCATAGCGAAATTTAGCAATTATTATAATTATATTCCACTTAATTGATATGTACAGCTACGAAGATGGCAAAAAAAATCGAGATTTAGTAGTTTAATACCGTATCCCGTAAAATTATTTGTCTTCATAAATGTCCAAAAGAGTTAGCTTAACCTTTAAGAGGTCAGTGACATACGATATACGCGAAACCATTTTGCAGCGATCTCTGAATGAAATATTTATGTTTTCAATTTAAATATGAATAGCAATGCCATATCTGGATAAGCTTCAACAATAAAATCCATCGATTATCGTATATATCGCTGGAATGAAGAGATTGCCTTTGAGGCAAAATCAGGTTTCCTTTATTTCATGAAAATATCTCACATCCATGTTCGTTAGTTCGCGACACGTAAGCTGGCATAACGCATATTAGTAACTTGTTTATTTATTTGTATTATAAATAAAATAAATCATTTATTGGTATTGAATATTACTTTTTTTATTTCAACAATGTATGATGTTGTAGCAACCCAAACTTTTGCAAATATTTTCACACGTTTTTGCAAAATAAGACCGAAAGAAGTATTTTGACCGGCTTTCATTGGAGCCTATAAATATTATGTGGGTGTTTGCTGGCCATATTTTTTCTGGTGAATTCTATTTTTGTTGTTTGTTTTGTTAAATATTATTATTAATAAATCAGGAATGCTACTTTTACCTCATCTGCCCCATACTGTAAGTAATAAAAATAAGGAATACTGTTGAAAATATAATTCTGATGGGATAAGTTCTATGAATTGCACAAGCTTTGTAAGATACAATTTTCTTCATCACAAATACAAATTCTTTTTTCTCATCAAACAAGTGTAGAAAATTCATTGAATAAGGTAAATAATGTAAAATAATTTTAGCCAGCCATGCCAAGAAATCTTATATATAAAACCGAAACGGCGTATGTATGTATGTGGGTCTGTAATTCCCTTTTGCATTGTTGTTGCAAGTTCAAACAAACGAATTGATTTCGCTCGCGAAAGTTTCGACGGTAAATTTGTTTCGTTATCAATGTGTGTGTAGAGACTCCAATTACTCGAGTATCGAGTAGTACATTTTACAAAATACTCGAGTACTCGAGTAGTTTCATATGAACCAAAATATCTTATATATAAAACCGAAACGGCGTATGTATGTCTGTGGGTCTGTAATTCCCTTTTGCATTGTTGGTCATTAAGTTGCCATAAAAACGAATATGAAAGAAAATATGTTTGATTTTTTATCGGCGAAGACATTTAGTCAAAATGTAATAAATTAGTCTTCTACTGAACTTTTCCCGGCTTTTATTACTATAATAATGTTTTTATTTACGTGAAGGTATTATTTGACATTTCTTTGACAGCAAATTAGATTTTTTCCTTGAATTTGTACATTTCAATGGGCGAGAATGGGGCTGTCAATATATGAAAGGGGCTGTGAAATGTCAATGCCAGTCTGAAATGTTCATTTTAATTGACCTAGACTTTTGAATTTTGAAAAAAGTTGTTTCAACTTGGCCCGTCTGAATTTACGCGCCGAGGTGAACATAACCCCAAACTGGTCTGAGCGAAGCCGGGTTCGAATACTAGTATTTTATAATTTATATTGTTTCTGAAGATAACATTCCAGTGAAATAAAATAGATTGCAGGAATTAATGTTAGTAAAGTATATTTAATCACTTATCAGCAATAAAATTACGTAATATTTGTCAAAAATTAACAAGTTTTACAATATTTACATCGGCTGAAGAAACTGTAAGGTCAGTTTAAGGTTTTATGAAAACCACTTCGCGCAATAAAGTTACTTTGTGAATTTCAAAACAAGCTTTTTCGCAAAAGTCCAAATAGGCTGTAACTTTTTACTGTTATGCTTGCGCCAACACGACCCCAGCTGCGATGCCTGGCATAAGAAATGCTCGGCTATATGATTGACCCAAAGCTTGGCCGAAAATAAGCTTTTTTCTTGAACAGTAAAAGCTGCCCGACACATCTACTTATGCAAACGAATAAATTTATGATATTCACTGATTTTTTTAAACTATACGAATTCAATCTGACATAACTTGATCCAATATTTATGATGGTGAATTTTGGAGAGCTATTGTTTTCCAAGAAAACATTTACTAATTTTTATAATTTACCCAAAAGTTTACTAATGCATTGTTATTTTTGATTTTTTTCGTAGTGTCATAAACTATCGGCTTCCCGTTTATTATCAAATAAAAAAATTGAATTGTTTGAATTTTTTACTTTTCCATGAGTTTTATCGCTAACGACCCGGGTTTCACCTTTCAGCATTTTCAGGCATTTCAAGTGCACGGATGTACTTGAACTGACGCGTAGTAAACATCTTGTATCGTTTATCTACAAAAATTGAATGTAAACAAGTTTCAATGAATTAAGTGGGTTTGTTATAATTATAAGTATTTTTGATAATACTAATGACCAGATAATAAC
Organism: Himalopsyche kuldschensis; assembly: GCA_028554975.1. Lineage (NCBI taxonomy): Eukaryota > Metazoa > Arthropoda > Insecta > Trichoptera > Rhyacophilidae > Himalopsyche > Himalopsyche kuldschensis. The sequence continues at coordinate 175,519 of JAHFWI010000085.1, read as the reverse complement.
ATAGGAATATTTAAAATAAATCTAGGGTTTTATACCGACCTATTATTAATGAGTTGATTGATTTCAAGTCTTTTAATTAATATTTAATGATAGTGCTTGAATTATTAATAAATGACAATTATTTAAAAGGGTACAACAATGGTGTTCACCAAACCCGGGTCTTTAGCCACAAAACTCATGGAAAAGTACAAAATTCAAACAATTCAAATTTGATATTTAAATTCCATCAAGCACCCTCAGTCGAAATCCTTCATTATTATAAAATATAGGGCTAAAGTTTTCCACCCAAATAATATATACTTATTATGCTAATAGATTACATATTTTTTTAGAATAGCGGAATCTTTCCTTTTTATTTTTAAATGTACTAACAATTAGCACATGCTTTGTTTTGCTTTTAAAAAAACTATCTTTTTTCCAATAAAAATCATGTTTCACAATTTTATATTATAGTCGAGCCTGACATCATTCGGCAAACATAGCGAAACCTGTCTTTGTCCGGATATTTGTCTTATGAAAGCACATACGACTTTTTTGTCATTCTTACTAAAAAAAGGGTTTACCGTGAAGAGTCAAAATTTTGCACCATACTAGTAATAAGGGTTTTTATAATATATATGAACTTTTCCTTAACTGAGTCTTTTTGACACGGTAATTAACTCAACGCACTTTAATATTTTGTTTGTGGTCGTATTGTTCAAGAGCTGCGGTAAATCTACTAATTTTAAAACGTGAAAATTTTAATTGCTCAAATACGTAAAATATAAAACAATTTCTCGAGAAAGAGAATGCATCCAAATTTACCCACGCCTATCCGGCTTAATTAAGGGATGTTTTCGTTTCGTCTTACTGTGGTTTTCTTCGAGGCTTATTAGCGATTTAAATCTACGCAGACATAAAACCAGATCCGAAAATATTTTTACAACAGGTCTTAGGCTGTTTCATCTCCTGCTTTTGGATCAAAGCTAATCCGTCTAGATTCAGGATTTTAAAATGGATTTGTAAAGAACGCGTTGATTAGTATTTAACCAATACTTAATTCCGTGCAACTACATCACTTAATTAAGTTTGATTAAAAATTATAATAATATTCATTTGATATAAAATTTAAAATAACTTTGATTATTCCACGTATTGTGTAACTAATTGTGACACGTGTTTCGCCTCTTTCAGAGGCATCTTCAGACTTACTATCGCAAAGTTTGCTTAAGTAATACTTTGCGATAGTAAGTCTGAAGATGCCTCTGAAAGAGGCGAAACACGTGTCACAATTAGTTACACAATACGTGGAATAATCAAAGTTATTTTAAATTTTATATTAAAATGAACTTCCACAAAGTTACCGCCGAAACCATCGAAAAAAAAAAATAATAATATTCATTTGCCTTAAGTAAGGCAATTTTTTAGAATCGGGGAATAACCCGATACTTAAAGGCGAAAATATCTCAACAAGCATTTTGTGAATTTTACAGGAGAAGGAAAATACGATCCGTATTCTAATACGTCATCATTATAAAAATGTTTTTTAGACAATAAATGGTAATCAAAATGTCTATCGTATGACATATTTGTTTTTTTCCAAATTAACAGCCATTAAAATATAATGGTACTTACAAAAATAACCAGCCGAAATGCTAATTAGCATGCGTCGTAGTGAGTCATTTGAGATAAGAAACACTGTTGGCTTCAATGGTTAGGATATTTTTCCGTAAAGACATCCGTGGCATTCGAAAAAAGTCAAAAGGTTCTTTTGGCCCAAAATGTTCCATAAAATCTTTTCGCTGTGACCCGTCAATATATATTACAAAAAGAGATGATGCAAAATTTTATAAACTAATGGTTTATAGCACTTTAAAATCAAATTGAAGTTCTAACAAAAGCAAAAGAAAAGTAACTTAAATCCGCTTCGAACAACTTCCATTCGTATCCTCAGTACAAACTTGCTTGTTTACTTAGCGTAATGACGTGCAGTAGTATTCACTTCAGATTTCTGAATTAATCGAACAATTGCACCCTTAGTATTTGCCAGACGAATCTGTTTTCAAAGCTCAGTCCACAATCACACCGCGATTTCGCAGTATTCCATTATCGTAAGCCGGTCATAGTGCATTCAATGAATAAGTGGCTCTTGGATCCAACCGAATACAACCGTTAGTCCGAATTTTCCGCATTACATTGAATGCGGCTTCAATCTCCGACATCTCTAGGTGCTCGAACAGTGTTTGCCTGCTAGTATCAAATTTCTCGATTTACAAATCCAACCTTACAGTTCATAGGTTTTGTATACAATTAATATTTAGAGATAAAATTATCACATAATATCCAATGATGCCATATCGATATTCAAAGATCTACTAATTCACTGTAATCGTATAAATACTTACAAGTTATTTTCGTTGACGTCAACAAATTATAATTAAGGTTTTTCTTTAAAATTTCCTCTAGAAAGACTTATTTTGAAGTTTTATAGAAAGAAAAAAGTTAGCTTGAATATATGCGCGGAAGGAATATCATGACTAAGTCTGTACTCAACGAAATAGTTTTAATACTAAAGGCCCATTTGAAAGATTTCACATTATTTTAGTAGGTAGTAAAGTAAAATTTCAAAAATATTTCTGGCTCTGTGCATTTAGCTTATTTCAATAGAATTTTTATCATTTCTTCCTGAGCAACACCATAAAAGTCAATAATGAAAAAGGGTGTAAAAATGAATCAATAAATTAAGTACCATCTCTATTATTATATCGTAAGACACATATGTATTGAGAATACCTTTATTCCGGCTCCCTCGTAAATCGAGAAGGAGCCTCCTATCCGACACTCAGAAAGAGGGATTTTGGGGACGGAGTAGGAGTAGGAGAAACATGGCACTCTTATAAAGAAAAGAAGATCTCAAAGCGTTATGTATTATTTAATCGTTAAGGATTTACACAGACGTTATACAACACACAAATATTACGATAGCGAAGAAGATATCAGGAATTTGACGCGAATTTAATTCTGAGGGAGAGGATTAGGCGCGTGCATTCTCAATGCAGTCCAATCTCTCACTGCTGTATGAAAACAAACGGTTACTTTAGAAAGAAACAACAATGGCCGTTTCAAAAATCGTTAACACATGCGCCCGCTGATAAGGAATGATTTATCGCCTTATGAACTTTTTATGAAGCACATGCATTGTCGGGCGTCAAGAGATAAGAGAAATTGAAATAACTCTACATTGCACCGCTATAGATTGCAATATAGATTATTATAAGAATGAATTTATTTTCTGATATCGACTGACTCATCGACTGAGGTGAACAATAGATCGTTCGAGAGAGTTCTGATGACCTACCACATAAGGCGGTGTCAAATCCCCCTACTTCTGATAATCAGCAACTATCTCGGACGTCTTCCTCAATCAATGGTTTCGCAAGCAAAAAAAATTACAAAATATACCAAAAAAAAAATTTTTTTTTTATACAAGTCACAACTACTGTCTGAAGGACCGTGGTACATCAAGTTGAAAGGATACATCCAATTTCAAAGCATAGTTTGAGTATAACATTACTCAAGTTAAATGCCTAAATCACAAGTAAAAACATAAATCAAAGCAAAAAAAATCGTAAACCAAGTTATAAATCAAAGGAAAACATACATTAATGATCAAATTTCCAAATCCTGATTAAGAATCAAAAGAAGTTAGATTTGAAAACATATTAAATTATTTTCGTAAATAAAAACACACATTTAAAAAAATCACATGAATAAAACAAAGCATATAAGCGACACAGCGGCGTCGTTAAAAAGAACAATAGGTGCTTTGGTTTCGTTCGGCGCAGGCGTCACGTTATCTTGCGCGATAACACAACGTCTTGAACGCGGCGATATCGGGTGTCGATTTTCGTCGCGTTGGTTCCTTTTGCTGTTTCAATCATGTCACGGAGGTCTGCAATAAGTCGCGATACAAAGCTATTACGCGAGTGTCGCCTTTGGCTGGCGAGGTTTCGGTGAAGGTCTGTGGTGGCAAGCTAGGTCTCATGCAAGAGATACGACCCTGACTGGACGACTGGATTCCAAATGCTGGTGCCACGGCACCTCTGGTCGCCACGCAAGCTCACGCGATCTAGGGTGAAGTAGGCCCGGCACTGATGGACGTAGATCACTACGTCTCGCCGTCACTACTCCAGGTTCGAAGGCGGCTGCTGGTCCCCTCGGTCCTTGGCTCCATTATGCCCACTCTTGGGTCATCTCGGTAGGCACGGATGACAACTGTCTTCCGGCCATACCGGTATGGTGGAGACACCGTCTCCCCAGTCGTCTTCGTGAGTCATCCAGGTTGCTGTATCGTCCTGCATGGCTTAACCCCATGCTATTGTGCTCTCTCACATCCTGGTACACTCCTCGTCACCTACGTGGCTGACTACCCTCGGCATTCGGTAGATATCGCATCAATTTATTTTAGCTGCGCGTTTGGTGGGCGGCACCCTTGACAACGTTGTTTACGAACAACACAAACAAATTTATTATTAATTATTACACGTTATTAAGTAAACACACAAAATACTGCATCCGTGAAGCACGTGCGAGAATTCGCATTATTAAAAAAAAAACATTATTATTATTAATTCTGCGACATACTCATGTCTCAACAAAACACAAATATTATTAATTGACAACTATTAACTCGTAATTAATGATGCCCCGCGGAGCACTCGCGATCTTTCGCGTTATCCGCACGATGCACAGATATTATTTTTTTTCGGAGCACTCGAAATTATTTACGTAATTATTTATAAAACACTAAATTATTATTATTCACAGGGCGCCACTAGGTTATACGGACCTAGACGCTTTGAGACCTCAGAGCATGAAGTGGGCGGGAGTGAGTTCCGATGTTGTCAAACATCGTTAGCCCTAGTCGTCGGCAACAATTAAGAATTGACGCACTAGACGTTAGGGCCAAGTGCCCCACGTTGGGCGCCAATTGAGAAGACCTTTATTCCGGCTCCCTCGTAAATCGAGAAGGAGCCTCCTATCCGACACTCAGGAAGAGGGATTTTGGGGACGGAGTAGGAGAAACATGGTACTCTTATAAAGAAAACACGATCTCAAAGCGTTATGTGATTTAATTTAACCATTAAAGATTTACAAAGACGTTATACAACACACAAATATTACGATAGCGAAGAAGATATCAGGAATTTGACGCGAATTTAATTCTGATGGAGAGGATTAGGCGCGTGCATTCTCAATGCAGTCCAATCTCTCACTGCTGTATGAAAACAAACGGTTACTTTAGAAAGAAACAACAATGGCCGTTTCAAAAATCGTTAACACATGCGCCCGCTGATAAGGAATGATTTATCGCCTTATGAACTTTTTATGAAGCACATGCATTGTCGGGCGTCAAGAGATAAGAGAAATTGAAATAACTCTACATTGCACCGCTATAGATTGCAATATAGATTATTATAAGAATGAATTTATTTCCTGATATCGACTGACTCATCGACTGAGGTGAACAATAGATCGTTCGAGAGAGTTCTGATGACCTACCACATAAGGCGGTGTCAGTATTTATGATAATTATAGTCAACCCTCTTATATCGCCGAGATAGTGACTGCACTAAAGAAAACTAGGCATCCATACAATATTTAGAATAAGCTTTATTTTATTTCGTCAATTGTACCAAATCAATACAATATATAATGTATAACGTCTTACCACTTTTTTAATATACATATTTCAAATGACTAGCAATGTTTTTAGTTTTTTCACCTGCACGTGCTATATTTTTATACAGTAAATGTTTTATGTATAATATTATACATAACTTGTACGTAGTAACATGTAATATATGTACGTAGTAACTTGACCTTAAACTTTTTGCTTTTATAGAATACGGAGCCTTATGAGGGAAGATGGGACCCAATAAATATGTGAAAAATTGGCGTATTTTAATTTTTAAATGTTTGTCATGTCCGAATAAAACACCCTTCGATCCAATCATGAACTTGCAGGGGCTTAATTGTTCTTCACGTAAAGTAGATATCCTCGCATGCTCACATCCATGGCATGAATGTCAAAATAATCACGGAACATGATCTCACCCTATGCTTTAAATAATAATAGCTCGGATGCTCCCTACCATTTCATTCAATCTTGGCATCCTTTTGTTATCTCAGAATATAAATAGTGAGATAAAATCGTAAATTAAATAGATTTAGCCCAATAGTCTCTACCGTAAACCAAAAGCCTCATTAGTGCGGTTTCAGCTCTTATTTGGCCACTCGGCATGTGTCAATCTACTTCCGATACAAATTGACACATTTAAAGATTAGCCCATATAATATTTTATGTTTATGTCTACGTTTTAATTTCTTTTTACTGTATGATACAGTTGTCAATTGAGTCTGTAAATATTTATATTTTTTTCTGTAGTTATTATTATCTGCGTTTTAATACAAGCAATAAAGCTATTTTAAAATGTTAAAAAATAATAGTACATTTTTACTATGAGTGAAACCGGTCCTGATCCAAATAAATTTATTTTGGAATAAGTGAAAAAAATGTCTTATTATTTTTAAATAATATGCCATTCCACCAAGACAGTGAACACCTTAAAGGTTATGAAAATATTTTTTTTTGCCACAGCAATAATTTATAATTAAGACGACAGGAGGTGCTTGATAAAATTTCAATATCAAATTTGAATCGTTTGAATTTTGTACTTTTCCATGAGTTTCATCGCATATGACCCGGGTTACGCCGTTCGGTATCTCCGTACATTTCGTGCACATGAAACGCCTAAAGATGCCGATGCGAAGATGGGTCGTTGGCGACAAACTCATGGATAAGTACAAGTTCAAGCGACTCCAACAGCAATTATTGCTTGGTGATTTTCTTTGCCATTTGTATGATCTATCAGTGTTGTTTTAAAATAAATACAGATCAAAAAAAAATATTTAGAACATTTGATTTATAGTCTATTTGATACAAAAAATTATGCTTATTTTGTTTTATTTTTCTTTGAATTAATTGCATGTTTGTATTATCAATTGTTTGTCATAACTTTATTAGTCTGTCTTAGCATTTGTATAAATAACGCTGTATTTTTGTACTTCTTATCAGTTAATAGTGCTCGCCATGGGCAAAACTGGTATTGATAATAACAAATCCAACGTGGAATAAGTACCTGCATTAAATGTGTTATAAGTTTTTAATTCCGCATTATCATAGAAAAATCGGTAAAATATGGATATATGGTTACGGGACAGAATCCTAATTCTCTCGAGTTAAGCTCAAAAAATGTACACATACTGGCTTATAATTTTATGTTTTGACTTTACTCTTTGAGTTCTTGTGGATTATTATAAAATGTGGAATCAAAATGATTAAATCTGAAGAATATTACTGATTATTGTATGAGTTCTGAGAGAAAAATTTGTTTTTTAATATTAGCCTATAATAAAAGTATTCTTTTTAATTTAAACAAATAATAAACTTATGTGACTGTCTCTATATGTATAATATTATTATTTGTGTAGTTTGTGGTTGCATTTATCTCCTGTAAATTAAAACAACTCGATTTCATACTTATTTCGAAGTATTCTTTAGGATCTTCTATTAAAATAGATTTAAAAATTAAAGACGAAACATTTCAAAAAAGATCGTAAGCCTTACATTCATTTCATTTAATGTGTTTATTTTTCATAAATCTTTACAAAAATTCTGTCCCGTGACCATATATCCATAATTTACCGAAAAATCTTTGAATAGTACGTAGTCGCTATATGTATAATACAATATATCATTAGAGGTGCAGTAAAATTTGCCAGACTCGGTAATTATTGGTTGATATTCGGAGCGTGTTATAGAATTAATTAGGGTTAGTTTGTTACCGAAGCGTTAATTTTAGCATGAGAAATAAGCGGATCGTTCGGACGCGGACAATTCGCCCCAGTGGACGAGTGCATTTCCGATTTACTTAATATGTAAATACTAATTACATAGTTTAAATTGTTCGTTTGAACAGATATACGTGCCGAACTGTTTGTGATTAAATTATGCGCTACGTAACACAGACAAGCGAACGATAATCTATATAAGAATTGTAGCCCAGCTTTTGCGTTCTATATATACCCTACATTGTATTATTAATTTCATGCAAAATAATAATAACATTGAAATTTATATTTTTACGTATGAAATTAAGCTGCAATATATTTTAAGAAAATACAAGCTCCAATTACAGTGGAACCCCGATCTTACGTTCTCGCATTAGCCGTTTTCCCGCATGGTTCGATCATTTTCTATAGTCCCGGCCAAACACCCATAAGAACAATTTAAAAAATGCCGCATTAATCGTTCCCCGATTTATCGATTTCCTCGATTTATTGTCTAAATATTATGGTTCCGTAACAAATATTAATCCGATTCACCGTTGTTGTTGAATATTTCTCCAAAAGCATAAAACGAAACTGCAAGTGTGCAATTGTTTACGATTAATGGTCATAAAGGTTCCGCTGATGACTCACTTACAGAAGCGTTATGAAGCCTTGGAAAAAATAAAAATCTTTTTCAACTAAATACAAGGATACTTACAAGGATTATTATCAGGGCTGTGGAGTCAGGAAAAAAGTCCGACTCCGACTCCAGCATTTACCAAAACCACAACTCCGACTCCAACATTGAACAAAAACACGACTCCGACTCCAACCAAAAAAAGTTCAATATCGTCACTTTTTTCCCCTAATTTTCCTATTTATGTGTATTCAATTAACTATCAACCCTATCAACGCAACAAAAATCCAAATATGACATATAAAATGCAAAAGTAAAAAGTTCAAACTTTTCAAAATTTCCGACCCCGAGTACGACTCCAGCCAAATCACCGGGACGACTCCGACTCCGGCCAAAAAGCTCCGACTCCACGACTCCGACTCCACAGCCCTGATAATTATACTGTCTTTGTTAAAATTGACGTGCACAATAAACAACTAAGCATTAAGGATTTTTGAAAAAATTAATGTTAAAGGTATAATAAAAAGTTTACTTGTGTAAGTCAGACTTAAAGTAAATAAGTTTTTTAAAAGTTTTACTTTCTTTATCTCATATTTTAAACTTTCCCGCATTCACCGTTTCCCGCATTTATCGTTTATTTTTTATGGTCCCTTGAAAAACGTAGAATCAGGGTTTCACTGAATTATGTTATTATAATAAAATAATAACAAATTTTTAGTACTTATTTCACATAAAATTTACTGGATCAGGACTGGTTTCGCTCATGGCAAGCACTATTAACTGATAAGAAATACAACGATATGTATACAAAAGTTAAGCAATAATTACAAGGTATGACAAACAATGGTATTACAACTAAGCAAATAAATTGAAGCAAAATACAAGCAAAAAGGCGGTCCTGATCCAATAAATTTTATGTGGAATAAGTACTAAAAATGTTTTATTATATTTTTTATAATGCCATTCCAGCATATTATTGTATTTATTAAGTATTGAGAGTGAACACCTATAAAGTATGATGTTATTCATGCCAAGATGTTGTCACTCATTGAAGCAGCTCTAACTTTTAATAAACCACTATCAAAATAACTGCTTAAATATTTTGTTTGAACAAATAAAACACATTATTTATTACTTTTTGCACATGTATTCTGATGAAAATTAGAACCGGTTTCGCTAATCGCGAAAATTTTCAACTGATCGGTTGACAAACAAATGGCGAAAAAAAATATTATTATTCGTAGACTTTGCTGATATTATATAATACTAGTATTGCTACCCGGCTTCGCTCGGACTAAGCGACCAATAATTATTTAATGTTATATCATTCCCAAAGAATTACAGACCCACAGACATACATACATACGCCGTTTCGGTATATCTAGTATTGCTACCCGGCTTCGCTCGGACTAAGCGACTAATAATTATTTAATGTTATATCATTCCCAAAGAATTACCGAGACCCATACATACATACATACATACATACGCCGTTTCGGTTTTATATATAAGATTATATTCCTACTAGGTACTTCTATTAAAAGCATTATTTTTCTAAAATTCTAGAGTTATTCGATTTTGAAAACCGTTCTCGATATTACCATTATTTTCTTCGTGAAATATATTACTGTTACAAATATATTTCCCGATACCAAAAAAGCTTTTTCGCAATAATATGATAATAATAACACATTATATATTATGGGTATACGTATGCTTCTGAATTCGTACATATGTTACCAGAATTTGCAAGTCAAGTGAGAATTTGCTCTACATATTATATAATACAGCGAAAATTCTCTGCAAACAGGCAAATAACCAATTCAAGAACGTTTCCATTTACTTGTAAGTAAATCACATTATTTGGAGAAATGGAAACTTTCTAATATACCGAATTTTTTGCTTAATTTATTTGAGAAAAAACGTTGAGGAAGACTAATGTTCCGAAGATAAAATTCAATAAGGCAGATTTTTTAAATGAAATGGTTAGTAAAAAAACCTATATCGCAGGGATTTATTGTTATACTTTTTTATACTTTTTTATACTTCCAAACTTTTATATCTGCGTGAGGAAAACTCTAAGCCCAAAATTATTGGATTTTGAGAAAGTAGTGGAATAAGTAAGTAAAGTAACATTAAGCTTGGGTATACAGTCAATTTTCGTTTAATGCGGCTTGTGTGTTTTACGGAATATCGTATATTCCATTAGTTTGGTCGCTATCGACCCGATTTTCGCCATTCATGCATTTCTAGTGCACAAATAAGCTTGAACTGAAGCAAGTTTGTATGGTGTATATATAAAAGTAAAAGCAGATCACTAAGTTTAATTGTTATTGTTTAGGTTAGGTTAGGTTAGGTTAGTAAATGAGTTTCAACGAATTTAGTGAGAAAATTATCATTTAAAATTGCCAGACTATTTAATTTTATTTATTTCTAATTATTTATGATCGTCTGTGTTTTATGTAATATTTTAACCCATTTATCCGCATAGCATGAATGATTCTCAAATAATAAAATGATTGCCAAATGATGAAAAAGTATAAAACTCAAACGATTCAAATTTGATGTTGAAATTCCTCCAAGCACCTTCAATCGAAATCCTAAAACATGAATCGCTTGATTTTTTTTTACTTTTCCAAGTTGTGTCACTAGGGACCGGGCTTTGCCATTCGACATCTTCAAGTATGTAAAGTGCACTAATGAACTTGAACTGATGCAATGACAGAAATTCTATTCATTTTATGAAAATGGAACATTTTTATTTATTTGTTTGTTTTGGTAACAGTTTTAGTCACACGTCACTGTGTGACAATATTTGGTACGATTTGCTATGTGCTTCGAAATCCGTTTGAATTTGCCTCGCATTGCGTACTACATCTCCCATCAACCGTACATATATATAAAAAGAGAAGAGTATATATTCAGATTTTTTTTTAATCATAATATTTTGACGGAGAAATTCGCTCGTGAATATTTAATAATTACAAAATCGCGCCTTTGAGTATAAAAAAAATCGTGACATTTTTACGTGAGAAGTTTTAACGCAGCAAGCTTATATATGTTTTTTGAAAAAGGAATATAGATGAATAATAAAACAAAAAATCTCCACCTTTTCTCAGATATGTAAAGAGTTTGTTAGGTTTAATTTATATTTATTCATAAAGGGGTGGTCGAAATAATATATCAAATAGTAAAAACAACACTAATGATAGAACTGTCTTCTGTCCGATATATAAACAAAAATACTCGTATGTATTTAGAATTATTAACGTATCCTTGAGCCGAAACCTAGAGAAGATAAGAAGTTATGAGAAAAATAATATGCCAGAGAATTTTATAATAGCGGTGGAAATATTTTGTTTTCTTTTTCGATTTGTATATATGTAACGAATATGCCAGTTTTAGCCGAGGACGTTTTTGAACCGAAAAGTTTCTGTCATTTACTGCCTTCTTTTGTTTTAGTTTTTTTTTTTAAATATATTTGGCATTACAGCTTGCGCCAATGCGCCAAATATTCTGAGTTGTGAAAGTCACACGAGATTAACTCGATGGTAAATAATGTATCAGTTGTGCACAAAATCAACGATAAATAACATAACACCCAGCCCAAGATCTTTTTTTTTTTTTTCAATTGAAAAAATCTAACCTTGCCGGGGATTGAACCCGGGCCCCCCGATTGCTAGGACAAAGCTCTTGCCACTAGACCACAGGGACCGACATTCTTGCATAGAACGGCAGTATATAATAAATCATACTAGGACAGAAGTAACGGTAAGCTAATCGTTTTTCGAGCTTTTGTTTTTAGGATCAGATGGGCTTGGAACGGAGTTTAAAAAACACAGAGAACCGCGTAATCAAATGGAAATCAATAATTAGATTTGGAATTCGAGACGTTCACATTCAACCACAGAACCGATAAAGAAGTTAATACATTATTTGATTGAATTGGCATTTATTTGGTAGAACTCCAATATAACACAGTGAAAAAATAGCATCAGTTCTGACGAGAGCGTAATCCAAAAAAGCTATCAACTATATATTATATAATTTTTGTAGATCTAGAATTCATTGTTATTTTTCATCGTGTTGTAATTATGCATTGCCTTTGTTATACGAAATGAGAAGATGGCGTTTTCACTGGGAAAAAAACATTAGTTATTAAAATACAATAATAAAAACAACACGAGCATTTAATATTCGGTGGTATTTATTTTTTAATAAATAAACTTTAATGGTGGCATTGTTATTTATGCAAATTTTTATTGCTTTGTCAACAACAATAAACACCATCACTATCGTATATGCAGTGAAACAACCAAACGTGACATATCCTCATGTTACCAGGAAAAATCATCATCAAATTGCATTTTTGTGACAATCGCTAGTTTTACTTTTTAACAACACTGATAACAAAAAATAGTTTTTCGCATTGTAACATGTATTTTTTTATTGTGAGACAATATTGTATTGCTGTTTTTGCGTGATTGGCACTTGTTTATTTGTTTTTGTGCTTTAATTCTTTGGCATAAAGCTTATGTTATCTATATTGGTACCTAAAGTCGGTCAAGAAAAACAATCGTGATTGCTGGTTTGATACTAGAAAGTAAAAGAAAGAAATGCTGGCTAATGAAATGTTTGCAATTTCCTAAGTCCATAAAGGATAGATTCCATCTTTTGGAGTTTGCGATAAACCAGAATAATAAATAAAGAAAAAAACGACATTCACATACATATATACTCGTTTAATTATTTCTTATATACTTCCAGTAAAACGTCAGCTTACAGTGCAAAGCTTCCAAAATTTCAATAATGAGATGAAAATGTTGTTTTTGGAAGTCGTTTTACCCTTATTCCTACAAAAAAGAGTCTCGTATAAAATCATATTTTCAAAATATTAGATAACGTTTTTCACTTATTTAGAATGCACAAAAACAAGTGTACACAATAAATAAACGCAAATATTTATCCTCTGTAGCCTTGCGATAAGGCATGTACTCATCGGTCCGAGGGGCATTGAATCAACTGAAATGTTTTGATTTAGGGTATTTTATTTCTTCTCGAAATGAAAATATTAAAATACCTTTAAGCATCAACAATATTTGGTGTTTTTACCGTTAAATTGATATTAAATAAAATGAAAGATTTTGTTTTATAAAATATAATTTAATGGCTCGGGTGGCCGTATTCAAAAAATATTTTGCTTGATAAAAAAAACCATATTCGCTCCTAATGTCGAGCATGTGTTATCCTGAAGAAGATTAACGCAACATATTTTTGTACGAGAACTGATTGTTAGTTGTTTTTTTTTGTTGTTTTTTTTAGCAAAGACTCGTGGGTATTTTTTCTCTCTCGCTGGGTTTGGCGGGAGGGATGTAATTTTATACATCGCAGGCATAAATGTCTTCAAATAGGAAACAGTATTTCGATCAACTAACGAAACTCAATTTATGAAAATGTCCGTCTCAGGATTCGAGCACACGAGTTTCGTCACCCCCACCCAAGAAATAAACATAGCAAGGACACTGAGAGCCCACTTCGCAGACTCCACATGTAGTTTCAGTAGGAAGAAAAAAAAATACCGCGACTGAACCGAACGAAGTTGACAGTCGATAAAAATCTTTAAGGTAAACCTTTTAGAAATTAGCGAGGTAATAAAATGACATATTTATTTAAAATGAATTAGGTATGAATGTTCTATTATTTCAGTCGACAAATAGTGACAGATAGCTTTATATGCGATCGGTTATATATATGATGATGATGGCGACGATTATGAATGAGGTCATTATTTGAAAAGCATGAATTTATTGAAGGTTTTTCAAAATATGATTTATTCCAACTGAATCTATGACGTTGTAAATAATGTTGGCATTCGGTATGCAAAATAAATGTCTCTCTCGGAATAATATCTCGTCAAGTTTTATTAAATCACTTAAGCTGCAGAAGCGAAGGCAACAAGATTTATGATGTTTAAAATTCGTTAAGCGATATTTGGCCAACATGAGTTGTGTGCTTGGTAATCCACCGTTATATTTGATAACTGGCCCACTCTACTTGCATCCGAGACAGTAATGAAAAATATTTTTGAAACACAGCGTTCCCGTTAGAGATTCCAAATCGGATATTCGAATATTTGGGAAAATATCCGGATAGTATTCGTATTCGAGGAAAGATCACATCACATTTTCTCAACATTTAAAGAATAATTATGAATATCCTAGTTAGTGGTTCATAATACTTTATTTTAACGAACCGGCTAGGACTCGAGTCTAAAAAAACTTTTATTGCCGTAATTTCATTTATTATGCAGCTGCAAATTTGAAATATTGTAATACAATAAAACGGTATTGAAATGTGTATTTATATGTTGTGTCTCTATCTAAGATTTTACAAATGTTGGAAAAGATTTAGTCTTAAATTATTATAATATGTATATAAGTGAACAAGAAAACGTTTATCGTGCAACATCTCTATATGCATGCGAGTTATACGAGTACTTATTAAAAACGTAGAAATCAAGACCAATGTCGGCTTGCAAAAGCAACTAGTAATTTCTTGTTTATTAAAATATGTTTATTGAATCCTAATTTTGTTCACAATTCAAATACTATTGTGCAAAGTTTTAGCCATTTCAAAACTATCCGGATATCCGAATAGCTTAAGTTTTACTATTCAATATCCGAATAGTTTGAATCACTAGTTCCCGCCAACATCTGTCATAAACTGTAGAAAATTAAGCAGAATGCTCATATCCTAGTATTTAATTTTTTTTAATTTAGAATGTTTTACATACATATATTAATTATAATAAAAATAATTATACATTTTTAGTACTTTTTCCACATAAAATTTATTTGATCAGGACCGGTTTCGCTCATGGCGAGCATTGTCATTAATTATGTTAGAACTTTTTATACGTGGTCGAGTATCAAAGTCATTGGCTTCGGACAGTCAAGATAGTTTTATTTGTAATGTATGTTTTAGTTCAAAGACCCATATGTATGTGTTGTCTTCTCACATCAATCCAAACCTGGAAATGGAACTTAGCTAGAGCAATTCCTCTGTTAAGAACAGTGGCGGCTGGTGACAGAGTATTAGGGAGTACAAAAAAGATTCAACTATTTTCGCAAGAGTTCTTTCCTATTCATTGGATTTTAAAACACTTCTATAACATGGACTTTAAATTCAGATGTTCGCAATACCAACGGAGTGCCAGTCTTATGAATTTTTGGCTGTCCGTAGTTCGGAAAAATAGTTGGATCTTTTTTTGTACTCCCTAATACTCTGTCGCCAGCCGCCACTGATTAAGAAAGATGAATTCTGTCTTATTACAAATCATTTCTATCTATATTCTCATTTAAAAATGGAGGAAGGGAAAAGGGGAAAGGGAAATTTCTGTTTGGATAAACTTCATTTGAATTCTGTATACTTTACATCCCCAGCGGATGCGGTTAAAAAGAATCGTCAAAATACAATTAAGCATGAAAAATATCCACTTGGTGTTTCGAAAAAAAAATTTAATCTATTTTTTTAACACTTACAAACTGGGCTTGGACACGAATGAATAATGCATATGTATTTTTGCACAATTTGACTCGAGGATCGAGACAATTTTCAAGTATGAAATAACTAATTTGTTACTTGCCACTTTATTTTTGAATGATATGTTAGTAGGATTTGTATAACTTGGCTTTAAGTACATGTATGAACTTGTAAATAAAGTAAAATAGCCTCGTATTTTTTTAAGTCGAAAAAATAAACAGCCAAGTGCCTCATCGTTTCTTGCGGGTTTTAACGATTCAGTAAACCATTTATAGAACACATAATACTGCGCTCTTTTTATTTGCAGGTATTTGTAATAGCCTTTCTTATTAGAGTCACAAAACTTAAAAGCTTGAGTAGGATTTCTTAGATGCTAAAAATCACTATTAATATACAAATATGCGAACTAAAGTGAACAATTTAAAATGAGTTTTATTTTATCATTGTTAAGGTAATAACTGTGCAACTGTTCGACATTATATGTTAAAAAATAAACAATAAAGCTTGAGATAACGATTATTATCGGCTACCTTTTTTACGTTTCGGAAGATGAGAGCTAATAAAGACACTTAATTGAATGTAGATTATTACTTGTAAACTATCTAAATTCCATTTAAACGCCATTTGTAGACGCTTGCACCCCACTAGTGTTGCTTTACGTTAGCGAATCGTGGAACCTGACGGAAACTCGAAGCCCCGTTATCTAAACTTCGGGGAAAGATGCTTATGTCGAATATTGAGAGTGATTCGTTGTCACCAAGTCGATGTACAGGAATAATCATAAATAATTTAAAATAAGAGGGCCTTATATTTTCTATGATTAATCAAAATATAGTTGAAGTCAACAAGTAGTAATAATTGAAAGTTAATAAAACATAAAATTTGCTACATTCCACAAACGGTAAGTCAAAGAACCTTTTTATTGATAAAGCGTCAACGGGAGCGATATGACATGAGCCTATTATTAATTTTATATTTCCTAATTTTTGTAAAACCAGTGTAGAAATGTTTAATACCGGAAAACCAGTATTGATTTATTATAATATATATTTGTCTGGTATAGCAATCCCTATCCTAGGTGTTTTAAAATTGATAACTTACGGGATTTTCCGCTGGTACTTCAGGACGCCGCATGACCAAACCGTACCAGAAAAGCCACAATGCATTATTCACCGCAAACGATGCAAACAGATTCATGTGCAACGTTATCCGAGCACATCGTAGCGATCTGAAAAGAAAAAATAGTTCATGTTATAAGCTTTCATGTTATTATAAAGTAGAATTTCATAGCCATTATTGTTATATTATTACTTCTTAATGTCAGTAGAAAGCAACGGATCGCCTCAAAAATCAAAGTGTGGTAAATTAGTACTACAAACTAATTCAAAGTAATTTATATTTTCACCCTTGTTGATGTGAAAGGTTTGATTTGGTGAATGATATGTGTACATGTGTGAACTGTGAATTCTTGGCGGAAAAGCATTATTGATTGATTTTGCATTTACTTGGTAGAACTTCATTATAACACGCTGTTAAAATCTCATCGTATTTTTGCAGACGAGGGTGCAAGCCGAAATAGCTATCAACTTGTTTTTATTTATATTGTGTTGAACTAACATACATTGCTTTTCTTTTACCGTGAAAAGCATTATATTTAATAAATATTGCACACAAAATAATTTTTGAAAATACTCTTCTGAATGATACTTACAAATGTAAGATATATTTTTGAATTAAGTCTTTAAATTTCGTAAGATTGTTTGTATATATTTTAACAGTTTGCCATTTTGACTCATTAATATTGTATGCCAAAAGGGTTAATCAATCTGTTAGCTGTATATGTTCAATACAAGCGATGTACTCGAATATATGAAACTTTATAACAGGGATGGGGGGGGGCAAACTTTTCGGATGGCGGGCCAATTCCAAGAATTCAAAATAAGCAGAGGGCCGCAAATAAAATATTTTTTTAGATATACACCCGATCGTTTTTTACGTGATACATTGGTTTCAAAAAGTGGCGCACCTTAAAAAATGATTTATGATGGCGGGCCGCAGTTTGCCCGTGCCTGCTTTAGAAGATAGTATATTATACTTGACGATGCATTTTGGTCATGTTTATAAACATAAAACCCTTTTTCACTAAATTTGATGACTTAAAACATTATGTAAAATCTACACATCTCTACGTGTAACCAAATTATTTTTAAATACCTATGTTACATAATCATGATATTTTTTTGCCTTGTTTTCTTGAAAGTCGAATGGCATAATATAATATGTAGTGTAAGTAATACCAAAGTTATTTTATTTTAGGCTTTATGAGCTTAAAATCAATGTTTGTTCGTTATAAAATGACACTCGGTGTTAACAGATCAGATTTCGATTATATCTCTTGCTTTTGTAGTTTTGACGGTACGCAATTTATTCACTCGATTCCTATTTTTCTTATCATGAAATACATCGGATTGACACCTGATAAACAGATTCTTTCAATTATTGTAGTGCAATCCAAAGTAAGGTGGAATGAACAATATCACATTTCTTCATTGAGTTTCTTATTTTTGAATGAAATCGCTTTTACTTGGTTGAACTTATCTAAAATATTGTGATGAATAGCAATGCATTATTAATTTAGTTCCTCACAAAGAATTTTCTGGGGCTTATAAGTAATAGCGTCATCCTTGTATTTTTTAAATATTGTATAAATATATGACTAAAATTTCTGGGAATAATTAAGTGCGCACTTAATAGATTTGTATTCGAAAAATGTGACGTGTGTTTTATATGAATTGCAATATTATTATTCCACTGTGTCACTTTTTCCAAAATTATTGCTTACTTATTGAAGAACGACGTGTTTATTATACAATCCCCAGATAAGTTACGTATGTATACGATTTCTTGTCATCTAAAAATGATTTTTAAATAACGTAAACACCACTACTTCTAAGGTGCTGGTAATTAAATTTTACAATTTCTTCAAGACAGGCCTAATTGATTGATTGTTTGGAAATATTTCAAAGTCAGTTTTGTCAAAATTTTGATGTTCGTTTTATTTTAAATTAATTAATTATCTTTCTGTCGTTTTCTACGGGGTGACATCGGACATGTTACAACCAGACAAATTAGTGGTTGAAGAGCGACCTTGAAAAATAATTAAAGATTCGGCTGCCAAATACTGTGTTCTTAAAAATTAAAAAACAAAATAGTTCTTCGATAGATTCGAAATATTGGTTGCCGAACTGTTTTATCCAATATTTTTTTTATTGGCTCAAACCAGTAAAATATCACTAAGAATTTTGAATAAAATTCGGAACGAAATGTTATCATTCATATTATTTGAAAAGCCCAAGGGAATTTCGCACTATATTTATATATGTAATCTCATGCATGTTTTTTCATGAAATTTGTTTGTTTTTTAATTGAAATGATAGATAATTTTCCACTCTTTCTATTCATTTCAAATTTTTGTTTTTATTGCTTGATTTTATTTTGGTTATTTTGATATTAACACAAAATATTTTTGATTGCTATTCCAACGATTATCAACAATGTAATTTCAGCATTGTTTCCATTGCTATGACAGCATCACATTGACAATTATAGGTCATATGTACTGAAAAAATACAAACGCAATCAAATGATGTCTCACGTGGTTTTCCGTATATAAATCAGCCTAGAGTCACCTGACAGATGTCTTCGAATCTATTTAATTAAAAAAAAAAGTTCCCAGTTAGTCTGTGATTGGCAATAAAATATAAACAGCCGTACTGCGGTACACGAGGTTTTTCAACTAATTTTAAAATGATCTTGTTGAGCGACACCAGCCCTAATCTTTTATAAAATAGTATGTGAAAGTAAAAAATAAATAATGCCTTTACATGAAATATTAACAGTTGCCACCTAAAAAGCTATTAATTTATTCGTTTAGCTGATGCGTGTAAAATGTTTTATTACCATTTTATTTGAGTAATGCAACGCTTAAATTTTGAATTAATGTAGGAAAGTAGATTCAACAAATCTGATATTATCATTTTAATCCCATATAATAATATTGCCATATCGTTTAAACTGTTTATATCATTTTTATTAAATGCTTAGCGCTCGCACTTAACGGTTTACCTCAAGAGTGGGCAACACCGTCGGTTTCATGAAAAATGAGTAAATAAAAATATTCCAAGCTATCGTTATAAGAAAATAATTCGTTTCCATATATTTTTTAAGAAATTCTGCGGTGTGTTTACCGCTTGGCAAACGATATTCATTCATAGCACACATGTCGATTTTTTTTCCACAAGTTAAATAAACATTTCGGTATAAAATTGGAATACCCCATCATACATATTTTCGGTACTTACTGTAGCCGCACAATATTTATTGACTTAAGAAAAAAAATCATTGGCAGCGGTTTTCAATGACACGTGAGATAATTTTAAAACTTTGTACATATTAAAATTCCTAATTTCATTATATGATAAACAAATTCAAAACTCTTTGATAAAGAAAAATTTACTCTGCCAGCTTAAATATTCGTATTTCAATTGCGTGTGGTAAAAACTTAGAGGAAGTAAAAATTATTTTTTGCGACTATTTTCACGAACTATGAATATTATCAGCGGCTAAGACTAGCAGCCCCCTCATGGTTATAATGTTTAATAGTTCGTTAGCCTGGAGAAACATATGTATATCTAGGCATATTTTTTTCGGCTTATACGAGGGCAAAATGATAAAATTTTTATTCTTTTGATAGTTATCGGAAGAATTGTGGCCATGTATTATGACGTCCCCAAAAGTGTTACACCGCTGAAAAAAGCTTTAAAGTTGTAAAGTGTTTTTTATATTGAAATTTTTCACGTGAGCGTAAGAAAGTTTACAGGAATACTGTTTACTATATTTTCCAATATATCTTAGCGAAACTTTTTCGGTGACCTTTTTTTACTTAATTGTTTTCAGGATACATTAGAAAATATCTGTAAAATATCTGTTTTGAATAAATAAATTGAACAAAATATTGTAGTACTTTTTCAATCATAATCTCATCGTGTTGGCTCAAAGCCTGTATCTATTTCACGCTATTTTTTCACTAAAACCCGCTTGCGCAGCATTTTCGTGGTATCAAGAATAAGGTGGAAAATATAGTTTGCGTCGCTGATTGTGGTTGTGGCATGGATACAATTTTAAATGCATATTTAATGATCATTTCATAAAAGTATACAAAATTTCAGCTCTGGGGGAAAATTTGAACTTAAACAGGACGTATATTTTGAAATTATATGTTACATATTTAATTAAGTTATTTTATATAACATGAAAAATCTTTTTGTGAAAAAGGTGGTTTCTTTGTGTAACGTGGATACGCCTTCTCGATAGAATACAATTAAATACAAATCTTTTTTTTAGCTGGCAAGCATTGAAATGCCAATCATAAAACGAAAGTGTTCATTGTGTATTTATGTTTAAAGTGCTTTCGGATGCACAATATATATCGTTTACGATAAAGAATGACGATTTTATTTCGCTAACATTGATCGTCATCGATGATAATAATTTACGATAAAATTGCAAAAGATATGCGCCGTTTGACGTTTGCTGTTTGTCTTTTGCCGATTGTATATGGTACGACACACGCGCCACCTACTGTAAGTTAATTGTAATTATTGTTGTATAATTGTTTTTATTGCAATCGGATGAACGGTATGGTAACGCATAACATACGAATAAACAAACAAACATAGCAAAAGATAGGTCGATTGTCCGAAAATTCCAACGTTTTAAAGTCAATGAGTTTGATGTTGTTCTTGTTTAAATTAATAAGTGTATAAATCATAAGTATTTCAAAAAAAGCTGTACGCTCTTGCTGCAATTTCCCGATAAACAAATGTATTCTAAGGGTTTGCTCTACTCTGGGTAGAATATATTAACGGTGTAGAAACAATGAGAATATCAAATTACGTGCTACCCATCATTGTGAACTTTGGGTACGGTATATCGATAGAGTGGTAATGGAATTAACGGTAAAATATATTATATGTATAATGCATACGACAGGGTACGTTGATTGCCACGTAAAAGCTATACAGGACGTGATTCGTGAGTAAAATTAACACTTGACCAACGTTGCGCAGTAATGGATACGGTAGATTGCGGGGATAATTATTTACCTTATTTACCTTGCAAAATTAGATCAGGTGATGATTCTTAAAGAGACAGAACCCGTGTCACTTTTAGTAACACAATACATGGAATAAACAAAACTATTTTTATATAAGAATAAATCAACGACTGATTCACAATATCTTCGTGGTATGTGTACATTCAATATCTTTTGCTACAAATTAGCTTAACCGTTTTCAAATAACTTCAAAACTGTTGTTGTTTCGGTGTTAAATTTTAATATTGTTATGTGTGCAACAGCTGATATTGTCCATATCAAAACAAAAGTCAATGCCAATTCAATTAATAAGCCTCATTGTTGATTACATTAAAAGCAGTTGTGTTGAATTAACATATTATTTACATAGAAATTATGAGAGTAAAAACAAATTCAATAACAAAACACCAAGTTCACTGCTGAAAATTTCCCCTTTAATAGGCAGTGCATTGATCAGTCGAACAGTCTTTGTGACAGGTGCCTAAAATGATCTACGCGACTGATAAAATGTTGGATTTGGTTAAGACGACATAAGTGAAAACTGGGAGCATGCAAGTTTATAGTCTTGATGATGTCACGGCTATCAACTCGGCCCCGAAGAAGAAGAGAAAAATGTTTCAATATTGATACATAATTCTTTTCTTTATATATGTATAATCCTTTTTTATCTCATCTGGCAGTTGACAAATGTTGAATAATGTGCTTCTCCGTCAATCAGTCGATATGTTGAGAAAAGTATTCCAGCACAATTATTGTTTGTAAGCGTTTGAAAAATGAGCTTTTATGACATTTATATTGCGAATCTAAAATTAATGAATGCTGGAAACTTTTAAATAATTCAGTTTTTGTAAATACCTGAAATACGTGAGAACTCCAAGCGACAAGAGGAGAGCTATTAGCGATATTGAGTAGCCAATTTCGTAAACTGCTACCACCGTTTGCCGACTCTGAAAACAAAGAAAGAAATATGTTTTACACAAGAATAGTTACAAAAACACAGGATGGTAAAAAATCAACTTCAAATATAAAATTAAATATAGCATGAGAAGATATTATTTCTATATTTTTTCTGTTTTTTTGGAATGATAACGACTTTAATTGCATTAGAAAATTATGATTACAAAGCTATAAAAAATGTTCAGTCGAAAGATCTTTCGATCGGAAGCAAAACTTTACATTATTTTTATTGAAATTAAATAGCCATTTTCACTGAAATCTATTTTAATATCTTTGCTTGAAGAACTTTTAATTTATTTATTTTAAATTAATTTTAAAAAATTTACCTTTTTTTCAATCAAATATATGTAAATAAGTATTTCTTTGGTTATTATATATGTATGTATTTCTTCGTCTCGATTAACCTTTATATCTGTAAGACATCACGTACACACACATAACAAGTGTGAGAGTGAAATTTTAATTTATGTGAATTGTGAAAGCATCACTCCATATATCCCTGTCTCTCTTTTGTGCATATGCTGACAGGTGGCACTAATATCTGGCAATAATATCTTATTTAACGATAAATGTATACAATCCTCAAAATATCATTCGGGATATCATATAATAACCTTACCGGGAATTTAACTAGCACATTCTTACAACTAAGAGGAGCTTTTACAGCTGGATTGTAAAAGTTGAGAGGGTTTGATTGAATGTAATTAAAACATTATAAACTTTCATGACTTAAAAAAATTGATTGACAATCCAACATATTACTGCCAATTTATGATTGATAAAGGCATATAACACAATAGACTTAGAACTTTACCATCATAATCGAATTACACCTAAAACGTATATTAATCAATTTTTAACGACTTTCTAGTCATGGATTTTAGCATTTAAAGCCATATTTCACTGTAGATTGTTCACTATCGGACACATAAATGCGAGAAAAATACAAATGGCAATTAAGTTTCAATAAGAGCTAAAATACAAAACAACGACTAATTGCTTTTCAAATACCCCAATCGATCCTTCGTTCAACTGCCATTTGAACAACTGCGGTATGTCAAAAAAGTATACATGTATGTACATATATATTTTTACTCGCAAACTGGCTTTGTTTTTTTTTTACTTTTGTTATGATATACCTAGTAAGTGGCATTATCTAAAAACCCCTTTTGAGTTAAATAGTAATTCTATAAGTATCTTTGTTTTGTTTACTTTAACATTTGAAACGGGATAAAATTTAATAATCAAACAAAAAGTTGCATGTTGGCTTTGTGATCAATACCATAATACATACAAAATAAAAATTATGAATTAATCAATCGATTGTGTGTTACAATATAAATAGGTTAAAATAACTAGCAATTGTGACACATTACTTAAAAAAGATGCCTCTAAAAGAGGTGAAACACGTGTCGCAATTAGTAGCAAAATACTCAGGGAAAAAAGTTTTTTCAAATTTTATATTAAAATGAACTTCCGCCGAATCTATCAAATTTATTGTGTCAACTTTTGCAGTTGTTTCGCCTTAAGACAAGATTTTAAAATCGTTTAATATATTTATTTAGTCACAGTGTAATCATATATCCTGTTATGTGCCCAGCAACTGATTTTATCCATATAAAAAAAGGTAACCTAATATAATTTCAACAATTTATTTGCTATCGCAGAAAGAGGTTAAATTAATAATAGTATACAAATCATTACCAACAAGTCGTCTACGTTGACGCAGGTTGTGTAGTTGGACCACTCTTTGTCTGAGGAAGGATGTCTGAACCAAGTACCGTTCGATTCGCAATCTTTGTGTGCAGTTCCTGAAACAACATCAAAAGAAACGTTTGTATGGACAATTTGAATTTGAGTTCATTCAGTAACCTTTTGTAGGACGGTGCTTCAATAAACAGAGGAGACACAATAAGTTAATATTATTTTTCAGGGCTGTGGAGTCGGAGCTTTTTGGCCGGAGTCGGAGTCGTCACGGCGTTTTGGCCGGAGTCGTACTCGGAGTCGGATATTTTGAAAAGTTTGAACTTTTTATTTGTGCATTTAATATGTCAAATTTGACTTTTAGCCGCATTGATAGGGTTGATATTTAATTGAATACACATAAATAGGAAATTTGGGAAAAAAGTGACGATATTAACCATTTTTTTAGTCGGAGTCGGAGTCGTGGTTTTGGTAAATGCTTCGTATGTACTCTTAATAGAGCTTGTCTCATGAGAAGCTATCGAAGAGTACTTTTTGTTACTCGATTGTTCAACCTCATTTCTTTAAGAGAGTAGGGATAAAACAGATAGATAGTGCTAGAACAAGAGTATTTGTAAGCTAAACGTTCTCTCTACAGTCCGCTTGGAAGGAATTTCAGACATCACATGTACTATATGCCTACGGACAGAAATCGAAAAAACAATTTATGAAACTGCCCATACTGGAATTATAATTCGAACCAAAGCCAACTATTTTGATACTCGACTATGTTCTTGATTAATAAATATAATTGAACATTTTCACATTAAGTCTGAAATATTACTATTTGATAGTTAAAGTTGCAGGCACTATTTTATCGAGAATGATTTTTTAATTTAACCGATTCTATGCCTGGAAGAATTAGTATGGCCGTACATGGAGGGCCGCGATTTTCTTTCAAAATATAAAACCTAATAAATATATGTATGAAAAATCGATGTATTATAGGATATATACAATATCTTTCCAGTTCAAGTATTATAACATGATGTTAAAAGATGGCACTGTATGCACGACAAATTTAAATATTTAAAAGAGGTACTGGTGACAAGTAAATCAAGTATCAAGTAGAACGTATTTCACTTTTAAGGTGTTCACTGTCAATACTTGGTGGAAAGGCATTATAATAAAAATAATAACACATTTTTTAGTACTTTTTCCACATTTGATTTATTTCATCAGGACCGGTTTCGCTCATGGTGAGCATTAGTTGATAATGCTCGCCATGAGCGAAACCGGTCCTGATGAAATAAACCAGATGTGGAAAAAGTACTAAAAAATGTGTTATTATTTTTATTAGGACGTATTTACTCGCGCATTTTGTATGGCCGGCCACAGAATTGTAGAGCGATTAAATTCGCTTGCGGCAGAGAACCGGTTAAAACGATATTATTATGTTACTAACAAATAATTCATGTAAGGTAGTGTATTTCTAATCTAAGTATTTTATTAAATTTCAGACAAAGGTATCATAAATTTAACCTTTTGTGATATAGTTCTATTTAAGATATCGGTGGAGAGAGTGGACTTAAATATATGTGTAATATGTGATTGAATTATATATACACGTCTATCTTTTTTAGCACGGGTGATACGTTCCAAAAAACCGTGAAAAAAGATTCATATAATTAGTAGAAAAATTTAAGAGATGTTCACTGAATATAAAAAGCCGTGTTATTTGGAAAAAGGACAACATTAAGATGTATAAAATCATGTAAAAAGAGGTGATTGTTCACTTTATAAAAAAATTACACAAAATATTATTCATTCTCGTTATGTTGTTTATTTATTTATTAGGAAAAGATAAAACTATTTGCGGTTAATTGATTGAATACGGGGACTTTTATAAAGGACTAGAAATAATCGCTTTCATCGTTTGAAATGTCTGAAACATCCAATGTGTTATCTAATAAAGTATTTTATTTGTTATTACTGTCTTGTATTGTTATTAGAAAATCTATTCTTCCGCCTCTGTGCATTTTTTTCCTGTGACAAATACAGTATTCGTTGTTAATAGTGGACCGTGTTTTTTTTTCAGAAATGCGTAAAAAAAGACTTGAGTGTATATATCCGTATTTCATATAAAACTCTGCTATGGGAATTGTTTCCATGAAAATTGTTCACAGAACACTGATCGCAGACAATTTATCGTCAACAATGTGAAGTCAATTTATAACGTCGATTTTCGGTAAATTTCCTACAGTCTATTAATTATCTTTACGCTTGTGGTTAGCTTTTGATGGCTTACTCAGCAGATAAATCTGAATTACTGTTGCCAAAATAGATTGATGTTATTATTATATTGATTGTAAGTATTTATTTCATACCACATGCCATGTGAATTATCTAAATAGTTTAAAAAATGTGTCATTCAATTAAACTCATCAGTGAATATAGAGAGTCTAATTACTCGACATCTCAACTACTCGAGTATCGAGTAGTAACATTTTAAAATACTCGAGTAGTTTCAGATGTAATCTTATATATAAAACCGAAACGGCGTATGTATGTCTGTGGGTCTGTAATTCTCTTTTGCATTGTTGGTCATTAAGTTGCCATAAAAACGAATATGAAAGAAAATATGTTTGAATTTTTATCGGCGAAGACATTTAGTCAAAATGTAATAAATTAGTCTTCTACTGAACTTTTCCCGGCTTTTATTAATAATAATAATGTTTATTATTTACGTGAAGGTATTATTTGACATTTCTTTGACAGCAAATTAGATTGCTTCCTTGAATTTGGACATTTTAATGGGCGAGAATGGGGCTGTCAATATATGAAAGGGGCTGTGAAATGTTAATGCCAGTATGAAATGTTCATTTTAATTCCATTTTAATTGACCTAGACTTTTGAATTTTGAAAAAAGTTGTTTCAACTTGGCCCGTCTGAATTTACGCGCCGAGGTGAACATAACCCCAAACTGGTCCGAGCGAAGCCGGGTAGTAATACTAGTAAAATATATATTGTTAATTCAAATTTGTGTATATAATTAGCGGATCAGTAAATAAATAAGCTAATTTATTTAAATTTATAAAACATCAATTTCAAAAATAATAGAAAATTAAACGTCTTAAATTTTAGAATGAGTTAGGTTTGGCTTAGTACGAATATTACTCGAGTATTTTTCAAAATACTCGACTATCTAGTACTTGAACAATCAACGATTATATTCGTTGGAGTTGAATTGGAGTCTCTACCAGTAAGTAAATACCATCTTCACTATTCATTTTTCCGTAGGTTTAATATCTTTGAAATATCTTAATAGTAATACTAAAATTTCTATCGTATTAATTGAAGTCAGATTCCATAAATACAAACTTTAATTAACGTGATGACTGCATCAAAGATTCAATTAACTTTTTTAACAACTATTTGAACAACTATTACTTAAATCTTTCAATTAAGAAATAGGTAGATAGATATAAATCAGTAATTGAATGTTCTAATTTATCCAAGGCAATAAAGAATGTTTGGTAAACTATAGTTGAAAACAAATTGCAAAAGTTTCGCAAAGCGTTCAAAGATTGTTAATACTGAATGAGGAATACGCTCACTAAAATTCGAAGAGAGCCGGTATTATTAAGCTAGGCTGAATTCAATATGCAATGCGTCTTCAGTGACATCCAAATATAAGAAAAATGCGAGATTCTTTCAAATCCTCAAGTGGTTATTTACTTTTACCATCAACTATAATGATGTTCTAGCAAATAGTATTTTAACATCAATAGGGCTTCAATTTCGTGCTGATGACCTTTATTCTTCGACCATCATATCGCCAAGTTCGGGTTGTTTATTAAATAATATTCTCGTGTATATTCAGTGGACTTTTGTTGAAAGTTAAAAGACTTTGAAGTATGTGATGTCTGGAATCTCTTCGCAAGCACATCGAATCCTAAAACTAAACTTAACGAGAACATTAAGTCAACCACTATTCCTATTATATCCTTCTACCATATAATGGTGAACATGAGTTGTTTGTTCTTCCTTTGGGTAAAACCAGTCTGCCAATGGGGATGCCACTTATTGCTTCAGATGCTGACATATTTCACATTGACGTGAGTGAGTCAGACGAGTACTTTTTTTTTTAATGTATTTTGTTGATTTTGTCAGAACTTTTTTTTTCTATCTTCCGATGACTATAATGTACAACCTATTTTCACATTGCAAAAGCAATGAACTCTTAATTTGTAATTTGTATAGACTTATATATATATATAGATAAATAAATAATCCCTACACATTTTAAAAGAAGAGAGTGTTAGCACCTGAGTGATAAGACGTTTTTGTAGGAAAACGTCTGTTAAAGTTAGCTCTAGTGATAGGCTTTCCATATGCCTTAAATCATTGTTATAAAATTATTTAAAAAAAAAATTTCATCATGGTTTAGCAATGAAAAAATGAGTAGAAATATGCGTTTTTTTTTTTGATTGTCCAGTTTGATGTTCATGTTCATTTAGAAACATGTTGATTAAGTCCATGGGTGGCCAGACTTTTTTACCCGCGATCGACTTTCGATTGAAATTATTGGCGGCGATTGACCAACATTAAAAAGTAGCTATTTAAAGCCTATATTAATCTAATTGCCAACCCTTGCTTGACCTGGGTTATAGAAAGAGATTTTCGAAGATAATCGGCTAACTTCGAGAATTAAGCGTGCTGTCCCATTCAGACGACTTGTCTCGCACACTTCTCGGGATGGGCACCAGAGATTTGTACAGATCAGATGGGCGATCGACTAGGAATCACTACGCGATCCACGCTTTGGCCACCCTTGATTTAGACTGAGTAGAAGAGTGGCAGCATCATAAGAAATATCCGAAGGCTGCAGATTATTGCTCTTGGCTGTATTTAAGATTTAGTTGCATCATCAGAATGCTGCCACACGGTAATGATGTAGAAAATTTATTGACTTTTAACTTCCATAAAAAAATAATGTAAAAAACATGTAGCAGAGCTTGATTTTAAGAACTTTGCGTATGCTCCTGAACACACCGTTAAACGCTGTGTTAATCATGAGTCTTGGCACACGACGGAATTTCCCTCTGAAGTGGAACTGCACATTCGCGATGAAAACATAAAGCAGCAACCTAGCGAGGGGGCAAATGGGGGTCGTCTATAATATTAAATAATATGTATGCATATCGCTTTATTAAAATCTCACTGACAAAGACTTCGCTAAGGAGTCGCTTACTGGGAGTTAGTACACGATAAAATTATACCTTTGAAACTTATCTCTTCAAATTGAACAAGTTTCATAACTTGACTAGTAGGTATATAATTTAAATGAAATATTAAAAGCAATGTTGCATTTCAAAGTTGAAATTAGTTTTCTACAACAAATTACTTTGATGTTAGAATTATTATTGAAATAATAATACAAAAATACATTGTACATATTAACATATCCACACTTATATTAATTTCATCCACACAAATAAGTTTATTTAAAATTGCTCCGTTCAAAGCCAGAAAATATGCATTAAAGGAATGTGAAATCTAAGTACACCTTACATAGGAATAAAACTCACCATGATGCTATATTAAGTTTAACGAGTCTTAATATTCAAATAAGGAATAAAAAACATGAAAGCGTGTGTAACTTTGTTTTTCCGGGTGATACGTCACGTGTCACGATTTGTTTATATTGATGAATACTTCGCCCATTTTACACTCACAGCTGAAAAATATATCATTATAGCACCTAAAAAATCTAACACTGATCGATCGGACAAACGGCAAGTTTGAACCGCAAAATTGCATATCATTGCTTTTCTAGAAGTCGAGGCAATAACTAACGATTTAAAGAGTTTGATTTGCCAACAAGATTTAATGAGGTAAACATATATTAATAAAAGGCGATATCGTATGTTGTAGACCAGTTATGCACAACCTTTTTGAGAGAAGGGCTAGATAATCAATTATCAGATTATTCGAGGGCCGCATTGGTAAAAGTGTTTAAACTATCGTCATTTTCAGTGGAATTTCAATATAAAATTTTGTAATTTTCCTTAAGTTTTGTCGCAAACGACCCAGGCTCCACCTAAAGATGCCGAAATGCGAAACCCGAGTCTTCAGCAACAAAACTTATGGAAAAATTCTAACGATTCAATTTTGTATATTGAACTGTAAATTTTAGCAATTGATAATGTTCTTCCATCGTCCGAGAAAAGTTCTGAAGAAAAAAAGCGATTGATATTTGTCACATTGGGCCGCAGGTTGTGCATCACTATTGCAGACTGTACAAGCCCTGTGTGAAATTTACGACAATTTGTTCACCCAACGTTGGCCATGGCACGTAGATTCGAAGAACATTTTAAATATAGTGAAACTCCGATTCTACGTTTTTCAAGGGACCGTATAAAACACGATTTATGCGGGAATGGATGAATGCGGGAAAGTTTTATATAGGAACTAAATGCCGGGACTATAGAAAATTAACGCACCACGCGGGAAAACGTACAATGCGAGAACGTAAGATCGGGGTTCCACTGAAATATATTAAAGCTTATCGTGCTTATCATAATCAACACAGTTCTTATAGAAGTTTCACAAAATATTGTGTATAATTACTTGCCACCAGAATTGACACATTTAAACTGAAAACAATTAAAGATAAACAGCCACACATGTAAGTGGAATGCATATAGAACGTGTTGGGTTTCCAAGGTTTTGTCTATTATGATTTTAACATTGGTATAACTGCATACTAGAATCTTTCATGCAGCTGTGTTTGAGCTGTTTATTAATTATTATTAACTGCATTTCCGTATAATTTAAATAGTCTTAGTGTGCAAACGTTGACTTGCACAAGATTTAAAATCTTGTGAAACGTTTCTAAGATTAATTAATTTATTAGCTAGGTATTCAAAAACAGTGCCATCTGTATACTGTATTTTAATAATATATTCTAAGAATTTTTGGATATTTTTTAAGATAATATTCTGTATATTTAGTCTTATGTTTTCTGTGTTACAGACCCGACTAACTAAATTTAGTGGATTTTGTATGTGGACTCCTAATGAGGCATGTCAATAGGGCTTATTAAATAATACATGTTTGTAATTGAGTCGTTAAACCTCTCTTTTCGGAGAAGGTAACCTTTTCACTCTATTCACGAGCCGTTAGATTGGATATGTATGGAAAATAAAGTAAACATCTCTAGGCATCCGTGCTTTTTGTTTTCAAACCCATAAACCAATTCATCAATCAATTAATTAAAATATCCGCTACGAGATTGAAAAATATCACTCTGTAACTGAAAAACTTTAAGTTCTTCAGACTTTGCTATCTGTTACATTAAGTATGTACTATGAAAACGATAAATATATGTATAATTTAGGTAAATTGGAGAAAAAAATATAAAAAATATCATTCAAAACAATTTGTTGTGAAAACCCTTGCAAGATATGATACAATAATCAATCATTTCTTCGTTCGATGAATAAAGC
Organism: Himalopsyche kuldschensis; assembly: GCA_028554975.1. Lineage (NCBI taxonomy): Eukaryota > Metazoa > Arthropoda > Insecta > Trichoptera > Rhyacophilidae > Himalopsyche > Himalopsyche kuldschensis. The sequence goes on along the minus strand of JAHFWI010000085.1, from coordinate 143,163 downwards.
AGCAACTGTGTGGAGATTCATTATTTGTCGGCCCCTGTGGTCTAGTGGCAAGAGCTTTTATCTAGCGATCAGGTGGGCCAGGTCAATTCACAGCAAGATTTTTTCGAAAAATTAAAAATTTCGAGTTGAAGAAGAGATATTGGACTGGATATATGATAAATTAATTATCATCAAGTTTATCTCGTGTGATTTTCACGATCAAAAATATTTGCAATAATGCAAAATATTTTTTTATTAATACGCTAGAATTATATCAATTAAGCAAGCTCCAATAACACGAAGTACTTTAGCAATCTTTGCAATATTGAGTCTGAAAATGCTTCTGAAAGATTCTAAACACGTATCATGAATAGCTACACAATACGTTGAATAGATTTTATATCAATCTTATATTTAACGTTTATTGTAACATTAATTAGTAATAAGCTAATGAACTATCGTAGTTTTAATTTTATCAATATCTAATAAAGTGACTACATATAGTACTTCAGGGGTGGAACAACAACAATGCATTCACTAATAACTATTTTGATGACAAAAAGCTCTCTCAGGTAAGACATCGAAATTCTGTCGCCAATTTATAATAATTCCATCTTTTCACTTTAGTGTGTCTGTGAATTGAATCATAATGTGATATATTATTTCGTACAAATTCCTGGAAAGTTGTCGGAGCAAGAGTATATAAGTCTATAAAGTATCTTTGAGTGATATTGGATGAAACACATATGTATGCTCTAGTCGGGGCTTTATTCGACATCTAAATTAAGTTTTTGTGACGTGATTTAATACTGAAAAGCAATTGTTCTAAAACGAAATACTTCTATAGATTTTCCCCACTTTTTTTGATAATATTATAAAACTTAAACGGCTTACAGTCTTTTTTTCGGAAAATTTATATTTTTTCTTTACATTTTGTGGAGCATGTAGACTCTTAGTAGAGTTTGTCTCAAAATAAAGTTTCTACTAAGTGTTTCAACCTCTGCATTTCGAAGAGAGTGGAGATAAAAAGGATTGGACTTGGATTGGATTAGTTGTAAGCTTGTCGCTCTTACATCGTCCTGTTTTTAGGATCGAATGGGTGTAGGAGGGTTTTTTTGACAACACAGACATGTCTCAAAAATGAATCTTCCCGGACAGTGATTCCAGCCCATGTGCGCCGCAGACGAATCCAATGGCGTTGACACTCGACTACGCAGCCGACAGAAGAACACATTAATATAATAAGATATGCTTCAGTACAAATTCATTCGTGCGCTTAAAATACCTGAAGATTCGGAAAGGAGAAACCCGAGTTGTTAGTATCAAAGCTTGGATAAATGTTGAAAATTTAAGCGATTCCAATTTGATATTGTAATATTTTATTCTATCAAGCACCTTCAGTCGAAATCTTACGACAGTCTAAAATATGTGTGATGGAACTGTGGGTTCAGAAAAACATTCACTATGTGGCTACAGGTACTTAATCTTAAGCAGTGCTCCCTATCCTTATCGATGGCATCGGGCCCTTTGCAACGATAAGGCTATTCTTACAGACAACAACAAAAGTATTTTATTAAAAGCTCTGTAAAAATATAAAAAGTCCTCCCAGAATTCTATTTTGAACACTATTCAAAACAAATATTGCGGAAAATCTAAAAATTCTACGCAAAGCATAATATTTTGTGAAACACTTGTTGATCATTCACCCTCCGCTTTGCGTTTTCTATCGCGTTGTTGGAAAAATTCTATTTAATTTTCACAAGAGAATGGGGTCACAGATCTACCGTGACAAAGCTTGTAGAGAGAAATACGAGAAGAAATGAAATCAGGAAATAGAAGACCACGAGACCTTGTCGCTACTACTTTGACTACTACCGAATGATGCACAAAAAATAAGCGTGAACAAGGGGTGGTAGCTTGTGTTGATATTGCAATGGCCCAAAAATATGCTTTTTTTTTCTTACGCTTACTTTCCTACTGTAACTACATATATGAGGAGTCCGCAAAGAAGACTCCTTGTATCCTAGCCATTTTTCTTGCTAAGGTATAAATGTGTATACTCTGTACGTAAAAAAATAGTTAAATTTAATATACCATCATCATAATCATCTTAATCTTTTAATCTTCACATTGAATATTTTGTTAAATTTAAATAAAAGCATGTAAATTTGGAGTATGGTTGAGTGGTCAATGTCATTTTGTTTCGTTAGAAGTTTCAATCGATTTATGTATTTTTTCAAAAGCATGGATGTTTTTCAATGTTTAAATTCGATACCATTCATGCGACTTGCAGCTTACCACAAGTCCTGTTATGTTCCTTCATTTATTGTTACTTTTTTCAAGAAGTAAAAGGTTGAGCAACTTATTATCATGCAGTTCTCGTTGGAAACTTGTGTTGAGACAAGATTATTCCAATATTTTTCATCACATTAGATAAATAACTTTTAAGGTTATTAAGCTGTCACTTGTTAGTGGAAAGGCATTATTTAAAAAAAACACACAATTTTATTACTACTTCCACATAAAATTTGATATAGGTCAGGTTTGGTTTCAGTCATAGCCAGCATTATCATCTGATAATGCTGGGGTAATGTTTATTTTGCTATTGGCCCTGTTAAGAATCTAGCCCGAAACCAGTCGATCACTAGACAGCATAGGCCAGCGTTTCTTTAGTATCCAAGGCGATATTTCATCGAAAAATGACTAATTTTCTTTTACAGAAACTAAACCAGTATTCTTCCGTTTCAATCAAGGAGGCAGTAAGTGACTATGACAAAATGACATACCTAATGTGTTTTTTGACGTTTCAGTATTTTTCATTTATTAAAAGCGGCTGATGCTCTTTGTATACAAGCAGTAAGAAGTTGCATTAATTGTCTGTTTGCTAAGAAAACTAGAGTTTTTATTCTTTCAGCAGATGTTAATTTTAGGCAGAAGATATTAATTTAGGGTATTTTAGTTATTATACTGCAAAAAGTGTGCGCCATATTTAGCAAATGGCATTCATAACTCAAGTTACTGCTTACTCCCTTGGAACGGCAGTATACAAATAATGTTTTTCTAACCTTCCCCGGGAATCTCACAAATTCTGCCCCGATTAAATATTTGTTTCAGTCTTTTGGCCTTCTATGGTAGTCATGTTTACTTGCTTCTCATACTTTTATATAGACCGCTAGCGCGCGACTGAGATTTTCAGACAAAAGAGGCAAGTCAACAGCGCCCCTGCCGCCAAAATGGAATGAATCTCGAATTATTTTCACAAATGCCTATCGACAAATTAATTTGATTGAATATATATATATACATATATATCCTGTAATAATTCATAAGGCTTCGTTGTTGAATTGAGATATTAATAGCTTAGAGAGGTCGAATGAGATATTTTCATTATTAAAGAATTAATCAAATGCCAATATTGAATTGATCGTGAAATATTAATTGAGATGACGTTGGTTTTAGGGTCGTTAAGGTTTACCGCAACTTTGATTGATTATTGAGCGTAGACGAAATTTTATTGATACAATTTAGAACTTTATTACATTAACGTATACGAAGCGATTCGATTTAATATTTTTAAATGATCGACGTTCTTGATTGAAGAATTATTGTTTTCATTTGATTTTGGAAAAAAATACCCGATACGATATATTTTGAATTGTTTAATTTGAAAAGTAAACTCGATGAGTTATATAACTTCTACGTCTAGCTTAACTTCGTATAGATAACGCGCAACTCTAAATAATGTCAAGTCCTGCTCGACATTGTACAACATGGTTGGAAAAATATTTTTTATTAATTTTTATTCATCCTTTTTCAAAAAACCCTACATATTCGATTTTTTACTTTAATGTTCGTAAAATGTAATAATGTGGTAATATTTTTGGTATTTCGTTTCACCGTGCTAATAAATACGCAAACCCTGCGATATCAATCAATTTCTCAAATCTATTGATACAGTTCAGAATTTTTACTGAAGGTGCTTGATAGAATGTCAATATGAATTTTGAAACGTTTTAATTTTGTATTTTTTCATAAACTCGTGGAAAATAAGAACATCAATTTGTAAAATGCTTATCAAATGAAAAAAAAAATGTTTGTTTTTATTGAAAGATAAAATAATATTTGTAGTTGGTGAAATATGAAAATCTGTACTGTGTTCAATTCAGATAAACGCATTAAATCATAAGTCAGTTTAAGCAATATTTTTTTTCGAACGTAGTTCCAAATATTAATCAAATCACGTACAAAGAGTCTGTTCTAGTGAAATGTTTCAATTGTCCTGGGCTTAATTCCACAAAATAATTTTGTTCTACCAGAGCACAGATGTGCTACGCTATGAAATCAGAAAGGGCGAAAGCACTGAAATAGTCTCACCTGAGCAAAGTTTGGAATGCGGTTTTGAGATTCATTTCATTTGAAACTACAAAGCGATTTACCAACTCGCTCACCTGATTAAAACAAACTAACGCTTGAAGCAAATTGCTTAAATAAACGAACAACATGCGTTCTTGCACGATTATAACATAATTATATTTCTGGTTACGACAGGTTAAATTACACAGATGTCTTGTATAATAAAAAAAATTCTTAATAAGGTACTTCATAAACTTTTCATACATACAACAACCAAAAATTCGCTCCTTATGTGGATCATTTGAGCACAACGCGACGCCTTTATGGATAACATGACACCGTCCAATTGTTTGGCTTCCTCCCATGACAAGCTAGCACTCCCTAGCTTTTACGTGCACATATGTTTTGTGCCTGATAGTTCTCCGTGACTCCGTTTTCTTACCGGTTGGAAGAAGAGGCAAGCAGAGTAAAGGCTCTCAACGGTAACTGCAGCACGTAAACCGGACAGTTCCAACTTCACTCAGTAGCAGGATGCTGTCTGGTACGTTTCCTAATCTTCTACTTCCTCACAAAATCAAACCACCTTAACACCAATGGTTGACGCGTCCATTTATTCTCGAAGCTCAGTTTACTGAACTTCCAAGTTGTGGTCATGTGCCTAAGTTAACTACCGCTGAGCAGTACTGGTATAATAGATGTATTGAATAAATGCTTTTCAAAATGTGTCTCGTAAATAGTTTGCATTACATTGAATGATATTCCTAAGTGAAGAGTTGGCACATTTTTACGCCCCTATCTTTTAGAGTGTCTACACCAAGGTTTATGAAGCTGGCGACCCAACCAGTTATTGTCTTGCGCTGGTCAGGGTCCAATCAGAGTCTAGAAATTTTTGGTTTTACATCACATTGGTTTCGTTTTTTCACATTGACTGAGTTTGACAAAGCATCGTTATAATGATAAATAAAGCAAATGATTCTCGATGATTTTTGTAATTTCACAAATGCGACCAAATTAGAAGCGGGGAAACCAAACTGTTTTTTTTTACTTTCAAGAAAGGCCAAAAAACAGGTTTCACCAGTAATCAATTGTACCTATTTTTTTACAGATACATTGTTTTATCATTGTCTTTAAAGGCGATGCTTTGGATTTTTAATTTATTTCTCAAATATAGTAATTTATCCTTTTAAGGTGTTCACTGTCAATACTTGATGGAATGGAATTATAATAAAAATAATCAACTATTTTTAGTACCTTTTCCACATCAAATTTATTGGATCAGGACTGGTTTCGCTCATGGCGAGCATTTTCAACTGACAGTTCTGCATTGTCACTGGCATTAACAACTGACAACATTGTCAACTGTTCAGTTGACAATGCTCGCCATGAGCGAAACCGGTATTGATCCAATAAATTTTATGTGGAAAAAGTAGTTAAAATGTTTTATTATTTTTATTATCCTTATGTGTTTTGTACGGTTAAGTGTTACCATGAACAAGAAAGAGAACGCATTGAAATATTTTCGTATCAACTTCTCCGATTTATATGACTTTTTGATACATATGATTTTGTATCTAGTGGCATTTATTACTCAAAACCGGGTATGTACGTTTCTTTTATCCTAAGGGGTCGAAATAAATCTTATTCAAATTAGAATTTTTTGAATTTTGTACTTTTCCATGAGTTTTGTCGCTAACGACCCGGGTTTCGCCTTTCGGCATCTTCAGGCATTCCAAGTGCACGGAAATACTTGAACTGATCAAGTACATCCGTGCATTTGGAATGCCTGAAGATGCCGAAAGGCGAAACCCGGGTCGTTAGCGACAAAACTCATGGAAAAGTACAAAATTCAAAAAAATCTAATTTGATATTGAAATTCCATCAAGCACCCTCAGTCGAAATACTTAATTAAATCTTATTCATTTCACATATACGCTCGTATGGGATCAAACGATACATGCCTGTAACTAAACATTGGGAATATTTGCATGCTAAATAGACCGATTTTTTCGCAAAAAAACCGCCTTTTATATTTAAACATTTCTGTAGCAATAACAGGCACAATCAGCCATAAATACAGATTTAAATTCTGATGAAAATACACGACTTTTTTGCCGGCGGTAATCTTAGATACCCAAGCAAAAACGTTCACAAGCAGCCACCATACCAAACGGGTGTTACTTAAAAATTTATAACATGAACATTCTGGCAGATTTATAATACCAACATAAACAAAGATTAGTCCGACACGTGGTGACCATAATTTTAGTAAATGTATGCACATAATTGCCAGCGAGGATACAGTGTTTCTTTTAAGTACGCATTTCTGGGAAACTCTTATATGACTCAGAGTACTGTCACATAGAAAAAAATATTTTAATTGTATTTTGAATTATGTTCTATATTCGAAAGTTACATAAAATGGGAAAAAGAAGAACACTGAAGAATCAATAAATATAATTTTGTAAATGCTTGATATTATATGCAATGTCAAACCTTAGAACCATTTGCGACGTACAACGCGTTTCACTTATATGACGCATGTTCCCAGTTTCTACCTACGTGGTCGTAGCCAAGGCCGTAGGTCTTTTGAGTCGCCAGTCGCAAGGGTTGTTCAGTTGATGAATGCACTGCCTGTTGATGTGGACATCTTTGGCAGTGAACTTGGTGCTTTGTTTGTATTTTTTTTTTTTTTTATGTAACTTTTTCTGATCTGTTTCATTAAATTTGTCAAATGCATGGCGCATGGGCGTCAGCTGTATGCCATGTATAATATTTTATTTTTTCCAATAAATAAATTTATATCTTTTTTTAACCATGTCTGCTCCCAACTTGGAGCATGTGTACTCATCACGGAGTTTATCTCAAAATATGTTTTTCTACGAGAGGTGCTTGTTACTCAGTTGCTCAACCTCTCTTTTTCGAAGAGAGAAGGGATTGAAAGGATGGGATGACAAGGACAGAACTAGTGGCTAGGCGTCGCTTTTTGGGAACGAAAAAGTTGGGAAGGGATTTTTAGCAACACAAACACCCATTGCCTTCGAACAGAATCAATTTACTGACTGAAAAAATCTAAGCGTACCGGGAATTGAGCCCGGGAAGGCCGTCACGGAAGCCAACGACGTTTACCACTGCACCACGGACCGGGAAATTATTTTCATTCAACTTGTAAATATAATATGAGAATAAAACGAAATAAAAAAATATATTTTTTTACATTTTAATTTAATTGATTATTTACTGATTCGCTAGTTATTTTTTCAGATTTTTTTTATGACAAAGCTCTTAACAATAGGCCACAGTGACTAAGATCGTTATTGACATTGCCAGGACTTGAGCTTAAGCCTATCTTACAATGCGTAGAACCAATGCGCAAGAAAATCTGTCTTTTTACAAATCTTATTATGTCATTCAAATGCACATACTTCATATGTATATTTGAGACCCTTCCAAATAAACAATAATAAATAATTTGAGATATCGGATATCTGACACTTGATATTTTTATCTACTTTATAGTAAAATGACGGCCATTTATTTCAACTCGAATCACAATGAATCTTCTCGATTGTTACATAAATTTGAGCGCAAAATAAAATCTGGACACATATGTCGCAGTAACCCTTATCAGAGCGGGAAAATGTCAAAAAGTAGGACGTTTGGTCTCCCTGTCTCAATTTTTTCTCAACAGTATTGTCGTAAAAAACAGTATAAGACGTCCGTCTGATTTTTTTTGGCAATGTTATTACATACCTTTACAGACTTAAATTACAGGAATGAAATATGTTTAGTCAAATGATGTAACTTTCTTAATGAAATATTCAAAATAACATACTAATCAAAATGCGCGACAACGTGGAACTCTTTAATATCGGAAGGAGGCATTCAAACTCTAAACCCTTTATAGGGCAAATTAAATATTATGAATATCGAATTTAGACGATATTTTAAAATGTTTATTAACCATATAAAAAAAATGTTTTTTTGTGTCAGAAACATTAATATTTTCATTGGGATGATGATATTTAAAAACTGATATGAATATTTATGCATTTTCAAGATTACTGTTTTCCCGCAGTGCTTAGTTAATAACTAAACATAAATCGATTTTTAAAATTAAAATTACGAAGGTAGTCTTGAATGTATGTTTTATTGCTTGGACATAAAATCAGTTGCAGCTTGAAAATATGAAACGAATCACAATAGAATGCCATGTGTTAAGATTGTGTTTTATCACTCCTCATTGTTGTTTTTGTGATTATTTCTGCATTGCCTTGAAACTAATCTTGTAACGCGAATGAACCTATTACTGATTTCAATAGTATGGTATTAGCAATATACAAATCAATGAAAGCAAGGAATTTTGAAAAATGTAGAGTGTATATTTATACATTGGAGGTAAACTACACTATATGTCTACATAGTGCTCTATGACTTGGGACACTCTATCGAGTAGTTTACTTTACTATAACGTAATAGCATTATCATCAATCGCATCATAACAAATAGTTAATGAACAAATAGTTTAAGTTCACTTCATAAAAAGACTTTAAACAGCCGTAGCGAAAAAAGGCCATTTTTGGCATAGTGTACAGAATTATGTCTTGCACCTTTTTCTATAATAAGATAGATTGAGGAACAACTTAGCACCAGAAATACACATTCAATGTGTAAACTGTGTAATTATAAAGAAGAACTTACACATATATTCTGATTCAGATTTGGACCCGTTTCGCTCATCGCAAAGATTTGCAACTGGTCAGTGCAGTCCTATTGTTTATCAAATTACATGTGGAATTTTGATGATACTAAATGTGTTTTATTTATTTAAGCCTAAAAGACATTTTAAAACAATATTTACATAGTAAAAATTACCACCACGCTAAAAACGCGTTTAAGCCCATTAAAAAAATTGGCTTTGATTAATGGAGAAATCATCTATTACTTTTTGCTTTACATGTAATACATCGAATATTTTTTGTACTCTATTATTAAGCTCCTACCAGTCAGCCATGTACAGAGCTGATTTTTTTCATCAAAGCGTATTATATGATTTTTTTTACAAAACACTGCTTTTTTAACATTCAAAGAAAACTTCGAGTGGAGAAAATGTATATATTAAGATTCTACTGTTATAAAGTAAATTTTGCTGCTGATTGTCTCGAACGTAAAGTCAAAACTATTTACTTTAAAAATTATTCCTCTTGACTTTCGATATAAATCAAAATTAAGTTTTACAGCCTCGACATATCCCAGCAATTATTTATTTCAAAACTTCGCGAGAAGTATCTGAATGGATAAATCAATAAATAATCAACATTCAGAATTATAAAGCCGTGTGGTTGAAGATGATAATGTATTGATGCGAAAACTTTGATTCACTCTTGTGCTAATTACTGTTGAAGCGCCATTATACTACCTACTTATTGAAAATATATGCAAAAGTTTTTGTAACAACAACATAATATCAAAGTTTCCTGAACAAAGTTATAGTTGGTAAGTGTTAAATAAATACTCTTATTTATTGGATGTTTATAAAGCTTAACTTTATTTAATGGTAAAGATAAATACTAATCATTGTATAATTATGTTGATCTGTTGATTGATTTGAATCCAAATAAATGAATGTATGCGATGCTTTCATGCCTTCTCTTTTACAAAATCTAAGCTCCGACAAAGTGATTGGCTAGCAAATTGTTTTTTCATTATCTCGTTTATCTAGTGTTTTTACTGTGATTTAAAATTAGAATGAATACACAAATAATAAAAAAACAATCAAAGTAATACAGGAACAATCGAAGTAACCTAACCTAACTTTTGAGCGCCCATTTCTGAAATGTATCTGCACTTATCATTAATTGACCTAAAAATAAAATTTTGTTTTTAAAATAAAACGGAGCTATCTCAGTTTAAATAATAAAAAAAAATACGACACTTTCGAATATCAGTGTTTGATTCAAACAAATACTAATTGATTATTTGATCACTCTTATATATAATTATTCAGATGGCAAATAATATTATTTCAATCAAATGCAAATCATTCTTACATCGCAGATAATAAACATCGTTCTTCCATCAGCCACTCTATAGACATTAAGGTTTTTTTCAAAAATATTTTAGCTAGAGATTTTTATTCCACGGTAATGCCTTCACGTACATCCTTTACAGCAATTACCTTTTACCTCCCCATTATAGCAACACGTGAAATGGGGTCGAATGAGTAAATGACGGTGGGCTATTATAGGGGTGTACTTTTTGAGAGAGGAAGTGAGGTAGCATAGCGGGTATACGTGTCTACTTACATAGTATCTAACCTGGATAATACGTGATGTTAAAGGGATCAATCCATAAGGATATGGATGTCGATAATAATAAACCTAGAACTCCTGTTACATTTACTTCCATGTATAGATTGGAGGGTATTTGAATTACGGAATAGAATCTCGTGTATAATGATTCTATCTATCTCATCGATAATCTACTAAAAATATTATGACGGTTTTTCTTACTATTTTTCGATTGTGGAGATTTTAATATCCGTAGAAACAGTTTCATAAATTGATTTTTATGTTCGAAGTCTCGGGTGTCTATCATCTCTAAAAATCCTTCACATCTATCCGAACCAAAGAAGGAGGCCAGCGAGAGGGATCATTTAACCATCAATCCAGTCTCATCATTTTCCTTTTATTCCTATCTCTTTGAAAAATGAGATGTTGAGCTACTGAGTAACAAGCAGTTCTCCTAGAAAAGTTATGCTCTACATATAACGAATCTATACTTTACACATTAAGAACAGATATTTTTTTTTATATAAATACAAATCAGGACGGATTTCTTTCATCGCAAGAATTTTTAACTGATAATGTTCGCAATTAGCGAAACCGGTTTTGATCTTGATCACATTCTATTTGGAAGTAATACTAAAAAATGTGTTTTATTTATTTAAAATAATGCTTTCCCACCAACCACCAAGTGACAGTTAAAGTGATTAAAAAAACATACATTATTTCTGATATATTGTAAACTCTCAGCATAAAGAAGTAAAATTTATAAATCACTGTTGAAAATTTTGCAATAAATCACAGTTTATAAAATTACTGACGTTTTTTTTATTTACAATGAAGAAAGTTTCATGAATCGTTGAGGAAGGAATAAGCGCAGTTTATCTTAACTAAAGCCAATTTTGAAACGTTTGATTTATACGAGATAAGTAAATACCGTTTTTCCACTCTTTTGAGTCAAAAAATAGCTGTAGCTTAGAAAACAAAATGATAGATGGCTGATATTCTCTAGTGAAAATTTAGTGTTTTATTTTTCATGGCAGAAATGTTGATCAAAGTAAACGGCTTGGAGATAGTTGACTAATGTTACCATCTTGGAAAAATGGCGCCAGAAAGAAAGTGATGAATATTCCTTGTTGTTTTTCATTATTGCTATAAAAACTAGCCATTTTTAAATTGATATCATTTATCATTTATCAAACGTGTAAGTTACGAAAAGTTTCTTTGAATAGCTTTGCAATATATTGCTACTACTAAATATATTGCTAAATATATTGCAATATATTGCTAATACTAGTATTGCTACCCGGCGTCGCTCGGACTAAGCGACCAATAATTATTTAATTTTATATCATTCGACATAATTATATCACAAAATCCAATATCCAAAATAGAGTTTAAATAAAATCACAAACTTTATTTAATTTGATGACAGTCCCATTCTCGCCCATTAAAATGTCCAAATTCAAGGGAAAAATATAATTTTCTGTCAAAGAAATGTCAAATAATACCTTCACGTAAATAATAAACATTATTATATTGCAACTTGCAACAACAATGCAAAAGGGAATTACAGACCCACATACATGCATACGCCGTTTCGGTTCTATATATAAGATTTTCACTGTAGGTACCAAAAATATTAGATGTGAATCAACGTCGTAATAGATGGAACGATTTTTTCTCTACTCTTTAAATATGATTGAATCAAACTAATAAACAATAAATTGGAAAACTTAGATATGTTATTTAACAGGACGTAAACAAGCTGGCTTATTAACATTAACACATAAGATCTACACTATAATGAGTTGCTAAGCTTACCTTTGCCTTATTGGATAAAAAGACTTAAAAACTGGCAATACTTGAGACCTACTTAACTTTATAATAAAAATTCATAATATTCCATGTTATTCTTTCGTCTAGAATTATTTTTTAATACCAAATATTCGATATTTCAAGGGTTTTTTCTAGCTGAAAACATATTCATTTGAGAGTAGTAAACTGTGTGATTTTAATGATAATAAATCTGAATTGCTTTTGTAATATGTTTACCAGAATTTTTATGACGAAATCTTTTCATAAAAATATTATGTAAAAGCTTATATTCATAAATCAGGTTTTCTGTAATTATGATTTAAATTACCGTCTATTATGACAAGTTTGTTTGTGAATAGCATTTTTTTACTATTCATCTTTATCTTAAGAGATAAAAATAAATTAAGCAGTACTTACTCCAAAATTAATTTATTATGATCAAGACCGGTTTCGATCATCACAAGCATTTTCAACTGATGTCAGATAAACAAACAAACATTTTTGTACTTATTCCAGAGTTAATTTATTAAAACCAGGACTATAAGCATTTTCAACTGAAAATGCTCGCGATGAGTGAAAACGGTCTCTCTTAATCTTAATAAATTAACGGGGGAATAAGTATACACATATTTTATTATTTTTTAATATAATGCCTTTTCACCGTATCGACAGTTAACAACAATTAATAGTTGTCTTAAATCTATATTTGGGTTTCAATTATAAAAAAATATAAAATAAAAAAACTGTTGTCGTGCGAATCAAGTTGAACGATAAAAAAATTTAAAACGTGTTACTTAATTTGTTTTTAATCAATTTACTTGTTTTTTCATAAGACTCATCGACGAATTATTTTTTTATTTTGCGCCTATAAGTGGCTTAAAAATAATAATTTTATAAAATAACGGCGAGTTACCAGATTAGTTCATTGCTCGTAAACATTTTATCTGCAGGAGTGGGTGGAATATTTTTATGCCGACTGTTTTCTTTTTACAACTTAATGCTCATGCCGTGTAATAAACATTTGGTCAGCGATGTATCTTCAGCATGTGGGGTTTATTAGTTTCCATTAAATGAATACTGGCAACATTAGTGTACACCATAAGCCAACAAGCTACAGTGGTAGGTTAGCTGTTTATAATACGTACCATACATAAGGAATTTTTAGGGAACGATCAAAACGTTTAACTGAGAAATATTGAATAGCATTTTATTTAAGTTTGGTTAATTCCTAATTGAACATAGTGGCTTCGTTCCTATACCCATCCAGCTTTGCCAGTGAGTGACTATGAGATAATGTTGTTAAAGTAGCAAAAACTTTAATTGTCCAGATACTACTGTCTAGAAATTTCCTGGATATCAAAACGGAAGATCATTTCTGTCCAACCCAATGTAGTAACAGTGGAAAGCGCCAAAGTTGATTTCCATGAAATTTCTTCCAACGAAAAATATCCTAAAATTTTACCGGAATACACCCGATCGTTTTTTGCACTGATTTTTTCGCCTTTTAAAAAAACCATATTCTGAAAAATAGCAGAAAACGCGCATGTTTAATATCAATATATTTCTATATGATAACGTATAAATAAATTTGATTTATATTTGTGTTTTTGAATTTCATATTTTGTGTTGATTTAAGAAGTGAAACCTATTTACCATGTTTGTATGGTTAACTTATTTGTTTTACACGGGTTTGCATCGTAGTCTTTGGAACGTATCTCCCGTGCAAAAGAGGATCGGGTGTACTTTGACCATTATGTTCAAGTAGTAGTCAGTAAACAGTAATTAGTTATAAATAAAAATGGAATATAAGTGTTATTCTATACGTAAAAGACTAAATCACAATAGTTAATGTTTGAAACAAGTCACGGTACATTAAAATAACTCATGTATACACATTTTATGAATTATAAAATGTCGTTTTTAGTACAGCTATAAAACTCCACTGGTTTGTAAATTTTGTGCTCCTTTCAGATCTAATTTTTTCACAGAAACTTCAAACTAAAGAACTTTTTGCTTTCAAAGAAAATAAAATACGTAGTTACATGATATTTTTCTTTGTTTAAGATAAAATATTTCCATTTCAACCAGCTGTATTGTTAGATGCACGCTAAAGCATCCATTTACAACATTAACATAAGTTAACAAGATTACAAATTTGAAAGCTCTGTCTAATGAGTTTGAGGTTAAGGCAGTCACGATGTGCACCAGGAAGCTTTAATGCAACGTCTTGCAAGCTTAACGGAAGTGCTTTAGAAATGATGCGGAAAATTCTATCATTTTCCGCTGAGTACTACACATAACTGTATACACAACCTTATATTCAAACGAAGGAGTAAAAATAAAACATGACAATATTTGCGAACGTGCAATCGTAGAGTTTTTGAAACTACCAGTGATATGAATATTGAGCTTTAGAATAGGACATAAACATTGTTTTGAAAAACAACGAGTGTTTTTACTTCTTTGGGGACACTGGAAACAGCAAGTAAAATACATTATAGTAAAAATAGTAGCAAATTTTAAGTTCTTATTCCAAATTGGATTTATTAAAATCAGGACCACGGACTGGTCTCAGTTGATAATGCTTACGATGAGCGAAGACGAAGTATGTATGTGAAGGTGGTCAATGAAGAAGAAATGCAAGCGAACTAAGCTAATAATCATTATAGAACTGTTCTTAGTTTCTTAACATAAAATATGTATATATATGACAATGAAACTGTATTCTCAGTGAAAATGTATCAAGTAATAGGTTTAAAGGAAAACATGATTTCACTGGTCACGGCCAGGGAAATTATTGGCCCAAGTCGATAATTTGCGGCCTAAAATTTTGGTTTGCTCCAATGAAACAAAATCAGCAAGTAGTCCCTATCATAAAAAGAGAATCAAAGAAAAACACAGACAAACATAGGGCTGAAGATAGGGCGGTCAAAATTAATTTCAATGACAGCTTGGAGAAGAATATACTTTCACTGAGAATACAGTTTCACTGTAACATATATACATCTCAAATGCACATTTGTTTCAAATGTAAAGTATCAATTTGTCTTATCTAATAATACAGTGTTCTTAAAACCTCAACAATAAGTTTGGAAAAAATATTGAAATCGAAATTTTGTCTTTTGGTAAAATTTTGGAATAATTACAAAAAGTAGTGTTTTATTTTATTGAATTTTATTATTCACCGTTTATTGACAACATAAAAATGGTTAAATAATTGTTGATATTAAGGGTTTTATCTCCAGTAATTCAACTAAATAGGTACCACAAATAAAGATATAACTGATCATCCTAAATAATGAAATATGTTTCGTATTATTATTACATTGACGTGAAAGAGTTCATACGAGTAGCTACTATTTTTTTTATATATCATAGTTGATTTGGTCGGAACTAGCGATTCCAATTCGAGTATCGAGTACTCGATATTCGAGTATACTCGTCCATTTTTCAAGTACTCGATACATGAGTAATTTGAAAAATAATCGAGTAATACTCGTTATTTATAAATGAAGATTATTTTACAATTTTTATTTTGTTTTAAGCAGCGGACAGACAAACTTGATAGCACTAATATAATATAAAATTTAAAATAACTTTGATTATTCCACGTATTGTGTAACTAACTGTGACACGTGTTTCGCCTCTTTCAGAGGCATCTTCAGACTTACTATCGCAAAGTTTGCTTAAGTAATAGCACTGTTTAAGTTGTAGATAGCACTGTTTAAATCATTGTTAAATTTTAAACCGACGTCCAAAGCAACAGACAGAGTTTATCGACCGCGGGAATAAAAAAACAAAGCTTCGAACCAAGTTAAAAATTTGAGACGTTTAATTATCCATTATTTTCGAAATATATGTTTCATAAATTGAAATAAATGTATTAATGCAATAAAATAAGCTTTTATATTTATTTATCAACTATTTATATACACAAATTTGAATTAATAATTTAAATTTTGGTACATCTGAAACTACTCGAGTATACTCGAGTATTTTTAAATTTTACTACTCGATACTTGAGTAGTTGAAATGTCGAGAAATTGGAGTCCCTAGTCGGAACTTATCCAATGTATTTTATTCTCTTTCTTTTGATGACTATAATGTTTTAGCCTCGTCTCACGTGGCAAAAGCAATAAACTCATAATTTGTTATTTCTGTAATATATAAAATATAAATCAATTCTCACTTGATTATAATGATGGATAATATAATTTTAAATATTGACCTCTTGTGGGCTGAATTTTACTTAGAATTCTATTTTTTAGTCAAATTTGGTATTCTCAGTAGATCACAAAATCGTAGTTTTAATAGGAAATAAATCTTGCCTTGGATGATTACTTCATCTGATCATTATCATCCACCGTGATTTCAAGGCGTCAAACGCTTGCCACCTTGCTATTAATTAAATGTTATTTGATAAGAATAGGTTTGGATCGTAAATTTTCATTTACAATCACAAATGAAAAGGTGTTTTACTGCGACGCTATTCAATTATTATAACAGCGAAGCATATTTGACTTCGCGCATCATCGGAACAGGGGCCTGAAAATATGCAGTAGCCTTGTATAAATTATTGCAACATAGAAAGATTTAAAAGTTATCCACACGTATATTTATATTCAATTCATTCTGTGGTGTAATTTTGAAGAATTGGGGTGAATGGAAACAACCAAGCGTAAACTTTAAGCTCCACAGTTTGCCGATTTAATATTTCAACATAATAAAATAATGGTAGTCGTTATTCGTTTACGAGTTTTCAAACCATTTGAGAAGGACATGAAATTTTTTAACAAAAGATCACTCTGTTTCAAGTGTCAGTATTTTATATACATGGAATTATAGTAAAATACCACGCTTTTTTAAAAACTTTATTAAAAGTTATAAAAAAATCATCGGCTGCACGTAGGTTAAATCGTTATATAATCTACAGTAGGTGACAAGTTTTTAAGTAATATTAAAATTTACTTGTATGGTTTAACTAATAAGTAATTCTCGTTGTGAATAAATCAATTTTTTGTACTGGTTCAACAACAATTGTATCACTAAGTCGCTTAGAATCCATATTGGTTTCGCTCGTTGCGAATATTTCAAACAGATAAAAAGGATCAGTTGACAATGCTCGCCATGAGTGATACCGGTCCTGATTCAATAAATTTTATGTGGAAAAAGTACTAAAAATGTTTTTATTATTTTATATTATTTTTATTTAAGACAAAAAAGAAAATAGAACTGATTTATTATTTATGCTGTATACTTAATTTTATTTATTAACTAGCTGTACACTGCGCGCGTTGCTACGCCAGCAATTGTAGGGGGGATGGGGGGGGGGGTAGGGGAGGCGGTGTACACCAGAAAGTTTCGCGGAAGTGTAGTAGAAATTTGTAAAAATTCGATATCAATTTTTGGGGGGAGAGGGGGGTTGTTTGGCGGGGTGGGGTTTGGGGGGCGTATGGGGCGGGTATGCCAAAAACCTTCGAAGTTGTGAACTCGAAAAATTCATGAAGTTTAAAAAAAAATTGGGGGTGGAGGTTGAGGGGTGGTTGGGGGAGGGGTTGGTAGGCCAGAAACCATTGCGGGAGTGTACTCAATAAATTTGTAAAGTTTCATATCGATCGGTTGAGCGGTTTAGTAGTCCATAGCGGACATACATACAGACATTCATTTTTATATATATAGATGGTTGCAGACGCGGTCAGAACCGTTCTCGATCATTTCACAGAAATAGTACACACAAAATCTTTGAAATGTCATATGTGAAATGTATTTTATTGATTCCAGACCGTAGTCCAGTAGTCCACATCGTTAGCTTTCGTGACAGACCGCCCGGGCTAACTCCGGGTACGAGCAGGTTTTTTCAGTCGATAAATCGATTCAGTTCGAAGTCAATGAATGGGTGATTTTGTGGTTAAAAATTACTTCCCATCTTTCCGATCCCAAAAAGCGACGAATAGCGAGAGTCCTAATCTAAAATTTAAAATAACGTTTTAAGTTATTTTATATTAAAATGAACTTCCAAAAAGTTACCGCCAAATCCATCGAAAGTAGAGTCCTAATCACTTGTCCTGTCCGAGCCCTGTCTCCTTTCAATCCCTACTCTCTTTGAAAAAGAGAGGTTGAGCAATTGAATAACAGTTCTCGTATAAAAATATATGTTGGGATAAACTCTGTGAGGAGTCCATATGCTCCAAGTTGGGAGCGAACATGGTTTAAAAAATATATATTATACATATGTATATTGATTTAAATAAACACAATGAAACAGTGTTTGGATTTATAGGAACCGTATTTAATTAATTCGTTTGCATTATCTGGCACAAGCCAGATAATGCAAACGAATTATTTATTTTATGTATTGTACGTTAACAGACTTATAATACATTTATAATGTTGGCGACAGCTTGTATCGTTTCCTTGAGCAGTCATTAGGGTGAAATTTCAGCAATAAAGATCCCACAAAATGAAGGGCCTCGGATCGGCCTTAGTAATTATTTTCATCTTCTATATGTTTAAAGGCCAAATGGCTCACAAGTTACGTGCCATTATAAATCTATTAAGTTATAATTCATGAGGTTCAATAATTTTATAATGATATATTAAGTTTTGATTGTCTGTAAATATTTTGATGATCAATAGCAAGTCCTGAAGATGAAATTATTCAAGTAAGCTTTTCGTGAATGATAAATCAAACGTGTTTTTCTCATTCGTACACATAGTGATTTTTTTTGTCACTGCTAGTTCCAAAAACAGCGCAATGACAAAGCTTCAATTTTTACTACTTTTCTTAAAACGATATATTATCCCGTGGAAGGAATTAGGAAGTTGTGTTTGATAAATAAATGATATTCATTTATGCATTGCGGAAAAAAAATATTACTATCTTTCGATAGTCAGATAAAAAATAGTATATTATTAGAAAATCCTGAATATTCGAGAGGGATAAAAAATTCTATTGAAAAATTCACATAACGTTTTTATTTGAATTGAAGAAAATTAAAAGATTTTAAAAGAACAAAACATGGAAAAAGTAAAAATTCACGGAACAAAAAAACGAATTCAGTATTTTAACGAGAAAAAATGTAACGCGAAATAGAAAAGGAGGAAAATTGTGGTACTTTTTGCCAGTCAAATGCAAGGGAATGAGTTTTTGTCCATTCGTATTGAAAATAAATTACAATGAACGTTGTAGCATTAGCTGAGTTTTTCTTTTATTTCAAAGATTGGCTATCACCTGTCTTTCGCATGGGTCCGTAATAGAGAAAAAACAATGATGTAATGCTTTATTTGGTAGGATTCTACTATAATAGAGTAAAAAGTATTCCATTACGAAAGAATTCAGTTTCAACGATACCGCAAAACACTGTGAACTCAATAAATAAAAAAAACGATAATTATTTTTAATTCACGATTTTTAATACTTGTGCGCATTACGTTCAATGTGATTTATCTAAAGCAAGGGAGTATCAAACGGAGTTCCAAAAAGTAATAATTTAACATCGAAGACTTTCATCTTTTCGATTCTTTGAAGTATCGAGAGAGGCTCGTTGCAAATTGACAAGAGATCTTTCAACACGCCTCTCCGCTGAAAGGTGTATTATGGCCATATGAAAACTCCCACACGCCTGAATTATTATTTTCTTCCAGACGAGTAACTAATGTGAGAGCAGTGGTGTACATACTTTGACTATCTGCATTTATATGCGTGATCAAAGGAATCCTAATGGATACGAATTCAGTATTATCTTAAGTGGGTTAATAATTGACTCAAATTGGCGCCCGGCATACCAATATTTTAAGTGTAAGATGTTCCTCTAAATTTTACGTGGTACAAATTAAATCCTACTTAAAATTGTCGTACGCGTCGATTTTGTTGTAGAGTTATGAATTTATCTCTTTTGCACGACACGGCTTCGTATAAGATGAGTAACCAATAGATGTCATAACCAAATATTACCACCAAACCAGTTACATCCTACATAAAATCATGAATGTCGATGAAACGAGCGTATCCTGAAACATTAAAACGGTTCTACGGGCGAATTTCGAGAACAAGCAATAAATCTGTATCCTGAGTTCCATTTTAAGGAAGAAAGTCATATAATTTTTGGTTTATATATATTTATTGGTTTATATATCATATTCCACGTGAACGTGAGTGAGTCAGACGAGTACAATTTTTTATGTTGATTATGTCGGAACTTACTCGGATTATTTTATAATTTTCTTAGTTTTTTTATGAATAAAGAAGCAGTCAAAATACCGGTCTCTTTGACAAAGGTATCGCAAACCCTAATCTTCACATCCACCACTGCATTAGATATAACAAAAACAACGGCTACGTGCACAGTATAACTAATTAGTCTGGAAAGCGTAATGGATCGACCACTGACAGAACTGACCAGTACCACGATCACACTACAGTAGTAAGTAAAATGTAATATTATTACCGGTGAAACAGAAACTTTCGTTTCAACCATGGTCAACCATTGTGGATTCCGAATGCAGCTTCTTATTTAATGACGCGTCTTTGAATTCTAAGCACGCCAATGCCTGCAAGTGATTTGCGATTACATGACAAAGAAAGAGAATTTAGAGAAAGTTACAAAAGGAACAATAAGCTTGCGTGACATTCTAGAGTTATGAATAGCGTTTGTATAAATTTAATTTGTGATTAAAATAAAACACATCTTGAGTACAATTAATATAACAATATTTTGCGGAGTACAATACGTGAATTTAATATTAATTAAATCACACCATATTTCATAACAGAGCTGGTAAAATATGTGTACCTGGTTACATAAAATACGACATGGCAAGACTGATATTAAATAGTATTCTGACAACATAAATATGTCGTATCATCAATATAGGTGAAATAAATCATCTACTTCAATATTATGTATGTTTCCTCGACCCTCCTATAGAATAAAAATTGACACTACACAATAAATATACTACGCAATAGGGATCTTTCGGAAATTTGAGGTTAGGCTCAGTGACGGCTGGTGACGGGGTGTTGGGGGGTGCAATGGAAAATTCAACCATTTTTGCAAGAGTTCTTTCCTATTCATTGGATTTTAAAACACTTCTATAGCATGGACTTTCAATTCAGATGTTCGCAATACCAACTGTTTCTTTTCCGTAGTACGGAAAAATAGTTGAATCTTCCTTTTGCACCCCCTAGCACCCCGTCACCAGCCATCACTGGTTAGGCTATTCCATTTGTTTATTATGTGAATTTCCCGAAATCAGCAAATCCATAAAAAATATTTGTTTCGCATTTTTTGTATATTCAAGGGACAAACAGCTACTGACAAGCATTTTTTAATGCATGTATTTATAATATGAAAATTTTGGCTGTAGGGGTGACCGCTATACGGGAGGCAAACGCATACGCAATATGAAATAGGGGGAACGATATAGGGGGCTAATTAAAAATAATACACTGAAAATAAAAAACTGTTATTGATTTCGATTCTTTTAAAGAATGTCCGCTCCCAATATGGACCATATGACTTCATAATGGTGGAAACTCAATATTGTTTTACTACAATTACTGCTTGTTAATCAATTGCTCAACCTTTCTTTAGTTCTTTGAGAGTAAGGAAAGAAAGAAGAAGGTAGTGTAAGGCTAGTGGAAAACTGGTCTCCTCGCTACGCCTCTCCTTGCATATAATATCGGATGGATAGGAAAGAATTTTTTGACGACACCAATCCTTTTAAACAGAATCGATAAATCGACTGAAAAAATGCTGCTCGTAATGGGACTCGAGCCCGTGACGTTCGTCACGGAAGGCAACGACTTTGACCACTGCATCACGGATTCAATTTTGCTGTTACGGTCAAGTATACTCACTTAAACTACTACTAAATATACTGCACTGAGTAATTAATATGACAGACTTTAGAATTGGGATTATGTCATAGTTTTTTCAGTGTATCAAATTAATTTAATATGTCTTATTCAAGAGTAACTGACTTCTTGCACGATCAAGCATGCTAAGACTGTTGTAATGTAATATTATGATACTTATATACACCTCTTTTAGGTGGCTCAGTATGACGATGAAATATACACATAGAATGAGGTTTTAGTGTTTAAATGTAAGCCAACTAATAACATATCGGTGGTATTGTTATAATAAATTTGACTTCAAAGAAACTTTTTTGTTTCCACGTATAAGTCTCGTGAAATGGTTCTTTGAACAAACTGCGTTAAGCCAACGGAAGACAGTAAACAAATGTTTTCGGTATTTTCGATATGAAAGCTAAAATCTTTTTGCAAACAAAAATGCTCGAGTTTCACCCGGCATCTAGGGATGCTGCGATCTCGGCTACGTTTTATCGCTCTGAAATACTATGAACGGGATTTTTATTTATCTTCGACAATAAACAGGTACTATCATTTTTATTTCCTTCTAAAAGTTCTAACTTATAGTAAACAAAAACAAATGTTATATACATATATATCACGCAATGTAAGCAAGAGAACCCATCAGATAGGTCTCATCCAAACATTTCCATATAAAACCGTTAATATATTGAACAATAAATTTATGAAACCATCAATTGAGAGGTTAAAACAAAACAAAACCACTACCGCGTTACCATACAGCAATATGACTGGCTCATAACAGGATTGAATAATTAGTGAAAAATCTCTTCTTCTCATTGTCCCGGACTTTTTGTTGTTTAATGTCATTTTTAGGAACAATTGAATCGGGATTGTTGCTACCCCTACATTGTTTGAGACAAAGCTTGAGAAATTCGCATTCAGGCCGTTTGTACATATATCTAAGATAATATATATTATGATTCCTTTCAAACAACGAGCCGCGCTATTTTGCACTCAAAAATGTAACCTAAACATTTAAGATTAAACAGACAACTCTTTTTCACGCCTAATTTAAAAGTGATGTGCAACCAAATTTTCTTTAGTATTTATAAATATAGAACGTTAAAATTTATTATATAATTTAATTCTATCGACCGGTACTTTCACTCGTAATCAAGAGTGGAAAATTGGTCGACCTACGTCACATAACGGACAGTGAAAATTGCCTCAAACTTCAAAAACTTATCTCAATCTTGGTGTATGACATGAGACTGTGTAAATGTTAGAAGAAGATAAGTCTCTTACAGCAGGGTCGACAAACTTGGTTGCGATCGATTTTTGCATTTTATAAGTAGAGGCAAACTACCTGCTTGAAACTGTTCCTTTCAATATACTTTTAAACAAATTCATCTCATCTAAAATAGTACAAAAATAGTTGAATTAGAAGAAAAATTTTAAAACAAAAGTAGAAACGATGGTGAGAGCTTTACCATAGCGATCAGATGGGTCTGAGTTCTACTTTCAAGTCTCCAGGTCAAGGAAAAAATATATTTGTCGGCCTCTGTGGTCTAGTGGCAAGAGCTTTTACCTCACCTGATAGCCCGGTTTCAATTCCCAACAAGGTTAGATTTTTTATTAAGATCTCTCGAATTGCGAAAATAATTTATTTAGTTTGCTTCATAGACACAAAAATATGTAGAAGTAGTAAGAAAAATGCGTTTTATTTGTTAAAAATAGTGCCTTACAACCAAGAACTTACAGTTAACAACTTAAAAGTGATTAATATACATTTAAATATACTGAAAAAGCGCACCTCTTGAACTGGCTTCACTATGGATTACTCTCTAATACAGCGAACACGCTCTTCTGCCAGCAACAATAGAAAAGGATTGTAAAATAACAAATAAATTAAGCTCAGGGACGTAGAAGACGAGGCGAATTTTAGACTTCATCAAAGCTATATAAAAAAATCTGCTAGTAACTTAAAAAGACTTTTTTTATTCAGGATATAGAATGCAAGACATACAAACCGTAGAGACGTTATATTTCAGGGAAAATATTATTTATATTTGTATATTGGCTCACTTCTGCTACGCTTCCAATCCAATTAATCTCCGTTGGGCCGGCATACTTTATGCACATCGTCATTACATCCACATCCACATTACCTACCATGCAGGGAGTGAAATAATGAAATAATAAATAAATTATGTGCAGCTTTTTACGTTCATGCATGGTAGCTGTAGAGATTCCCTCTGCCAGCTCCCAGGGCGTTAATGCAGGCGAGTTTTTGTGTAAACAAAGGAGCGAGAACATAACGAATGTTTGCTTTCTTAAAATATATTCCCGTCGAATCAAATATTTAGAGGCTCTGAAACACTGTCACTGTACGCCCCGGAAGCGCTCACATACACGGCAATGCAAATACGAACGTTTTACCTACAATTAGTTCAATGGATACTGATGTAAGCTAGAACGGGCTCAGTTTATCATACCCTCGTACTTTAAAAATATAATCTCTTGTCAATACAAAATTGTTAAAAACTCTGAATCCCCTATTCTGAACATTAAATTAATCATTCCATGGACGCATTCAATATTTTTTTATTAAGTCAACTACTTATGGAAATACATTGTTATGAATAAAAATAAGGCAAATAATTATTTGGCTGGAATCTAATTCGATAAACGGTCGATAATTATGAAAGAAATGGTCAGTTGTAAATACATAAAACGGACAGTAAATAATTGATTTTAGTCCGTATATATTGGAAAATGGTCAGTATTTTTTGTAAAAAAAATTATATACATCTATAAACGGTCTATAATTAGTAGTGGTAGGTCGATTTGGTTCGGTTAGAATTCGTCATAAATTTGCTTCGTTCAAACATATTTGATCAATTTCACAAGCTGTCAAACTATAAAACTTACTACTTATTTAAAACGTCTGACCATTTAATTGAAATACTTACCGATTCATTTGATAACCGACCACATTCATATTGATGCAGTGATACTGACCGTTTATCATATTTCCTGACCATTTTGACATATTACTAACCATTTATTCAATTTACTCACCAAATTCGAATAAGAATCTTCTTGGCCCATTAAATACACGTCTTAAATAGAAACACATTTTTAGTAACTATTCCCCGTTGGATTTATTGAGATCAGGAATGGTTTCGCTCATCTTCAGTTTCATCAAAATATGTGGAAGTAGTGCATTTAAAATACTTGATGTTTTATATCTCTCTTAGTTTTTTTCATATTTTGAGAGTTTGTTTTGAGCAAATTGTACTCGACATATACTCTATTTGTGGCATTTATATATAATTTTTTACTCACGGTTTTGATCAAATCCTGTAACAAAGTGTGGACAGGGGGCGTGTGCTGAGGTCCCAGCAGGTGTATGAGGCCAACACACCCAACTGTCGAAAGTCCCCACGCAATGTGTACCTACAAAATACAATAAAAAATAATTACATTTACAAGCGATATTATGTACCCGGAGTTGCAGTGGGACAATGTTAAGCATAACCGAGAGCATTTATTTGGCTAGGGATCGCAATACCGGACGATTACGCCAATAACGGTATTGCACATATTATAAAAATAACAACTAACTCTGAATCTAATCGTGAGCATAAAGCTTTTACTGCATTGTTCTTTTCAACCAAACTAAGAACTTGAATCCTTTATTCGTGCAAATCAATCCGTCGGCAAAAAAAGATTCAACGCTTGTTCGTCGACCATTCAGTTTTTTTGTCATTTTAAGCGCCAGTATTTGCATTTCTGCATGTTTCTGCACGTATGTACATATTTTTCAATATAATTTCAATTTGTGAATTTTTCAGAGGATAAGGCAGTAGATCGTTACTGATGTTCCGCAAGCACGTTACAGGCGTTGAGATCCACGCACTATTGTATAATAGATATTATTTAATGTATTATTATACCTTACATTGCTGTAATTTAATTGTTGTAATTTTAAACCTAAACTATTTTGTTAACTGTATTATTTAGAATAAGAAGTATGTACACGTGATTTTATTGATATTTTTCTGATCGTATTCATTTTGTTTTTCCGTAAAATTTTATTACAGTCAAAATCGAAGTAAAGGTTAAAAAAATAAATTAAAAATTATTAAAAAAAGTAGGTACATAATATTAAGTTTTGCTGTATTTATAAACAGTTTAATTTGTACGTTTAAAAATTGAATCAGAGAATGTTGAATATCCTAAATTATATAAAATTTTATATCCTCTCTAAAAAAATATTCTTACTTCTGCGAAACTACTGGTCTTGTAAAAAATCGTATATATACCTCTTAAACAATTAATGATTAACCTTAAAAATTGAAAATTTTTAGATATTTTATCTATTTTTATTGAAACGATTTGGTCATGTATGTATGTGTAATTGGTAGATTATTTCCTGGCCAATGATCAATCACAAAAGTCTTGAATTTTAGAGGTAAATAATATATTACAGAATCTAAGATTCTTTCCAATGACTGGTTGAATCAAACCGTATCTAAATTCCCGCACAGACACGAAGAAGACGTACAAAAGTTATTTCGCAAGTCCCAAAGCGCCTCTGACAATACACGTCACGACTCATGAGTCGAGACTCGAGACTCACGTGAAGTTAAAACAACGACTACGATAAACTTAACCCAACTAAAGTTCAACAACTCGGTTTGTGCTTTTAGCACATACAACACCATTTTCACACAACTATGACCACAATATACTCTAATAGTTCAAACGGACATACAGCGCAAAACTTACGCTAAATAATTATTTGTTTTTACTGTTATTTTGAACAGAACGATTGCAAATAATTTATTCCAATTTGGATGAAAACTTTTAAGAGAATTCCAAGACAAATAAATGTTTATAAATTCTCCAACTACTTATTTCTTCATTTTCCGCTCGTTATTCGAAGCATATGATGACCACATGATGCCTCCAACATTTTCATTCCCCAGCTAGCTTTCACAAGTCATCAGACGTTCACTTCCATCTGGAATCCACCCAATCTCTTCTGGGACATCTAGAGTACACCTCCTAGCAGGTCCATCACAGTCATTTAATTATTAACGTCACAATGAG
This sequence comes from Himalopsyche kuldschensis, assembly GCA_028554975.1. Classification (NCBI taxonomy): domain Eukaryota; kingdom Metazoa; phylum Arthropoda; class Insecta; order Trichoptera; family Rhyacophilidae; genus Himalopsyche; species Himalopsyche kuldschensis. The sequence continues at coordinate 115,776 of JAHFWI010000085.1, read as the reverse complement.
CAGAACTATATTCATTTAGGCTTACTAAAATAACTGCACGGTTGTTCTCTCAAATAATAATACCTCTCTTTCTAAAGAATCTTGAGCTTTGAGCGGGAATTTATGAGTAGGTATGTAAGTTATTCATTCTCTCTTTAAAATGAGGATAAGGTAATGAATAGTAAACGATTGCCTAGTTATTATATTGATGAGTTCCGGCTTGAAGAGGAATTGAGTTTCATTGTCAAAAAATAATTGCCTTACAGTTTTCTTTACGCTTCATTTTAAAGATCAGAGAAGCAGTGAGCGGCTAGAATTGAAAACACAACAGCCATTCATGCCACACAAATTTAATGAAAAATCAACTTATGAAAATTTCAGAACGGTTATTTGTATTTGTAAATGAAAACCAAAAGAATTGACTACTTGAATACAATACAGAAAACTTTAACTGATCAGTTTCTGTCATAAATAATTTATTTTATAATGCCTTGCAGTTGAGCAAAGCCGAACATGTTTTTAAATTAAATTTAAAATCCATAAGATTTTTTTTCGTTACGGCTAATAGCTTATAACCAAACGTTTATAACGAAAGTCTTTCAAAAATAAACTTATGATTAATTCGTATTCTGTAATATTTAAAAACTTAACATACGAAATAACTAATATATGAGAAGTAACATTAAAACTATAACAATCCCATTCAAATTTCTAGTAGTAGTCGTGTATTAATTGTTAGCTCTATTAAACTAAATTGTATCCATGTTTATTAAACTCGATAATAATATCCCTCAAACAAAATAATTGATTGTAATCTAGATTGAACAGCAAACGGTACAGTTCAATGGGTTAATTACGTCTACGGCACAAACAGGCCGTGTTTCGATCGGATTATAGAACTATTTAAATACAAATGGCCGCCGTAATTAAGGATAACGATGCTCATTTATAGTACGGCCGCGCGAAAAAACTTCAATTGTACCTCTATATTTAGTTAATTACCACAAAGTCTAGATAGTGATAATATTTCTTACCTAATAGAGCAGTGTTGTTGAAAGCCCAACAAAATGTATGCTAGCTAACCCATTGCGAAAAATGTATTAATTATTCTTTGGTAGAAACGGCTGCTCATGATAGACAGAGCTATTTATATTTGATAAAACTATAGCATAAATTTACATATTTTTAGAAATAAAAAAAATTTACACCAAAAATTGATTGTTAGCAACATAAAAAATATAAACCACGCTGAAAATATTAGTTTAACAAACTAATTCAACTCCCAATCGAGTAGTCGACTTTGTTACGGTGCTCATTTTATTTATACTTGCGATGCCAATTGAGACGACCACGATCTCGTCTCCCTCGTAAATCGAGAGGGAGCCTCCGGTACGACACTCGGGATGAGGATATTTAGGGATCGGAGTAGGAGAAACATGATGCTCTCATAATAAAATAAGGTCTCAATCTCTATGGGGTGCGATTAGCACACATTGTTTATTAAGGAATATACACACAGATTTACACGTTGATTTAACAATAAGTTGAAGTTACAATTACACTGAAGATAGTTTAAATAGCAATACCTTGATTACTATTTGATTACGTTGCGCTTTGTAAGGAGATATCAATTGTCACTGCTCAGACTCTTTCCGGGCTTCTTTTGGGATTTCTCCACCAACACGAAGACTTACCGAATATCAAGAGCTGACGGAGTTTATCGGATTGTTTCATGTCAATTTTGCTGTCCAAAAATGAAATAAAACATTATAAGGTCATAGAGAGCATTTTCTTTCTCGCGAATTTGAATCGCTCAAAGTGTCTAGAATTCCATAATTTTTTTCACTGGTGACATGGGTGTCTGCTTGCATCATCCTCGTGCATTCAAATTTACAATTAACAGAATTAAAACTTTCAAAATTCTTTTAGATACTGAAAGCTGAAACCCGGGTCGTTGGAAACAATGACAAGAAAAAATGATTCAAATGTGTTGTTCAACTTCCACAAGGCATCTTCAGTTGATATCTTAAGTCATTCAGAACATTAATGAATTTTAATGAAATGTGTTTTTTCTAATTCAAAATTGATTTTATCAAGAAAAAAAAGATGATCTTTCACATTTTTTTAAAATATCGTTACTGCTAGATGGTATAAATACACTTTCAATCATTTTTTTTTCATTTGCACATGATCTAAAGTCAGTCGGGCAACCACTGTAATCGGGTAATACAGAATAAATATACGGTTTGTGAAAGTGGTGATAAAAGTCATATCCAAAAATTTACTATATACATAAACTAAGGATATTTTCTTACACTCATAAAAAATAAACGCTGATCACCATAAAAAGGGAAAACGCGATTACTTTTGACACAGTATTAAGGGAGTAAAATATGAGGTAATATACTTACTTATTTTGCAAGCGAATGTCGAAGAAAAACATTTTCTATTAGAAATGTCTAAATTTATAGCAATATGAAGCGATGGTAAAATACTGAGTGGTTTTTGTATAAGAATCTTACCGCGGGGCTTAGGTCTGTAAAAAGACTATTTTTTCTAATTCAAATAAATTCGTTAGATTCGTTGAATGTCTGTTCAATTTCAGCCACCTATGTAGTTCCAATACCGTTGAAAATCTCCAGTTAGTTTTTCAGAATTTAAGAAAGTAAAATTATTGAATGTCAACTCCTTTCATTATAGTGATTAAAAAACTTATTTAAAAGTACATCACTAATTGTTATAAAAGTTATATTTTTTTTAAATTAAAAACCAGAACTATTGCTATATTATAAGATTTTAAATTATTACATAAACTAAATTAAAACATTATTAGTTAAATTACTAAATATCACTTTACTTCAATTTATTTAATTTGGCTCTCATTTAATTAACATTCAATTTATTTATTTATCCTTATGTATTTCAAATTGAATTCAAATAATTTAAATTTGTATCGTTTGAATTGTGTACTTTTTCACGAGTTTTTTCACTAAAGTCTGATGATGCCGAAAGGCAAAAGCGGGGCCGTTACCAAAAAAACTCATGAAAAAGTACAGAATTCAAACGATTCAAATTTGATATTGAAATTCCATCAATCGCCTTCAGTCGAAATTCTGAATCAAATAATTTAGACCAACTCTCTTGCAATTTAAATTCTATGAATTTGGCTCTCATCCAATTTAAAATAAATAAATTTAGCTGCCTTTCAATTACAGATCAATTCATATGGCTGTCTTGCAAAGACGTTTATGGAAAAAGTTATCCAAATAAAATTGACTAAGACGTCATTGAAGTGTCGCCTTTATGATAATGTTATTTGTGCGTGCCGGCAAATTCTTAGAAATGAATCAAAACTTTTTTAATTTCTCATTGCTGTCCTATTTTTGACAGCAGTGAAATGAAATATTTCTGGAGGCCTGAATAATCATAATTGTACTAGATTTTTTTTGACTTACCATGTTAAAAATGTAAAAACTTTTGGAAGCTAATGAGAGAACTTAATATACAATAATAATACTCGCTGTGGCCGATACAACAGGGATTGAAAAGAGAAGTGCTTTATCTGTAATAAGGGATTGAAATCTAATATTAAAAAATGGTTAGATACATAATTAAAAACAAAAATATTTTGTAAGCCTAGCCAGTGGTCAAGGAGTCAATGTCGTTCTCTTCCGTTCTATTCATTTTTTTATGCGTTGCGAGGTTGAGTGGTTGAGCAATTGAATATCAAACAGTGTTTTCATATTAAAAAAAAACTACTCATGTATACATCCACATGTATTATATTACATCAGTGATGCAAAAAAAATTTGCCAGAAAGACCAGTTTATCAATTTACTGAATGTTCGCGGGCCGCATGGATAAAACAACATATTTTTAGCGGGTGTTAAATAGAAAATTTTATTCATCTATCGTCCGTGAAAAGTTCTGAAGAAAAAAAGGTGATATTTTTCACATGAAATATCCGGGCCGCATGAAATTTTATTTCAGGCCGCACGCCGCCCGTGGGCCACAGGTTGTGCATCACTGTATTCGAGTAAATGTAGTAAAAAAAACATTATCGCGCAGTATTTCTGTCATCCGTGTAACTTATTTCTATTGCTCTTCGAATCTTGAGATTTATCAACGAATACTTTAAAATGCTTACTTTTTTGCCAGCGCAACTAATTTTTAATGATTGCTAAGTATAGAGTCTTTGCCCTGCTTGATAGATACTGATGATGTAGTTGAAAATAAGCATGAACTTAATTAAAATATTCGTTGAATTCAAATAAGGTATAGGTATCAATTTTGTTACCTGAGCATAATAAAGGTCGATTCAAATACATATTCAACAAAAAAATGTCTGCATACTGAAAACAGTTTTATTTTACACTTTTTAAATCTAGTAAAATTCAATTCAATGGCATTTTGGTAGACGTTTGTTCAAGTTAGTGTAAAAAACGATGCGTGGATATTTATTCAAAAATTCAACGTTTATGTTCCAGCTCGGGATTACAATATTTTCTTTTGAAAAACTTTAAATTCGTCATTATTATTCGTCGGCCAGCGCTGTGCCAATATTTTTCTATGCAAATTTCTAAAATACTTTTTGAGTTTCATTTTTTATTTTGGATATTTTGTTGTTTGACAAGCGCGCCACGGCCACCTCTGAACGACGCAAAAAGAATACTAATTTTCCAGCTATATTTTCGCAATAGATTTTCGAAGACAATCTGTTTTGTGAATTTTAAATAATTATTCAAATAAAACAATGATTTTTCACCGCTAGCTATCCACTATATTTCATAAACTTACAGGCAAATCGAAGCGATCATAAAAGCATAAAGACAATCTTCGCTTATTTCTTGCAAAAATCATTAATCACACGGTGAATGTTGTTCTTAAGATGGCGTAAGCTGAAATAAATATTAAATATATCTTATATTTTTTGTGGAACTAAAAAACATTGCTTTTTTATCACCATGTTAAATGGAGTTCTACTAAGTCAATTCCAAATCAATCACTCATTGATCACACTGGAACTGATATTTCTATACCTTGTTACAGTCATCGCTCTCTTTACCACAATTGAAATATACATCGAGAAGTAAAAATTAAATTTCAATGTTGTAATTTTTTTACCACGCTGATTTTAATGCTGAAGAACTCTGATACACTAACGCAAACAAATAAACGGTCAAAGATTGCCAGAGATCAGTGATGAATCTCAATGTGCAATGATGCAATCCTTCACTTCAGTGGCACTTCGGAAATGTTAAAAAAAGAACCATATCTATGTTAAAATTGTATCAAATATATTTGGTGAGAGGTACCTGCAGTGGCGGCTGGTGATGGGGTGTTGGGGGGTGCAAAGGAAGATTCAACCATTTTTGCAAGAGTTCTTTCCTATTCATTGGATTTTAAAACACTTCTATAGCATGGACTTTCAATTCAGATGTTCGCAATACCAACTGTGTCTCTTCCGTAGTACGGAAAAATAGTTGAATCTTCCTTTGCACCCCCCAACACCCCGTCACCAGCCGCCACTGTGTACCTGTATCATTAATATAAGCTTGAGGTCAAAAATAACTGTATCAACTGTACTCAAGGCTTGATAGATTCCGTCGCAATTAGATCAACAAAAGGTCTTTAGTAGGCATCAACATGACATAAAAGAACAGAAAGCTATCGTCATAAAAATGCCTTTAAGTTGCCTCTGTTAAGACAGCATACTATGCCATATAAAACAAAAGATAAAATAATTTGGACACTGACCTTCGATATAAGACAACACCGGGGGGAAGAGATTATATGTGAATAATATATAATTAATAATTAGCAAATGGTTGCAAAACAAAATGTTGGTTCGTTATCAAATATTGATGAAGGTATACGAAAAAAAAAAAAGGGGATAGATTAATAAACTATATTATGAGTGAGGAGCCCAAAGGTACATATTGAACTGAAGACATAAGTTCGACACTTAAAACGTGTATTAAATTTTAAATGAGACTATATTTAGGAGTCAGTGCAGATATGGCGATAGTGTCATGACTAGGGTTTCCAATCCCGTGCCAAATTTTTGATCCCGGGATTGCGGGATAACAATAAGTCGATCCTGGGTGTGGAATATTTTTTAAAGGTCGATTTCCATTTTCACTAAATATTAGCAATGATAATTTTTAATAAACATAGTTAGGGATAATTGATGTCACTATCTTTTTATGAATATTATATTTCGGTTTATTCATTGCTGAAAAGCGAAAATAATCGATTGAAATACACCGAGAGTCTCATTTGAATGCGATCTGATACCTAATTGAAATTTAAAATATGTCGGGTTATGCACATAAAAAAAAAACACATTGTTAAAATAAGGACACATTAATGCACGGGTTCCCACTAGAGACTCCAATTACTCGACAGCTCAACTACTCGAGTATCGAGTAGTAAAATTATAAAATACTCGAGTACTCGAGTATACTCGAGTAGTTTCAGATGTACCAATTTTTTTTATTAATTCAAATTTATGTATTTAAATGAATGATTAATAAATAAATAAGCGTATTTAATTGATTATGCCACAGATGCATCCATAGTCGGAAAATTAAAAGACTATTATTCAATATTTTATTTTGTCCCTTGTCACCATAGTCGTTGATAAGATAAGACAGCAGGACCCAAAGCAAAATAACAAAAGAAATTCTCGCACAGCATTTTCAACAGCAAAACCATTGAAAATAAATATTACATAACAGTAAAACCTCGCGTAAGACTCAATTAAATGTAACGGTTAAAAAATATACGCATATATTTTTTAAATAAGTAAATAAAAATTGAAAATATGTCTTCATTTATAAATAACGAGTATTTCTCGAGTATTTTTCAAAATACTCAACTTCAAAATACTCAAAATAATATTTTTCAAAGTACTTGAAAAATCAACGAGTATACTCGAGTATCGAGTACTCGATACTCGAATTGGAGTCTCTAGTTCCCACCCCATGGGTCGCCAACTAATTCAGTCAACTAAAAAAAATATTCACTCTAGTGCATTTTCGTTGGTTTTTTTAATTACTTTATTAAAAATGACTTTTTGAATTGCATGGGGGTCACGGGTCGCATGGCTTTTTATAAAAGGGGTCGCCACCCTAAAAAGGTTGGGAGCCTATGCATTTATGGAAATAAATAACGCTTTTATTGATGACAAATTGATCCCGAAAATTTCGGGATATTGTTTTTAAATTCCGGGATTCGTGAGGCATTAGAAACCATAGTCGTGACAAAAGTGTCATCAGCTACATATACAATGTCTCCTAGAATTATTAGTTAGATTTTTTTTAATTGAGCTCAACACATTTAAATCAAAGTGAACCGTTTTGGGGGGATAAGAATTATATTATTATAAAACACGACTGATTATTTTTAAGTATTTTTATATGATACGTCTATCGGTTGATAATTCTTGAATTTTATTCAATTAAATACAAATAAGAACGTAAATATGGCTAAGTATTCAAATTAGCTTCGAAAATTAAATAGCATTCAATTGTTCTCAGAAAGACTTCACTTTTTGGTTTTCGTATGTATAAATATTACGATGTACAATTATATCTAGACCGTTAGCGAGGGCGCCATCTGATGTGAAATTTCTACCAAAACTGTTTATTTATTTTCACATTTTATATACAAGATATAAATGAAAAAAAATCTTCATGTACATACATTTTTCTTAAAACAATAAAACTTAAATGGCTTTTGATGATACCTATCTACTCTATGGGGGCAATTGTGGTTGCGAATTCGTGGCGTTCAAGTAATGATGGTACATCTATACATAGATTGTTGACTGAGCTTTCATTTTACCTACCTACCACCTAGCGGAAGTTCAGATTCCTACTTGCCGCTCATCCACAGCGTCCGGAATATTTAACCCCCTTATCCACTAGGTATGATCATTATTTGCCCTTAATCTCTTGAAATTATGCGTCCCTAAAATAATTATCAGCCTTCGGTCGAGTATTGCTCTTCATATCGGAGTATCGGTATTGATTGCTTTTTAATTAGAACCAAACCAACTTCAGATCAAGTTGTATCTCAAAATAATTGATTCAACCAACATAATTAGTTAAGGCATCATTCCAGTCCTCAGGGAGGCTCTATATCTGTATTCCCAGACAGGGTAGGTGAGTTGGGTGACACGACTAGCTAATAAGCACGGAGTCTGTGTTTGTTTCTATTTACACAGGGTTTGTTTTTTGGGCAGCCATATTCAGAGGTTACTGTTCACCTCTCCACTTCAACCCCTCGGTTTAAAATTGATGCTCATGCTCTTTGAATATTAATGAACCGGGTTCTAGACCCGCGTATATCACGAACAGCACCCAACATTTTAAATGATGCTTTTAAATTAAGCACCACACTAATGATATTTATTAAAGTCCGACATCTGAGCTTAAAATATGACAAACTTGTAAACAACGAACGCGTAGAAAACTTAATTAAAGCGATAGATACAAACAAAGTGGTGTTGAGTAATATAAGATTTCATATGAAACATTATAATATAGACACATGAAGGATAAAAAAAAATATCTCGAAATATTCTTATATAAAATACTATCGACTCTCAGTACCTAATGATACACAATTTATTGATAAAACTTTTATTCTGATATCTATTATATCACCAATGAACTGTATTTCCTATCGAAATTTTCAGAACTTTAGCGAAATATGTGATCTCGAATTAAATGCCAGAAAATTATGAAAAGCGTTTAAATGTCAAATAAAACTTGATCAAATACTTCACATAGTATAATATGAAAAATATTTCGGTTTCAACACATTAATCAGATATGTATATATATGTATGTATATATATTAATTTTAAGAATATAAGAAATCATTAAAAGAGGTTATTTTTATCGCAAATCGACTGATATTATTTTACATTTTTAAGAGTAAATAATTCATATATACTTTTAAATAAACTTACTATGTCTTTTCCTAAAAGCTTCGAAAATTTTAATTCGGGAATCGATTTGATCATCTCATATTTTTTGACAAAATAAATTATGGCATCACATTCCTTTTTCAAATTTCTCTTAAAGAATATTTACATTACAAACAATCAACTTTCGTTTATTTTTAAAATATACTCAATCTCTTCAATGGTATTTAGAAACTACGATAAAATTTCAATATTTTACCTTCACAATACTTAAAAGCTTTCATCGAGGCAAAAGCTATTATGATAACGGATGACTGTTTTTTGTAACTACCAGAATAAAAAAACGATTCATGAAAAAATAAAAGAATCATCAAACAAATATTTATCAACTGAGAACTATTTCTTCTGAGTGAAAGGCATCTGGTACTATGTTTTCTATTAAAGCATTTCGTATTCTTTTGATTGAGTTATTATTTGAAGATAAACACGTATTCAAATAAATTCTCTTTACATATCATATGAACTATTATAATTTATTTCGAAATTGTTATTTCAATCAACAAATTCATTGATGGGCATCTCATAAAATTATAAAAAGAATTAATCATTCCATTTATTATTGCAAAATGAATTGGAAAACAAATTTTAAAACAGGCGATCAGTTTTTAAGCTTGATTTGACAACAAAGCGATTTCTTTAGTTATGATTTATTTGTTTACATAAATATCGTGCCATATTTCATAAAAACCCGTTTATACATGAAAAACAACTATACTGTGGAACCTCGAGAGATAAAAGTGCCTTAACATACGAGATATTTGAGATACGAGCCGTCGAACGAGCGAAGTTTTGCTAAGAAATACAAGCAACATTTGAGATACAAGGAACGGCCGGTTGCACACAACCCATCGGTTTGTCATGACGGGTATAGGTGTGCGCTTTGCGTATGTGTGGAATCGGTGCATATGAATGTTTCGGTGGCAAATCTGAGTTGGTATTGGATTCAACTTACTGTCAAACGCTATGGACCTACTATAAAAAACATAATTCGTTCCATCTCTTTCGCACAACCGACAAATCCCATACGTAAGACATAGGATGGAGCTCTACGACTGCTCCACAACGCCACATTTTGGGGGCTGGAACGGATTAATGGCATTTCAATTAATTTCAATGGGAAAAAAATCTTTGAGATACGAGCAAGATTACGGAACGAATTAAACTCGTATCTCGAAGTACCACTGTATATTGTATTCGTAGTTTGCTAGAGTGGAGTTTATAGTTTTAATCAAAACATATGGCTTACCCTGTGGAGGATCAGTGCTATTGTTGAGTGCATCGCACTCCATCCGCCTAACTTCCAAGTATTCCACAATATCGGGAGAAAACATCTTTAATCCTGTAACAAATAAACATTATTATATTGATGCTTACATTTCCATTCAGAATAACACCAAAATCTTATCAATTAAATTGTTGTTGAAGATACTGATACGACTTAACATGTTGTGTAATATTATATCATTTGTAAAAAGCTTTTAAACTCAGTATGATTCCGTATAAAAAGATTTCATCTAATTTTTGGTACCACTAACTTTGTAAGATTATTGAATACCGACGCTGTTGAATTACAATTTTATAACGTGTTGAAAGAATTCAAAAGATTGTATGAATCGTTCTTATCTATCAACATTTACCCCGTCTGCATGAGTTTACCTTTATTATGATTTCAATTTGAGTAACTCAAAATTTCTTTTCAGATATAATTTATCTAATGCATAAAAATCAATGTTTGTTTGTTTGTTCGCACCCTATGCCCTGCCATATCGTTCATGCGATCGCAATGAAACTTTGACAAACGTTTGCTTGCACTTGCACTGAGGTTTTTGGCATAGTAAAATTAGCTTACCGTAGGTTTTTTTTTATATAAAAAATCATTTTTTTTTCATATTTTATGCGCTGCCATACCGTTCATTCATGTTGTACTTATGCCAAGATTATAGGCATAGTACAATTAACTTTCAGTAGGTGGTGCGTGTGTCGTACCATAGGCAATCGGCAAATGACAAACAGCAAATGTTAAACGGCAAATGTCATCGAAATCGATCAATTTTAGTGTAATTAAATCGAAATTATTTATCTAAAATATTGTGCATCCGAAAGCACTTCAATAAATACAAATATTTTCTTTCTTTGAGTGGCATTGCAACGCTTGCCGGGTACCGACTAGTATGAAATAAAAAATAAGTGCATCAATTTAATTCAGAACAATTATTGTATGCAAAATTAATTAGTATAACTTCCACACAGAAAGAAAATATATTAGAATTTATTCAGCTTAACACTCATAAAGATTCATTGTTATTATATGAAAAAAGGAAAAGGGAAACTTTTGCATTAGTTTGGTGTTGCAAGGGACCAAAAAAAAGAAAGTTTTTTCGATTTCTGTAGTCTGGCAACTTGGGAGTTGAGGAAGTAAGTAAGGGGTCATTTATTCAACAACCAAAGCGGAAACTCCAGCCAGTCAGAAATAAGAGATAAAAAATACCAAGTCGTTTACTTTGGATAAGAATCAGATACCCTGTCCAACTATTTAATTAATTTATAGCATGGATTTGTAAGAGATTTAATATAATATATATCGAGGGACATTAACGATTTAAAAATAAATGAATTACTATAAAAACAATTGCACCTCTGACAAAATCATTGGAGTCAACGTTATAGGAATTAATTTTCAGTATACAATTGAAATTTTTTTTTTTTTTATTTAATTATTTATTTAAGAAAAAGCAAATCATGGCATTACAGCTGACGCCAATGCGCCATGGATTTGACAAATATAAATACATGCATATATATATATACATACATACATGTAAATATATAATAAAAATCACAAATTAATTAAAAATTAAAAATAAGATGAAAATTACAATAGTCATAAAAAAACAGAGGAAAAAATATTATTAATATCACATTAGAAATTTTCAAGGCAGTCAACCGAATGAGTTCTGACAAAATCAACTTTTATTCATAAAATATAGTATTCGTCTGAACTCACTCACGTCAATATGAAATATGTCGACATCCGAAGCAATGCCGTTTAAAATTGTTAAAGCTCTTCCCAGTGACATTCCCATTGGCAGACTGGTTCTACCCCTTGGAAGAACAAACAACTCATGTTCACGATTCCTCAAAAAATTATCAGGGACATTCAATTTAACATTCTCAAGAATGGTGGAATTCTCATTTTGGCCTCGGATAAGTCGAAAGAAATATGTGGCCAGGTACATTTCTCTTCGAGTATTCAAACTATTGAACGTGAGCATGCCTAAAAGAAAATCGGTTGGATAAAGCCATGGGTAGTATCCGTATGTCCTCAAATAGAGAATTCTCAAAAACTTCTTCTGAACCCTCTCCACCATAAGAACATATTTCACACCTCTTGGGGCCCAAACAATCGATCCACTCTCAAGCCGGCTTCGAAATTGAATACGATTCTGAAGATAGGCATTTAAGGAGCGATACCCAACTAATACACTAAGAGAAATACCAATATAATCCATTTCTATTTCGAATGAATACAACAAAATCTGTATTAATGTTCCTGAAAGCATCGATGAAAAAATCTCTGATATTTAATGTATACAGAAAATGGTTTCTTATAAAAAAATGAGCATTACAGATTTATCATCAATTACGTCAGCTGAAAATTCTTAGAAGCTCAACAATGCCGGTTGTGTTTAAAAAATTGAATTGCGGATTTAGCATGGTTGATTTAATTACAAACAAGCCACCCAGTACTTTTCTCCGCGGGATCTCTCCTGATACAATTTCATTGGGTATTTATAATCCCAGCCCACCTGGGAGCTGCTGTCTTTGGAACTGGACTTGAATGTTAGTGTTACGTGTGACTTTTCCGTCCCCAAACTAAAAAAATCTTCGATGAAAAGGATTTTTTGTCAACTGTGGCAACACAGTCGTCGTCATTTTTTGCATTACCATCTTAAGCAAACGATTCTTTTGCACTTATTTTTGATTTCATACAAAATAAAATCTTTGAAAACATGTTGATTTATTCAATTTTATATAACAAACGACTTTTTTAGCTAAAATAATTATAGACATTAAACGGCGTAACGAAGGAATATAAATAATTATTATCCGTTATAACTTAAAAATCATTTTCTCTAAGCAAACTTCGAATATGTAAATTTTTATTTTTTAACTAAGCCATCACTTCTATTCACACTAGTGAAGAAAAATTAATTAAAATAATTTTTTGTACAACTCTTCGTATATTATGTAAAGTTCAGAACCGGTTTTACTAATCGCTGACATTTTCTACTGATGAAGCTTTTCATACAGCTCTTCCATCGAGAATTGGCAGTTCACACCATTAACTTGGTTAAAGATTATTATATATGATGTACCATATATAATGTAATACACTGCTTAAAGAATTTTAATAGTTAACTTAAGTATTCTCAATATTGCATTTGATTAAAAAATTATTAATTTGATTTAAAAAAAAATCTTTCTTAAATTATTACTAATAACATATAAATTACACCGTGTTACCGTTACAATTTATAATATATATTCTGTAATATCAATCAATAATTCTGTGTTGTTTTGCTATTTTCTTATAGTATGAAGCTTTTATACGTTTTTCTTACGTTGGCAATCAAATATAAAAGCTGTTTGTTTTTGATATCATTGAATACCTTTAGAAAATAAATACCACGTCTTAAGTATCAAGGAATTGATGACTCATATATATCAGTTTGGCTATTAAATCCCTATTTTCTAGGAACGTATTACAGGTACAGACAGCCGTGTGGAAACATACATAAACAATACAATTACGTATAAAAATCTTTTATAATATACACTCTGAATGTGGAACATACATATATAAATTACAAACAATAGTATCTTATGATATTGGTTGTTTTTTTTTCCAGAAGCGATACAGATGCAATGATGGTGATACGTAAAAATTGCAGTAAAAGCTCTACGTTCTTTTTGTTTTAAGAATCATATATTAAATGTTGGTGGACAAAACAATAACAATATCGCTGGCATCATCATCATCATTCATTTGGATACAAATAAATTTATCTCAGAATAATTATGTCATCTCAAGGATTTTATTCCTTGAACGGTTTATCGAAAGAAGGAAGAAATTATTTAATCAAAAATTCACAACAAGACTCACAACAACTTGTCTTATATCTGAAATCCTGCTTGAATATATGCAGTTTATGATTCGTGGTCGCCCTCTACAACGCTATCGACAAGAAAAAAGGAATCTACCCCTCACTTTCATGGCCCAAACTGATTTTGAAACTTGCAATAGTGTACTTGAAAAAAGTAACTGTAGTAATGAATCGAGGTTATGTCGACTCCCAAATAAAATAGCATTTTTTTCAAATGCAGTGAAGTCTTATTTGTAGTCAAGTAAGCGTATTGGACCCGTGTGAGGACGGACCACAGCAAAAAGTTCGGAATTCAAATGAGGGCAATGCCATAAAAAGTGATTAACGTTCTGATAGACGTGCTCACGTGTATAGGTAGACCTTAAAACCAACTTGCCGACCGCGAAGAGTTTTTGATTGAACTTGTAATGGCCGGTTAGTAACTGGCAAGTCTAATCGGATGTGTAAGTTATTTTAATGCAAGCTACCAGAACCTTTGTTTGACAACTATTAATCGATCTTTGAAATTAAAAAAAATATATATTTCATTGCATTGTAACTTATGATATAAACAGGCCGGCCCTAATCGTTTTTAAAGCTGAGCGCCCTCTGCTATAGAAAGTAACCAATCAGTTACAAGGATGACATATAAAACACTTAGTGTAAAAATGATCCATTAAAAGTGAAATACTACACTTACGGAGTATGGATAGTAAAAATCTTTCTCACGAATCAGAATCGCACAAAATGCTGCCCCAACCGGAAATAAAATACTTGACATAGATATCGCAATGGCCTATCTTAACGTACTGAGTTTATGCTTGTGATGCTATCTGCTGTAGAACACGGAAATTTTTCTCAGTTATTTGCGGTAAGAGAATTGAACTGTTTGGTCGGTTGTATTATTTCCAGAGCTGGCGCCATATTGTGGTGTGCTCGCAGCGTATTACGGGTTATATTATATGTTTTCTTTGGGCATTCACTGATAAACTAGTCCCTGGCTCAAGGAGATTGATAACATCGTAATCGTTGCGCCAGAGTGACATTGAATAATGGAGATTAGATATCGTTTCGGCAAAATGTATTTCCTTGAACGATGTTATTAATATACAATTCATTCTGCAGGATACATGTTTTTTTTATAAGCAAAACACTGATAATATCTTTTGCTTATTTGTTGTTTTCTAAACAACACAGCTTCTCTGTAGGAACAGTTTGTCGAATATCCGCTGGGTGGAATTGATATTTTGATTGATTTAATTGAGAGCTCTCGAGAAAGAAAATTCAAGGAAAAAATACGTAACATTTACACTGTCTTTCCATGCAAGAAGGCATTAAGTGACTCTAACATACTTTTGACGAAAATTATATAGTGTTGTTTGAAGTTTTAGTATTAATTATTTATAAAAAAGCGGTTGATGTGAAATTGAACTAATACTTCGTAAACAAGCAGTTGCATTGACAACCTCTTTGCTTAGAAAACTAGAGTTCTTGCTTTTATGCTAAAAAAAAATCTTCCTTTTAGCATATCGACACCTTACTTTGAAAAGCTCTAACTGCTCTTGACACTGTTTTGAAATATGAGCGTTTGAAGTTTCGGTTGTTTAAATTCACTTGTAACAACGAGCAAGTAAAAATGTTTAAAATTAATTATTTTTAGCATATTTTTCACAACTCTTGCTGAGGAATAATGATCTTAAAGATCCAATGATAGAAATAATGATGACAATCTTAGAAATAAATTTAGTAAAAAAAGTGTGCAGATGCAGTGCAACTCTGTAATTCTGCTAACTCCGTTATTCCACGATAGATAATTCTGAAATTCATATACATATATGATAGAATGTAAATACAAGCTTTTCCGACCAAAGGGTCATTTCAGGCAAAAATGTATATTAGAACCTTTTCAAAGTAAGATAACGATGTGTCAATTTCAAGAGTATTTTTTTTTATTATGCTGCTATAAATATGAGCACCATTTATAGTTTTCAAATGTATTTTGCAAATTGCATTCATAACTCAATTTTAGAAATTTTGCTAGTTACTGCCTTCTTCCTTCAAAGGGCAGTAAAATAGTGATTTCTTTGACAATTAGATTGGTGAACTCCAATTAATTGCAGGTTAATACATAAAAATTGAAAAATACAACAGAAGCCTGAGACCATATATATCAACAAACTTCAAACGTTTCAGAATTGGTAAGGAATGAAAACCACAAATCTATATGTTAATTCACACCCCCGTAGTCAATGTTTTTGAACATAAATGAACATTTCTATAGTCAAATTATTATCCTGCGACTTAGACTATAGACACGATTGAAGGTTTATATTGAAACAGAGGCTTTCATGGTAATAATGTGAGGGTAAGTAATAATTGATAAGGTTAAAGTGTACTCATCTTCTAAGATGCGTCATTAAAATCTATATATATACCAACCCTACAAATATCCGTATATACATTCATCCTGTATCAATTTAGCGCTTGTGGCATCGGAATTAGAAAATTTCATAACAGTAAAAAGGTGTTTAATTAAATGAACTACCGTGTTATTGAAATTCAATCCATCAAACATAATCATAAAAGCAATGAATGTATACATATGTTTTCAGTAAATAAACAAGCACGTATGTCTTGTGTTTTTCACTTTATTGAGATTAAAAGGGATAAACTTTAAAAAATATATTGCAAGGCATATTTGATGGCAATGCAATGTAAACATACGACAACGTCAAGTGATGACAATGTTCCAAATTGACAAATATATAAAGATAAAATAGTGACAAAAATTTCCGTAATTCTACTTCGCTCCTGTTTTAAGCTCTACTCAAAGGTTTATCTACTCAATACAAAATTAAATTGATAAGTAGTGACACGTGTTTCGTCTCTCTGAGAAGCATTTTCAAATACTTACTATAGTAAGATTCGTTTTTATTACATTAACAAATTTACATTGCGATAATTGGTCTGAAATGCAAAACACGAGTCACTTCTTGTTATAAAATACAAAGTTATCAAAAATCTTTTTTAAATAAACTTCCACAAAATTAGCGTCGAATTCATCGAATGGATGAATTCCTCTTTTATAATGTACAATAAAACTATCATCATATTTTATTTATGCACACGTGTAAGTGTTGGTGTTTGGCAAATTATCGCTTTTTGAACAAATGTGCTGAAACAGCAAGACTTTTCTCTATTTAATTAATAAAAAAATGCGACATCTTCACTTAGCTTAAAATTGGAAAAAAAATGCTTTTATCATTCAATTCAAAATTGTAGATTGAGCGGTTATTTTTTGTCCCGTGTGTACACAATGCTCAAAAACAACAGACTCATTGCTACATTGAATATGAATATGTTGATTTATATCGTTGTGGGTGGATAAAAAGGGTGTATCTATTTTGAGCAAAGATCGAGGGCGTGTTTTCAGTATTGCAGCGTTTATGTTGAACATATCACCAAGCAAATAATCGGCTAGATTGTGTGGCAAAATTATACATTCTAGACAATTGACACACGTCTCCACACACATATTACATTATTATACTTTGTACGTTTCTTTTGTATTTACTCAACATTTCTGTAGGCCTACAGTGAATGGGAAGAAATGGTTTGGAAGAGTACATATTCATGTGGTCATCTCCAGTTTCTGTTTTATTTTTTGATTTTTGAATATCATAATATTTGATAAAAATAATAACAAATTTTTAATACTTATTCCACATTGGATTTATTAAGAGCTCAATCGCGAGCATTATCAACTGATACATATAATTTTTTGCTACAAAACTTAATAAAGTAAGTAATATTTTGCAGACTCAGTCATCTCCAATGAGTATTTACATAAAACATGGACAATTGCGTGTAATGTTTATAAAGAAATTTCGATTTATAACTATTATTCAAACAGAATCGGCTAACTAAAACCATGATTATAAAAAGGGGCAATATGGAGCCACCGGTTAAATTCACTAGATATTAAAAATAGTGATTTACTCAGTTGCATATATGATGGAGATGACCACGTTTGTTTGTTATGTCACATATAGACTTAGGTGCATAGTATACTTTTAGAAATCAATTAAAAGCACCCGAAACGGATAATCATGTCAACATCAAAATCAAGTCCAACAACATTTTACTAAATTTCAGGGAAATCTATAAGCAATGACTCGTCACCTTGCAACAATGATAGAGTTTAATCACTTATTCAGTTCTGATGCTTTTGTTTCAAACTAAATTTAGACACATGGGAAACAAAAGTGTCCAAATGATAATAATATACAGGTGTGTAATTTGATTATGTTAACACCATAACTCTGATTTGACGAAATTGACATGACTGTTTACGTATGAATCATTGCAGTAATCATAGAGAACGTTGTTCTCTAATATATTCGTGATTTCCAAGATTTCCTCCGCTCAAGTCACAAGATGCATGCAAACAATGTTAATGGCAATCCAACACAATTCTAAGTTTATTAACATGTTTATCTATGACAAAATAATATTTGTTACATTAAAACTAAATTGTACGATCTAATATTCTCATATAGAACTCTATCGAAGACAAAAAAATAAATGGAATGCCAAACAAACTGCCGTTAAAAATTTAAATATTCGGTCGATAGCACGCTGTAACTTCGAAACGTGGAAAAGTATAACTATTTAAAAAATTATTTCAAATAAAGAACACTTAATTATCACTCACTATGCACCTTATAGTGTTCCCATGAAAAAAAAATCAGTTGCATAATTAGTTTAACCTGTTATAATCCATCATATTTATAAACGGAAAATAGCTTTGAAATTTATCAAAAAAAAAACACAATCTTTCATGGTGTATCTGTACATATTTACGTAATTGAAAAAATAGAAAATTTAGCACTAGTCTTGTCATTTATATCTCTACTCTCTTCCAAAATAAATTTTGATCAATTGAGTTACAAGCAGTCCTCGTATAATGCTTTAAATTGGGAGCGAACATGGTTGAAAAAGAAACCCTTTGATAAGGTGCCAATATGAAGTACAATTTGTACATACATAAATACATATATTCAATGAAAGGGAGCACAAAAAAACGTTAAAAAAATATCGACTTCTTTTCACCGTCTTAAAAAAGTAACTTATTATGTTTCTTCAATGTATCAATTGAAGTAAAATAAATAAATATCAATCCGTATAGTTGTACAAAAGCGGATTACGTCAGTAAACAAAGAAGCAATTTATTATTCATACGGCCGTAATTAAATACACTCTTTATAATCAGTTTGGTTCGTGAATATTAAAACAGAAGGGTGGTGCAGAGCTGAGTTTTAAGTGACATGTTAAGTGTTCTTAACCCAGCAACACGACACGTTTATGAACTCGGGTATTAGCCAAATTAAATTGCCTTACATCCGGATGAAATTTTCATTCTTAGCTCAACACTTTCAAACACATCTTCGGATCTCGTAAAGTGGAAATTTCAAAACATCACTTGATTAAATTTACTTATAACAAAACGTATTTTTGAAGCCTCGGTGGAGATCGTGAGAAACAAAAGTTTACACAAGACAGCAAACTTTAATTTTATTAATTGAAAAGCTTCTAGTTTATTTTAAGCGTTATTCAATAATATTATATTTTATAAATACACTTATAAATACTGTTCTCAAGTATTATAAAGTATAATAATATACATATTATAAAATTCAAGACTACTTTTTCCATAAATATATGATATATATCTGCATTATTTTTTTTAATTTTATACGGTAATTTGAAACGTTTTCATTTTGTGCTTTTTCGTGAGTTTTATCGCCCTGGTTTCGCCTTTCGGCATCTTCGGACATTTCAAGTGCACGAATGAACTTGAACTGACTCTTTAATTTCTCAATTATAATTTAATTTCAATTCGTAGATTTTAAAATAAATTTTAATTTCCACATTAACTTTGTTATAAATATTTTATATGGCATAGCTTTTTCGGAATGAAACAGACGTTTTTCCTTCAAGATTTAAAAAATTCGTGAACACTGTATGTTCCTAGACGCTAGTATCTGTACAAACTCTTCACATTAAGTGTCCATGAAACAGGCTCGACATAGTTTCGGTGTTTAAATAAAGGTAAGAAAAACATGACAGAATTCTTGTGGAACTAAATACGGTTTTTTCTAGTAAATGGCAATTTTTACAGCACATTTAAAAGCAAGTTACATTTAAAAACTGTACAATTTTTTCTCGACTATAATTTTCAACATAATGAACCGGTAGATCATTTTGAAATTGTGCAAAATTCATTTCAGATGGTTTCTGATTCTATAATAACTCTCTACGAGGGATCAACTGGTACTTAATTAAATAGCGCCAGTTTTCTTTTCATTTCAAGTCACTTGAAATATATACTTACATACAAGGAGAATTTAGCAAAGATCAACTCGGAGAGATATGATATCGCACCTTCTGATCGCTAAACAGCGCCCTCACTAGGCCATAGATTCTGATATACTTGAACGATAGAAAATAACTATTGATATCTGTTCAACAATTTCAATTATTAGCAAAAAAATATAAAATTCATGTGTTTTCTTATTTTCTTATTTCAACACGAAAATATGGATGCATTGATAATTGGAGTCCCTGTACCAGGAGGTTATTTTCAAAAGTGGTCCATTCCAAAATTATTTTTTTTAACTGCCAATTTTAGATAAAACATTTGAGACCTTTTTTATTCCCTTGGTAAAGTTTGTATTTTTACACATTATCTGTAAATCTTTAATTTAAAACATGTTTTAAAATTTGTGCTAGTAAACACAAACCTATGAGGAAAAAATAATGAAAATATCTCACTTTCTCAGTTGTTCAATAAATGGATCTGACCACATTTGACTCCTGATATATAATATTATTTCGATGATACAAAAGGTAATTTTCATTTGTATATATTCCCAAACTAACACACCGTAGCACAGTTTGTATTTCGATATTACAATATCAAAATAATTTCAATAAAAAAATCTTTTTACAAGATAACTTTGTGGGGAGAATGTCACCCTACACATATCACATAATATATTATCATGATATTAAATGACTTTTAGGTCGATCGATGCCTGCAATAAACACTGACCAATCTAACAAAATGAATGTGATGTTGGAGAATGACTGCTTATTATGTGTATGAAGATTTCAATTAAACAATTACGAAAGTCAAACAAAAACATACAATTAAAGTGTTTGTTTTATACACCGTGTTACACGACTGAAATAGGCCATCGATTGGCCGCGCATGGGTTTTTAGATTTCTTTGACAGATTGAGTATTTATATGCTTTTCAATTGATATCTTTGATATTGCCCTGTTTTTTTTTATTGAATCTAAAACATGTTTCGCTTTTTTAAGAAGCAATGTAAGCAACGGTTATGCATATGCTGGCCAACAGGTATCTTTTCAAGAGAACATGTTCTTTTTTTAACAAAACTCTTTTTTCTATAATAGGCAACATTTTCTCTTTTTCAATTTTGACAAAAATTTTACGCAACCCGTTTATGAAACTGTTTGCTCTTTTTAAATATTTTTAATTAGTGTCAAGGCTTGTTCACAGATATCATTTCAATAAAATAAAATAAAAACACATTTTTTTTTACTTTCGATTGATTCGGCGGTAACTTTGTGGAAGTTCATCATAATATATTTTTTTAATAACTTTGATAATTCCTCGTATTGTAACACGTGTTTCGTCTCTTTCAGAGGCATCTTCGGACATACTATCGCAAAGTTTGCTTAAGTGGATTCTAATATTTTAAAATGATAAAAATACAAAATGGAGTATGGTATTTTTGCTTTTTGCGGGAATCTTAAAGAATCGGGAATTTTATAGAAAAGCAAATAAATAAGTGTACTTCTAACTAACGTTAGCAATAACAAAATTTGAACTAATGAGATGCAATCAATTAGGAAGAGTTAAACCTATCATTGAAAATAATGTAAGCAGTGGCAAGCATCCTGTCCTATTTAGGATATTATTTAATAATACTTCTTTACTGTTGATACTTAATTTTTGAACGATTTTTATTTATTTATTACATCATTTTTTTATCGGTTAGCTAAGCTAAATGATTTTTTTCCGACAATATCAAAGAAGCAAATGAAAAGAATCCCTTGTGGTTGTTTTGAATAATTCCTGGATGACTCTAGAAAGACTCTATTTTATTGTAGATATGTATGGTGATTGCACTGAAATGCTGGTTCACACAATGCTGTATCTAAAAAATCGTGCAAGAAAATTCAGCGTTGGCCATTCCTTGGAAATGTTTTTCTTTTCGAGAAAAGTCAGCCTGCGGTTTAAATGTTTTTATTGCAAACAAGACGGCGTGAGAAATTTCTCACGCGTTTCTTCAAATGAAAAAAAAACTCGCTCCTAAAGTGAAATCCTTTGGTGATTTTCAGTCCCTCATTTCATGGAAATATATTACAGGTCTTTTGCAGTCGTTGATATTGTATCTTTAAAAAAACGTGGGGGCTATCGTTCACTTGTACGGCTTTTATAGTGACGAATACAACATACAACGGTAGGTGAATTATGCTTTTTGCGTGTATACTCATAGCAAAATGATTCATTTTAAAAAAAGGTCACTCTTGAATTGAATCAGATATAGGAATATTAGCAATATTTTAAATAATAGAATTCTAATCTTAAGCACGTGCCGTTCTGATTTGTATGGTAAGTACATTTGTATATATACAAACCTATTTTTGTATATCGACTGCTTATTCAGCAATCCGGCTTTATATGGGAAAATTTTCATAATTAATTTTCATTCATTTTAAAACTCCCTTGTGATGGTACAATTATTAACCTTTTTCTTAGTCTTGGGATTTTTTAAATGGTGTAAGAAAGTTTGCACACGAAGCAGTCGATGTGAAGAACATTAAATCCATTGAAAGTATGATTAAATTAAAAACGCTTTATTGCTAAATATACGTTTTAAAATAGAAAAATATTAATGTTATCTATTCATTAACTGCTAAAAATCATCATGATAAATTTCTTCCCGTGCAATGCTATTTTAAAACATTTTGAAAATTTAATTTATCCCAAAAATTTTAAACAACGATTTTCGAGTGCAAGCTTTAAATCAATGGTGGCCAACGCGGGGCCCGCGGGCCACGTGTGGCCTGCGAGTGTCTAGCTGTGGCCCGCGGAGCATATGCAAACATTTTTTTCTTTTAGTGTACATAAAACCAATATTATATAAAAGTAAATTTCTCAAAAATAAGCCTGTATCGTCAAACTATGACTAGGCGTGTCGACGACATTAGAAACCATATTGAAGATAATTGGAGAAGATAATCCAAGTTCATATGTTATGTTCTAGCACCTAAGTGGCGATTTTTATCAGGGGTGTTGATGGTTATCTGAACAAAATAGAAGAATTAGCGGCACTGTATCCACTTAAGGACACAACCTGTTCAGGAGCTTTTACAGAACACGAATCGTTGATGAGCATTTGGAAAACTGTATGGGTGTAACAACAACATCAATAGTTATGAACATAATGAACTTAGTTCTGACAAACAAAATCAGACGACTCACTAAAATTTATTATATTTTGATTATTTTTTTTATTGCGTAACTCTAATATAATAAATATGTTTGACTCTCATTTTGTAATATCTTCTTAAAAAAAACTATATATTTCCTGTTTGCTATCAATAAAAAAAAAAATTTTGTTGTGTGGCCCGGTAGGAAATCTCATTTCTAAAATTTGGCCCGGCTGCTGAAAAGGTTGGCCACCCATGCTTTAAATGAATCTCTACTAGGATTAAGAGTTTGATCACTATCAAAACAATATCTTTGTTACCAAACAAGGTGATGAATTAATATTTATACTGAAATTCTTAGTTCTAAACCAATAAAAATATATTTGTTTTTAGTTTTCCTAAACTTGTACGTCATATATATGTTGACTTGTGAAATTATCATTTAAAACAGAGTTACGATTTCACTTCCGTAACACGTCAACTGTTGTATGTTACGGTTAAAACATTTACTCAAAATAGATTACAAATTATCATATTCATGCGGCATTCTGAGGACGTTTGCAAATCCCGCGAACTTATTATTTCCCTATTCAAGCGAGAGTATTCTTCATTGTATTTAGAAATTATTGTTGATGTCAATCAATGCCATGATACACGTTTCATGGATCATATTATAATATCCCACATTATAATAACCCAACAGTCTCTGGCAGGCAGAGAAGGGTAGAGACGGGTATCCATCACCGACGTAGCGATTTGCAATGCGACGCGATGTAGACTCTCTGAGATGTTTGTTATTTTTTTCCATAAAAAGCAATAAACGCCAGTTTTATTACTTTAACTTCAATATTTGAATTTCTCAGGTGTGATATATTGACACCGCACGCATCCAACGTATTTAAATTTACTTTCTACAGGCGTTTACGCGATTCGGTGAACGAATCTTTTGACACCAAATTGGAATAAAAACAAATAAATAATACATTCCAGGTAAATTCACTGACACATTCCAAATCGATGGCCTAGCCAATATACGAATGTGTGATTTAAAAAAATACAATTCCAGAGCTCAATCGTACTACAATAAACATTTTCTTTTATAATACATATACATATATTAATGAATGTTTGTCCCGTATGCGTTCCTATATGGTCCATCCGATTGCGATAAAGCTTTTGTGTTTTGTTGTGTGGTTGCCCGGTTGGCCACGGAGTTTTTTTCATTATCTGTATATACATATATATAAATGCATGTTTGTTTGTTGCGTTGTAGGTCCTGTATGCGTTCCTATACCGTTCATCTGATTGCGATAAAACTTTGGTGATTTGTTGTTTGGACGCAAACGAAAGTACAGCCATTTTACAACACACTCGCATGCCGGGTACTAGCATTACACAATACAATTAAGGATTTCAGCTGAAGATGCTTGATGGAATTTCAAAATCAAATATTATCGTTTGGATTTCTTCAAGTGCCCTGGTTTCACCTTTCAACATCTTCGGGCATTTCAACAACGACAAAACTCATGGGTATAAATTATTTCTAGCTGGAAATAAATAATTTATTTTATTGATTGAATTAACATTTAATTGGTAGAACTCCATAATAACACGCTGAAAAAATAGCAATAGATTTTAGTCCTTCAACAAAAAATATATATTGTTTATAGCTATTTCGGCTAACGTCATAGTCGGGGGGCTAGTAATGACGATGGCGTAAGCTGAAATAGCTTTCAACCATATATCTAATAATTTCTGCCGAACTAATTCATTGCTATTTTTTTCACCGTTTGATTTATTTTACCCTGAAACAAAAATTATTTCACGCAGAAAACTATGTCATATCGCTTTTACAAAAAAAAAAAAAACAAAAAAGTTGTGAAAATAATTGTACCGTATTCACTTAGTAAAAGAATTCACGTATCGAAAATACAGCACACAAAAAAGCGGACTTTTTTACGATTTTCATCTGTGATAATTAGGATGATTCAATAATAATCATTGTACATGGCCATTCATTTCTTTGATCGTTATCCAGCGGAAAATGTTCTGGAAACATGCTTTCTTCGTGTTTTCTATTTTTCTTTTTCGCTCAGAGGCATTTTGAATCACAAACCGTTTGGCAAGTTTCAAAACAAAATTACCTTCGAGAAGTTGACATAACTTTGGGATGTTATCAATTTTTATTCTCCCTTTTATGTTGCCATTATGCTTTCGTTCACGAACTTGCGGACAACTTTTAATACGTTTTTTTCTTTAAAATAACGCAAAACATGTTCCACGTTTTTATGGGAATGTGTTTATATAAATTGCTACAAGTTTAATGCTAACGAAAAGATAATATTTGTATATTTAATCTTTCAGCTTGTTATTTTAACCTAAAAAAGATTCGCGGAATAAACATAGTATTTAATAATTCAACGAAATCTACACATAAAGTTATTCATACATAATTATGAATTTCGACTGAAGGTGCTTGATGGATTATTTTTCTCTTAGGCATGCTCACGTTCAATAGTTTGAATGCTGGAAGAGAAATTTACCTGAGCACATATTTCTTTCGGCTTATCCGAGACCAAAATGAGAATTCTACCATTCTTGAGAATGTTAAATTGAATGTCCCTGATATTTTTATGAAGAATCGTGAACATGAGTTGTTTGTTCTTCCAAGGAGAAGAACCAGCCTGCCAATGAGGATGCCACTGGGAAGAGCTTTAGTGATTTTTAGCGGAATTGCTTCGGATGTTGACATATTTCACATGGACGTGACTGAGTTCAGACGAGTACGATTTTTTATGTATTATAGTTGATTCTGTCGGAACTCACTCGGTTGATTTCTTTGCCAATTTCCAATGTATTTTTTTTTTCACTCTTATTTCACTCTTATTTTATTCAAAATGAAGCCTTTGTGAATGACTGTTACCCGGGACGATCAAAATAAAAAAATATTCTTTGTTTTCAGTAACTGATAATTTTATCACGTCGGACCCAGGGGTTCCATCGAACTCTTTGATGTTGTATAAAATTAATTGCTTACTTTTTTTCAAACAATATAATTTATAGTATTTACATCTGATTAATTTTAACACAAAACCAAAAAAAAAATCGTAATTCCCTAAAAACAACTTATTTCTATCTCGTTTGTCGATACTTGTCGACACAATATGTATATTATAACACCTTATGCATCAGTTTATAATGACATATTGTCATTCAAACAAACAAAAAAGGTGTATGTTACAATTAGCTTTCTATACTTATTATATAGTCTGAGTCTGTGGTCGAATGTCAATGTCGTCGGCTTCAGTTGCAAAGCTCGTGGTTTGAATCCTAGTAAGTGCAGTTTTATTTTTCAATCGATTAAGGTATTGTTTTCTGTTTGAATGCATGAATTTATGCGTTGCTAAAAATTCCTACTCGTACCGATCCGATTCTAAAAACGAGACGCTGTGAGAGTGGTTTTAGCTAACAACCAGCCATCTTCTAAACTGTTCAATATTTTTTTTGTTTTTATTTATTGTAAAAAATTAAACAGAATACATGGCATTACAGCTGACGCCAATGCGCCATGCATTTGACAATTAATAAAAATAACACAGAAAGTATTACACAGAATTGAAAAAAATAAAATAAATATAAAATTAACAAATGTATGGAACAGAACAGAAACATATTAATTACATAAAAAGTTATATAAAATAATATAAAAACAAAGAACCAAGTTCACTACCGAAGATGTCCACATCAACAGGCAGTGCATTCATCAGCCGAACAGCCCTTGTGACTGGCGACTCAAATGACCTACGTGACAAACAAGTTCTGACAAAGAACATTGATTGGCCTTGGCTACGACCGCGTAGGTAGAAACTGGGAGCATGCAAGCTTAAAGTTTCAAGGATGTCAGGGTTATCAACTCGGCCCCGAAGAAGAAGAGTAAAATGTTTCAACATTGAAATCGATCTGCGAGCTTCAAGAGAGTGAAACAAAAGCATTCCCAAAAGAAACTTGGTTGGATAATATTCCATTAAAGAATTATCAAAAGGAAATAGATTGAATTTTTTGAAATAATAATAACGCAGAATTTTTTTATGAACTCGCACCAGTTGCGAAATATATTTATTTTCATATGGACCCCAATATTCTTGCTGTTGTCAAAAGGGAGAGGTTAAGCAACTGAGCTTTATGCAGGTTTCGTAAAAAAATCTTTTGAGATAATCTCCATTAGATGTCAATTAGATCTACGTTGGATTTGATTAAAATATATATATAATATTCCTCCTTTGGCTTCCATGGAGACTATATTTTTTTCTACGAGAACTGCTTATTTCTAGATTGCTGAACCTGTCTTTATGTTCGATGAGTAAAAATAAATGATAGAAAGAATACGGCTAGAACAGAACTAGTGGTGAGCTGCCGCTCACAGGATTGGATGAGTTGGAAGCAACACAAATACTCACGAATTCAAACAACAGAAACGATAAATTGCTGTTCGTACTGGAACTCAAACCCATAAGGTCCTTCACGGAAGCCAGCGTTGTTAACCAATGCACCGTGGACCCGACCATAATGAACAGTTATATTTTTGATTTGTCAGTTACTTTTGACATATTCGTACTGCTTAAAATATTTCGTCATTACAAGTCTAAGTCTAAAGAAAAGTTCTTTACTCTCCCACAAGAACAGTAATACCTATTATAAATTTCATCCGTTTTGACAGGGCGACGAAACACACATGCAAACAAATTCACAATATAATACGCCATTATAATCATATTCCAACTTTCAAAATAAGACCCGTCTATATTTGTAAATTGTGTAGCTAAACAAGTAAAAGTATGTTTCATTTATTTGTCATATAATTTCAGAGACAATACAAAACTCGCATGTCCCATTAGTCAATATAGAGAATAAAAAAAATAAGCGATTTGTATTTACAACATGAGAGTTTGAAATTGGTAATATTTAATATGCTGCTAAACACCATACAAATAATTGATTAAAAATCTTTTCAAATCGATTGTCACAGTATTTTTTTAAAAGAGTAATAAAATTATTAATAGCATTGCAGATTGCATTTAAATTTTTAACATAATATGACGTATTTTACTCGGTGATAATTAAATGGAACGCTTATTTTCAGAGTCATTATAATAAAAATGCGATTTGTAATGGTTAAAGATTTGTAACAAAAATTTTATTTCACTTTTAAGGTGTTCACTATCAATACTTGGTAGATTTCATTATTTAAAAAACAGTGATAATTCAGACAATAAATTTTGTTGTAGGTACTTGTTCCACATATAATTTATTAGTATCAAGACAAGTTTTTCTCATTGCGAGCATTAGCAACTGATAAGAAATACAAAAATGCAATGTAATTTATACAAAAGCTGAGCAAGACTTATGTATACTTTTGATAATTTTATTAAAATTTTAGTTTTATCATTAATTAGTCTCGCTTAGCTTTTGTATATATAAACTGTATTTATGTATCACTTGATAATGTTCATGATAAGCAAAACCGATCCGGATCCTAATAAATCGAATGGAATAAGTACAAGAAAATGTGTTAATATTTTCTTTAGTAAATTTCGTTTCAGTGTGTGCTCAAGCATAATATATGAACTTCTAATCAAGCCTGCGGTTAATTCAAAAAAAATCTAATTCGCGTTTTTAGTATTTAATTGAATGGTTGATAAAAATATAAACACAGACAAAATCATTGTATCCGAAACACTCATTATAGAACTCGATAAAAGAATGGTAAAGTGTCATTTGCATGGAAGCCGTAGAGCGGTAGTGCTCGACCATGAACATCGTATGAGCTTGAATAACGCATTTACATTGTAATACAATCTCTGCTCCCGATATGGTGTTTTATAACACTGTTATTCCCAACAAGTTAAGGGATTGGAATAATTCAGATAAAAAGAAAAATTCCTTTATATATTTGAATCGAAAATCATTCGTAGATTCGAAACAATATTCTAAAGCAGTATTAGACAACCTTTTTGGAAGAAGGACCAGATAACCAATTCTCAGATAGTTCTTGGGTCGCATGCGGAAAAATAATTAACCTTCGATATTTTTAGTGTGTAAGTGTGTATAATTTTTTTAATTTTAATCCAGTGGTACTTCGAGATACGAGTTTAATTCGTTTCGTAACCTTGCTCGTATGTCAAAGAAATTTTTCCCATTCAAATTAATTGAAATGCCATTAATCCGTTCAAGCCCCCAAAATGTGGCGTTGTGGAGCAGTTATAGAGCGCCATCTATGTCTTACGCATGGGATTTATCGGCTGTGCGATACACCCACATATCCGGCCATTCCTCATATCTCAAATGTTGCTCGTATTTCAAAGCAATATTTCGCTCGCTTGACGGCTGTATCTCGTATGTTAGGGCACTCGTATCTCGAGGTACCACTGTATTCTAAATTGTTCTTCGTCCGTAAATAGTTCTGAATAAAAAAAGATGATTGATATTTGTCATATTGGGCCGCATGAAATGTTATTGCGGGCCACAGGTTTTTCATCACTGTTGTAAAGCCTTAAGCATTATTAGCACACAACCATGGTGACATCGAAATTAATGGGCGTTTTTTTAATATACATTTCAAGCAAAAAAAAGGGTGGTTTAAACAACTTTTTTATGAAATGTATTGTTTTATTTGAAAAATAATCCCCCTAAGCTATTTGCAATGTTTGCTCTTGTTCGGAATCCTTTCTAAGGCCACAAAATACGGCGGCAAAAATTTTCGATCTCATTTTTTTTAAGCTCCAGACCGCTACCACTGGTCGTCAACCAGTGGTCCGCGAGATAATTTTGTAATTGGAGTAAACTCATTAAACACTTAAAATTAGTAAACTTATTTTATACATACAACAAAAACTATCACACATAGTAATTATATATTACTATTGTGGGAAAAACAGATTTTAATTTCATAAATGGTTGTATTTTTTTTAAAAGAAACACGAAAGACAAGTCGACACCTTACTTTGAAAAGGTTCTAACTGCTCTTGACACTGTTTTGAGATTTGAGTGTTTGAAGTTTCGATTGATTTAAATTCACTTGTAAGAATGAGGAAGTAAAAATGTTTCAAATTACTTATTTTAAGCATATTTTTTCACAACTCTTGCTGAGAAATAGTGATCTAAAGATCTAATGATGGAAAAATGATGACAATCTTAGAACATTTTCAAATAAATATAGTCAAAAAAGTGTGTAGATGCAACGCAACTCCGGAACCATAGATAATTCTGAAATGCATATATATTCATATGAATATAATAATATAGAATGTGGTAAATACAAGCTTTTCCAACCAAAAGATCATTTTTGGTAAAATTGACAATAAGAACCTTTTCAAAGTAAGGTATCGAAGTGGTCCACGAGATTTAAAATTACTAATTTAATCACTTGTAGGGTGTTCACTGTCAATACTTGGTGACCAATCTACCAATTGTTTGTCATACCTAACTTAACTTTTGTATAAATATCACTGTTGTATTGTATTTCATATCAGTTGACAATGCTCGCCATTAGCAAAACCGGTCCTGATCAAATAATTTTTATGTGGAAAAAGTACTAAAAATGTATTATTATTTTTGACTAATTTAATATTCAGTGAGGTTCGAAAGGTTGATAACCGCTGATGTGAATGATCTTTTACCTGGAGCGTTCACCTCTTACACATTTTTTTATCATTATTACTTACATAACAAGAAACCACAGTTTCCCCTCCTGTGAGTTTTTATAAAAAAACCCGCGGTTTTACTTTTCGAATCGTTAATATTTTATGATAACAATAAATTTTACGAATATTAACATGCTCTGAAAAAATGATTCAAAGTGAGTGCCTCTTTATATCTTTGGACTAAGTCTCTATAAGGCTACATATTATATATATATTATATAAAACCGAAACGGCGTATGTATGTATGTATGTCTGTAATTCTTTGGGAATTTTATAACATTAAATAATTATTGGTCGCTTAGTCCGAGCGAAGCCGGGTAGCAATACTAGAAATACCAAAACGGCGTATGTATGTATGTCTGTGGGTCTGTAGTTCTTTGGGAATGATATAACATTAAATAATTATTGGTCGCTTAGTACGAGCGAAGCCGGGTAGCAATACTAGTATATTATATAAAAAAGAACATCAATTAATGTTACTGTAATACATTAATAAATAATAAGATTAGTTCTTATTTAATAATAAATTTATTTAGGTCAGGACCGATTGAAAATCATCAGTTGAAAATGCTAGCGATAGGTGAAACGGGACTTGATATAAATACAAATTATTGTAGAATGTGTACAACAAATTATCTTTTAATACAATGCCTTTCTACCAACTATTGACCGCGAACACCTCAAAAGTGTTAATGGTTTAAATAATATCATTTAAGATCTCGACTGAAGGTTCTTTCAATACCAAATTTGCATCTTTTTAATTTTGTACTTTTCCATGATCTTTTTCGCTAACGACCCGGGTTTTGCCTTTCGACATCTGTGCGTTAGTTCAATTTCTTTCGTGAACTTTAAATGACTGAAGATACCCGGGTTGTAAGCGACAAAAGTCAAACGATTCAAATTTGATATGATAATCCAGTTAAAAAGAAAAATATTCTTTTTGAGACAATATTTGTCGTCTGAACCATAATACGTATGTATAAAATATATTTTACTTTCTTTCACTCAATGATCAACACGTGTTTAAGCAGAGAGACTGTATTCTTTTCTTATACGGCAAAACTATTTCTTGAAAGAGCAATATGCCAGCCATAAGTACGCCTTCGAATGGAAATAATCAATTTATACGACGCGCGGAGCGATAATGGCAATCATCTTCCGTATCTCACATCCGTTCGTCGAACCGCCGGTGAATTTTGTGAGAAATGTTTGTTTATTTTCACACGAAATGCAAAGAAAATATAGCCCGCTACTAAATGGTTATCAGTAATCCACTAAAATAAGTTTTATTTAGGCGAGAGAAACCGACATTTATGCTTCCGCACACTTACGGCCATCCGCAAATAGCAATGTTTGCGAAACTGGCATGCCAGTAAAATATGTATTTATGTAAGCCCCGCTTTATAAATGTGCGTTGATTTAATGGTAATTATATTTTATAATGAATACATAAATACAAAAACAATTCATTACATATGAATAACTCGCTGAGTTGGCCAGTGTTGGCACGTTATTACATATTGACACAAAATCTTTGTGCTTACTCTCACTCTCACTTGTTGTCAAGGTAGTCTCAAAACATTTTTTGTACAATTTGTTTATTTACACAATGCTAAAGGATTGCATAAAATTATGCTTTTGCTAATTGGCTTTCAAATGCAAAATAGCACGTTAATTACCAAAGCAATGAAAACAGCCCGAAAACTAAGTGTTAAAATCAAGACCAATTTCATACATTGCGCGAATTTTAAAATTTTAAATGCCGTGATGAACAAAACCGGTTCTGATCTTGATAAGTTAATTGTAGAATAATAACAAAAGTCTTTTTGTTATAAAACTCCTCAATGAGCTTGAACTATTTTTTCTTAAATCCTAATTATAAAAAAAAATCTAGTGCGTTTATCCTATATAAAAGTGTCGAATTTACACTTTCGTAATAATAGTTAGTAATTGAAATAATGCGCTTAGAAAACATTCATATATAAAAATATATCAGTGATGATTTTTCAATCCAAAATTGTTCCTTTCAATTGAAAACCTGAGTTCCTTTCAATTGAGTAGTTATTATTAGTTAAACTGCCAAGCCAAAGGAGGTTAACACAACGTTTTCAGTATAAACACCTTTATACTAAAACTATTATGAGTAACAGAGGGGGTTTCCATATTATTTTAAGGGTGTATATCACTAGAATACTTTCTTTATTTCTCTTCTATGTTTGTGTATGAAAATTAATGACTAACTGCTGAAGATACTGTCGGCTAAGCAAAACAAAAGTGATTTTTCTCATAAAGAGTCAGTCATCATAATGAGGAGCTTGGGATCAAACATGCTCAAATCCAGTTTTGATAAAAAACGATTTAGCGATGTAATATGGAAGTACGTATTCAAAAGCTTAGAATTCCATTATCAAACTCTCAGAAATCTTCATAGCTTCCATGTAATTCAATATCAAAATATGACTATAGAATCAAAACTGCCCAAATCCTGTTGAGTTTTGGTTTCATTAATGCCCAAATCCTAAATCGGCCAATAGCGTGTTTGCATTTGTCGGCCATGACAGTTCAGTCGGTAGTAATCCAGCCCACATTGAGTGAAGTTTAATGTTTTTGTGTCTGGTTTTGAGTATTTTTTTAAACTTGAATAATTTGTGACGGATAAGTTTTTATACGAAAAGTGTGTATATCTCTGTTCAGGAAAAAGTGTCATTTTTGATCCCAAGCTCCTCAATTATGATGTATTTTTTGTGAATTAAATATGTAGGACTATGATTTTAACTATGATATTTATTAGAATCCCCATAGCTTTGTCAAATTTTGAATTGTCGTATAGATATCAGAATGGAATGTATTCGTTCCAAATTCGTTGTATTATTACTATTGTGTGTTGTGTATTAAATGAAATTAAATTTAAGTGTTTTTCACTTGCATAATACTGTATTTTGGCGTAGATATAACGTGACAGTAAATTAATTGACTACGGCAAGTGTTGCCCAGCAAAAATATTTGTCAAATTTTCATGACATAAATTGAATGCACACCATTATTCGATTGATTTTCATTTCGATCTGTTGTTTAAACATTCTACATATTTTGTAATAAAATATGCATAAGGATGATAAGCAATGGAGCTGAATATTGTGAAACAAATAGAGACCTTGCGATAGTTAATCTAACGATGCTTCTCGATGAGGCGAAACACGTGTCACTATTTATAGCACAATACGTGTAATAAACCATGTGATCTTTATTTTATATCAAAATAAACTTCCACAAAGATACCGTAAAATATAATTAATGCATCTCCATGTCATCCAATAATAAAGAAAATAAACCATGATCTTCAACTGAAGGTATACGAATGGTTAACACCCTTAAATCTAAGTGCGTAGTTGAAATATTCTTTCAATTATATAAAAAAAAACATCCTGAAACCTTGGCGCTTGGTTACTCAGATTTTTAGACGATTTTCCTGGAACTCTTTCATAAACAGAAACAAACACTCGCTTATTTGATAATGTAGTGGTTTGACCTTCTCATAAACACTTAGGTCAGTTGGTGGTTTACTTTGAGAGATCGAACGGGATGTTTGTTTCCAAACATGTGTTCGAAATGAAAGATTGAAAGTATTAATGCAGAATTTCTGCTAAAAGTATTCCAGACATCAATATTACTCATTGAATTCAATTTAAACCGTTATCAATCTGATAAATAAGCCAAGTTCATTAAGGAAACCGTAAAAAATACTTGTTTCCGGTAAACTGTTTTGAAAATATTCTTTTTCAGTGCGTCGTACAGAAAAAGGCGTTTTCATTTTTTTGCTGTTGGAAAATTACAAAAATCCTTATCCCAAATATTGAAGTAAAATGTTTTCTTTTTTTTCGATTGACTCGGCGGTAATTTTAATATATTTTTTTAATTTACAGAGATTATTCCACGCATTGTGCTACTTTTCGTGACACGTGTTCCGTCTCTTTTAGAGGCATCTTCAGAGTTACTATGAAAGGTTAGTTATGTAATAAATTAAGATTAATTCTAATATTCTAACATGATAAATTACAAAATAGATTTTGAGACTTTTCCATTTTACGGGAAGCAAGGAGGGGAAAATAACAAACAATAGGTATACTTCTAATGACGTTTACATTGCAAAACTATTTACTAATGAGAGTCTTAAATTTGCGAGGGCTAAACCCATTGTAAATAAATTTAGCAGTGGGGAGCAGCCTGTCCTATTTGAGATATTATTGAATAATATTTCATTAATGTTGATAAATTATTTATTTCTAAAAAATCTAAACTCCTAAAATCTAAGCTCTGCTCAAAACTATGTAATGTTTTCCAATGAATGCATTTTTGACTTACCCAACAGGTGGCAGACGATTTTTGAAAATATTGGAAATTTTAATTTGCTTCATTCGGTTCATTTTGGAACAATGTCCAGTGCCAGCTTAGTTCCAAATTTGACCTACAATTTGGTTTAAAAAAAAATGATATCGCATTTTTTTATAGTTGTTTGAATAGAAATGTTTTCAATCTTATTTTACGTTATATTTGATCGTTTTCCTTAATTAAATGATATATAAATTTGAAAAAGGAAAACGAAAAAAAATATATTTAAACGTATCCGTTAACACTGAATCCGCATATAGAAACCAGCAATATCAATCCCGATGTGTACAGTTTTATTTCGTTTATATTTATTGCAATAAGCAGTTGAGTGACGAATAAACAAACACATTTTACATCATTGAAAATACAATACGATCGAAGAAATTGATTATCTAAGTGTGAAACACAAAAGCATCGTTTACTACTAACATTGGAAAGGGGGCATATCGCTTTTTGTTGTTAGAAACTTTATATTCAATTAGTATGTGAGTGAAGGGGTATTTTATTATGGAAGTTTTAGAATATCATAGTCACTCATGCCTTAGGAATAACTCACAATTACTTTCACGAATTTATAGTGTCTAAGTTTAATTTAAAGAAGCACTTTATTACCACTCGTCTATCAATATGTCTATGAATTAACTCTGTCCTGTTTATTTTTACGTTAAAAAAGATAAAAATCAACGAAATTTATAATAACAACTGCAATATTAAAGATAACAAAATGTTTACAGTCTATAATATTTATATCATAAAGACATTACTTTAACAAAACTATATCATCCCTAACGAAACTTTTTAGGCCACTTATATTTTGATAGACTAGTAAATATTTGAACAGGGTTATTTCACCTTTTTGTTTGCGTACCAATAAAAAACCACAATCTTAGTTCAACTATCAAAGTTCAATTTTTAGTTTATAATATAGCTGTGGGTCGATAATTCTTTGAAAGACTCGTTGAAGAGATAAAACTTTGGAATTCTTAATAAAATGTGGATTTGTTTATGCATAGAATCTTTAAAATCGACTTATACAATAAATTCTATTAAATTTCCAGCACACTCTTTTCGCATCGTGTTTTTATAGCTCGATGCCATGTAATTTTTTTAAGCCGTTGCTCTTTTCTTAATTAATAGTTTAAGTCATTAAATTTGAGATGTTTATTGAACTAAAGTAAGTTGTTAAAGGTATTTGATTATTTTTGACTACTAATTATTTGGTCAGTTTTTAATTCGATAAATGGTCAGTTAAAATAATAAATGGTTAGTTAAAATAAAAAGAACATGACATAAATTTGCCTATTACGACCATATTTGTTAAAATTCACATATCATGTTTTTAATAAAGCTGACTATTTAAATTTAATACTAACCATTTTTAATAAATAACTAACCATTAAAATATATTACTGACCGTTTTATTTAATAACTGACCACATTCACACTGATACAATGACAACTGACCGTTTATAATATTAACTGACCATTTTGATTTTTAACTGACCATTTATTTATTTAACTTACCAAAACTTGAATTAGTTACTGACTCATTAAATACATGCCATTATTTTTGTTTGAATAATGACACTGTTACAGTTTACCAACTTTTAATGGTTTAGAAACATTGAGCTAGCTTTACCAATTTTAATACGGCTTTGTTCGTCAATAATATTTATACATATTAAGCTTTCGAAGTTTTTATTTTATGCAAACCATGAAAACTAAAAATATAATACAAAAGTAATTAATTATACAGAGGGTAAAAGAATGAACGCCACGTCAAATATAAATATTTTTGTTTGTAAGTATTATATAATAGCATGAACTCGTGTGAAAAGTTGTATTTTAAACTGTTTACATGATTTTTATTGCAATAAAGTTAAACGAGAGTCTGTATCATTCGTAAAAAGTTTAAAATAAAAAATATTAAATGTGCCATAAGAAAAGCTGGAGCGAAATTTAGTAAAGAATTGTTAGGTAAGAAATTTACGCTTACTTCACGCGATATGAGATAAATTTTATTTTTAAAGTTTTTCACGAACCAAAGAATTAAAGAAAGAGCAGTAAAAATCTCAAACGAATACTGCATCATGAAATATTTCATAGCTTTTTATTTGATGATAAAATATCAAAACATATAATCTGTTTGTAGAACGCAGTGGTATTTTATTCGACTATTAAATTGTTAAACATTTTTATCAATAGGTGTGATAGCATATTCACCCACACTTTCATACTGAGAATGGAATATCTCAAAAAATTTGTATGGTTTTTTAAGAAAGAATAGCAAACTTATCTACGTATGTCGTAGCTTCTCGATAATGCTTTATCACAATCTGGTATATTTTTCATTCTGACCGCAATTTATCTTTAGGTCGAGCCTAAAATATATAGCACCTACGATATTTGAAGTAGATTTAAACGATGATAAACATATATTTTTTAAATAATCTGCCTTACGAAAAACAAATAGTAGCTGCTTAACCACTTGAGTACCGAGCTAGTGACATCACCGCTCGACTTCTTAAAAAATCCTTTTTTCAATAGACTGATGACAGATAAGCCATTTTTTTATATGGAAAGTGTATAGATGTCACTACGACACCTTACTTTGAAAAGGTTCTAACTGCTCTTGACACTGTTTTGATATACATATGAGCATACGAAGTTTCGATTGATTAAAATTCACTTGTAACAATGAGCAAGTAAAAATGTTTCAAATTACTTATTTTAAGCATATTTTTTCACAACTCTTGCTGAGAAATATTGATCTTAAAGATCTAATGACGGAAATAATGATGACAATCTTAGAACTTTGTCAAATAAATTAAGTTATAAAAGTGTGTAGATGCAGTACAACTCCGGAATGTTGATAACTCCGTTATTCAACCATAGATAATTCTGAAATTCATATACACTTACCCCTCGATTTACGCGGTACCCATTTTACGCGGTTTCACTTTTGCGCGGTTAGGAAAAAATCACATTTTAAAAAAAATCAAACATATTTTGTGACACGTGTTACACAATTGTGAAATATATAGGATTAACAAATAAAGAAATTAAAAAGTCAACATTAAATGCTTGTTGGAGAGCAGTATGGCTAGTAGTTGAACCTGATCATATAATTCCAGCAAGAGATGAAACATTTAACAACATTTTAACTATAACAAAAGCGTTGGGACAAGGGTTGGAGAATTTGGAATTTAGTGACATCAATGAATTGTTTGTAAATAGTGAAATAGACGAAGAAGAATTGATTTATATGGTGTCAA
The DNA here is from genome assembly GCA_028554975.1 of Himalopsyche kuldschensis. Lineage (NCBI taxonomy): Eukaryota > Metazoa > Arthropoda > Insecta > Trichoptera > Rhyacophilidae > Himalopsyche > Himalopsyche kuldschensis. The sequence continues at coordinate 76,766 of JAHFWI010000085.1, read as the reverse complement.
CCAACGAAAAAGAAAATGTTGAAAGTTGCGATGATAGTGATAAAGACATTACTAATAAAACAAATAAATTTACGTCTAAAGACATTTCTGAAATGTTACAATTGGCCAATAACTTAGAAAATAAAGTTTTGGCTACTGATCCGGTTATTGAACGTGCTGTTAAATTTTAGCGAGACCTTAAAAGCCTGTGCGCGCAATACGGTGAAATTTACATAGACTTAAAAAAAACACAACACAAAAATTAAGTACGGACTATTTAATAAGACGAGAAGAAGAGCCTTTTTGAAGATTTTTTTTTTCTAGAACCTATCTTCCGTTTTTGTATGAGCTTGCAGTCTCGATTTACGCGGTTTCGATTTACGCGTTTTCTCTAGGAACGTATCTACCGCGTAAATCGAGGGATGAGTGTGAATATATATTATAGAATGCGGTAAATACAAGCTTTTTCGACCATAAGGTCACTTTAGGCAAAAAATTATAAGAACCTTTTTAAAGTAAGGTAACGACTAGCTTTGCAAAGAAAAATATGCATGAAATTTCTACTGGAAGATTATTAATATATTTTTTAATATTTGTGACGTATTCGCAACGACGGTATTGATGCCGTTAAAATTAAATTCGCAATAGAGATGATTGAAATTTAAAAAAAATCTTTTCAAAATTTGCCATTAAGTCTAACTTACGTAACCAACTGTTCTTGAAAAAAAGATGAAATATGTTGCGTTAATGTGTTTATTAGTTTCATTGTAAATAGCTGTGTCTTAAATATTATCGTTTTAAATCAAAGTCCTACACAAATGATCTAAAATTAAATTCATTTTCAACCATAACAACGACCTGGCCCAATTTTAAATGAAAATTTAATATTTTTTTAACACACTTTGATGTTCAAATTTATGTTCAATGTTAAATTTAAATTAATATCAGTGTTATTCCACTTGTTGTGAAACGACGGGTGACGCAGGGTTTACCTCTGCTGGGATAATTTTCAGGTAAATAGTACGTAAAACTTTTATCTCATGAGTAAACATTAAATATATGATAGCTAAGTAAAAAATACGTTAACAGTATAGTCAAAGTTTGAAAATTAATGGTTCCAAAGCTATGAAAGACAGCTTTGTTGCTCTATTACTTGTTCCATACCTAATATAGTTCATTACACAAGCAGTTGATCACTTTGTACTCAGGACCGGTTTCGTGGCTTTTTTTAACTGATAAGAGAGTATACCATTACAGGGTAATGTTGAGCAAGACTTATAAAAGTGTAACATGCAATTGCCTTCAGAAAATTTCATTGTTAGCGACCGTTTTTACTTAATTGTTTTTCAATTTGTTTGTAGTGTAGTAACTTCCATTACGTCTTTAACATATTTATTATAGTATACTGGTATTGCTACCCGGCGTCGCTCTGACTAAGCGACCAATAATTATTTAATGTTATACCATTCGACATAATTATATCACAAAATCTAACATCCAAAATAGAGTTAAAATAAAATCACAAACTTTATTTAATTTGATGACAGCCCCATTCTCGCCCATTAAAATGTCCAAATGCAAGAAAAAAACTAATTTGCTGTCAAAGAAATGTCAAATTATACCTTCACGTAAATAATTAACAATATTATTAATAATAAAAGCCGGGAAAAGTTCAGTAGAAGACTAATTTATTACATTTTTACTAAATATCTTCGCCAATAAAAATTCAAACATATTTTCTTTCATATTCGTTTTTATGACAACTTAATGACCAACAATGCAAAAGGGAATTACAGACCCACAGACATACATACGCCGTTTCGGTTTTATATATAAGATTTAATATCAATTATGCATATTTTGTTACATGATTTATAAATTATTGGCATACTTCTTAAATCAAATGTTTGTTACATCTTTATACCTAAGTATTTATATAAATAACTCTTCATAATTTTCTTATCTTTTGAAGATGCTTGCGATAAGCGAAACTGGTCCTGATCTTAACAAATTAATTGTTAAATAAGTACAAAAATGTTTAATTGCAAGTGAATAAGAAAGTTATGTATTTTAACTAATAATTAATTTTAGTCAGTCAGTGCAGAATCGATTAAGAGTATCATATTAAATATTTATATGTATATATATATATATCTTTTACTATTTCCACTTACATTTGAGGGAGTTTTAATTATTGATAATATCATACACCCTTGCACGTCTGATAAAGAAATACATCTCACGCTTATATTAAGATTTATTGAAAGCTTAAAGTCCATGGCTTACTTTAAGATTTAAACCTAAAAATATTGTTGATCTAAAGATTTTAATCAATGAGATGAAACACGTGCCATGATATACGATTCAAAAATTGGAATAACAAAATAATCATTTTTTATTGTATTCGGAATGTTGATTTCTTTTCGACGTTTATTGAAACATATATATTTTTTATTTTTCTCAAACGCATTGAACCAAAAATATCTTGTTATTCTATGGTCTTTAATAACAACAAAAAAACCAAATCTGATTACTGGAATAGCTCTTTGATCCACCTGACTTTAGTTGGATTGTCCAAATATTTAAGGGGATATTTTCAGCTCGTGTTTGTATTATATTTGCGAAACCTTCAGATTTTTATTTTTCCACGCAAAAAGCTCTCGAAACGATTTTTATATACGAAAAGCTTCAAAGCATCAAGATGAATTTGACTAAAAATTTTCATTCAGATACGGATTTCTTATCACATATCTCTTTATTTATAATGAATTTCGAATCTTTTCATTTAGAATAGACTCACTTATGTTATCATAAAAATAATACAATATCTTTATTGAATTGATGCCATTCCAACAAGTATTGACAGTGAACACCTTAAAAGTGATCACTTATGTTAGTTATTCTGATATAATTTTTGCAACAAGTACATTGAACAGTAAATAAAAAATAAAGTCCAAAAAAGTCAATTGTAATGAAAGAAAAAAAAAATCTATGTCCGCTTTAGCCGCTTTGGCTGCTACCAATGTGAGAGCATATTGAATGACATGATTTTTCGCAAGAGAACTGCATGTTAGTCAGGCGTTCAACATTTTTTTTCAGAAAGGTTTTAGATGCAATAATTTAGCACCGTGTTTTCAGAATTAGATAGATGCTTGATAGGACGTTATGGAAATATTTAAATTGACAAATTACTTCATACATGGTCGTTAGCCGTTATATATAGTCACTGTCAAGATTTGCAATCCTGGGATCCTGCCTGTGCTTTTTTTAGAAAAATCCCGAATTTGAAAACATTATTTCTCAGGGCTCAAATTGTATCCAGTAAAGGTGTGTCAAGATGTGTTTTGTTTCAAGCATTTTCTTCACATTGGGAAAAAAGGTGCAAAGTATCAAAAAAAATTAAGTAAGTGGAATCATTCGATTCTACATGCATCTGTTTCGCCAAATATTCCAAGATTGAATGCCTGATATCTTGAGATTCAAATAATAAAATATATACAATCTTGGCTCATATTGCCGTGAGTTTGCCGTGAAACCGTTCTTAGAAGATTTCCCTGTTGATACTTTCACACTTTTCCTTTTTGAACTCGTATTTTCTTTCAAATTATAACTTTAAATAGTTATTTATTTATAAAATATCATATAAAATTAGAAAAAAACTAATAACACATTTCACTTGATGAGATTCTGTTGATACAAATGATAATATCATCATTACTAGTATTGTTCGTCTCTGATTATAACCTTATTGTGATAGTGTTGTGATGGGCAAATAGAGCATTGTTTTCTATTCGCGTTGGCCTACAAAACATAATTCAATCAACTTCTATTTTCGTTATGACAACAAAAAACAAAGAAAAGCAAGCTTTCGTAAATTGATATGGAAAACATGGTTTCTATTACGTAGAATTATTTGGATCAATCAAAAAACTAAGCGATTGCTTCAGCATATCAAATGGAGAAAGCAAATGAGAATTTAGAAAGGAATAAAAAAAACAAGATGTAAATATGAGTATTTGTTATACATACAGATTTGGAAAAAAAATCACAGAAAGTTTTTAAGATTACTGTTTTTAGATAAGAAAGAACGGTTTCTATTAACGCCCTGTTTTCATAATATGAATAGATGTGTGGGAAGAGATGAAAATATAGAAACATGCATTTGAAACCAAATCTGCTAATCAGGTAATAATAAATGAGTATCCACTCATTATACTTTATTCCATAAATTAGTTTTCAATTCAATCGGTCATGAGTGACAAACTAAAATAATTAATATAAAATTTATTTGTGAATAGTGTATCAAAAATGACGACTAAAAACATAACAGAAACATAGTAATAAAAATAATAACACATTTTTAGTACTTATTTCACATTGAACTTATTGAGATCAGGACCGGTTTCGCTCATCGCGAGCATAATCAACTGACGAAGAAACTTTGTACATCGAATCAATCAATATTGTGTATTATTCAAATTTTTAAGACATCAAAATAATTATGTTTTACGATATACGGTTTATACGTATTACGGTTAACGAGCTTTTTTTTTAATTTTTAAAAGCAAAATATTACATAATGAAATAAATATGTACATATATACGTATCAAACTGCATATTTTAAATGCTTTTCGTTTTTGATATGTTCCATTCATTAAAAATAAATGAGTTATTATCAATATAAATAATTCATTTAAACAACAAATAAAACACTTGAATAATGAAGCTTAGAAGGAACGTTCAAAGCAACATAGAACCTGTATCCGATTTCGGTACCCAAATGTATTTTGGTTACTTAGTCCCTGTTAACGCCTTCGTGAAAAAGGGTAAACATCCCAGATTTTAAATAACCTTTTATTTTTTGCTTCGTAAGCTTTTAACAGTAAAAGCCTGGCTGCAACAATTTTAGGCCTCGGTATAAAATATTTTAAATCAACATCAATTGGCATCAATAATATCATATTAAACCTTATATGGTCCTTGCATTAATTTGACACCTGGTTTCGTAGCCCAGCGAAACACTATAGAAGCGGTCTCCAAATTTTGTTTATCACAGACCACTAAACTCACAATTTTGAGTCTCGCGGACCTCATAAAAAATACATCAAAATGGCTTTTTATCAGGATGGTTCAAACATATGATATTTTTAATAGTGATTAAATCGTAATAACACTATGAAATAGTTGATGGTATTTTTTTATTGCGTAATTTATAAGTTGAGTATGATATAGATGAATTTGCCACATGAAATAATTTGATATATTCTTGTTTTCAATGACTCAATTGAAAAAACTCCATAGACCACTTTTAATGTGCTTACTGTCACTTCTTGATGAAAAAGCATTACGATTAAAGATCAAGACTGTTTTCGCTCATTGCGAGCATTATCAACTGATTTGACGCTGGACGTAGGTCCAACAATATGTCACTTTCAAGGCATCGAATACCTTCATTGACTGATAAAGAATGGGTGTATGTACCTCATTGTTTTATAACTATGAACTCCCGCGTGTGATACCGATTTCAGATATAAAGAAATCCAAAATAAAATACTGTTCTTTTTTTTCTACTGAAACTATATCTGGAGTCTGCGAAGTAGGCTCCTAGTTTCCTGGCTATGTTTCTTGCTTATTCTTACCAAGAATTTCTCGTTATGTTAACGTAAGTTTGAGGAATTTACTATTCGTATAGTATACATGCCCAATGCCTAATTTAATCGACAAGCCTGGCTCGTAGTTTAAGATTTAAGTCTTTATATTGAAGCTGGCAAGACTGTTCATTACTTTGCCACATTTATATATGTATCAAACTTGAGTGACCGATATTAAAATCAGTACTCCGTAATTTCAACATCGGACATCGCTAACGAAACCATATTATATTTACACAGAAAATAATAAAAATAACAATAAAACGGTCGAAATTAACGTCAAACCATTCGGAAACCCTTGAAACAAATACTCTTTTCATATCTCTACTTACATTGTTATATAAATATTATATTTACCTAGTGTTTAATAAGTTTTTATTGTATTATGAGATTTATTTTTATCATGGCATTAATAAATCTCTGCGTATCAATAGGATATAATTTATTAATATTTTTTCATACACCTCAAGTGGGATGGTTCATCAAAGCTACTGAATGTTCAATGAAATGCCATCCGGCTAATCAACCAAATAATTTTCGAAACTCGTATCTTAAGTGCTGATATGGAAATTAAAAAAATAGCGCGCATGAAAGTTCATATTCTTATTAATTATATTATATTTTTACAAAGCCCAGTCAAAAGACTTCAAGAAATAATATGTCTTAAAAAGAATTTATTTATTGGTTATTGTACATGTGGAAATAAAACTATGCCCCGAAACTGATAATGAATAGATGGATTTTTCTATACCTACTTTATCAAAAGTAAAGGAATGTACAGGTCTACTGATACATATTCTTCGAATGCACATGTTTATTTATAATATTACATATTTACGAAACATATATTTTGCCTTAAGACTGCAGCACAAGCTATAAAACCGCTTTATAGAAGAGAGTGCTGTAGGAGGGTTGACTGGACAAACCTTTAAAAACATGCCTTGATTTTTTACTTATCAGTCTTCAGTACTCAGCAGTCAATGCTTTCAGTGTGTATTTACTAGTTTCAATTTATTAATATAGTATTGCCTTCACCGGTCATTATTTTTTTAAGCCATGTCCGCTCCCAACGTGGAACATATTGACTCCTCATGGAGTCTATTTCTACGTTTGTTTTTGTTTACGATAACTGCTTGTTGCTCAGTTTTTCAAGTTCTCTTTTTTGAAGAAAATAGGGATTGAAAGGATTTAAGGAATTGGTTAGCTAATCGCTCTCGCTACGCATAGTTTTTGGAATCGGGAGACGGGTAAAGGATTTTTAGCACACAAAACGCAGTATCGATAAATCAAATAAAAAAATCTGTTTGTGCAGGGACTCGAGCCCGTGAGGTCCGTCACGGAAGCTAATGAGGTTTACCACCGCACCACGGACCCGACAATTAATAAGAACCTACTTAAAATTATTATTGATTTAGTCACTTCAATACTTATCGTGTGGTAGTATAATTATAACTTCCCACTTGCGCTTGCTATTTGGAACATATGGCCACCAACGGTGCCTTTAAGACGGAAGAAGTAACACAAGCAGAATACAGGCAACCCTGGACTATCTTCAGTACATTATCAAGTCAGTTCCACCGCCGCTTTTTAATTTTGGACTTAGCAATGCATTATTTAATATGAAATTTCTCTAGATCCTTGACAAAATCAAACCTTAGTATTTTCCGCAAACATCTATTTTCATGGCTGACGACCGTCATGGAGCAACGTCAAAATGTGTGCGATTAATAAGTGTCACTTGGCTCTGACAGAGTACAACCGTGAGTGAATGGTGCTATGAGTAGGTTATTATAAAAACATGCATAGAATATATGCGCAAAAAAATGGTAGGATTTGCTTTATCCAAGACTCTGAAATGGAATATTGGCAAATTTTGACTATTTTTGAGTTGGGAGATTAGTTGATTGAGAAAATTCCACATTGAAATAACCATTTTGACCAATCAGTAATATAAATGAGTTATTTTTTATTTTTTATTTTTTTTAACCATGTCCGCTCTCAACTTGGAGCATATGGACTCCTCGCGGAGTTTATCTCAACATATGTTTTTCTACAAGAACTGCTTGTTAGTCAGTTGCTCAACCTCTCTTTTTCGAAGAGAGTAGGGATGGAAAGAATACGAGGACTAGGACAGGACTAGTGATTAGCTAATCGCTGTCACTATGCGTCGCTCTTTGGGATCGGAAAGGTGGGAAGGGATTTTCAACAACACAAACACCCATGCCTTTGAAGAGATTTATCGAGTGAAAAAATCCACTCGTACCGGGAGTCGAACCCGGGCGGTCCGGCACGCAAGTCAAAGCCGTTGCCACTGCGCCAGGGACCGGACAATGAGTTATACTATTTATAATTCATAGTGCATTCGTCGCAATGGTTAGTAAAATTATATCGGTATCTACCTGAGTATCAGATTACAGAAACAAAAAAAAACTGTGTGGAAAATGTAAATTCGGAGTAAGCATGTTTCGAAACGACATCACAGCTCTGCTTTTTGCCTCTATGGTCTTAAAGCCAATGACAATAGCCATTTCTATAGTATTTACACAAAAGGGAAAACGTATTTACTTTATCAAGTACAAGATCAACAGGCTGACAAAAGCTTGAGAATCCCTCGTGAGTTCTACTACACATTAACAGACTTCCGAAAAAACATTTTTTAAAACTGGATTTTTTTTGTTTTACATCTCAAATAAAGGATAACACTATTTTGTTCTACGGATATGATACTGTTATACAAGCTAAAGATCTTGCAAAGGTGTTGCGTTGCATCTTATCAAAGTCTTTCTAATATCAAAATGACTGCTATTTTACAAGCACATAAAATCGATAAACTCACATTTGTAAAGAAAATAACGAAAGTGAATAGTGGATATTGTAATTTTTGTATAAACGTGGACATGGATTTGCTTGAATTAATTATTAAAAAAAAATTGCTTTGCTGCTTATAGTTCATGTGCCAGAGTAAATTCAACGTTGTCACTCGGAGTTTTCTCAAGATAAATAAAATAATAAGCACTCATTAAATCTGATATAGCCAGCACTTGAACCGGGCATCGATCAGCAGATTTATTTTTACGATTTTTTATAGCATAATGAATAAGAATGTATATTTTTAAAATTGTGTTTTTTTATTTTCTCATCATATCCACAAAACCTTCAAAATATCTATCTCATACTAAATATAATTACTATTATTGTATTAAATGAAAACGCATATTTTGATAGTTATAGAATTAAAGATATCACACTGTTGTACAATCAGTTAAATGATCACATGTGGAACCTGTATTAATAATAAAATAACAAAATGTTTTTTATATTTATTTATTCGCTCTCAGTGTGCAGACTTAGAAGTCCGAATAGAGCTTGTCTTGACAGATTTTTTATACGAAAAATACTTCTCACATAGTTGATAAGCCATTTTAAATATAGTATGAACATAAAAATAGGGCTGCAGCAAGCTAATTGCTCTTGCTACATACCTTTTTTGGATCGGATGGAACTTTAAACTGAAATCCAGAAATTAATTAAAAAATCAACACATGTGTCCGTGATAACCGCAACTGACGTTGACGACTCGACCATGGACCAGCATATTTATCTAAATAAAATTTCCCTCTACGGAGAATTGTCAGTTGTCTAAGTGGCTAATTTTACCACTTGCTTTTAGTATGAAAGATATTTTTCTAATAAACCTATAAACAAAAATGAAAAGACCAATTTTCAATAAACGAATCTTGCTAAAAATACGGAGCTGAATTGCAAAATTTAATTGGCTTAAAGCAAATATTTGTTCGCCTTGAAAAACCATTTCGTGAATCATTTCCCAAAGTTATTAAAACTTTTCAATCAGTAAACCGTGAAAAAGACTAAAACGGATCACAGTCCTCTCAAACTTCCGTGCACACCGTGTTAAGAGTAATAAATAATAACACTTGCCCAAAATAGCTTCCAGCTGCCTTGACTTTTCCTATTTGTGTGCTTAATAAATTTATTCAAATCCATGTGTTCAAGTCAACAAAAGGTTTGAAATACTAAAAGCTTATAAGCTCTCGTTTGGATTTATTTATTCTTATCAATTTTACGACGCTCTTTCACTTGATATAATACTTGTTTCATAAATAATATATAGAAGATAAGAATAAAGCGGTTGATGGTGAAATTTTTCTCACATTTTATTTAACGTAATAACATTAATTTTCAAGAGAAAAGATATTTTTTTAAATATTCATATTTTATTTAAATAGATTTTTACGACCGTAAGTTTTAAAATATACTTCTCTTGTGAAAAATATATTATTAAATAATATATTTTTTTAACCATGTCCGATCCCAACTTGGAGAAAATGGACTCTTTTCTATGATAACTAATTGTAATTCAGCTGTCTCTTTTTTCTAAGAGAGTACTGATTGAAAGGATACAAGGACTAGTGGTAAGCTAATCGCTCTACGCGCCGCTTTTTTGGGGTTTTGGAAGGGTGGAAGTGGAATTTAACAACACAAACAAACATTGCTTTCGAACAGAATCGATAAATCGACTGAAATAATCTGCTAGTCCAGGGACTCGAACCTGGGCGGTTCGTCAAAACGTTAATTACTGTACCACGGACCGGACATATATTCCACATATACTTGATACATATAATGATAATAATATTCTATTTACGTAGTATATGATAGTATTATTTACGTATTTATTGAAAAATTATAATTTTTTAATGATTCATATTTTACACGTAATCCCAAAAAAATTATGTCGAGCCGTGGAGTTACCTTAGTCGACCAATTTAATAAGAAAAAATAGTAAATAATCTAAGAGACCGCTTAATTAACGTTTGGATTTCGTGACACTGGTTGTTTACATTTTCATTCTTTGACGGTCTGCTTAGATTGCTGAATAAATCGTTTAATAGTTACGACATTAATGTATCGTGAATAATTTTCAAATTTATATACAACTAGCTGTACCCTGCGCGCGTTGCTACGCCAGCAACTAAAATAGATTTGAAGGAAAGACATTACACAAATATTCAATTAAATTTGCATGTATTCAATACTCGAGAAATTTGTAAAAATTCGATATCAATTTTTGGGGGGAGGGGGGTTGTTTGGCGGGGTGGGGTTTGGGGGGGGTATGCCAAAAACCTTCGAAGAAGTGAACTCGAAAAATTCTTAAAGTTTAAAAAAAAAATTGCGGGGGGGGGGTGGTTGGGGGGTGGTTGGGGGGATGGGTTGGTAGGCCAGAAACCTACGCGGGGGTGCACTCAATAAATTTGTAAAGTTTCACATCGATCGGTCGAGCGGTTTAGTAGTTCATAGCGGACATACATACAGACATTCATTTTTATATATCTAGATAAGTACATTTAAGTACTTAAAATATCTTATGCCATCTTTTCGATACAACAAAAATACCTAATTCTAAAATTCATCGGATTTTGAACTAATGTAAATGGTGAGAAAAATGTGATTTTTCTTCATTATCTAAGTTTTTCTTTTTTCAAATTAAAAAACCCAATCGACTGAAACAGTTGGCAGTCATATGGTGTGAAGTCCGATGAGTATGCAGGATGCCATAAAGTCACCCAAAAAAAGTTCGCATATTTTTTTCTGGTGAACTCAGCAATATGCGAGTGGATTTGTGCGTGATTTTTCGATCGGACAATGCGTGCGGGAGACCCTGTTCGCACCTTTTCGTATTTTACCAAATTTTCCATCCCAGAATCTCCGAGTATTGGGCCAAGATGTGCCGACTTTATCGAATAGCTGTCACCATAAATATTGTATTTTTTTCGCAGCTTTCGTTGCGGTTTTTGTTGTGTGAAGCTGCAACGAAATACAGCTCTTCAAATAATATTCTGAAGGAAAAAATTCTCTCACTATTTCAAGACCAAAAGAAGAATTTATAAGACTTTTTGGTAAATTATGAATATATGGTCACGGGACAGAGTCCTAATCCTCTCGAGCGAAGCTCAAAAAATTTATACATGGCTTATAATTTTATGTTTTGACTCTTTGAGTTCTTGTGGATTATTGTAAAATGTGGAATCAAAATGATTAAATCTGAAGAATATTACTGATTATTGTATGAGTTCTGAAAGAAGAATTTGTTTTGTAATATTAACCTATAGTGAAATTATTCTTTTTATTTTAAACAAATAATAAACTTATGTGACTGTCTCTATCTGTACAATATTATTATTTGTGTAGTTTGTGGTTGCATTTTTGCTCCTGTAAATTAGAGCAACTCGATTTCATACCTATTGCGAAGTATTCTTAAGGATCTTCTAATATAATAAATTAAAAATTAAAGATGAAACATTTCAAAAAAAATCGTAAGCCTTACATTCATTTCATTTAATGTGCTTATTTTTCATAAATCTTTACAAAAATTCTGTCCCGTGACCATATATCCATAATTTACCGACTTTTTTTAAAAAATGTAAAAAACAGTCGGTAAAAAACTACTTTCAAATCGAAATTATACTAAAATTCCAACCAGAAAACTTTAACCCTGTATAACACGGATTTGTATTACACTACGTTTTTGTGGAACCATAAAATCGTGTTATATTTTTATTTTTAGTTCAAGTATAATAATGCTGTGTAAGAGTGTAAGTGTTCTATTCGATGGGTAAGAAGAGGAAGTGCAAAAATAATGTTGTCATCAAAAAACCGACACCCTGATTGACACTCGAGAATATATTGCAATAAGTCAAACAATATCAAATAGTCGATCCAATTTGCAGTGTAGGTAAAGCGGAAATGAGTTCCGGCTTGCAAAAAAGATTAATTTCAGTGACTGCATAAAACGTTCAATAGCAACAGTAATAAACACTCAATATATCCACAGATGAATCGACAGTTATAATTTTATCTTTCGGAGTTATCATATAATATTAAATTTCGCAATTCTGTGATAATATATTGAATTAATATAATGGAATTTTATTTGTGCTTCGTTTGTTATTGAATATAAATGTCATTTTTTGGATTAAATTACATCATTAAATCTTGATATCATTATAATAACTTTACTAAAGACAGCATAATAAGGAATCTTAAATGAATAATCATTTTAATAACTCCTTGTTAAATTATTTACTATTTTATTTTATAAAAAAACATCACAGTCAAAAAATTCATATATTTTTATAGAATATATTTATTCTAGTGGTCAACATTGTCGTCTTTGATTGCGATATCCACGAGTTGGAATATAAATCAATTATTTTATCTACTATAATCCAAAATCCTGCTACATTAAGATTCAAAAATTCAAGGCATAGTCATATCCTACCTGTTGTTTAAATCCTCACTCTTTCCTAAATAAATTAATTGAGAGACTGCATAACAATCTATTCTCTTAGAAAAACTTCAGTTGAAATACTTCATTAGGAGAACATTTGATTCTTAAAAATGGCTTGGTTTTCCAAAAACAAGTTTGGTTCCCAATATGGAGTATATCGACTATTTCAAATAGAGCTGTATGTTAATCGCTCATTAAACTTTTTTTTCGAAAAGATAATACACAGAAAATAAGTTGCAATAAGGGCCAGTGGTTAGCTAATAACTTTTTCGGAGCCCCGTTCTCTGGATCGGTGGATGAAATGAAATAAGATATTAAATAATATTTTCAAGTAATTCCTGAACTTTCTTCACCGTGGATTAAACGTTTCTATAGCGCTCACTTTGATGCTTATGAATCATAAATCAAATCGTGCTACAAAATTAATGAAGGAGTTCTATGAAACTGTCATGTGCTCAAAGCTTCATCTTTTTCACTGGCTCCCAACCATTAGGGGTTTACTGTTTTTTTTAACGAGTAGATATTCATATTGTTTCGAATGCATTTTTTGATTTAGAATGTCTTAGGAAAAGGGAGAATCATTATATAATGAACAATGGTGAAAAAAGGAAAGGAACAAAAAAATATTGGGAGTCTCTGATCTATTGAGTATTCTTGAATGGGTAGGAGGCGTCTTACGGTGAGTGATCAGACCTGTCATTGAAACTTATAAAATTGTATGCGAAATTAACTTTTGGATTCTATTATAAGCTGTTATTATTGGGTAGACACTGTTTGGGTGGTTCCATTCATTTAACGCCACTGGATGCTCGTAATCGTGAAAAATTGACGGTTTTGAAACACTGGTGGGTGGAGGAGGGTAATTAAACTAACAGTCGGTTGGCTTAGTAATTAATGGGCACATCTCGAAAGCTTACCACTTAACTTGTTAATATTTGGCAAACTTAAATACATCGCATATAGAAGTTATAAAATGCTTTTATATAATTAATACATTATTGATTTTTTTGATATTTAATGAAAAGGGTTGAAAGACTCACATTTGTCTATGTATATAAGATAACATCACCTAATATATGAGTTGTTCCAAAACAATAACGCAAATTTTTTTGAAATGATAAAAATACATATATATTGACACCGCCTTATGTGGTAGGTCATCAGAACTCTCTCGAACGATCTATTATTCACCTCAGTCACTGAGTTTAAGTCGATATCACGAAATAAATTCATTGTTTCTATATTGAAATTAGCGATTCAATATAGAGTGATGTCAAATTAGTAAAAGAGACATTTATGCGGACGTCTCGCTCTAAATGTCTCTCGACTCTTTCACGCCCTGAGTGCATGAGATACGAAGTATTTCATGCAAAGTTCGATGGGCCATAAATAATGGCTTATCGCGCGTGACGTTTAACGGTCTTTTTGTAACGGTCTTTTGGTACCTAATGGAACCGCTTTCTTTCATACAGTGGCAGTGAGAGATTGGATAGCAGGGAGAGAGCACGCGCTTGCCAGATAAGTCTTACTGTCGTGGTTGAGACTGTAGACCCTGAGAGTGGCCTGCAAGCTCCTAATCCTCTCCCTAAGGATAAATTCTAGTAAATTCCTGATATCTTCGTAGCTATCGTAATATTTGTGTTTTGTCTTGTATTTAAATTCAATGTACTTGTGTAATATAACGTCTGTGTAAATTCTTAACGATTAAAGATTGTGTGCTAATCACACCCCATAACGCTTTGAGATTGTTTTGTTTATAAGAGCACCATGTTTCTCCTACTCGGTTTCCAAAATTCCTCTCCCTGAGTGTCGGATAGGAGGCTCCTTCTCGATTTACGAGGGAGCCGAATCAAGGTCATCTCAATATAAATCAGTGGTTAACAATGAAAACTGGATGGGTACCAACTTTACCAAAAACAATCTTACACTTTAGCAGAAAATCATTATATTACTACACACATACAGGTAGTCCTCGACTTCCGAGATACGTTCCTGAACTTTAGTCGTATATCGAATTTCTTAGAAAATATAAATTAACATAAATCTTTGTTCGTGTAATGTTATCCATAAGAAGCTCTCAGGTTCAAAGCCTAACACAGCCGAATTCTGAAGCAAATAATAAATTTCTTAATCACGTAAGTTTTCTATGAATTTGTTTGTCAGGTTGATCACAATGAAACAATATAGTTACTTATATTAAAGCTCTTCCATGTTATTTATTTTTACGTAAAAAAAAAATCATACAGAAAAAATAATAAAAAAATACTCTGGAGAGATGCAAATTTGGCTTTGATCAATTTGTGTATGTAGTCGTACATTTTCATTTGGCTTTCGTATTCAATTTATCGAATGAAGTTCTTTTATTTTAAATTTAATGAACCTGTTGATTGTTAAATTAAAGGGTTTCGTCATTATTTTATAGTGCCTACAAAACATAATGAAATTTAATTTCCAGCACAATAATGATTAAAAACCACAAAACCACATTTCAATCACTTGTAATAACAATATTTATGTGATTTTACAACCATATGTGATGTTTAATACTGAGATTAAAATGAAAAATAGTTATTCACTACAAATACGACACATAAAATGTAATCAGTAAATTTAGGTTCATTAAAACTGAACAATCACAAAGTTTCATACATTGGAAAATGCTTAAATGAAACCGGATATATATTTTTTTTAAATAAAAAAATTCTTCTCTTTTTCAAAATATGTTTGTATATTGTGATGGTCCTGTATTCCGATGGTAAGTTAGTTATAGTCAATTCCATAGTCAAGAGTACGAAACATCGAATACATGTAGTACGTTAATTTTTCAATCGTTTTCTTGAATTTTGATTCACATGTATATTTTTTGTCCTGAATTTCTTATAGTCAAAACTTTCTCGAGAAAAGTAATACTAATTACCCTTCTTTGTTGAATAATAAAAAGAAAGCTTGATGACTGACATAGAACCATCTATCGTTAAACAAATTTCTTCAAAATGCTTCGATATGATTAAATATATAATACATATACTTCACACTGGTAGTAGAAAATTGTATGCGTATGATGTGTCATTCCCAGATTAAGTAAATAATAAAAATCATGTGAAATCGGGAACTAAAAGCTAAGAACAATTATAAACTAGTGTTTATATGAAAGCTTTGTATTAATTATAATTATTCAAAATTTAATGCTAATTATTCAGTGTATTATTGAGTGTTAACCTTCGCTGCACGGTGATATGTATTTACTACAACTCGACTCTAATAATGAGAATATTTCTATTAAATATAATAGATACTGATCTGAGAATTTTTGTATTCCTCAGTAATGTTATTACGTATTAAATACAATTACAGTTATGTATGGTTATTCATTTGCAGCGATGGAAATAAATAATTAGTGGAAGAATCGGGCAAAGAATCACCCATACACACAAACGTATTCCAATTTATGCGCGTGTGTAAGCGCGAGTGCGAGCGTACTCATGCACGTGTTCAGCTCCGGCGAGAAAGCGCATGCGTAGAAGTGATCGACTTCGAACTAGCCATTCATTTCGTCATTACGAATTCGACCGCCGACGGGTGAAGACGTCGGAGCGGCAGCTAATTGCGATGTTTTTTTCTTCTTTTCAGACACTTAGATTACAAAAATTGTTATATTTCAACTTCAACCATAGTCAATCAAAGCAATGTCTAGAAATATTCACATTTTTCCGGTTTTTAAATAACTTTTTCATATGGTGTAGTAAATACATATCACCGGAGCTCGCGGAAGTTTTTAGCACAGTATGGGGAGGGTTAAGCTAACCAAACTGTTCACAAACAAAATAATAATTGTGCAAAAAAGATCATATTATATCACGATTTTAAAAAATAACGCAATTTTAACGTTTTTATTGTTAAACAAAATTGGTTCAAAAAACAAATCTTTTGTTTGTTTTATAATTAGTATACAAACTTCACACGAGTGCTGTCACAGATTTTCACATTAAAAGGTAAACCGCAGCGTCAAACAAATAAGCCACAGCCGAATTATTTAATAATTCATTAAGTATTTCGAGCTTTAGAAGATTTATGTAGATGACATGATGCTTAGATGAAGCTGATTCAACTTTCTCCGTTCTCATTCGATGTAATTGTCAGAGTGACAATTGAAACCGCATATTAAAACTTGTTGACATTTGCAACCAAAGAATACACTTAATTTCATAATTGTTTTGTATAATCAGCACATGTTTCAACTGATATAATGATGAATAGGATCAACTGATGAAATA
The DNA here is from genome assembly GCA_028554975.1 of Himalopsyche kuldschensis. Lineage (NCBI taxonomy): Eukaryota > Metazoa > Arthropoda > Insecta > Trichoptera > Rhyacophilidae > Himalopsyche > Himalopsyche kuldschensis. The sequence goes on along the minus strand of JAHFWI010000085.1, from coordinate 59,552 downwards.
TAAATGCAAATAGACTAATTTATATAAAAATTTTGTACTCTTTCTTATTTTATAACTTTCTAAATTCATTTTTTTTCAGAGCAGTCAAATATTTCGAACCAAAAATTCCATTTACCTTAGTGCTGTACAGAATTATTGATTGCCTGATACAATGAGCGAAACCAACCCTGATCTTTACCAAATATACAAAAAAAATATTTTCTATTTATTGAAATATAACTCAATTTCAAATGAATCAGTGTTTTCTTTTTAATTTACTTTCATTGTCACGTTTCATATAATTCTTCGGAATAAATAAAAAGTCGATAGCAGAGTAATAGATATAATCATTTTGATGCCAATATTTATTTACTGTGGTATTTTTGCGTAGATGTCGGGAAACATACCAAGATGATTAGTAAAAAAATTATACTATCACAGGCATTCATTGTTCATCCCATATTATTTAAATTTTTAAATTAACTGTGATAAGAACACAAATATTCAAACTCGATTAAATAATCATTATTTATAGTTAATGTTATTCAACTGCAGCTAGTTTTGCATGAATTTTTAATATTTAACGAAAAGCGATCTATCATAAACGTTCATTGTTTTTTAACATGAAAATAATCTTATATATAAAACTGAAACGGCGTATGTATGTATGTGAGTCTGTAATTCCCTATTGCATTGTAGTTGCACGTTGCCATAAAAACGAATATAAAAGAAAATATGTTTGAATTTTTATCGGCGAAGACATTTAGTCAAAATGTAATAAATTAGTCTTCTACTGAACTTTTCCCGGCTTTTATTATAAATAATAATGTTTATTATTTACGTGAAGGAAGCAAATTAGATTTTTTCCTTGAATTTGGACATTTTAATGGGCGAGAATGGGGCGGGGCTGTCATCAAATTAAATAAAGTTTGTGATTTTATTTTAACTCTATTTTGGATGTTAGATTTTGTGATATAATTATGTCGAGTGATATAACATTAAATAATTATTGGTCGCTTAGTCCGAGCGAAGCCGGGTAGCAATACTAGTATTTTATAAGTGGAATAACCTTTCCAACATTTAAAACAACACTAGCTGCTCGTTTTCAGATTGAATAGAATTTGAATGACATTATCGCTGTTCATTTGTTTATACATTAAAATATTTGACAGCTCTTTATAGATACAATATTAAAAATGTCATTCAGTTATTATATTTCAGGAGATGAATCTGCAGGGGCTCAAATATAACGATTTTATAGATAAGGATTGTCAAAACTGAAAAAGTAAGTCATACTTATGAATAAAACTTTAAAAAAAGAGGTTAACCACGAATTGCTCTTAAAATTATAATACACCTACATATATGGTCCCCATAATGCAACCACAATATTCTACTTTTCGTTTGAATATTCAGCTTGCAAATGTATTTTACATTCGGTATATAACTTTGTCTCTGAATGTATCCAGTGTATGCGATGTTTTCAACACTTCCCACGAAACTCTCCAGAGAAAACAGGGGAAAATGCAATTGGATAAAAATGTTTCTCGTAAAATATTCAATATAAAAAAGGCTCTGAACAAGAATTGAAAAATGGAATCATACAATCAGTATTCGGTTGAATTATAAAATGAAAAAAAGGACTACTGTTATTATTATAGGAAAATTATTGTTTGAGCATAGAATAAATAGCTCGTAACTAGCATTAAACTAAACGTATTAAATTGAATATATACCATTATGACTATTTTCGAGATTATATTTCTTGGTATAACTCTCTCAAATTATTGCTTATTATATTATGTTAAAAAATAATAACACATTTTTTGTACTTATATTACATTAGATTTATTAAAATCAGGACCGGTTTCGCTCATTGCGAGCATTATCAACTGATAATAAATACAAAAATACAGCGTTATTTGTATAAAAGCTAAGCAAGACTAAGAAATATATCACAAATATTTGGTAATACAAATATGCAAATAATAACAAAATAAGCATCATTAATATCAAATAGACTATACATTTAAAGTATAGTCTATTTGATATTAAAGACCTCTTACCAATAGAAGCTTCTACATTCAAAACAAATAATGTAACAATATTAAATCCAAATGGTATTTACATTATCAAATGGGGAATTTTAATAATAATTTTGATTCGCGCGCATAGTGGGAAAAAATACTCGGAAATACGAAGGTTGGTTCATGCTAATACGACGGGTGGTCAAAGGGAGATTGGGATCGCGTATTATTATAAATTCAACTCAATTATTCAATGTATCTCAGCACTGCAATTACCTTTTTACGAATGTATGCAAAGATTCAATATGTAATATGAGTCGATTCATTGTTAATCCATTAAAAATAGTTTATCTTATTATTGGACACATCATATCTATCGCAATTGTTTTGACACAGTTATTAACCAAGGCAGTGGAGTTGGTGTTTTTTGGCCGGAGTGGGAGTCGTCGGGGCGTTTTGGCTGGAGTCGTACTCGTACTCGGAGTCGGAAATTTTGAAAGTTTGAACTTTTTATTTTGGCATATAAAATGTCAAATTAGACTATTGGCTTGATTGTTTTTTTTTTACCATGTCCGCTCCCAACGTGGATCATATGGATGCCTTACGGAGTTTATCTCAACATATATTTTACGATAGCTGCTTGTTACTAAGTTGCTAAACCTCTCTTATTCGAAGAGAGTATTTTGATGGAAAGGATACGAGGACTCGGACACGACTAACGGTTAGCTAATCGCTCTCGCTATTCGTCGTTTTTTGGGAGAGGAAAGGTGGGAAAAGATTTTAACAACAAAAACACTCATTCCTTTGAACAGATTTATCGACTGAAAAATCTACTCGTACCGGGAATTGAACCGGACAGATTGTTTGGTTGATATATAATTGAAAAAACATAAATAGGAAAGGTAGGAAAAAAATGTGACCAAATTAAACTTTTTTTAGTCCGAGTCGGAGTCGTTTTTTTGGTCAATAATGGAGTCGGATTCGGAATCGTGTTTTTGGAAAATGCTAGAGTCGGAGTCAGAGTAGTAATTTTTTTAACGACTCCACAGCCCTGTTATTAACTCTTGACATTTAAAAGTGTTAATTGTTTATTCATAATGTGTTTATATGACGGGTATAAATGTGTCTCACGCATGCAAGAGATATGAGATTAGATTAGAATGCTCATACTTATATGGCATAAGTTTTATTACGGCTAACGGGCACGCATAAATATAATCATGTTGAAGGTATGCTCTCATAAACCTGACCTTTATTTCACCAAGTTTAATCACAAAAACCTTGGTATACATTTCATTATTTCAACGCTTCACAATTCATTCTGTATTGTTACTTTGATGTAATATAAAATTAAAATACTTCTGAAATTTTTCGAAAACATAATGAAGGTTTTCGCCGGAACTTAAGTTCATAACATACCTACCTTTTGAAAGAAATGTGCAATTTCTTTTTTCAAGGAAACACATAAATTCTCACTCATCTTTTTGATTCTGACTTTCTCGTTGGTACATCTTTTACAAAATATATTATTCTTAACATAATAGCACTAGTCTTACGCCATCGTCAGATCTAATCCTGACTATTGCGTATGCCGAAATAGTCATCAATCATATATCTTATAATTGTTGTAGAACTTAAATACATTGCTATTTTTTTTACCGTAGTATAATGGAGTTCTACCAATTAAATGCCAATTCAATCAATCTAACATTATTAATATACCATGGATAATTTGGCGCTTTTTCAAATAAACTATGAAAACTAATCTTTATCATGATATTTCGTTATATTTATATATGTATATGTATATGTATATACTTTTTATTTGTTTCAAAAACTTTGGCCTTTATCAATCCATAGATATGTTTTTAATCCTTTTCCACATTCTTTTCAGGCCCAAAGACGCCAAAATAATTCAACCAAGTGTGATAAAATTAAATTTTCTATTTTAAAATTTAAATATATGTTCCCGCAATACAGCTGAAGGTATTTTTAAATTGTAATTTAATACGAGTACTTTTTAAGCGTACGGTCATGTATCAAAGAAAACATATCGTATTAAATAACATTTAACTATTCAATACACTTATTTCATTCCAAATGAAGACGTTGTAAAGGAAGTATAATATAAAAATACACCTCATTTTAAGAGTCATCTATCAAAATATTCAACAGGCATTTCTTTCATCTCCAATTTTTATATATTGATCGAAAAAATCTCAATAAATTATGTCCATGCAAGAATTCAAGCCATGTATGTGTGTATAGCAGAGTAGTACTTTTTGGGCTCAGAAACTTTTTAAGTAAAATATGTAATCATTCTTAAAAAACTTTTTCTTCATGTAAATAATTTCCCGATTACTCTTCGGTTGCGATACAAGCCAACATCATAAGTATTGTTCAACAAAATCCAGATGCTTTTCTGTGTGACTTTTTAACGACGTATACAATATTTTATAATAATAGAATTTTAATAGCGTGTGAAATAAAATTATTGTATTATCCGCGTTCAGCCCATGATTCAGATAAACATTTATGCTTTTATCAATCAACACATATTGCTTTATTTTTTTTAAAATGAATATTTTAAAACATTGACGGAATGTAAAAATAAAATGTGTTTACCTTATCTGTCAATCGTCGAAACACGTACAATTAAAAATAATGACTGAATCAAAACACCAGCCAAGTAAAATCACGGTCATACACTATAAATGATAGAGTCGATATTTTTTAATTATGCAGTCATTTTTTTAGTGTTGGTGAAATATTTTCTTTGATTTTCACAAGTGTGACTTAATTAAGTATTTACTATGTTATACTAAAATACTTAAATTTCACTTTAAATTCACTTGATTTTAAAAACTATATGCTTTAAAGTTGGTTAGTTTTAACACAAGTTCGCGGTGTCAAATTTTATATTATTTCCAAGTAAGTTTGAATTTTAAAATAATTACCACTTAAGTTATTACACTTTTTAAATTATATAGTTTCAAAAAAAAAATGCCACGAAATTTTTAAAGTTATTTTGTATTGTATTAGGTATTTTGATCGGGTTATTCCCGTGAATATGCACCCCGAAAGTATTCCAGCGCGCGAGTGATCGAGTTTGTCGCGCTGGGGTCCGTTTCGACGCGTGCGAGTCCCGCTGAAGCAGGCTTCGACTGAGCAGACGTCTCTGATACAACGTCGCGACGCCCGACACTCGCTGACTACCGACTCATATGATACTTCACCATGTTTGCTTTGGTCGTAGGACTCCATCACAATTTACCCTGTTATCTTATATATTTGGATACCTTCTACTTTCAGACTTAAACAATAGTTTTCGATAACAGCTTTTCGAAGAAACAAATATTGTTACAGTTGTTGATAGGTATCTCTTTGATTTTTGAATGAGGTCTTCAAACTCGTCGAATAAATAAAACAACCGCTTGGGATAAAAGAAACGCAACTCTATCAATGCCAGTTTTAAGTAATAAATGCCACTAGATAATACTTTACTCTATGTATCAAAGAGACATATCAATAGAAGTGGTTGCGAAGATATTTAATTTATTGTTCATAGCTCCGTTTAGCCTTAAAACAACAATCACAAATAAATCAGAGATCTCAAGCATCAATTTAGAAGATAATAAAAAAAATTGTATCTGTCAAAAAATAGCTAAAAGTGATTACTGTTGAAACCTGTTTTTTGGCTCTCTTGAACGGTAGAGAAAAATGAGTTAGGTTTTATTTCTAAAAGAGAATCAGCTGTATTTATTCCACAAAAATTTAACGCCCGGTCGGTGGTGCAGTGGCCAACGCTGATAGCTTCCGTGACGGGCTGCCCGGGTTCGAGTTCTGGTGCAACAGATTTTTTCAATCGATTAATCTGTTCGAAGGCAAATGGGTGTTTTTGTTGTTCAAAATCCCTTTCCACCTTTCCGATCCCAAAAAGCGTCGCGTAGCGAGAGCGACTATCTAACCACTAGTCCTCGTATCCTTTCAATCCCTACTCTCTCCGAAAAGAGAGATTGTGCAACTGAATAACTAGCAGTTCTTGGAGAAAAAACATGTTGAGATAAACTCCGCGAAGAGTATGCTAGATATGCTCCAAGTTGGGAGAGAACATGGTGAAAAAAATGAATGTTTTTAAAAAAAATATTCTTGTATTCAGAAACGATAATGGATTATCGTTTCTGGTGTGGTAATTTGCTTGCTTACTGGCTTGTAAGAAAAAACAAAATTAAATGGTTTCATAAAATGCAAGTGTGCATACAATGGAAAATTACGTATCGAATTATGAATAATTAAAAATGAATTATTGATTGTTTGTGTAATTTCAGTACTTACAGTGCACACCGAATAAAATGGCGGCTGTTTTTTAACTATCGAAAGAATCTTGTATTTTGGTTGCTATGGTGAAAACAATAGTATTTTTTTATGTTAATTGAACAATACACTGTGTAATTACTGGTCACTTACAACACAAATATGCAATATCGATTTATTCAAGCGAGCATGGCTGACGTGACTATTATATTTTGTTTATAAATCTGTTTATATCCTCCAAACAATTTTGCTAGCAAACATATTTTTTTACACAGATACGGTCTCCATTCTGCGATTTGAAGATAAGGACATAACAAAGAAATTGATATTGCTATATTTGCATTAAAAAAAATATAGTGATATACATTACATTTAGTACTTTGACTATCTACTGAAGAATTTCAGTAATTTAAATATGTTTTATTTAGTAAACTTATGATTTCAGGGACATTCTTTCAAGAAGCCGTTATAAAAAATTTACCCACAAAAGAATATAATTACAGCAGATTTCTCATACATACGTATACATACTATGTGTAGTTATTATTTTAAAAATATAATTAGCTTCATTTTTTGACACTAGATAGCAGATATGAATTGGAATGGAACATTATTTGGTATTTTTGTAATGTTTTCATTCTGTCACATGTTTTGATCGATTATAACATAAATGAATCATATAATTTAAGTTCATCAGTTGTAGCATGCTTCACTGCCTAATCAATATGTAACTGTAACGAATCAATTTGTGGCGTGTCTCACAATGTGACTACTTTTTTTAATCAGAAATTTTAATAATGTACCAAGACCTACTCAACAAGTATAATAAAGCTGAAAATGCCCGTCGAATATTTTGGATACAAGTTGGTTTTTCCCACCACCACCCGTTGTGTATATGCAGCCAATGTTTCATGGCCACCTTTCACAACGCTATCGACTTTGAAAAGGGAATTTACCCCTCACATTCATGGCCCGAGCAGACCTGCACGGGACTGCTTTTGAACCATTAGTGCTTTAAAATAGATAATAAAATAAATTGGAGTGACTGACTAGCTCAGCCACTGAAATCATTTTGATACAGAGTATCCTGTGTATAATCCGTATACTGAGAGCCCGTCGTATCTAACTTTTGTAAATAATATGCAAACCTTTTAAAAAAATCTTATTTGTCGATCTTGTAATTCAAAAAAGAATATAATGTATTGAGATAGTGATTTTGTGAGGTCATAAATAATGTATGAGACACTGGTCAACAATTCGATAAATTAATTGTGTATTCTCGACAATAATTACTACACAAGCAATATGTATATTCATTCCAAATGTATTTTTTCCGATTTTTCATTTCATGAAAAATAAGGATCAAGTATTTAAACATCAGCGTGAAAAGACGAAAAGAAAGTGTGATAAGAAAGATATTAGTGTATTCCAAAAGCTCTGTATGAGAACCGGAAATGGTGAAACGATTGTTATCATACATGTAAGCTCAAATGTAGTGGAAACTGTTATCATGAATTAGCACATTACACCTTTGTGTTACTAAATTATGCAAAGACCCGTTGTTTGCGATTGGGTCTAAGTGCCAGGCGCATTGAAAGAAAATAATATATATACCCAGAATCACTTCCCTCTTTGCTATTGAGCTCAAAACTCACTTAAGCAGTTGTTTACTGTGCGACCTTTCCTTTGGGGCCTCAAGGGAAAGAGTATACATATATACCTAAGCAACCCAATTAAGAGATTTAGTTTGACCCTGGCATTGATTCCATAGCTCGAATTGGCATTAAAATATATTTTAGGTGATAGTTTAACAATTGTTATTTTGTTCCCTTCCTTCCGATACTTAGTCACTAGGCCGAGCGGTCAAGACTCTTGGATCTTAGCCCGACTCTGTTGCGAAGTTGCGTGCTCGAATCCCTGAACAAAAACATTCAATTCAATTCATTATGGATAAGGCTTCAAAGACATGGATGTCTTGATGTTTAATTGAGACTTATAAAGTGCGACTAGACCAAATTATAGAGTGTTAGATGTTAATTAGCTGATATTCATCCAGTTCTTGTTTCATAACATTTATAGAGATGCTTGATTAATTTATGATGATTCACGTGGGAAGTGAACATAGTTCAAAATAGTATAGTTCTGTATAAAAACAGTAGTGTATGTCTACAACAAATAACAATTTACGTTCGATCAAAAATACAACATGCTTGTGAGCATAGCATATCTTTAAAGAATCGATGTATTTTTGAGTGAAATGTAGTTATGTATTTTTCATATGCGTTAGTTTTTTGTATTTTTCTCAAACGTGGAAGAGGCTGAATTAAAAAAAAATCTTTTGCTTTTTAATGAATACAAAGGACTCTTATAAATTGTTATTATCCTTTGAAGCGATATCTTATTTGTAATAAGACTTGATTCTTTCTTCGCTTGAAGAATAGCCTGTCATAAAATGCTCACTAATCAAAAATGAAAAGCGTGACGTCTTAGTGTACGGCCTCACTGACAGGCGTAGCTTCTGGCATAGCGTAGCGTAGCGTCACTTGCTTCATAATCAAAGGTTGCCGCAATGGCTTTAAAGATGAAGCCGTCTGAGAAGTCGAAACGCAACGTCATAACGTAAAATAATTTACGCCGAAACAAGCGTTGTTAAATTTCAAACTGATTTGACTTCGGCATCCACGCTGCGTTTCAATTTCTCAGAAGGCGCCAAAGTTGAAGCCATCGCGGCAAATTTTGATTAGAAAGCAAGTGACGCCAGAAGCTACGCCTGTCACTGTGGTTGTACACTTAATATTAAATCCTATAATAAATTTGCATTTAGCAAAACTTCGATGTTGTAACTGATACATATGTACATATAATCATTATTATGGCGACAGAATACTGCTGTTAAAGCGATTAAGTCTGTTTTTTATGTGATTGTTACACGCCAACCTCTGCAAAAGGTTCAAGGAAAACCAAGGCGCATTTGTATATTTATTGATCTAAAGAATAATATTGTACATATGTATATAATTACCGTCATGGATATTTTTTAAAAATTGTGGTTTATATCTATCACCTCGACGCATAACTTTTCCATTGCATATTAGCATACTAATTGTTATTTAATCTTTGAGTCTCAGTGTTGAATAATAAATTATGCTAATCCGTATCCAGATATATGTTGTAATGGAGATTTGTAAACCATATAAGATGGGCAAGCAGAAAGGTCGGCTGCCATGGATCAGTTTTAAGGGTCTAACTTTTGAACTCTGAAATTGTGAGCTACGTACAGCTCAATGTCAAAGCAAAGCTTTTGCAAGTTTATTGAATAATTTTAAAAAAATAGCTTGCTTAGACAATTTATTCTTTTAAAAAGCCTGATTGACGCAAAAATACATACAAAGTTATGACATGTAGCACTAAGAAATGACTATAATAATTAATGAACTTCAACATGGATTTTTCGCTCAGAAGACAATCACGAATATATGTCAAGTGGCTATGGTAAAGACATATCTTATTCTTTGCAAAAAAGAGATGAAACATAAGAATTATATATGATAAAAAAAACTTTTGTTCTTGTCAGTTAATATTTTCTTTCCTATACCGTCAAATTTACGGGGTTACTTTACCTACCATGGGGTGTCTTTGGCTAGTCCATTTTTTATACTGCTCACAGTGTAATTATTTGAATGTATATGTTACAGTGAAAATGTATCAAGTAATAGATTTGTATGACAACATGATTTCACTGGTCGCGATCAGGGAAATTATTGGCCCAAGTCGATGATTTGCCGGCCTAAAATTTTGGTTTGCTTCAATGAAACAAAATCAGCAAGTAGTCCCTTTCATAAAAATAGAACCAAATAAAACACAGACAAACATCGGCATTAAGATAGGGCGGTCGAATTTGATTTCAATGACAGTTTGGAGAAGAATATATTTTTACTGTAATATGTATATCAATATTACATATGTGGTATTAAAAAAGGTGCTATTCTTAGAGCACTTAATATTACAAACTGTTTCTAATTTACTTTTATTGACTTAGCAAAGACACCCCATGGTAGGCAAAGTAGCCCCATTATTTGACGGTAATTTAAAATTTTGAAAAGAGAGACTCTTTAAAACAGGCCTGGCCAACCCAAATTGCACCCCGGGCCGCATTGATGGCCTCAAATTTCCCCAAGGGCCACACATACAAACATTATACAAAAAAAAATTATATAAAAAAATGAAACGACAGCCCCAACATGTGAAAAGAAAACACGCATTGAACCAACAACAAAAAATGTATTTGGGTAGTAATCAACATAAAATTTGTTAAAAAACAATACAAAAATATTTAATTTATTTATATTTTAAGTTTGAAAATAATTGACTTTTGTCAGGCAAAACATCCTTCACAATGGCTTGAACACAGTCTTTCACTAATTCCCCGTCCGAAAATGGCTTCATTTTTTTTGCAATTATTAATGCAACAGAATAACTTGCTTTCACGATATTGGATGATTGTTGTAACGATGAACCGAACATACTTTGTTGAGCTTTTAATTGAGATTTAAGACTGGCAAGCTTATATTTTCTCACTTCCCTGTCAAATTTCAAATAGTCACTATGTTTTGTTTCATGATGTCTTTTAACATTGAATTCTTTAAAAGCAGCTATTGTGTCTCTGCAAATTAAACACATTAATTTGGAGTTATGCGTTATGAAGAAATAATCGTCTTCCCAATGGTTACTAAATTTCCTTTTTTCATCAACGAGTTTTCTTTTCTTCGAACTCATGTTTAACGGCTAAAAAATAGATAAACTAATTTATCATATATATCACTAAAATAAATGCACCTGTAAAGTTGTGGATACGTACCTTGTACGATCGCATTAGCGTGAATAAATCAGTAAATAGGTAATTCCTAAGGACAAATAGGTAATTTTTTGATTTCAAAATTGTACAAATTTAACTACAATAAAGTTCTTTAAAAAAATATTTAAAAAATCATCACACATGACCGCGGGCCGCGGGTTGGCCAGGTCTGCTTTAAAATATCAACGGTTAAATTTGTTTTTTTTCTCCTTTTCGATCGATTGCTATATAAAAGTCATTTACCAATTTAACCGTCCTATATTTAAGAAATCGGAAACAAGTTGATTCAAGTTTAAAATTCCGGTAATTATTCCACAGCTTTGTATAACAAAATCTAATTAAGAAATTCTTAGGGCTTAATGAAGTCTAAATGAAATCAGCATGGGCGAGACTTTCTTGAAATGTAAACACTTTTCGTATTGTTCTTCTCACAATTCATCTTTAAAATAGTTTTTTTAGAATACTTTCAAGTCTAAGATACAGTTTCACGCTCCATTGAATTTGTAAGCACAGTTGAAGGTTTATAAAATAAACGTATTCAATTTAATTAAAACTATTAATTTATGCGTCTTCTATTTAAACAAAATAATTTTCTGTGTTAAATAAATATTTTCTTACCTATATTTGTTAATTGCTACTATGAAACCTGTAGCTTTCAAACCTACATAGCTCTCAAAAACCCGGGTCGTAAGTGACAAAACGCATAGAAAAGTACAAAATTGATTTATAAATTCCATCAAGCATTCAATATAAAACCATATAAATAAAAATATTATCACTTTTAAGGTGTTCACTGTCAATACTTGGTGGAAAGGCATTATAATAAAAATAATAATACATTTTTAGTACTTTTTCCACATAATTGTTTTTTTTTTTACTAAAAAATATTATAGCAACACTTTTGTATTTCTTACGAGAAACTATTGTGGGAAGTGAGTTGAGCCACATTAAATTCTAAAATATACTGCAGTTACGAAACGAAAACACTTTTACTAGGCTAAGTTTACATTACAATTATTTTTCTGATCAGTATATCAATTTAGTAACAGTGTAAAAATTAAATTTCAATTAAACTTCAAACTTTAAACATAGAACATGTGGTATCTAAAAATGAGAGCGTCATTTGAAAAAAATGAATTAATTAAATTACTGATGTATTACAAATAAAATGCTTCCTTTTCGCGAAATCATAGACAAGGGACCCAAGAGTAGCCCCAACTAACGACTGACAGTTTACCTTCCGTTAAGTTGGTAGCTGCTGCGAGAAGTATTTTATGGCCTGTCAAATCTGCGGAAATTTTCAATGATAGCGATCTTGGGAATCTTCGCTTCAATAATTTATGTAATAGTAACAACAAATATCCTATGGTTCATTAAAATAAATAAATATCCATTTGAATGGTAATCGAAGTTTCGTTTGTTTTCTGTTGCTGTTGACAAGGGTAAACTCTATACAATTCATTGCCAAATAACGTTGATATGCCATGTGTATGCAACACTTTGGTCTAAGAATGAGAGTTATTCAATTTAATTATTATCTCAGATCAATTTACTATTGTTTAAACACACAAAAATACGTGGAAATAAGCAATGTAAAATGAAATTTCCTTAAACGTTTCTTGCAAAGATTTACTATACAATTAATGCTGTTACTCCAAAAATGAGACAGGGTGCATACTGTTGCAAAGTGTGGGTGTATGCACTGTGGTGCTAGAATAAATTTTGATTTTAGAGAGAATCGAATAGATGAAATAATTTTAACGTAGTCATGAATTATGAATGATTATATGTACATCTTTCATTTAGGATTTCGACTGAAGGTGCTTGATGGAATTTCAATATTAAAATCCACGTGAACGAATGAACTTGAGCTGTCAGTGCAATTGAAATGCACGAAGATGCCGAAAAGTGAAACCCGGGTCGTTAGCGACAAAACTACCAAATTTAAACGATTCAAATTAGTTATCTTTAAATAAATAAATTATTTTTTTTACTACCTCCACATATATTTTGTAAAGATCAGGACCGGTTTCGCTCATCGCAAATATTTTCAACCTAATTTTAAAAATCTACCATTGATTGACTTGTAATTACTATGGAAGTGGTTAGATATTTTCCCATAACACTGCTTAGGAAACGGTGTCGTAATAAATTAAGAATCTTTTAACTGTCGCCTTCTGCTTCGACGACTTGAAAAAGCGTAGGAAAACCTTTAATTTTAGAAGTCTGCATTCAATAAGGTGCATATCATATTACTTTCTGTGAATAGTTTTGGAGATGAATCAAAAATTTGGATTTAGGAAGCTTTTGAAAACTGCAGATTCTCGTATATGACTGAATTTACTTTGGTTCAAATTAAGATCTTAAATTAACGAGAATATTATTTGCAAACATGTACACTCGTAGACCAAACGAATCCATAAAACTCGGTCACTGCTAGTTGATTTAGAAATTTGCCTCGACGAAAACTATTAATCGACATCGATTCGATATGGAGCGCAATTAAGAAAACAATATAATGAAGCTTTATGGTTTCCTGCAGATGTGCGTATTTCAGTTTCAAATATTTTCAAGGCGTTAGAAAATAGTAGGCAATAATTCCAGAATGGCAATTACTGCGATCGATTTTTGCAGAGAGAAGAATTGCAATCCTGGAGTATCGCCTTTTTGATTTGTGTAAGTTGATTTCTTTCGGATGCCGGGTGAAAACTAACCCACCATCCTGGTTTTGAACACATTCGGACACAACCATTTTTTTGATTCAAACATGTCAAAAACACCGCAGAATTTTCAATAATCTATATCAGTGTACCCTAGGCATTTTACACATGCGGACCCGTAAAAAAAAGAATAAAATCACGGACCACTAATACTGAAATAAAAAAGGTTTTTTATTTTAAATTGTGACTGGTGGATTTATGTGACTATTACTCACCAATACATATAACAGTCTGATACAGCTAAAATTAAAAAAAAACAATGGATTTTTTCAATAAACTAGTGTTGCTATTGCATCTTTGCTTATATTGGTAATCCCGGAATTAATGTCGTTTTTTTAATATGCAACTTTGACTCGTGAGTGTGTTTTGGTCTGTTGCCTAGTAAAGACGTGTGTTATTGTTTTTCTCTTCTCTGTGATTCTTTACCTGTTTTTAAACAAAAAAAAACAATTCTACCCCATCTACAAAAAGAGACGTGTCCTTTGGAAACACATTTAAGAAGCTGTATGCTGATTTTGTTCCATTCAAAAAAAAACTGCAACAGAAGCAACGGAATCCATTTGTGAGATTTACGGTGATATACTGGACGTAAGGAAGTGCCAATGATGGTTCAGAAAATTTCACTCGGGCAATCTCGATTTGAAAGATGAGCCTCGAAGTGGACAGCGCAGTCAAGTGGATGAAGCAGCCCTGAAGGCGGAAATTGAAGCAGATCCGACAATGACCATTGATCAATTAACCAAGAAGGTCGGGACATCACGATCGAATACTCATCGCTATCTAGAGAAACTGGGGAATGTTCAAAAAAAGGCATTTGGGTTCCTCACGCGCCAAGCAAAAGCCCTCAGAAAGCTCTATTGTGTGTGTGGTGGAAAGGCGTGATCTATTATGAAGTGTTAAAACAAGGACAAACTGTTACTGTAGCTCTCTATTGTGATCAGATGGACAAATTAAACACAAAGTTACAAGAAATTAGACCCGCTCTTATGAATAGAGGAATGTTATTCTTCAACATGACAATGCCCGTCCGCGCGTTGCCGATATTACACGGAAAAAAACAAGGACCTTGGTTTTATTGCATCCGCCCTATTCACCGGACTTGGCACCAAGTGACTATTACTTGTTTCGTTCTTTAGAAACGCAATTAAGAAACAAAAAATTCAACAATATTGAAGCACTAAAATCAGGTCTCTCGGAGTTCTTCGAATCTAAACCAAAGACTTTTTATGAGAAAGGAATTTTAGATCTTGAAAATAGATGGCAAAGAGTCATAGACAACACTGGTAATTTTTTTTAAAAACTTTGTTTAAAAAAAATAATAAATAATTTAATAAATCAAATTTGAGTTTGACTGTAAAAAACGACATTAATTCCGGGATTACCTAATATATTGGATATTCTTGCCTGTATAATAATTTTAACCAATCATTTAGAATTTGCATCGTTTTCAATTTGTATCTGAAAAGATTTATGTCAGTCCATTCTGAGAAAATCAGCGACCATCGTGTCGCATCATCCAACCAATTATTATTAAACAATTTCCAAAAATACAAGTAAACGTGTAGGCGAAAAAAATCCTATATTTAATATTTTTGCATAGCGAATTTATTGAAATTTGGCATACTACTTGCGGCCCGATGGGAAGTTTCTGCGGCCACCGGTTGGACAACACTGATCTACATTATGTTTTTAATCACAGCCAAAATATTGGGTTAGCGGTTTCAGTAATTTCGGTATTGCATTCCTTTGCTGTCATATCTCATTAAACATCATATATATGTATATATCATAAAAATTATTATGAATCTCACTCAATATAAAACTTGACACGAGCCTAGTACTGAAACATAAACCTATTAATGTTCTTTAACAGTTTATAGATCCTATATATATTTAGAATCAAAACTATAAAGGGAAAGTGTGGTGAAATTAAATTTTACAATTAAACACATACAATTTCGTCATGGAGATAAGTTCCAGATAAACATACTTCCAATGATGTGTACTTTGTAATACGAATGCAGTTTAAAGGAAAACAAATAAGCTGAAAATGAAACGCAGAATGCGAATACCACAAATGTATTTTTTCACCATACCGATTCGACCATTTCGATTCACGATGATGCCGTCATCAGTAAAATATTGCGAAGTAAAATTGTCGTTTGAGTTTACGTGTGCTCGGAATATGTGCCCTTTTCGGCTATATCAAAAAACTATCTTTTTTCATATAACTGAAAATTTTGGAACTATTCGATCTGCGAATCTGTCTTATAATAATCATTAAATAAATAATTGTAATTTCTGATTTTGCCTACTCTGAAAAGCATTTGAAGTCTTTAATTACCGTGTATTAAGGTCGTGATTATTTCTGTATAAGTAATTCCTACCGTTGTATCAACCGTTTTCTATTTATTGCCAGTACAAGCAACATTTGTTCAGTCGGTTTATCAATTCTGTTAAAAGGCATGCGTTGTCTAAAAATTCCTCCCAACCATCCGATCCAGTGAGCGGGCCGTGGCGAGAGCGAATAGACAACCACTAGTCCTGTCCTAACAGTATCCTTTCTATCCCTACTCTCATCGAACTTGAGTGGTTGAGCGACTAAGTTACGAACAGTTCTCACAAGGAAAAGAAATATATTTGACAAAGAGAGCGGACTCAAAAGTTATTCGCTAAAAGCAACTGAGATCATTTTTAACTGTATCGTAGATCAATTTACATTTATTTTTAGTTCAGTTTTAATATATGTATTTTCACATTGTAAATCGGACTCCACTAATGATATTTGACACCGTGACTGTAAAAAAAATATTTCATTCTTGTTTCACAATATTCTAGAACTGTGCTGAAAAAAATGGTTTTATTTGTCTTTTATAGAATAATGGAGAGCGAAATTAGTTTATTTTTATAAAAATGTGTGAAAACCATTGTATGAAAAGTGTAATCTAAAAAAAGATAAATTAAAATTAACCTTGATTTATTTAATATAAAATAATAGAAAAAATAATATAGACAATTTTTTTTATTTAACACTCATCATAATCAAAAGGACACAGAAAGAAATACACGACAACCCCTTTGAAGTCGCCCGAGCAATCGTAACAAAATAATTATCATAATATAAAAACTGCCATTACATTTGTACAAAAGAAATACATTAAATTAATTATACGTTATTTATTTGTTAAAGTGAAAAATGAAAGTGATGAATCATTTGATCTTCCAGGCGTGATTTGGCAGGTGAGAGAAGTGCTGTCTGCTTTTTTATTTGTAAACACGGCAGCCGTCGAAAGTTTAGATTAAGTATAAAAAATTATATCTAGTTGAGCATGCTTCACATTATATGACCGCGGCGAAGATAAATACTTCAGACACTGCCCATGTGGTTTTTTTCTCAATGTCGAATAGCTTCGCCGATAGATGGACGACGAAAAACGTCTGTCATACCATAAACAAGAGAGTTTCAAACGGAAGAGTTTCAATTATTCCCAAGATATGAATCCGTATGTTTGACATTATGCTTTGCTTCTCTTGGGGAATTCTCTCGGTCGGAGGGAGGTGCAGGATGCCGGCGCGGTGCTTAGAAGCACTTGCGGTGGACGATTCCTGGGCCTGATTCGTCGTACTCCTGCTTGGAGATCCACATCTGCTGGAAGGTGGAGAGAGAGGCGAGGATGGAGCCGCCGATCCAGACGGAGTACTTCCTCTCGGGGGAGCGATGATCTTAATCTTGATGGTTGATGGAGCCAGAGCTGTGATTTCTTTCTGCATCCTGTCAGCAATACCTGAAATAAAGATATTTCAAAAAATAAAATATACTGTCTTCGTAAGTAAAGCGCAATGTTTTCAAATAACGCGTTTCACGAAGATGTACTAAAATTTTCAATTTATTAAAAAAAAACAGACAAATTATAATAAGTATACTATTGCTAATTTGTATATGTGGGATTAAGATTTATGTTTATAAAGCGATTTCATTGTTTCATATAATATGTCTATCTTAAATCTTAACCTATTTATCATAAGTGATTAATGAGACAGCCTTTCATTGTGCGTATAGTCAAAATAGCTTTATAATAGTTATTGTATTTACTTTATAAATGATTTAGATTTTTTTAAGCATGGATGTTTTCAATTCAAAGTAAGATAGTAAAATAAGTAAAAATAAAATATAGGAATAATCCTTACCGGGATACATGGTGGTTCCTCCGGAAAGTACGGTGTTGGCATATAGATCCTTCCTGATATCGACGTCGCACTTCATGATGGAGTTGTAAACAGTCTCGTGGATACCGCAAGATTCCATTCCCAAGAATGACGGCTGGAAGAGAGCCTCGGGACAACGGAACCTCTCGTTACCAATGGTGATGACCTGTCCATCGGGCAACTCGTATGACTTCTCCAGAGAGGTGGAAGCGGCGGCTGTTGCCATTTCCTGCTCGAAGTCCAGCGCCACGTAGCACAGTTTCTCCTTGATATCCCTTACGATTTCTCTCTCAGCCGTTGTGGTGAAAGAGTACCCTCTCTCTGTGAGGATCTTCATGAGGTAATCGGTCAAATCGCGACCGGCCAAATCCAGACGCAGAATAGCATGAGGAAGAGCATAACCTTCATAAATGGGTACCGTGTGTGAAACACCGTCTCCAGAATCCAACACAATACCGGTGGTACGACCGGAAGCGTAAAGGGAAAGCACGGCTTGAATGGCAACATACATAGCCGGGCAGTTGAAGGTCTCAAACATGATCTGAGTCATCTTCTCCCTGTTGGCCTTGGGGTTAAGGGGAGCCTCAGTCAAAAGAATAGGATGCTCCTCAGGTGCAACTCTCAATTCATTGTAGAATGTGTGATGCCAGATCTTCTCCATATCATCCCAGTTGGTGATGATTCCATGCTCGATGGGGTATTTCAGGGTGAGAATACCTCTCTTGCTCTGGGCTTCGTCTCCTACGTAGGAATCTTTCTGTCCCATGCCCACCATGACGCCCTGATGTCTAGGCCTGCCCACGATGGAGGGGAACACGGCGCGGGGCGCATCGTCTCCTGCGAATCCAGCCTTGCACATTCCTGATCCATTATCTATGACCAACGCTCCCGCCTCTTCATCACACATCTTGCTGGATTTATGGGAACTTGACGGTCACTAAAACAACAAAATTATACACTTAATATCGATCAAACGTAAATTTTACCGCAGCCAAAATTATGCGTTTCTTTGGAACGATTCTCGCGATAATCGTTCTAGTTGTGACGAGATATAAATGATAACTAATCGACCTTTCATGACTGCAACGCGTTGGTGACAAACGAATTCCTTTTTATTTTTTGCAAATAACAAAACATGTGCAGACACATTTCATACCATTGCACTCTCCGCATGTGGGATTCTTTTTAAATGCATCGGAATCTAAAATAAACTGCATTTTCGCAGACAGTGTAAGACAATTATCTGCACGAAACTTTTAATGAATCTGCCCATGAATGAACATTAAATAATTGAGGCGCCAATTATTTTATAGTGCAACAGCTACTTACTATTCATACTGCAATATTTTATAGATATTCCAAAATCACATTTCAAACTTTACTTTTTGAGTTTCTCGTGCTCAGCGTGTGACGATTTTGAAATAATCATTAAAAGAGCGAAACCGGCTCTGATATTTTTTAATAAAAATGTGAATTACGTCGCGACACTAATTTATTCAATTATCGTTAATCACGATGTCAGGACAAATAAAAATAATAGTTAACAATATAAAATTTATTTTTCATAAATTCGAAACTATTTTCATAATCAATAACTAGTACCTACTCAAAAAATACACTACAAATAACTACAGTAAAAAGTAACACGCCTATCAAAAAGTGCAGTAATGAATAATTTTATTATTATTCCTCAATTCAACTGAATTAACGTTTCTATCAAATTTAATATTAACTCTATCATCAAGTCCGCAACAGTTAGGACTTCGTCTTTTATCATTATCTTCGACGCGCGCAACGCACCGACAAATGCTATGGATGCGTGCCAAACTTAAATCACTTACCAATACAGCATTTATTCAGCTTTATTGGTTTACAATTTTAGATTGCTTGAATTTCAAAACAAGGATCAGTTTCAAGTACAATATTATATAACGGAAACTACTCAAAATATGGAGACATATGTAGATTCAACACGTAGAAATAACAAAAGTAATGATTTAGGTTTAGATTCGTCAGTTATTATGTACTTTAATGGTCGGAAGATTTCACTTGTTTCTGTTCAATACTAACTGTATTTATTTTTACTTAGATCCGTATGTTCCTTAAGCGTCGATTTATAAATTATATCTAGAACTTTTTTTCGTTTGCATAACTTCATATCCGCTTTCAAATATCATTGTTACGTATACTTGTGATGGTTAAACCCAAGCACACATTTTCACTTGACCATTTTGTATATGCTTATCACATGATTAAACATTCAAAAATAACCCGTTTAATATACAAAATAGTATCAAGAATAAATCAATTATCAGACGTACAATACGAACGATTTGATTTAAAATTTCATCGGTCAATAAATCGACCGAAGTACACGACAACTTATAATGAAATTTGGAAACATTTTTGAATGACTTCCGGCAAATCACCCGCCCTTTGCATTAATAATAATTTTGCCATCAATGAATATTTAAACATCCGGAACACTCTAACACTAATTAAGTTAAGGTTTTCTATAGAAAATTCAATTTCATATAAGATTCATTTCCCGATTACATCGTGTTGTTTTCGATCAAAATAAATTTTATTCCAACTATCGTGCTACATTCTCTCAGTTGAATATAGAAAAGCACAAAAAAAATCATTGAATTATAAATCAACACAAACTCTTAATAAGACGATTAAAAATGTAACATTTGCAATAAAATGTAAAACTCTCAAAGAAATCTTCATAGGTGATTATAAAATTAAAACTATTTTTATTTACAAAGAAAATACTTTGAATCGTTAAATTTGTGTTTAAAGTTATAAAATAAAGATCGATAACTTTTTTAGTATTTCGATTAATTTTTGTAATTTCATGAATTAAATGAGCACCGACGTTCCAAAAACTTATCAATACCACTTTGAACGTAAACAGTATATTATGAATGTTGAGAAACACTTATTTTTAACGGATATTTACATATCACTTTGATGCACAATTAATGAGATTCGATAAAATAAACTGTACTTTAGAACAACAACTGACCTATAGAAAAGAAATGCACGCGGCTGCAAGCTGACGCTTTCGCTTGTGGTAAAGGCGTCGCGGCGCGAAACTGTTTTATAGGGTCGACGCAGTCGGCGCCCGAAGCCTCCGACGCCATACATGGCGGCGTCGCCCTCCGAACCCTTATACGGTCAAAGCTGCAGAACTCGTCTCAGAGTTGACCCTTCGCCAGGCGAAAATCTCCCTCTCGGCGGTGTCGCCCAAGGGCCGCTCTGGCCTGATCGGTAGCGATTGTCTTTACGTATTGGTTCATTCGCACACTGTCACATTTTGACACACACTCGCTAATTACCGAACACCTCTAAACAATCGCATTGCCAATACGATAGATCGAGATTGTCCGATTCGATCAATGCGCTTCTTAAACTTTAGTGAAAAAAGGACCCACCGCACACCACCATTAAATCGGCCAAGCTTTTAAACAGAAGCTCTCGCTGCCCATAAATGTTCAAAAATATTTTATTTGTCTCCCCTATATGAGGTTAATGAGCGTATCGCGAGTCCTAGTACAACACAATTGTTATTTGATACTAACTTTCCTCAAGAAGTGACAGTTTAAACTTTAAATAAAATGGGTGTATACATACATTTTCATCGTGTATCTTAAAACGTAAAATAGTCTTATACACTAGTTATAATAATGCAATAAGTGAATTGTAATGATATTGTATTACTTTACTGAACACATAAAATATTTAAAAGAAACATAATTCATTATATATATTCCAACGATACATAAGTCTAATGAAAGTATTTTTTTCGCGAAATATAACACAATCAGTGGAACAACAAAGCCAACATTTTTTACTAATAAAATTATTAAAATAATTTATTGATAATCCCGTAAAATTTTCACAGTAGTAGCTCTAATTTTGCAGCAACAATGTACCACTTTATTCCTCACAGCTTCCTACCTAAACTACATTAAGGTTTGTCAGTACCAAATTACTATATCAATACCGGCATTTCACATCAGATACCGGTTTCCCAAACATCAACAGTGGCCTTATATAAATAGATAAAAATCAATTACTTACCATCGATTATTGGGATCGTATTATCGAACAAATAAATCAATTTTGGCTTTTCCGGTATTTTTTTTGTGCCGTAAGCGAAAATTAGTCATTTTTGAGTACAGTTTACTATTTTTTTCTTTGATTCAATTCTGGAATCTTTGTTAACAAATTTCAAAGTTATCTACTAAAATACAAGTATTTTGACAAGTAGTTAAAATATCGGAATCCCGATTTCGGTAGTGTCAGTTTTGCAATCCCTAATCGAAAATATATAAAATTGTATATTAATATTATCATACACGTGTATTATCTAAAACCATTGGGGCATTTTCATATCAGGAACAACTCATGATTAATGACTTCAAACTTCAAAGTATAAAATTATTTACAAAATATTGCGATAATCTACTAAATTGTAACGCAATATATGTATAATACTAGATTAGTATACTTCCCAAAGGAGCAAGCCACGTGTTGATTTATGTATGTATGTTCTTATTAACAATAATACCATACATACAGTGAAACGAATAATTAAAACTTCACTGCAAAATTTATCGTTTTTTTTTTGTTTTTTACTCAATTAAAAACAAAGGAACGACTTTTCTCGTCTCTTATTTAAATTTCGAATACTTACGTATTATACTTCCAAGGCCGGGATCAGCTGTCTCACAATATTACAAATGGTTTTCATTTAATCATCTAACGATGTTTAATTGACTTCTAATGGGAATGCGTGGAGGCAAAAAATACTTACTATATGTAGTATAGTAAATACTTGTTTGCGTTAGCTAGTCTTGTGGATCTACTTGATACATCATACCCATATATCCCGGAGTCCGATGTATGTTGGAAGAAGTGGTGTTATTTATATACACGTAAGAAATCTGAACACATGCTCAAGCCATGGCCATTTTTGTTTTTAATTATTTATTTATTTTCGATGACCTTTTATACAGCAGCTAGAGTGCTTATATAGCGATCAGAACGATTTGGCTTGAATAAACTACAAGTAGAAATTTTACATATTCTATATATATCTCGTCGGTCCCTGTGGTCTAGTGGAAAGAGCTTTGTCCTAGCGATCTGGAGACCCGGGTTCAATTCCCGGCAAGGTCAGTATTTTCAATTGAAAAAAAAAAGAGATCTTGGGCTGGGTGTATGTTATTTATCGTTGATTTTGTGCACAACTGATTTATTACTTATCATCGAGTTAATCTCGTATGACTTTCATAATTAAGAATATTTCGTGCATTGGCGTAAGCTGTAATGCCAAATATTTTTTTTTTACAATTGAAAAAGTATAAAATTATATCTATATATATAAAAATGAATGTCTGTGTGTATGTCCGCTATGGACCTCTAAACCGCTCGACCGATCGATGTGAAACTTTACAAATTTATTGAGTACACTCCCGCAATGGTTTCTGGCCTACCAACCCCTCCCCCCAACCTCCACCCCCAAATTTTTTTTTAAACTTTACGAATTTTTTGAGTTCACTCCTTCGAAGGTTTCTGGCATACCCCCCCCCCCACCATACGCCTCCCAAACCCCACCCCGCTAAACAAACCCCCTCTCCCCCCAATAATTGATATCGAATTGAAACGAAAAGCTGGAATGTGACAATTTTTTCAAAATGAACGAATTCAATAAATTGACTCAAATTCAATTGAATATTTGTGTAATGTCTTTCCTTGAAATTTATTTTAGTTGCTGGCGTAGCAACGCGCTCAGTGTACAGCTAGTATTGTTATAAAATCGAATAGCTAAATTATTATAACGTGCACTGTATTCATTTTTCCTCAAAACAATAAAATGAAGAGTCATTTTATTGTTTTGCTCATTATTAATAATACATACCATTTTTTATTATTAGCCTTTTCGAACTTAAAATAAATATTACGGTGAATTTTTATTATATTTATGCTATTAGGCTTATACAAAAAATCAAGACAATAATAAAAAACAATGTCTCAAATTTTACTAGTCTGTGGATTATTTTTTGAAGAATAATCATCGTGAGCCTATGATCTATATTTGATTATTTGCTTAAAATAACCAGCTTAATAAATTATATTTACAGCCAGCCCCTTGTCTCGATTTATTATTTTTCACGACTTTACTTTGATTTCACCTAATTTATTTCATTTATCATAATAATAATAATTGATATTGGTCCGATATGTTTCTAATAATAAATGTGTGGTTACCCCTTAATGAAAGAGCGATTTTAAAATGAAAACACTATTTCGCATAAGCCAGTTTTTTTTTGGTTTGGAATATGTGCAATATATATATTTTAATTATTTTATCTAATAAATCAGATAACATTTAAATGTAGATCAACTGTTTAGATAAATACAATCTAATGTCCGTTTGTACATAGATATACATATGTCCTCAAATAAAATAAACTATTCATGTATGCGTTTCGGTGTATAGAGCAGACAATAGATCGATAGGCGCAATGAATTCTTTTATTTGAAATTCCAAGTAGACCCGAGTGGTAAAATATCGTTTGAATTTATTCTAAGAACTGTTACTACATATCAATACATATATTTTATTACAATGAATCGAAAAAAAATATTGAAAGGCGATTTAATATATGAAAAATAGTGTATTGCCCAAAAAGTGTTTGTATGTGCGAGACTATTACGATTTTTATTTCTACTTACGTCTTACACGGCTAATTTAACGTGTAAAAATAGAGGTTCAGCAACTGAGTAACAAGCAGCTCTGGTAGAAAAAAAACATGTATAAAATCCGTGATGAGTCCATATGTTCCAAGTTAGGAGCGGACAAGGTATTTTTTTTCTTAATTTATATGATTATTAAAGACAGTCGTCAAATAAGAATGTCCTTTCGTACTGCTCAATTGTATGGCCAAGGTTTCGAAAACTGATTTATGAGATGTTGTTTCATTTATTACGATTTTCTGCGATATTTTCATTTTTTCTACCTCTCCATTCCTACTGAAACTAAATGTGATTCTTTGTTTCTTGCTTTTTTTTCGTCGGAATAAATCTTCATTTCCCATCCAACTTGTTCGATCCCCAAAACAGAGCTTATAGAGGGTAATTAGCGTACATACTACTGCTACCTTCCATATTGGCTCTTAACAATTGGAAATCTTACAAGAAGAAAACAAAACAAATAATAAATCAGTTTTGAAGTGGATGAGCATGATAAAAATTCACGCAAATCATCGAAAAGTTTTGTATTCATATTGATACGCGCATAATAAGATTCGATGATATTAACATTGAAAAATTTTAAGGTAAACTATTTCTAATAAACTTAACTCGTTAGTGCCGAACCCAATTGCTAACGTTAGTGGCACAGGTGTCCATTTGGACACATATTTATTGTCACATATTTTTCAAAAAATCGTACGATAAAAGAATTTTATAATTGACAATAATAAATTTCCACAAAGTAGTCGTGAACCGAAAATTATAAAATTTATTATATCTACGAAAAATGTACACGATCAAAACCGATCATGATCATCAAATACAAAAAAAAAGGTTTCATCATTAGTTTCAACTATTTTTTGTTTATGATGAATGCCAGCTTTCTGTTATAATATATTTCAATTTGAAATTAACAGTTTTTAGCGGATATTTATTTAATAACGTTAAAATTAATTAATTTATACAAGGGGACACACAATTATTAATTCATTACAATTTACAGTTGCAGAACGGAGAGGCATGCCCAGCTAGTTAAATGTAGTGTACATGTTGGTGCAAACATGTGAATGTATTCAGAATCTCTCAGACTTATTTATTTATAAACATCTGATCGAACAAAACTAAATAAGATTTACTACCTATGTGTGTGAGTGATATATTCTTAATTATTGTTGATCAAAAAAATTACTCATCACTGCTATGTATGTGTGTATGGGTATGAATGAAAAATGTTTTTCTTATTCATCATTGTTATAAGATTAAGTCTTAATTTCATATAAAATAACTTTAATTGTTCCACGTAGTGAGCTACGAATTGTGACACGTGTTTCGACAAATTCAGAGGGATCTTCGAACTTACTATCACAAAGGTTGCTTGTAATGAATAGTTGGTAATTAGACCTAGCTTTTTTTTCTAATTAATTATTTATTATGTAAACATTCATTTTCAAATTTTATTTAATTTTCCATAATCTCTGATAAACCATATGCTCCAAAGTGTCACTTAAATCGCATCATTTCACTTTGAGCAAATTCAAAAAGAGTTTAAATTTCATATAATTATTTTTACATGAACCGAAATAAAATAATGTCTAATAAAAATAATAAAACATTTTTACAATATATTCTAGATAAAATTTATGAGATCAAAACCGGTTCTGCTCATAGCGAGCATTATCCACTGATCAGTTACTATTTATTCAATAAACTCGTAAATCTTCATTGTCTTTTTTATACGAAGTTATATATGTTTGTAAGAAAAAATACTATTTTTCCTCATGTGAGGCTATATTTTTGCCTACTTTGCATTCATTTTATTGAGGCTCCAGACGTAATATAATTATTTTGGAGGCCCCCTTTTGCTAAAACAAATTGCAAAATTTATTCGATGTTTATATATTTCAAATAAAGATGTCACTGTTGGTAATTTCATCTTATCACAAATATTTTATTATTAAAGTTGAAGGCGTCCATCCCAATGAAAGCTTAAATTAAAGAATATTCCGATAACTATTTATTCAAACAAAAAAAGTCAATAAATTGGTAAGCAATGATAAAAAAAACAATCTTCTTCTTCATTATGCATTATCCATTATTTTTTTATATTCTCAAAATATTCATAAAGTTACCATAGTTCAGCTTATAAAGCTACCTTACATACATACAAAATTTTACATTCTGATGTTAGATAATCATTAAGTCATCTACAGTATATAACTCAACCAGTTCCAACGTTTCTCTATGACCACTGGACGGAACAGGGTCCTGCCTAATACATTTCCTAATACCTGAGTTCTTCACAAAATCAAACCTCCTTAGTATAACGTTTATGGTTTTTCTGAGTCATCAGCATGAACCATAAAGAAACACTGTAAGATTTTTGCGTGTCCCAGACAGTTTGCATTGAATTGAATGTGACTCCAGTTATTTCTGACCAAATAGAGAGCTCTTTTTTTGTTCTACCATATTTCAGGGTGTTTACACCAAGGTAGGAAGCTGTTGGCCCTCCCAATCATCCGCTCTGGCCAGGGTTCCATTTAATCTAACCAGGTTAATCTTGAAAAGATAAGTTTTACTAGTTCTATTTTATGTATGGCATTTATTTTTTTTATAATATTTTTAAAAGGAAGCATGCTATTATAATTAAAGAAATGGTTTTGCAGCTAGAATTCATTTAAGAGACGCACATAATGGGTGTACAATGCCATATGCGGCTACAAATTCCCCACCCTTACCTTGAATCATTACCACTCTGCCACATAACATAATTTGGCCCCTTAAAAGCAAAGAAGTCTAACTCATTTTTCTCTACTTTTCTAGAGAGCCAAAACACAGGTTTCACCAGTAATCAATTTAACTTATTTTCTAACAGGTACAATTTTTATTTTATTATCTTTCAAGACGATGACTTTCTAAATTATTTTAAAATATAAAACAGTAATATATTCTAATGTGTTTTGTTTAACTGTTTAGTGAAGCTTTGTACAATAAAGTGATTTTAATATATATAAAAATATATTTGTATACACCACTGATATGACTCTTTGACACATAAAGTAACATATTGTTTTGTATCTAGTGGCGGCATTCATAACTCAAAACAGACAAAAATAAAGATAGGTTTCTTTTATCCAAAGGTAAATTGGGAGAAATAAAACAATGAATATTTTACAAATATGTATTTATTCTACAACCATTTCAAAGGGATTAATTTTAGTGTCACGCTGAAATTCTATTTCAACAAAATGAATCTACCATCTAAGAAAATGGTCGAGACCGTTTTACATCACAATATTCCATCTGAAGGCTAAACATTAGATGCTCAATGTTACTTATATCATTTTTATACATACATAATAATACATATCAGTCATAATTTTTATTATATGAAATAGAAAACTTCTTTCAGCTGATATAATACCGAGGAATAAGGAAAACTGACAAAAACTACATCTAGGTAAACTTGTTAAATTTTATTTTCGACTGAGAGAAATATTTATTGCTAAAAATGCAGATTAGTAAATATCGTTTCCTTATTACAGTGTAATATACCAATAAACATTAGATAAATTAATACATATATAATATTGGCGCAAGCGTAAAAGATGTAAGGCATCTTTTAATATCCCATGTATAATAATTTTGAATCAATCAAAAAATACAGTGCGTGCGTCTACTAGGATTTATCTTGGTATTTATTTTGCCCCCGTTTATTTCTATATGAGTTGTTCCTATGACTGTGCCCGTGGGACACGTTGTTCTCGTTTGTCGGTTCCACTTCGCCTTCCGATAGTTCAGTGGGAGTGTTATGCGTTCTGCGTTGCGGCTGATCATCTGGAATAAATAACAAACAAGAAATAATGAAAAGCTTGCACACACGTTGCTGAGTGACTTAACAAAATAAACACTGTTGTGTGCCGCCTTCAAAGTTCAAATAATGTCGTATAGCGTCTTCCATAAATATGATTTGAGTTAACGGATAGAATTTTGCAGAAACAGGTTTACGAATATTCAACATATTTCTACAATGAATTCCTGAATTATCCAAGAATGACTTCTAATCATTCTTATACAAAAAGTTTGTGTGTGAGAATTATTTGGTGTGAATTAAATTCACATTAGTTGCACAACACTTCACTCAATAAAAAAGGTATGGAACTGTGTGGTATTAAAATACTTGCAAGTTCTCAATCCCTTTACCTAAAATAGCCATAAGTTATCCAGCTTCAAAAATCTAATGAGGTCTACCTTAATGACAGATATGGCACACTACTTTCTCTCGTAGTCTGCCTTTAGTTGAACAGTAAAAAATGGGTTTTGAGGTTATAATAATCATAATGATAAAAAACAACTTTAAAGAGTTCAATTCAAATTAATACTTTTGTTATTCTACTGATGGATACCAATGGAATGACAAAACTATCAGTAAATATACATATAATAAAAATAATAACACATTTTTTAGTACTTTTTTCACATCTGATTTATTTCATCAGGCCGGTTTCGCTCATGGCGAGCATTATCAACTAATGCTCGCCATGAGCGAAACCGGTCCTGATGATATAAATCAGATGTGGAAAAAGTACTAAAAAATGTGTTATTATTTTTATTATAATGCCTTTCCACCAAGTATTGACAGTGAACACCTTAAAAGTGAAATATACATATAATAATAAAAGCCAATTTCCTCAAAGCTACAAAGTCAAATGATGAAATGCTATAAATATAAAGAGTGTTTGGATGATGTCATCTTAAAAAATATTATTTGACATTTGGTTGTACACAATTTTTAAGAATTGTTTACCTTCTCTATTATTTCTGGAGTCATTCCCACGGTAACCGCGGTCACTATTCCTATAGTAGTGACTGTTTCCATATCCATGATTTCCCCCATTGCCTCTTCTTGACTGGTTTTGACTTTGACTATTATTTGAGTTCCCTGAAATCGCATATTTTCTCATGTTTAATATTGTAGGAAAAAGAAAGATGAACCGATACCAATTTGTTATATATTCTAATTACTATTAACAATCCTAGTTCAAATCACTTAATATTCATAACAACAAGTATTATCACTGATACTAAGTTCCTGTAAATTTTTATACCACACATAACATCACTTCTATTATATATTATATTCCTGATCCAGTAAAAAAAGGCACAAAATAAATAGTCAAATGCAATTAAATCAATTTTGAATTTTTAATGTTTAAATGCGTTTTGTCATTAGCAATCCTCGTCCAAACTCTTCTATTGGCATTCAAATGCACGGATGAACTTGAACTAACTACATATATGTGCAAAAATCAAATTTGATATTTAAAATATATAAAGAAACTTTCTTATTCTACTTGTCTGGTGTGATTCCAAGTATGACACTTGTTTCACTATGTCTATTGCAGCCAGATAGAGTTTGCGTTTTCCAAAATTTGTTTTCTGTTATTTTATATTTCATTCAACTTCAATCTAATTTAAAATACTATAAATTATTGATGGAATAAAATGAGCAAAGTGATAATACAATAGTTTAAAACAGTTTACTAGAAATATTTTGAGTCTCGAATATAATAAAGCTCACCATTGTTATAATTGGTTGTAGTCCTTAAGTCTGGAAGTGTTGTCGGGGGAATGGCGGCA
The DNA here is from genome assembly GCA_028554975.1 of Himalopsyche kuldschensis. Lineage (NCBI taxonomy): Eukaryota > Metazoa > Arthropoda > Insecta > Trichoptera > Rhyacophilidae > Himalopsyche > Himalopsyche kuldschensis. The sequence goes on along the minus strand of JAHFWI010000085.1, from coordinate 29,049 downwards.
CCTGTCGTCCCGCTGGAAGTTGACTGGTTAGCACCTTCATTCTTTTCTGAAGAGCGCCGATTGCTTCTGCTCCACCCATGATATTCATTTCTTTTCAGAGACAAAAAAACGTTAATATTTTTTACTTAATAAAAGCAAGAAATTAGATAGTTTCAAAACAAAAGATAGTTGGAAAAATTATAATAAAACAAAAGTAAGAAACAAAATTAATCAATCATTGAAACTGCTAAATACACCGCAACATTGCCACGTCTACATAAGTTCACTGACTTAATAGTCGTTGTCAAGTTACTCAAACTATTAGCCTATTTCAGTGTATATCTTTCTAGTAAGTTAGTTATATTAAGTTGAAAATTCTGATATTACAGTAATAATTATCTTTAGAGGCCTGTCAATATTTTTAATATTAGCAAATTGTTTAATAAATATAATTAAAATTTTCACAGCTATAATGGAGAATTCAAATGAAATGATAAGTATATATTTATAATTCTTTTTTTCCTTCACGTTCAGTTTTATGTTAGTTACGAACAAATATGTTGTATGCATTCCACTTGTATTCAAGAATGATTGGTGTTATACTATACTAATATGTTGTTGGTTAGTCTTCCGGTTAATAATATTTCAACCAAAGTATTCTTACGCTGCAGTAGTGGGAGGTTTCACTGTCGCCGGTTTTATACGAGGGGATACTTTATCTCGAGCTATCGTTTGCGCTCGTCCAAACGCAATAATAACTTTCGGTTTAGAAATTTGGTCAATCATCTTTGGTTTAGTTGGCTTTGGTCTGCAAAATTTAGATGTTCAATAAACTATATAAAAACACACTAATACCTTAACATTAAATAAACCTGTCAACACTTACTTTGGGAACCCAAAAAATCCATTCTGCGATATCCGGATTATAATATGAAAAATACTGCTTTTCTAATTATAGTATCATTATTATTTTCTTATTATCAGCATTCACTTGGTAGAACTCCATTATAATACGGTGAAAAAAAGTACAATGTATCTCAATTCTACAGAAATTATTATTTGTTGATAGCTATTTCGGCTTACGTCCTTGTCAGAACTATAGTTCTGACAGTGTAAGCCGAAATAGCTATCAACAATTATATAAAATAATTTCTGTAGAATTAAGATACATTGTTATTTTTCTCACCGTATGATTAATTTGATTTCAGTTTTCGTAGCTATTGATTATTATGGATAAACAATACTACTACGTGTTTATTTCCAATTGCAATTCTTCCACAAGTTGTGTAGAACTCAATGCATATACATTGTCAGGTACAAATATTATGTTTGATGATTAATAATCGTGTGCATAAATACAACCCTTATGTATTGCTGACTTTCAAAATGTCAAATTATTGCCAGTTTTCATTGTAATCAACCGCAACAAAAGATATGACAGACGTTATGAAGATTCCTCATGAGGTGATTTTGTATTTATTATTTGATAGAGAGAAAATAATCTATGTGTTTACCTGTGATCTGTGAGTGTTACTAAAACCACTTTAAATATATATGCTCAATTACGCATTATTAATTGTAATAGCAGAAACTCAAAGAATTCATAAATTTCCATCAGAATATAGGTAAAAAGGCTTCCATAAAGAGACCTATAAAATTGAATAAGACATTATAGACAATTATCTATAACTACTTGTCGACATTAGTAAAAAATCAAATTGAAAGTGGAAATAAAATATTCTCAATTGTTTTATTATGAAAATATTGTTATCATGTTTCTCCATCTTTACCTTTCTTAACATCATTATTTCTATTATATAGATAATAAATATTTCTGTATGAATTAATACAGGAGTTAAAGAAAACAAATAAAAAAAGATAACTATTGGTAAAGGTTATTTAGCAATTAAAACATGGGTCAAACTCACTCTCTGTTTGACTGGTGCCAAAGCGGGGGGAAGGCAGCTTGCGAGAGTCCGGGTGGGGGTGCAGGGGCCCTGTGGCCACCCCCCCGACCTCGTCCGCCTGCACTCAATGACGCTTTTATCGACTGCAACTGGAAGTTCACTCAAATTAATCAACTCGCATGTCATGACAGAGTGACAGTTTGGAATTAATAACTTTGCATTGCAACTAGAAAATAGATTTAACCTAGATAACAAAATGACAGATTTATTTAGGGGACATATCAATTATCTTTGTAGAAATAAATCACAAAAGCCATTAAAGCTACTAGTATATTTTTTTGTAAAATGAATATTACCTTAACAAAATAACATTCAATTTTCATTTTTTAACATTTCAAAATTCATATACTGTGTATTGAAAATACAAATTTTAAGTTTTCTAAATTATTGTTAGTGTGACACAATAATACCAAACATTAATCAAAGATAGTTGCTTAGTTATAAATAAATACACATTTATATAGCTATAATTATTTTCAAAAGTGTTCAATATAGCCAGCTAATCAATGCATGTTCCTACCTACATATCTGACAAATCAATTTCAAGCAAGGACGTAATCATTGGTTTATAATTGAAAATTAAGCAAAATATTCTCTTTTAAGCCAGAGACAAATATAAAATTCTCACAAGTATAACAATACAACAATAATATATTTTTCCAAAAACAGAATACAAATAGTGTTAGGGATGATTTTTCTAATGTATTGTATCTGTGAGTTTAATGTGAATGGAGTATTTGTAGCTTCAACATACAGTTTGAAAATTCATCTGTCAGCCAGAAGGCATTTTCCAATGACTAACCATAGTAAGGTTAGGTTTTACATAGGTAAGTTCTAGCTGTTATTAAAAAGCACCTAAAATGATTGTAAAGATTTCCACTCTCAGGTTGTTACTGGAAAAAAACCATGACACGGGTAAATCAGCGTGGGAATAAGAGCGCACAGTCCATGGAGCGATGCCACATTAGTACGGAGAGAGCACATGAACAGAAGGGCGTATACGTGTGGGTGAGCAGAGGCGGATGCGCTCGCGCACGTACATAGTTGCGGGCGATGGGCGCGGCCGTGTCAAACAAAAGGTTGGTGACGCCACCACCGCTGCAGGCGGAAGGCGACACGGAGATCGGGAGGGGGAGTACCTCTCGCCGCTGGTCAGCTGTCTCCTGGCGAAGACGTCGCACTAGACGGTCCGCCTCCACCAGTCGAATCGATTCCGCGCCACACTCTCGGTTCTGGTCCGACGCCTCTGACTCCTCGACTCTGGAAAATCATTTCATGAAAAAAACAATTGGAGAAATACCAAAACCCTTCAAAAAAACTTTTGTGAATCGAATAACTCTAATCATTTAATATTAGTCATTAGTTCAAACTAAGTAAATGACAACACTAACTAATCCAGTGGTCAATAATGTACACTTGTACACTCTTGTTTGAAAAACTATAACCGCAAAATAATGAAAATTTTTAATATTACACAACCGCCCGGGCAATGAATCAGCGCGATCGTCCCTACGAGCATTACATGTAAGGATTGTCGCTACCTCCATGACAAATTTGTATAACTGGCAAAGTTCTAACCAAGCTAAAGCCAATTAAATAAATTTCAATTGGGCATTAGCAATATTGAACAAGAAATATCAAATTCTTTGTGGTGTTATTTTATTAACAATTTGAAAATTTCGCCTTCTTGTTAAATATACCTTTGTTAGCTTTGCTGGATGAAACTGCTTTTTCCACTATCTAATAGTTTATTTATTTTCTTGTTAATAGCCTTAAACACACTTCAGGATATTATCCTGCCTATAGCAGCTTATTTGAAAAGATAAAAAGGATATTAAAAAAGAAAAGAGAAAGAGAAAAAATAATTTGAATTGAAAAAACGACATTGAATATCACATAATTATAAATACTGTTGATGAAGCAATGACTGAAGTTCAATGGTTCGGGATAAACTCGACTGTAAGGCATTGTTCGTTGTTGTTAATTCTTTTTCTAATCTTTCGCATCGCTCTGCATCGCTTTCGTTCTGAAAAATTAAACAAAGATGATTATAACATCTATGAATTATTGAGAGAAATTTATTCGAGGTAAAAGTGAGATTATATCATAATACAAACTGCAAATCGCAAGTAACTTTCTTTTATTTGCGTAAACAAATTACATATGCACATCTTCCAATACTTACATTAGAGCTATCATTTTCTTTTGGGGTTGCTATTTTTTCTGCAGTTAAGTCTTGAGATGTTCGCGGAGACAATTTGACTTTAGTTGTTAATTGTGTCTGTTCATCTTTGACTACAGGTGCTGCGGTATGGTTGTTTTCTGCCTTCCCTTTCGAAAATACTAGCTGGAATTGCAAATCTGTAAAATAAAAAAGTACATCCTTCAATTAGTCCTTCTACGTGTCCTTCAATTTTGAATTATTTTTTTACTATACTGTCACTGCTATTTGGACACATTTTTGGGAGGAACGCTTCGAAGAATTTCTGATTCAGTTTGACAACATATTAAATTTGGAAGTCGAGGTATAACAATGAATTGTATGTGTGTAAAATAAGAATTCAATAGTTAATACTTAATCTGTTCAGCCAAATAATCATGTTGGTTTATTGTGTTTTGTCAGTAAACGGTTAAGTATCGTTTAGATGCCACCGTTTACAACTGTCAATTTTTACATGAAAATTTCATGTCAACTATCCGTAAAATCATTTTATAGTCACCTTAGTATTACTTTAAATGTAAGATTTAAAAAACATTTTCAGGTCTACCGCAAAAAATGAAAATATAATTGGAAAATGTTAGTTCCACTTGTCAACACTTTTAATATTATTATGAATATTTTCTTTAACACCAAGCAAGCTAACAGTGTGAAAAAAATTATAGTTAACAATTGCGGTAAGTAATAACCTCTGTTTTTTTTGTCGAAGGCTTTCGATTTCTTTGTGCAGACCAGTGAGCATAAGATGGTGTTGCTCCTGGAGAAAGCGAATGTTCTGCTCGAGCTGAGTGACCCTGAGCGGTGGCTCAACAGCACCAGATACTGGACCCAGGCTCGTACTGCTAGTTCCCGGAAACTCTTTCACCTTAAAGAATATTTTTTTTATGTGAAATAGATATAACTTAAAAAAAAGACAGTTGTGTGTCAAAAATGAGTCTCTAAATATTAGATCAAAGCCTTGTATTGTTATATGGGCAACCGAATGCTGACTAAAATGATATGATTTTATCTCTTTGTACCGACTGTCACCTAACTCATTAGTGTTTTATACAAAACACTTCATTTCAGATATGTATATTCTTTTCGAGAAGTATGTGTAAATGTTAATGTGAGGTATTATAGATAATAAATACCATTGTATTTAAATTACTCTTATACTAATGCAATTATGTACTTCATCCTATTATCTGTATTGTGTTTTTTGTTAACAATGTGATAATTTACTTTTAAGGAAAGGCATTATTTTAAATAAATAAAACACATTTTTAACATAAATAATTTTGTAAGGGTTTTATTTATATGTGATATTTATTTATAGATATTTCCAAAAATAGTGCCATGGTAATCGTCAATTTTTTCAAACAGAAGTTTCATACCGGGTAAAGTGTTTAAATTGGATGACTTTTTCCATATCCGCTTCCTATTCGGAGCATATGGCCACCACACAGTAGTTATAGAATGAAGTGTTCAAAATTATAGTAGCGTTAGTTTGTTTATGAGTTTATATTATTTTTAATGTATTTACCTATGAAATTACTTTTATTAACATTTCATTATGTATATAGAAAGGATAAAATGTTTAATATTCCACCGGCAAACAGCAATATTTTAGCGAAGCATATTTGATAAATGGATGCATGGCTATAGTGATAAATTCTTGAGGAGGGTCAAGCTCCAAACACAAAAACACCAAAAAATTGAATATTTTTTTTTATTACTTCAACACTTAACATAGAAACTGACAATTATATTATTAAAATGCGGCAGTTATTATATTTTTTCATCACCCCCCCCCCCTTTTTATTTTATATTATATGGGTATAAATTTTTTTTTAAATTCATATTGCTCATTTAAAATTATAATTGTATTAATAAAAAATACGAAATTTAACTAAGCGAACTGTGCAGTGTAGATGAATCATACGTTTTTGAATAAAAAATAAATACTGCACATATAAAGGGTATAAGGAAGAAACAAAAGAAATAATTATGACAAGTGGCATACTTACGATATTTAGTTGTGCAACTGCTACTCCAGGCATTTTTGACGTTTTTTAATGACTGTATTATGGTACAAATTTATATTTGTTCAAATATTCAAAGCGAAACTTTGAATCGATTATTATTTTTACACGACTCTTCACAAATAAAACATCACTTGTTGGGGGATATTTTTCATGGATTTTCCCAGCAATTTAAAAACATTTTGAGTTTATTCAATCCTCGACTCCTTCGGAAACAATAAAACAACACAACGTAAAATTCGCTGCAGTTATCTGAAAATGCAGTATCTTTCGCGTTCGATGTAAATGAAAAACCAGCGGGCAGAAAACGACTCGAAAATCGCGCGCATCAAAAATAATGATGTGACTTCGCAGATTCAAAATCAGAATAACATACAAAACAATGGTGACTAGTCACTTACTCACAGCCCACAATTTCGGGTATCGTAAACCTTTTAAACAAAAAAAAGTGGCAAGGTCGTTTACAATACTGTATCGATGTATAAATCTCAAGTATGTATATGATTACTTTCGATGGGTTCGGCGTTAACTTTGTGGAAGTTATTTTTGATATAAAATTTAAAACAACTTAGATTATTTCACGTATTGTAAGAATTAATATCTGGAAAAATCTAAGATATTTTAAATTTTATATTAGGTACTTAAGTATATTATTTAATGTATGTTAAAATAAACCAAAATATTTCTTCAGTACTTCTTAGAATTAATAATTGCAATTATGGTATTATTTAAGATTTACTATTTTTTTCAAAAACTCATTTCCATAAATGATTTTTCAAACTACTTAGCTCATAAAGAATCTTTGACTTAGTGAAATGTGTTTGATTCACATACAAAAACCAATAAGCACGTTTGAAGATAGAAGAAATTGTTTTTTTATACTTGTTGTAAATTTACTGTCTAATTTCAAGCATTTATGTTTAAGTGGTATATCAGTTCATTGAATAAAGCATGACTTTATTACTTTTATTAATTGCCAAATGAGAAATCAAACGGACTAGAGCCCACCGTTATTGGGTTATTAAATAAAAGAACAAACACTTAAAGTCATAAAATACATTTTTCATAAATAGTTTATTTAATTGAGACGACAATTCTCGCGTACACCAGAAGTGGGAAACGGCTACTGATCTGAGAGCATCAAAGCAATCAGGGAACGGGCTATTAGTTTTAATTTGAACCTACGGAACCGAAATGACGCTTTAAATTTGAAATAAAAAATATTTTCACATTCAATTCAAACTTTGTAAGCTGATCGTGCTGTCATCTAAGTATTGAAATTGAATATTGGAGAACTTTAAATCTTGTGAGAGTCGATTAATCGTTAAAAAATCCTGGATGTCATGGCGATAGTCATTTACGATGAACAACCTTTTTGATAAAATGCCGAATGACAGTATATACATATTTTTATATACTGTCATTCGGCATGCAATACTGCAATTCGCTTATCTATATTTGATGCCATTCAATGATTAACATGTTTTCTGTGAATGTGAATTCTCAGAAAGCCAGGTAGCCAGCTTATTTCTCTCCTGCACAATTTATTCTTTGTCGCTAATGCGGTGTTGCATGTCGCATTACAAATTAATACCGATATCATTGTTTGTATACAAAGGTATACCTATCGTATCTCATTTGAATCTCAAATCCGAATAATTTTGCACGGGTCACAGATTCGTTATCGCTAAATTAAATTCGCAACAGGCCGCGAAAGATCAACGCAGAGGAGACTATGCATCGACCGTTGACCGCTGCTGCGCTGAGTCAGCATTTTCTGCGACGCCCGACTTTCGACAACTCACTGCCGAACTAGCCGAACTTGCCGCGCTCGCCGACCGACGGCTGGCGGCACCACCGGACAAAGAATGGTCCTGTGTTATTATTTATTATGGCGCGAACCGGAATACTAGTTTTCAAAGTCAAAAAAAAACTAATTTATTTCAGATTGACATTCAATAATAAGTTATCTACCGCGCAGCGATAGTGCATTCTTTGTCTGACACTATTTCAAACACGTCATAATAATCATGTAGAACGGTCAAAAAAGGAGTGTCAGTTTGACATATTAATATATAGAAATGTATATTGACTTGTGACTTGAATGAATAATCTATTCAAATATTTCAAACGTCAATACAAATTTAAATTTTAAATTTAGCCTAGAATAACTATTTTTTTTTTATTTATAGACAACATGTATCAATTATAACAGCAAATAATATTGCCAAGTCAATTTGTTGTGGCGAAAAGAATACATATCGTCGTTTCCATTGCAAAATTGCAAATCTGCAAAATCAAAAAAAATCATGGAAGCTTAAAAACAGTTTAAAAATAACTTTCGAAATAAAACAGAAATAAAAAAAAACACCTAATTTATGCATATATACATAACCTTTGCCATAAATTTTGTGTGAAATATACGTAAAGTAAAATATACGTATAACGAATTTACAACAGGAATATTGATACGAAAAATGTACATGTGAAGCGGAAATAGGCTGCTATGTAAAATAGTTTGAATTGCGATAAAGGGTTTATACTTCGCTGTGCGAAACCGGTCCTGATCATACGGACAGTAAAACTGTGGAAAAATTACTAAAAGAGAATATGTATGGCAAATTCCACGAATATAATCAAAGCAGTCTCCGAATTTATGGAATTATAAATAAAAATATAAATTTGATAAAACACAGATTAACCTCATTTTAACGACCTTATAAGAAAGTCTCAGTCAACAATGAGTCACACTCAATACAAGCGATGACATTAGTGCATCTCAACCTTACAGCACCCAGTGTGTGGATCACTATTGCAGCGAAGGTTATTGCCATGTTCAGTTTTGACGGTTAATGTAATAATAAAAGGTAAAATAGCATTGGTATATCACAATAAGGACAATATCAGTCGTCTTATTGCGCGTAATATCAGCGAGAATTCGCATAACGAGACCATGGCCAATATCATAGGTCAGTGACAGCGAAACTTTTTCGTGCACGCGACATTTTTCTTTTTTATTATTTAACATTTGTTGACGCGACGAGCAATCGCAACTGCAATGTACTTTTAGTCGGATGGATCCAGTTACGAAGATCACGTAATCGAATCCCAGTCCGGGCAATTTTATAAAATAAATATCTAAAATACCCTCCCACACCCACCCAATCTTAAAAACGAGAAACAGCGAAAGCGATTGGCTAATAAATCTATATATATAAAAATGAATGTTTGTCTGTCTGTATTTCCGCTATGGACTACTAAACCGCTCGACCGATCGATGTGAAACTTTACAAATTTATTGAGTACACTCCCGCAATGGTTTCTGGCCTACCAACCACTCCCGCAACTACCCCCCAACCTCCACCCCCCAATTTTTTTTTATCTTTACGAATTTTTCGAGTTTACTCCTTCGAATGTTTCTGGCATACCCCCTCATACGCCTCCCAAACCCCACCCCACCAAAAAACCCCCCTCCCCCACAAAAATTGGTATCGAATTTTTACAAATTTCTCGAGTATTGAATACATGCAAATTGAATTGAATATTTGTGTAATGTCTTTCCTTCAAATTTATTTTAGTTGCTGGCGTAGCAACGCGCGCAGGGTACAGCTAGTAGTTATATATTTGATATCCCTACTATCTACGAAACAGAGAATTTGAGCAACTAAGTAATAAGCAGTTCTCCTATAATACGTATTTTGAGATAGAAACCACAAGTAGTATAAATGCTACACATCGCATAAGCATAAACAAACAAATAACGTCAACACCCAAGTGGATTCATCAACTATTCTATCGTTTGAGTAACGTCTTATACTACTTATTTAGAAAATAAATGCTTCCAATTTTTTAAATAAAATAATTTGAATATATAAATCGCTCGCGTGCCAGCTAAATCTTCGTACGAGCCACCTCTTGCACGAATGTTCTAAGTTGCTAACCCTGTCACGGATGAGTCAAAGGGGTGGCCATGGAATATTTTGAACTAATAATAATTCTAGGAATATACGTATAAGAACTTTATTATTTACTTTATTGACATTTTTATTGTATTAAATAGATTTATCTATTCTTCAAATCGAGGTAATTTCTAAGACACATTTTCTATTAAAATTTGAGTTAAGAGCTAACTAAATTCCGTTTAGTTCTGTAAAAGTGTTAAAATCAAGAAAGTCGTATATGTCTCTACCCTAAGAGGCTGTATATACATATATGACGTCACGTTCTCGATTTTTTTATAGAAAAATGTTTAAAAAAACTAAAAATGGTAAATAGGAGAGTAATTATATTTTCGTATCAAGATTAAATCACAATACTTTGGAATGTTTCTGTTATTCGAAACAAAAAAACACGTTGCCTGTAAAAAGAAGAATGCCTATTAATGTTTTATTTCTGTATAGAATATTGATTTTCATATTTATATACATGTTCGAAATTTAAATAATACTAAAAAAAAACAACACAAAATAGTTGAAAGTACGTATACACATTAAAACAAGCCAAACTGAAAAATTGTTTTGTTTTATATCAATTATGATTTTGGGACTTAGTTAAAAATATATATACCAACGCACTCGTATATTATATATGTATTATAAATAGAATTTATTCTCGTAATCACGTTGTATTACGATATCTTGACTCGAATTTTATAAACATGACGTATTTGGTATTCACGCCGAAACCACAAGACTTTACCAAGATGTAGCAATTGTATGGGTACGTAAGTAAGTATTCAGCGTGTTTCGGTGAGCCGGTACGGCGTGGTACTTAACCGGTGATTCATCAAATATAAGAAAAGCGAGCCCCTTGTTTCGTTAATTATCCCCTCGATCAAAAACATATCCTGATTTTAATATCAGTACAATGTATTATTGTATCTGAATTAAACGCAAGCAATGTATTGTATAATATTATCAACGGTTGAATAGAAAACACTGCATTTTGACTACATGAAAATGACGAGTATTCGAAACAAATAAAGCATAATACAAGGATGGATTATTTTGTATCAAATGTACCACAACACTGATTTTATAATTTAATTCGTATATTTGCAAATAGTTCCCGTTAAAAAGGTCCCGCCCTCTCCAATTGTCTGAAGAATATATGTATTTTTTTTTGTAATAATGATTGCACAAAAGGAAAACTTGTTATGTGTTTTACACGGTAAACTGCCGATGGTGATTTTGATGGGAAAATCGTATAACAAGGATGTTTGTGGCGGGCGGCAGAAAAGCGACGCGACGAACGGCTATACAGAGTAGTACAGGAAAGCTAGCTTACATTCGGCACGGTTATCGATTGCATTTTCTCCGTATAGTACCTAGGTGGAGGGTTTCACTTATCAAATAATGCCGGCGCCGCGAGGACGCGCGCGCACCACTGGCGCCCCACCACCGGATCAAAACACTAATCGTACGTATTTTCTATGAAAATAAAAATGCATTAGTGAGAAATGTTCCAAAACAAACACACATCTTTCCATCACAGTGTAAATACTATAATATATATGGAGAAGATACAGTACCAACAATAGTTTCGCTTTTAAGGTGTTAACTGTCACTTCTTGGTGGAAAGGCATTATTTTAATTAAATAAAACACATTTTTTTGTACTTGGTACAAGCACACATTACTTTACAATATATAATAGTATATATGTGTTAGTAGTACAAAAAAATGTATTATTTTACATAAAAACAATTTCTTACTTTCGATGTATTCGGTGGTAACATTGTGGAAGTTAACTTTAATATAAAAATTGAAAGTAACTTTGATTATTCCACGTATCGCATACTAATATTGTGACACGTGTTTCGCTTCTTTCAGATGCATCTTTGGACTCGCTAACGCAAAGGTTGCTTAAATAATAAAGCAAGATTAGTAATTTTAATATTTTATATTTCTTACTCTACTTGATATGTTTGTAAAATATTATTCATCAATAATAATTTTATATCAATCTTATTACTGGAAAACGACAAACGCGATTTCTCCCATTACATATAAATATAGTTTTTTAAAGTTTTTTCAGTTGAAATTCATTTGTGCACTTGAAATACAGAGATGTCTAAAGGCGAAACCCGGGCTGTTAGAGACCAAACTCTCAGACTGGGTGGTTTCATAGAAACGATAATAGTTATATATACTTTAGAATTGATAGATAGATAGAGTTTAATTTTGACGATAGCGACATGCCTTATTTTAATTAGTAAAGTTTATTTATAAGTGAATGTCCCCATTGTTTTACTTAAACCCTTGATAAAAATGAGTTGATAACAACCAATTATAACACAATATCTTCCCAGAATGACAATATTGTTAATATAAACCGTGAACGTATTGAAACATGAATATATTCTTAATCAATTATTCAGAGCTTAGGAATCTCGGGACCTTCTTGCTTGAGATATCAAGACGTTCATTTCCGTAAAGAGTGAATCATTTTCCATAGGTATTACAAATATAACATTTGTATTTTACGTACATACACATACCTATTTGATGAAAAATATGATTCGAAAATAAAATCAAAATATACATAACATCCTGGCTGAATTGTCGCGTGCCAGTTTAAAAAAAGCCCGACACGTCACGAAACGCGATGTAATATACATACATAGTCAAACATACACCTGAATAGCTTAGCTATTTCTTTCATCGAAGTAATAGTGATATTAGTTTGAGAATAGTATTTGTGTTCGATAGTCGACCGTAATAGTGTAAGTGTGGCTAGTTGTACTTCAAGAGGCTCATTTAGATAATTATCAACAACAACAAAAACTGCCAGATGAAACCCCTTTCAAACTTTACCACACATCGGTGCGGAGTTAAAATTGATCGCTTCGCCAATTCAGTAACTTGTAGATCAATCTTGCAATAAGTGCTTCCTTCACACAATTTTCTCTGTTTTTAACACATATGTTCAGATATCTTTATTAAATTTCCTGAATCAGTTTCAAATATTTGCCACAAATTATAGAAGTGAAGAGAGACACCAATGCCGTACTTAATAATACTTTATTTCTACGTGTATGTGTCTGATAAGTATAAAAAAGAAAACTCGGGTTTCTTAGAGCCATGTCAAAAAATATTATTATCCATAAAACCAAGGTACCTAGTCAATGTACCTAACAATCTGCATGCAGTCCATAGTACTGTAGCTTGCAGCAAATGTTCTAAAATTTTACAACGATTGACTTATTGTCTTTTTCAAAGTCATATTCTGCAATATATTAAAACAACTTTTTAGCAACATTCAGCATTCTATGATGAAAAACTATTAAATGTCATCTGGGTATCATTTAGCAATCGTGTATATTTGAAAATTGAGAAGACGAAACTACCAAGTGCTAGCATTACTGTTGCATGCGATAAGATTATTTTTTTCAGTGCAGCTGATATATTTGATTATAATTACAAGTTATGAAAATATTCACGAATTCAGTAAGGGCTTTTCGCAGAATATGTACTACCCGTTACATATGCTTACCATACGTCGCTGTTTGAAAGAAAAAAAAAGCATGAAATTGGCAATAGAAGTGAGCCGAGTAAGTACTGATAAAATCAACTATGATACATAAAAAATATGTAGTACTCGTTCACATAGCACATAGGTCGTATTTTAAAGTTATAATAGGTATAAAGAATAACTTTATTTTTTACATTGGATCCATCATTCTGCTTATCTTGTATGTAATGGCATTCATAGCTCAAATCACGTGTTTTGTCGATTGTCCTACTATGGCATTTAGTATCGTTATAGTTGTGCTAACATTATAGCCGGAAAAACATTTATGAATTTTATAAATAATAGAAATGATGTATCGTTAAGTTTCGACATGCCCACTTTCTTTAAATAAATCAATATTCACACTTGTATGGAATAGTAAAGATAGCTACATGACAGCAAATATGCGTAACGTCGGCGTCAATCTTAACCTCGATAAGATAGCTGTCACTTTGTAATTAATTGCATTCAGGTTTATTAATATTTTTAAAAAAAACTTTGATTTATTCTTCTAGCCAGTTTCTGAAATCAATATAAAATTGATATTTTTTGTGTAACTAGGCGTGACACAGGAATTACGTGGAATAATAAAAAAAATTTAGTCCATGGAAAAAACAATAAATTTAAAATTTTCTCAGACAGTCGATATCTAGTGATGGCAATAAAAAAGCAGTCACAGAAAGGTTTATAAACTTTAAAATTTTCCAGTGATATGAAATACAGAGCCTACATTTTACTTCCTGAAACTAAATTATAAAATTAATTATTTATGTAGGTACATCAGTATATGCGTAACACATGTATGATACGTAAACCAAGGGTGAAATTGTTGTGTGGATTTGATAAAAATATAGTATTAAACTGTTATTGTGAGACATACCCAATACCGAGTTGCAATTTTCTCATCGATTGGACTGGATAGCTGAAGAAGACCAGTTCTGCTCCACTGAGGAAATTGCTGTGTTAGCGGCGGTAGAGATGGCGCTCCCATTCGTGATTTATTCAATAATTGAAAAAGTATTTTACTCAAAACAGTAATTAGGTATATTTTCTACAAAATACATATTTTTCATAGTACTAGAAAAATTTCGACTTGTATTTGGAGGTTATGTATCACATGAATTTAACCATTTGACGTTTTATAGAAATTTATATATTTAGCAATACGTCAAGCAATATTAATGATATAATTGGCATCTTGAAGAATTTTTATTACTGGTGATATCTCTGCATAACGTCAAAAGTGATTTTTATTAATATGGAATGAATTTTAGTTGACCAAATGGGTTTGTTACATTTTACACCTTGGCAACGGATCAGCTGTCAGTTGTTGTTTACTTTCGGTATCTAGGGGCAACCAAACAAACGTGAAGCTAGCTGCTCAAAAACGCTTATCTTCACACAACAATATTTCGATACAAACAAATCAAACATTAGTGTAAATTATTACAGCTTTTTTAAATGGACTTGCTTATATTATATTATATATCCTGAACACAAAATGTCACCGGTAATATGAGATATAAAATAACATTTCAATCATACACTCATTTTTACAAATTAATAAAAAAGTTAAATGTGTCCTGTATAAATTAACCTTTTTTTTAGATAATAAACGAATTAGATCTTCAGTATGCGATTGGAAAAGTAAGAAGAGATAGGGCCCGTGAAAGAGAACTAGAAATATGGACAGAATTTTGTTCACAACAATTATATCGAACGACAACATCTTCAGAAAGAGGTACCTACATAATAATCTTTTTACCTTTTAGTCATGATTAATTTTTATGATTCTTTGGTCTTTATTTCAAACCTGGCATTATTGCTAACCATCCAACAGTTGTGATTGTGTTAAATCGGTGATGGGATAGGGTTTGGAGCCATAGTTTTCAACCTTCCAAACTCTACTCGTTGAATTGAATATAGGTGAGGACTTTTTGCCATAAAACTAACTATTTCACGCCACCTTGCTCAAAAAAGCGTGCTTAAGAGATTTAATTATATGTAAATACAAAATAAATTGGTGATAGAGATAAAAGTGATTTAAGAAAATATAGCCCACAAGCAATAAATTAAAAATGATAAAACCTTTTTAGTACTTATTCCAGATAAAATTTATGATATCAGGACCGGTTTCGCTCATAGCCATCATTATTTTTATTATTTATATACAGGTATGTATGTATATGTTACAGTGAAACTGTATTCTCAGTGAAAATGTATAAAGTAATAGATTTGTATGACAATATGAATACACGGTCACGATCATTGAAATTATTGGCCCAAGTCGATGATTTGCCGGCCTAAAATTTTGGTTTGCTTCAATGAAACGAAATCAGCAAGTAGTCCCTTTCATAAAAAGAGAACCAAAGAAAAACACATACAAACATTGGGCTGAAGATAGGGTGGTCAAATTTTATTTCAATGACAGCTTAGAGAAGTATATATTTTCACTGAGAATACAGATCCACTGTAACATATATATAAATAAATGTATTTAAATTTATCAAATGCATGGCGTATTGGCGTCAGCTGTAATGCCATGATTTGTATTTTTTTTTTGAATAAATAAATAAATAAATTATCTAACTACAGTTGATAATGGTCGATATTAGCAAAACCGGTCATGATCTAATAAATTTAATGTGGAACAAGTAGGTCCTAAAAATGTTTTATAATTTTTATTATAATGCCATTCAACCAAGTATTAACAGTGAACACCTTGAAACACGGGCTCCCAACCCATGGGTCGCGACCCCCAAAGGGGTCGTGGCGGTTTTTCTGTGGGGTCCCCAACTTATACAGTCAACTAAAAAATATATTCACTTTCATGCATCTTCGTTGCTTTTTTTAAAATTACTTAGTGAAAAATGCCATTTTCAATTCCACTGGTGTCGCGGGTTACATGTCTTTCATAAAAAGGGGTCGCCACCCGAAAAAGGTTGGGAACCTTTGCCTTAAAAGTAAGCAATAAATTGTTTCATTCTGAGAGTAAAATAGTTTGTGAAACTTTGAAAGTCAATCAAAGAAGGAAGGCCTATTGTGCATTGGAATAAAAAGTGACAATGGAGGGATAGAGCTCAAAAAATTCTCCAAATCGTGTAACATTGACATCATAGTGTAAACAATTTATTAATTTACCCCAAAAATTGTACCTAATTCAATTCAAATATTATTTCAGAACAGGTCAAGGTGAATGGGTCGCCAATCAGAACTCAACCATCAGACGAAGAAGAGAACAAAAGCATTTGGCCTCCTCCATTATTAGTAAATACATAATCTTATAAAGATACTCTCTACTTCCGTGTACAGACAATCATCCTTTCATAATCTAAATAATTCTCTTCTAGTTGACCAGCAGAAGAAACAATTTGGTAGAAACAGTCATCTATGATTCACAAGATGAAATTCCTACACATATTGAAAACTTGACGGAAATAAAAGAAACAATCGAGTTTGAGCCACAACTTAACTCAGCATCAACAAGAAGTCTCAAAGATATTTGCACTGAAAGAAATTTCGGTACAGCTCAAAAACTCAAATCTGTTTGTTTTAAAATAATAGAAATCCTGAATAGCATGAAGTAAGTAAAATTCTTTTTTTGAATTCTTAAAAAGATTAAGCAGTTAGGTATCTGATAACAAGTAAAATTGTGCAATAAATAAAAAAAATCAAATATTGGGCTCAAGTGTTAGTGACATCTTTCATCCATGAATTGATCTTGAATTATATAAAAATATCTATTCTCTGTAGTTATTTTTTGCATTTATAAAAATTTCATATTACTCGAGAAATGTGAAATTCAACTCTTGCTGCTCACCTTAAATTGCAAACCGGATAATAATATTCCTTGCTATCACACAAGTCAATGGTCATCACAAAGTGTAAATTATGTTTGAAATTGTAGATGTCCTTATTGCATTCTATATTTGTTTACAGATTATCAATTGTTAGTACGTGTGTTCTAGGTCCAATTTGATGAATTTCCAAATACCAGAGGAAGCAGCAGAAATGATCCGCATTCAGAAGAAAAGTAATGAATTTTGTTCGAGGTTTTCTCGTAATCATTTGTACCACTTTGAATTGCAGGTATAAATAATTATTTCAGTTTTTACCTTATATAAAATTTTACAATTAATAATGTTGCTGTCTATATTATAAGTTACATGGATACATAAAGTGCAAGATTTATCTTCACATCATATGTATGTGGGATCTATAGCCTGACAGTAAAATATCCCCAAAACGATTAAAAGGTTAAAAATGTCATAGTTTCATGTTCTGGCATACCCAATATCAATGCTGGATTTTTTTCTGTAACATTCAAAATCTAACCTGTGAAGGTTTGTGATGTATTCTGTCGTCGAATGGATCATGTATGATTTATTAAAATTCTTCTTCAGTTTGTCCAAATTTAATTCAAAATGTACAGTTAGGAGTACTGGAGTAGTATCACTTTTAAGATGTTCACCTTTAATACTTGGTGGTATGGTATTATAATAAAAATAATAAAATATTGTTAGTACTTATTCCACATTAATTTTATTAGATAACGACCGGTTTCGCCGGCATGGCGGGCATTATCAAATGATATTGTATTTCTTATAAATCCTAATAAATTTAATGTGCAATAAGTACTTAAATTGTTTTAATATTTTTGTTAGGATTAGTATGTTTAAAATAACGCATGATGAACATATTTAAGAGCCACTCGTCAAGTGAACAATCAGGCCGTCATTGTTTCAATCAGATAGCACATACACTGCTTAACACAGCTAGCAAATAAACTTAATAATATATATGAATACTTGCATTGGATAGAATTGTTCAAATTGTTTTCAGGTCAAAGAAATAAGAGCACTAAATCTTTGAGAGCCGTACACTGAATGGGATGAATATACACACCATTTGCACCAGATTTTAAACGTTTATCAAATACTCTTACAAGCCTATTCGGTAAGTGTCACTCATTTGAATCAATATATTTTATTTTAACACAATAAACTGTATTAAACATGACATTGTTTTCCAAGTTGACATGCTTCCTCATAAATCAAGACGACAAAATAAGAAGTTCGGGTTGATCCCAAGCTTGTGTTTTTGTGTTTGATGTTTTTAATATTCAAATGTGTTCTCTCTCCCTAAATAGTATACTATAAGAAACTGCATGTATGTTTCAATAAACAAAATTTAGATTCACCTAATCATGACTACAATATGCAAACCTAAATTTATGTTAGGTTAGGTTTAGAAAAAAAATAGGTTGATTCATTTCATTGACCTTTTATCATATGTATTTACAAATATCACTGAATTAACATTTGAAAAATTCACTGAATTTCTTCAATTATCATAGCATGAAGTGTATGACTAAAACTAGCCTTCTTTATGTTAGGTTAGTTTATGTGAACATTTTCAAAAATGACATAGCATAAGTCACAAACCAGAAAAATAGAAAGTATGCGACACTCCTAAATGAATAATATGTAGGTATAATATGAAAAATGTGTGACATTTTTATTTTTCCATAGCAATATATCACTCAGGTAAAAAGACGAAAATTGTTTATTCTAACCTTGTAATGGTCTAAGATTAGAGAATTATGAACAGGTTTTACACTTTGATGACCAAAATTAAAATTTTGTGTTATTTTGAAATGGAAACAATAACAAGCAAGATGTTCAATTCCGTAGTTCTATAATAGAACATGAATTATTTTCTTTCTAGATGTTCCAGCGGCACATGTGGCTCATATGGGGACTTGGAGACACAATCATCAAACTGTACGCTTTAGTTAAAGGCACAATAGAGCTTAACAGAGTTTCTAGTCCCCACCAAGACTCGTTAGATATCACCAAATCGGTAACACATTTCAAAATTCTCCTTGCTTTTAAGGCAAATATAAAGTAATAAGATGTGCAGAGTAGAATTGATTTTCATCGCCACAATAATATTTTAATAATTTTTTTATTACAGTTGCAAGAACTCAACCAAAGCTGCTTGTATGTGAAAGAATCACTTAGTGAAATATTAGACAAGTGTAGTTCCGACAAAGACTTCACATATATGAAATCTCAGACTTCTTCCCCAAAAAACTTAATACCCCAGGTAAGGGAAATATAATTCGAAATACGGCCAATTCCACTTCATACAAAACCATCAGGATTTGAGCACTTTAACTCAATTATGCTGCCGCCCAAACATAGCGAATTCAAGATTAAACTAAACAATGAATGACATACTTAAAAAAATATTTCCTCCCAATATTATTTTCGCTTATTTGTTTGTATGTCACTCAAAATCACTTTTTAATGATTGTAGACATATAACGATTAGATTGGGATAAGATTAATATTTAGATAATCGATCTCCCTCTCTCTCTTTATATCTACAACATGCTTATATGATTGTGTAGGATTGATGGTAAGGAATGAAAACGTAACAGACATCCATGCCTCAATATAAAAATTCACTAAATCAGTGTAGAAAAGTTATAGGTTATATTTTTCCCCCATGTTCAGAATGTGTTCTTTATTCAATGCATTCTGTAATTTAAAGAGAATTATTAATGCAATCATTGATTTTTCAAGCTGGCTGGAAAAGGGATAGATAACACGCTTAGATGCCATTGCCACCAAAAACTGGATAAAATAAACTTTAAAGTGAATTCAATAAATCAACATGAAATAACTTCTAGGAGTATAGCATCAGGTTAGATTTATCAAATTAATTATGCAATGGTAAAACCATTTTAATATTTATAATATTTAAAACATTCACTGTTTTGGCATTTTTCAGCCGATCGCTATTCCATGTACAGGTCTAAATCAGGAAATAAAGTTGTCAAAAATTCTAAATCTTCGCTATCTAATGGACGATTACAGAGTAATGCTTCAAAGATGTAAGTTAACATTCAAATAAATCATTCCTTCATTGATAAAACTAAATATATCTTCAGCTTAAGAAATCAGCGACCTGCATCAAAACAGTCTGAAGATCCAATAACTCTCCTGTCAGAATGCAAATATAAATCTTCATGGTCCCATTTCTGTAAATGCCCGAATATTCACTGGGCAATCCTTATATTAATAAGTATGGTGATAACGCTTGCACACATCTATACATTTATTTTATTTTTAATTTTTCACCATATATAGGCACATTTCTTTGGCCAATTGATTTATTAATTAGTCAACAATTTTAAGTGTTTTGTTTTAGTCTCTTTGCAATAATTACACAACTGTATCACAGTTACAACAGTGTGTAACTGTCAAATAAGAATTCTAATTAGCAAGTTGTTTTATTGAAATAAAAGAACTTATATATAAAATAAATATTTATCCATAGTGGGCTGACTTAATATTTACTTTTCTTCTACTTTTCGAGGTGAAAACTTACTGCCAGTAAATATAAGCTATTTTACTGTGTCTATATTAATTTATCTGTTAATATTTCATTTGAAAATTTAATGTATTAAGTCCAAATAATGTATGAGAAAAGTCTAATTCACCCATTGCATGGAATTGCAGCGCTATTTCATGATAGTAATGTATTAAAAACGTGCGGAACTATCTGAGTCATGGCTTACATTGAGCCAATAAATTCTACCATTGCTTGGAATCATACTTTAAATGTGGGATTTGAGTATATATCTAAACTTTTGTTCATTTATTATTGTAGTTTCCCCAGTGACTGTCCGTAACTGTTTATTATGATAATTGAATTTATTTGTAGCGCAACACAAAATATTAATACGATAAGAAAACCAAAGATTCCTGTAGTGAGTAGCTACATAAATAGTGAAATAATAAACAAAACAGGAATTATACATGGGAGATCTAATATCAGAAACAAAAATCGTGGTGACTTGTGCGTTGACACAAAAACTAAGGTGTCAGCTTCGGCAAAACACGTGAGTGCAGCTGATTTTTTTATTAAATTTTATGTGAAAACACCAATAGGACATGTTATAGGTGATATTTTTCATTGTGATATTATAATTATACGAAATGTGTTTGAAAATTTACAAAAATTAGTATTGATGACATAAATCAAAAAAATCCCAAACCTATGAAGGTTTGGGATTTTTTTGATAGAGAACAATTATCTTTCGATATATTTGCCCACTCTAGATGCAAACCTACTGTGTGATATTTTTAATTAGGGTTGAGTAATGGTCGATTGTATTTTCACTAAATAGGCACTTTTATCACAAACACATTGGAATTATTTGGCTTTGATTCCCGTTATGAATAATAAATTATACTATATAGCATGTTGAAGCCAAACATTTAAAGAGTCTTTAAATATAGGTACTGAATTTATTACTTCAAATTTATTTTAAAAAAATGTCATCTATTTATAAAATAGTATGTAGTATTAAATTATAAAAAAGTAGAAATGATATCAAGAAAAATGCTAACCATAACTCTAAGGATTTAAAAGGATACATGGCCATATCGTTTAGTGTGTAATTATATTCTCTGATTAACTGTCGTTAAGTATTCTCTTGTTGTAAGATCAAATAAATTTATGAAAAAAACAATCAACTGTAGCTTATGTTGAATAGTTAGAAATATTTTGTTAATTATTGAATATGTTTGTCTAAAATTGTGATTATATCAACACATATTACAAATAACGAGTAAAGCTAGGTGAAACCACTAGTTTATTATTAGTTATAAGCAATACCAAGTTACCACCATATAACATTCTATTCTAATGAATTTATTCTCACCAATGCAATGAATAATATTCCAGGAAAATATACTAGTCACGGCTCCGACAGCTATCATTGGCTCCAAATCAAAAGAGGCTAGGAATTTCAAGTCCATCAATTCAAGAGTGAAATATCGCCGGGCAGATGTGGAGAATCCTGATACTCTCGTGACCCAACTGACAAATTCTTCTAGAACATCAAAAATCTGCGTAAGTTCTGTTTTTTTTCTTTATTTAAGCATAATAAAATGGCTAGGCAACTGTAATAAAACATTACAATTACTAATGAATCTACAGTTTGTTTTATGCTTAATTATCAGTTTTAATTGTTCAACAGAATTTGATGTTGCATTACTTGTCACATACAATAAAAAGGATGTAATTAATACATACTTAGTATAAGTCATAGATAACAAAGTATAAGTTCCTCACATTCCAGTTACAAAACCTTATCAGCTTTAGAGAGCCGATCTGAATAAAATGTTTGAATATCTACTGTACATAATTATCAATTAATTATTTCCACAAAAGATTTACAGAATATTACATTCTAAGTAATATATTTTATACCAGCCCAATATTTCATACTCATATAATAAATAAAACACATTTTTTTATTTTATTTCTTCCCTTATTATTAATAATACTTAAGTAAAATTAGTGATTGTAATTTTTTCCTATCTCGAGAATATTGCAAATTTTACAATCATTTATATATTGTATTTTAAATTAAATCAATTCCAGAAATACCATAATGCATAAGCAGCATCAGTCATATATTTGTCTAGGCCAGTGTTTCTCTTGTAAAACTTTACTGTCGTCGCTTTATAAACATCAGTGGGTCGGGTTCTGTGGTTATACCTCAGTGGTGCTTCAATCTTATCACCGTAATTAAATATATTAAGCTGTTGCATTGAATTACTCTGAATGTTCTTTCACAGTATACAAGTTATAGGTCAACAAAATCAATAAAGTAATTGTTGCTAATTCTTCATATTGATATAATTCACAGTCAACATATAACCCTGACCAAAATTTTTGAACTGTATTATTATTAAAGTGGTCTTTCAATAGTTAATCAAGACTAAGTTCTTACAATTAATATTTGAAATCTGGGCTTATTTATTTAATTGATCTACTTTATAGTAATTTGAAATTTTAATGTGTCACTATCTGAAAAGAAGAACATATTAAAACATTTTCTAACTCATTAAAATAGAAAGTGATTGTATTTTATTCCTATAGACTCAATTGAACAAATAGTATTGAAAAATTTTCATAAGATTTTTAGTTTTTGATACCTTAAATACAGCATTAAATCTCACAAATTGTAGATATAAATTGTGCTGTACTATGGTATTGTGTGAACTATCCAAAAAACAATAAAAAAACTTTAATCTCATACTATTTACTCTAAAATATACCAAAAAAAAAACAATATTCCTAATATAAATGGTATCACGAGACATCATGAAATGTCTCCAAAAAATTTAATAGCTATCGCAAAACTTAAGTTAAATAAATAAAAGGCAACATCTCTGATGATAGAATTTATTGAAAATATCTCTTTTACATTCAGATATTATTTGTAAAAATACACAATAAATAAATGACTATAATATTATAAGCGATAATTTATTTTAAGCACAGACGTGTGTAATATAATATATTTTTTTATATTGTAGTGCATTCGAAGCAATATATTATAATATTTATTATTTAACATTATAAAATTTTATGGTATGGAATGACTTTATAAAATTCTCATAACGTTTTTCATATAACAATATAGTAATAACTTTGGTTGAATAGTGTTGTTAATAACAGCAAAGACCCCTCTGTGATGTGCGCAAAATGAAAAATTAAAAAAAAACAGCCGCCACACTGAGAGACGTAGCGGTCTTGGTAAATGATTCATGAATTCACGGTCGCAATATTCGTCTCTCAGTTGTGAAATTTCAAGCGATCTGTTTGATGGTTGTCAAGATGGAGGTCGCTGCTCTTGGGCTTTATTATGCTGTGTTTATTTGCTGCCGCACTTTTCACACAACGGTTTCCCATTGGCGACTTGGAAGGATGCTTCTGTGACGGGCTTCTTGCATTGCTAAAAAATATCAAATTCAAAACATTATATTAAAATACTTTATTAAAATCTATTTAAAATAAATGATAATGCTCGCGATGAACGAAGCCGTTTTCTTATAATATGCCTTTTCATCAAGAATTGACCATTAATACACTTAAAAATGAGTCATAAAATCGACATGTCACCATGGCCGATTTTTAAAGGTGATTATCACATCCATCAATTTTATCATGAGAGGTAAAAAATTACGTGACTGAAACCAAATCACATTGCATTAAACAACTTTTCAGCATTATGCTGACAGCAAGTAGATCTCAACTCTGTATGTAAGTACATATAGTGAAGCAGGACAGAAGTGACAATTTTCTTTATAAAAATAGGTAAGTTTAAATATGAGAGAACATTTTAAATAATAATTCTGACTTACTGATTTACTGACTTACTTACTGACTTAGCTTAACTAGCTTTATGATAATCAGAGGTAATAAAGTAAAAATATTAAAGCATTTACTACCCCTATAAGATTTACAGGATTCAAAATAACTTTGATTATTCCACGTATAATCAAATACGTGGAATAATCAAAGTTATTTTAAATTTTATATTAAAATGAACTTCCACAAAGTTACCGCCGAAACCATCGAAAATATTTACAGGATTCGTTTGATCTTATTAATTTATTTTGGCTCCACGCTATTGTCATAATATAATGTCCTGTAATAATTTTAGAATTGAATAATTTGATAGTTTTACAAATTTACAATGGAGTTCTACTGAGTAAATGCAAATGGCTTCACTTATTCAGACTCTTATCTATGGCAGAAAGTTTATTGCATTGTTACAATTTTCATTGGCCAGCCTCACAATGAGGTTGTTAAAAAAAGTGCATTTTTTGTACTTTTTTACAGTTTCATTTTATCTACTGACGTTTCAATGCAGTAACACCAAACGGAATACCAGCTATAAAAAAATATTGATTTCTTACCCCACATTTGAAGCATTCCTGATGCCACTTCTCGTTAAAGGCCACAATGACTTTTCCCTCGACCGGCTTCTTGCAAGCGTGGCAACGTGGCACGTGCAACTTCGTATTACATGGCTTGCAGAATGGCTTGCCCTCTATCTCGAAGTGAGGACCAACCAGACCTTTCTTGCATGACGAGCACACCCAGTGTTCTTCGTGCCAGTGAGCTCCCATAGCTTGAATCACCCGCTGCATTTAAAATAAAAATGGGTTAATATTAGAAGTTCCTTCTTTTTTTTTTGTTTTTCATTCATCTTTTTTTTATGATGCTGGTTTTAGAAAATTTTCTTTTTTAAAATACAAACACTATCAGCCTAAAGTGTTTCATGAAACTTAAATTTAATATATAATTATAAATCAACAAAATAAATATGTTCATTGCATATTACAAAAATAAATTTGTATTATTCTACTAGTTTAATAAATAAAACACATCAAATAGCTATATTTACAAATGTATTCTGACAAAGATCAGGGACAGTTTTGCTCCTCTCGAGCATTGTCCATTTATGAAATATAACATGCTTATTTCAGTTGAAAATGCTTTCTATGAGAGAAACCGGTCCTGATCTTTGTCAGAATACATTTGTAAATAGAATTATATGATGTGTTTTATTTACTGAAATAATCACTTTCATGATTTTAAATTATCAATTTTACTATCGTAAATTTTGACGTATCCGGTCGAGACTTGCTTCATAATCAAAGGTTGCCGCAACGGCTTTAACGATGGCACCGTCTGAGGAATCGAAGCGCAGCGTAAATGCTTAAGTCAAATCAGTCTGAAATTTAACAGCGCTCGCTTCGGCGTTTAAATTGTTTACGTTATGATGCTGCGTTTCGACTTCTCAGACGGCGCCATCGTAAAAGTCATTGCGGCAATCTTTTATTATGAAACAGGACACGCCCAGCTACGCCAAAATTTACGCTCGTCACTGTGGCCATGGCCTTACTTTTACCGCGCAAATTTTCCTTATTCCGTAATTCTACTTAATTAACTCTCATGTTGGAAAATTTCCACATTGCTTATGAATGAAGTGCGCACAAAAATAAGAAACAGCGAATCACGTGACTTCTACCGGTTGTCTTTATATTTCAGTATTACTGTATTTTTCACTATACGCTGATAATATAATCAATGATTTTTTATGATTAAGATTAGCCTTATCAACACAGTTCATTTTATTCGAAATAATTATTCTTGTTCTGTCACTGCGAAATAATATTTCTCAGTGTTTTTTCTGGGTAGCTTGGATTATTCGACAAAAAGTTTTTCGTGTCACGTAGCATAGACACAACTATTTTCGGAATTAAAATAAGCCACAGTGAATAATTTGATAGAATACATTTTGACAGATTCCATTTGAACTGCTTTCAAGTGTTTTTGCTGTTGGGTAACTGATAAGGGTTTGTAAAAGCAACGTGGCGACATCTCCGGTACTCGTTTTAACTTGGCCAACACGCAAGGTGTAGTTTTTTTCTTTTTCCATCAATGTAGTTATAGATATTGACATTTACAAGAAACACGGTCAAACGATTGAAATTGCATTCGGATTTTGAAATTGGAAACGATTGCTGTTATTGGACCATATTCAGATCATAAAATGGATATACTTAACGAATTGAAATGGTTGAAAATTTAAGTATCTATTTATGATAATAGTTTTCACGCGCATCTTTTTACAACGATGTTTGCTATAAAAATCTGTTGATACGGTGATTTAAAAGTTTTTCAAACATTCGTCTTATTGTCGCCATACTTTGACTTAAGTCCAAATTACATTAATTAAGTGTGTACTTCTGTGTTAAGATGAGTGACAGAAACAATAACGCCCGCCATCTTTCCGATTTCCATTTATAACAATGTAAAAATTTTAGTCGATGAAAATATAAAAAAAAGATGTCTTAAAGAATATCTCACCCCTTGAATTGCTTCTCCGCAAGCCTTGCATCGCTGGTGGAAGAGTCTTGAGTAGTCTTCGGTGCAATACACCTTTCCGTCCTTTTCATTAAACCCGGCTGCGATCGGGACCTTGCACTCCGCACACGCGAAGTGCTGAGGGTGCCATTTCTTCGACAGAGCTGTCACCACCTGGACCACGACAAATCAATGTTACTCTTTACCATCCACAGTATCTATCGACATTTTACATAATTATTACACAAACATTGAAAACGAAACTGAAGACTGATTGTATTTATATGTATCGGTTATAAAACAGCGCAATATTTCCATGATTCTTATATTTCTCAAAAACATGTGTATGTATTATCAAACCAATGAGAAATAATCGATATTAAATTTATCATAAAACTTTAACACCTCTTCAAAACACAAATATTTTTTTGAATACTATTTTACGGCGCCACTGCAAAGCTAAGTAAAAACTAATTTCGTTTTTTTACATGACTGTCGAAAGAGCATTCGAAAAAGAACACTGAAGTGAGTGATTAACTATAACTATTAAAACTATAATTCTTACTTTAATTGTATCAGTTACGCCGCTGATTTAATTAAACATATACGGTAATATAATGACTTATTTTTTCACTTTTTGGAAGAAAAAAAAAATTACCACAAATTTCTGTGAAATAACGAACGCGCGATTCTAATTCACGAAAAAAACATTATAATAGAGAACCCTCACGTTTTACATAAAAAAATATTCCAATAAAATTTTAAAGAACTTCTTTATTGACGTGTGTTTAACAGTAAATACCACTTCCTACAATTTCGGCCCGATTGCATTTTTTAGAACATATGTCTTTCTCAATTCACCTCTAAAATATTTAGTCATACGGTTTTTCGGGCCCCTAATAAAACGACGAATGTGAGAAAACTATAATTGTTTGGTAACGAGCAGTGCTTGGCCGGGACTTTAATAAACCGATCAATACGGGAAAACGATGAATGCGAGACGATAGATAGTAGTTTCACTGTAATACTAAGTATATAAAAAGTCTTACCCGTCCAGATATCGTCTCATTACAAGCGTTGCACACGGATGCACTCATTTTTGATGTCTGAAATGATAAAAAAAAATATGTAACAAATTGGCAGAGCGACAAATATCTTGAATTTAATTTCATTAAAAGAGAATTGCTCAAAATCATTAAAGATCAACGATATTGACTTTAACTCGGCGCCTTTAAAAGCTAGATAAAGTTCTTTTCGGGTGTCACTTTTTGATAATAATATTGATATACATGGTACGTTTATTACAAAACAGTAGTAAAATCCGAAAAATAGACTAGTGTCTAATAGAAGTGTTTATATTCGTATTGTACTATAAACAAACAAAAACAGATATATGTATACGATATACTTCGTACATTTTATGAACAAAAAAGTTTACAGAATAAAGAATAAATAATTGGCGAATAAACATTATATTACAAACATTAAAGTTTGACGTAATTATAAACAGAAGTATATTTTTCTATTACGCAAAATAAAAGGTGGGTGGCCGTATGAAAAATGAGCTTTTGTGAACAGACATGATCCGTTCAGATAAGTCATAA